>OY757017.1:12062537-12662537 GCA_963580285.1 Lucinisca nassula
TCCATAACACAAACATTGGCTGTAAAAATATAACATAAAAATCTAGGGCCAGTTGTTCAAAACTAACGACGTGGTTAGTTAATGTATCGTTAAAACTTTGATCATTAAATATGGCAAATATACTGAAATTTTTTGCTGAAAAAATGTGAGCAGCTTTTGCATCACACTTTTTCAGCAAAAATACCAAAATTTTCGATATTGTACTTGCTAGAAGAGTTAACAATATGACCACTAACGAGCTCGTTAAGCTAAGAATGCTTTGAACAACTGGCCCCTGATAGTACTATCTCTGGATGTGCATCAAAACCTCCTTAACCCTTTTTGTTCCAAATGGAATCTTCCTCCTTATATATACCGGGAGTCCATTCTAAAATTGAGGGGTGCCATTGTGTTTTCTTCAAACTTTGCTTAGGAAATGTCTTAACTTTTCACAGTGTAGCTCTGATCAGATGCTGCATTCTGTTTGCAACTTACCTCTTTTGGGGTTCCCCGTACCAAATGGGTACCAAATGGGTTAAAACACTGTTTATTGTTACATGGTTTTGAATATAACCATTCATCAATAAAATTTACATATTTTGTTTGGTTACACAGTTTTTATCACATGACCTCAGTATTAACATGTATTAACCCATCTCCTGCTGAATATTCAATGTTGCCACACCCATTTCTGACTATCAACCAATCAAATTACTTAATATTTTATTGTCATTTACATTTGCAAACTGAATGACAAACAGTATAGATGCAGATCAGACAGAAGCCATCTGATCTGGATCTACATTGTTTGCAAAGGTAGGGGTTGTCATGAACAGCAGGATAAGGGTTCTTCAGAAGCCCTCTGATCTCGATCTACACTGTTTGCAAAGGTAGGGGTTGTCATGAACAGCAGGATAAGGGTTCTTCAGAAGCCCTCTGATCTCGATCTACACTGTTTGCAAAGGTAGAGGTTGTCATGAACAGCAGGATAAGGGTTCTTCAGAAGCCCTCTTGTCTGGATCTACACTGTTTGCAAAGGTAGGGGTTGTTGTGAACAGCAGGATAAGGTATCTTCAGAAGCCATCTGATCTGAATCTACACTGTTTGCAAAGGTAGGGGTTGTCATGAACAGCAGGATAAGGGTTCTTCAGAAGCCCTCTGATCTGGATCTACACTGTTTGCAAAGGTAGGGGTTGTTGTGAACAGCAGGATAAGGGATAAATTTGGCAATCCACTTGTGGATTACATATGCAAATTAGTTACATACATGCAATGCATCCTTAAAGATATAGCATTTACTAATGGCAGAATATTGACAATGTTTTAAAACAAAATGTGAATAAAAATTCGTTTTTAACCCTTTTTGAACCAAATAGAATCTTCCTCCATATGGTATATATAGCAGGAGTCCATTTCAAACTTAAAGGGTATCAGGTTGTGTTTTCTTTAAAATCTATTTCGAAACTGGATGAACAGTTTGCAAACAGTTTAGGCCCTGATCAGATACCACACACTGTTTGCCAGGGGTCTCCGTTTTGGGGTTTCCGGTACAAAGTGGTTAATGTCATATGATAAAGAGAATCTTGCATTCAACTCATGTATTATTAAATCTATTAAGCTCGTTCTGGAAAAGGGATACAATGCTTAGGGAAGCCTCACATTTCATCCCTTTTTGTCAACTCATTCAATAAATTCAATACTAAATAAACGTTCATGTGAGATATTCTACATGTAACAGTTTCCACTCTGGACCTCAATGATAGTGTTAGTCATGATAAATACAGTAATTGTCCACTAAAACCAAATAAAATAAAGACTATTTCTTGTTTGTTTGATTTGAGATTTAACATCCCCGTCAACACTGTAAAGGTCATTTTGGAGACATTGCTTCCAATTTTGTGGGACTTTTACCTGACCTTGAGATGAAATGACATTTCAAGCCTTGCTGCCCAATGAAACCAATAGGTTTTATTAGCATGGACCAGCTGACATGCAGCGCATTGCCTGGACAGGCTTAGATCCTCTAAGTGGTTTACCAGTACTCGTGTGTGGGTCGGTTTCAGCTCTGCGTGGAAGCATCATGCAGCCCATCTATTTCAGTTTTGCTTTTAAAAACATATTTATAAATGTTCAACTGTTATTTCTTTGTGATTTCTACACCCAGTGTCCTCTAGGAAGAGACCACCTTTGGAACTGTACAAAACTTGGTCCAGTTGTTCAAAACCTTGTTAGCTTTCTAGCAAGTACAATATCTAAAATTTTGTTAGTTTCTCTGGAAAAAAAATGTGAGTACATGTAGCTACTCATATATTTTTCAGGAAAAATATTTTTATACTTGCCTGAGCAAATAATCAAAGTTTAACGATTTGTTAACTAACAATGTCATTAGTTTTTTAACAACTGGCCCCTGGTCTTTAAACCCCCACCTGCTCTATAAAAGGATGTAGGCGGAGCTTATTTCAAAATGGTGCCTGACTTTTACATTTTGTTGATTGCAGAAGCTTTATCAATGAAAATAAAATACTTAGAAAACAATCAGAAACAAAACTTGTTCTGTAAGGAGGCATATCTCTACCTTATACATCAACACCAAAATGTTGTCTCAAAAACCAATATTAATTGAATATGGTGAATGAAATTACTGGAAAGTGCTCAGAAATTCAAACTAGATATAACCTTTGAACCTTGGTCATGTGATACAAACAAAGCAACTATTAGTGTGAAGTCCAAACACTTCCACTTGTAAGATGGCAAGCTTAGTAAAAGCAAATAAATAATGCTACCTCCGAGTCTTTCAGAAAAAAAAATCTATTCATATTCCATGATACCATATTCCATGATACACAGGAACTTGTCAATTCCAGTTTATAGGTATATTAATAAAGGTAGCTAATGCTCTAAACAGTGTAGGCCCTGATGAGACACCCATTCTGTGGCATCTGATCTGGGCCTGCACTGTTTGTCAAATACCCATTTTGGGGTTTCTGGTACCAAACTGGATAATCATTATCATTATTACATGTTTATCCATGATCATGTCCATAATTGCCCGAAAAATTGTCCTGCAGATGACTGTTCGAAGAATTTTGATTATCATTATCACCATCATCATTATTATCAGTTGTTGTTATTGTCCCACTCAGCTGCTGCTATGATATTTTAGTCTTCATAAAATACCCATTCAGACTTGTAAATCTGAAGAAATAAAATACTGCCCAAAACTGTTCTTTTGTAAAAAAAATTTTATATCATTTCTCTTTGTCAGAATTCTCTGCCATTTTTCCGGCAATGTATAAAATCCTGGAAGGAAATTGCACCTACCTTTTAAAGTAGCTTGATCCATTACAAAATAGGTGTTATGTAAAGGAATGCCATCACCATTTTGTATTTTTTTTCTATAAATGTATCTTATGCTTAAAAGTAATATATCTGGATATTGTTTAAAAATATAAAATACATTGTATTGTAACCCAAAAGGCACTGGATTAACTAAAATGTTAATTTTGCTGAGTTTGCCCTGGCTGAAATAATAAACTGGTCCAGTTTAATTGCTTTAACATGGAGAATATTTATAAACAAAGCCTGATAAGACCTATGCTACAGCTTATGTAAACATACTTGTCTAGATATGTGGCAAAACTGATTAGTCTTGATCAATTAGAAACAGGATGCTTTTTTTTTTTCAGATGAAAATGTTTGACATTTTGTTCCCATCTAGTTCGGTGAGGCTGTTCTAACATGTACCCACAATCTTTGCATAAAAAAGGAAAATATCGAAAACACAAAAACACCCCAAAACACAAAACTTTTTTCTATATAATGTGGGTTTAGAGGTGTATTCATTTCATTGACTTGTTAACTTTATGAGGCAGTTTAATCAAGCATCCACAATATACTGGTATATCTGGGGCAGAAATAAGAAAAAAATGTGTGAGTATATGCATTCTTCTGTAGTAGCCTGAGCTAGCAGACCCCAAGTAAATAAATTTACAGCTGATCAGTTATCAGTAAGCCCCGCCTACATTTTTGGTGGTAGCTGCTACCGCAAGTGCCAGTTTAAGTGTCCTCTAGTCAAACAGCACCTTTGGAACTGTTTAAAAGTGGTCTTACAGACCACTTTTGAACTGTCCAAAAGGTGGCCTTAATATAGGATTTTTGTTGTAAAAAAAAAAAAACAGTCATGTTCAATAATAAATCAAAATAGAAACGCAAAAAAATAAATAAAAAAATAAATAAATCTTCACTTACATTTAGGCTGAGGAGTTGGTCCTGGTGTTGGCTGAGATCCTGGGGTGGGGTTAATAGGTGTGGAGAATCCAGCCAGAGGCTGCATAGATGGAATCCTGAAGGGGGTTGGCTGTGGAGCAGGAGTGGCACAGACAGGTATCTTGCAACAGGCGTCATTTGGATCAACAACCAGACGACAGTAGGAAGGAACATTCAAGAACAGTGGACACCTAAAGGCAAGAGAGAATGTTAAACTGAAGGAATTGTTTGTTAACCCTTAACCTGCTGAATATTTAAATATGCCACACCCACTACTGATTACCAACCAATCAGATTACTTGATGCAAATTATTGCACCAAATCCATAAACTGAATGAGAAACAATGACGATCCTGATCAGATGGCTTCTGAAGAAGCCATCTGATCTGGATCTGCATTGTTTGAAAGTAAAGGCATATCCGGGCTCAGCAGGACAAGGGTTAAGATGCTACTAGCATGAGAATTATCAATATGCTATCAACCTTATTTGCTTGCCAATGATGCCTAGAAAAATCGGGTACCACATGATGGTACTTGGCTCCATACGTTTTTGCTTCTAGAAACTGGATACCAGTGATATAGGTGGGAGTATCACTAGAAGAGAAACCACAAAATTGGGTACCAGGTAATGGTACTTGGCTCCGTAAGTTTTTGCTTCTAGAAACTGGATACCAGTGATATAGGTGGGAGTATCACTAGAAAAGAAACCACAAAATTGGGTACCAGGTAATGGTACTTGGCTCCATAAGTTTTTGCTTCTAGAAACTGGATACCAGTGATATAGGTGGGAGTATCACTAGAAGAGAAACCACAAAATTGGGTACCAGGTAATGGTACTTGGCTCCATAAGTTTTTGCTTCTAGAAACTGGATACCAGTGATATAGGCGGGAGTATCACTGGAAGAGAAACCACAAAATTGGGTACCAGGAAATGGTACATGGCTCCATAAGTTTTTGCTTCTAGAAACTGGATACCAGTGATATAGGCGGGAGTATCACTGGAAGAGAAACCACAAAATTGGGTACCAGGTAATGGTACTTGGCTCCATACGTTTTTGCTTCTAGACACTGGATACCAGTGATTTAGGCAGGAGTATCACTAGAAGAGAAACCACAAAATTGGGTACCAGGTAATGGTACTTGGCTCCATACGTTTTTGCTTCTAGAAACTGGATACCAGTGATTTAGGCGGGAGTATCACTAGAAGAGAAACCACAATAATGGACCATTCTAACAACTGTGGAAGATTGCAAAATTCTAAGTATGTCAAATTATTATCTGGAAAGTGCCCTAATCTCACAAAATATACAACATGTCCATCACTTAATCTTTGGAGATTGAGTTTGAAAACTTTAACCCATAAAATGCCAATCAGAACAATTGTCATCTGCTTTGTTGTCTGTTGGTTACTATACAAGTCATTGATTTAAACAATGTGGACCAATATCAGACTGATCCTCTATTGAGCAATCTAATCAGGGTCTACACTGTTTGTATGTAAGCAAAATTATTTTTCATAAATTTGCGAGATGCAGCAGATGATATCAACAGACATTTTCAGATGCAAATTTTCTTTCTTAATTGGTGTGAAAGTGTTCAGATTGCATGTAAAATAATTTCATGGAAAGTGCCTGAATCTTGCACAAATATACAAGATGTCCATCACCTAATCTTTGAAGATATACTAAAAACTTTAACTGATTACTGTGTATGCAGGAGTTGAAAAGATCCCACTGTGACTGTGACGTTACTACAATTAACAATATGACTACTTGCAGCTCTACTTTCATCATCAACCAATCTCTGTACTGAACACCCCAGCAAATCCCACTTCATACAATGAAAAGTGGTGTTTGAAGGGATCATGATCTTTCCTAAATATAGATTGCGTATAATCATCAGATTTCATGAAGTGGTTCAGCAAATAAGGATTGACCTCTAATGTTAAGGGGAATGGGAACACCTAGCACATTTTTTTTCCACCATTTTTCAAAGGGAGACAACTTTCAGGACTTCATGTTCACTTTTCTATAGGCTTGGGGGTATACTCTTAAAAGGAAAGAATTTGCTCCTTTAAGAGTTGACCCCTATTGACATGGGAGACAAAAATACTTCCGCAGGAGTTGCCTCCCCTGAAGGCGTATCCATTCCCCTTAAGTTATATTTTCTCTGAACAAATATGAGCCCCACCAAGCGAATTCGTGTCTTCGAGCATTCCCTCATGACAAATTTTAACTGCGCATGCCCAGCCATTCAGAGGGGCCAGGGATATGGCTTTCTGTCTGAAGCTTCCTCTTGATTCACTGCTTGTATGAGCGAGCAGCGAAGGTTCTGGCGAGACTGCCTGCGCATCCGCGCAGGCTCGCCTGAACCTTTGCTGCTCGCATAGGCGATAAGTACCAAAATTGCTCGCGATAAGTACCAAAATTGCTTGACGGGGCCCATATGAAAAACAAATAATGAAAAATGCCGTCTGCTAGTTGTGATAAGCACTTGAAAGGTTAACCCATAAAATGCCAATCACGACTATTGTCGTCTGCTCTGCCATCTGCCGGTTACTGTAAAAGTAATTTTGTTTGCAAGCAGTGTGGACCCAGATCAGGCTGCTCCTCTAGGAGCAGACTGATCTGGGCCCACTCTTTTTGCCTGTATGCAAATGTATTTTTAAAAAGTTTGCAAGAAGATTCAGCAGACAACATAAGCAGACAACATTTTCAGATGTTGTTTTCCTCAGCAGCTTCAGGATTCTTGTAAAAAAACACTAACCTTTCTTTACATCTGTATCTACCAGTGTGGTCATCAATACATTCACAGTCATACTGACAGCCATCTTGCCACTTCTGACCTTGACCATACACAATACCATGATACATACAGCCAGCTAGAAAACAACAACAAAAACATAATTTGTTTTGTTTGTTTTGTTAGTTTGATTTGAGGTTTAACATCCCCTTCAACACTGTTAAGGTCATTTTGGAGACGTTGCTTCCAATTTTGTGGAACCTTTACCCAACATGGAGATGAAATGATATCTCAAGCGCTGTTGCAAAATGAAACCAATAGGGTTTATAAGCATGGCAGGTCCGACTCCCACCACTTTTCCTGGGCAGGCTTAGATTCTCTGAGCGGTTTACCAGAACTCGTGTGCAGTTGGTTTCAGCTCTGCATGGAAGCATCATGCAGCCCATTTATTTCTTCAAGCCCCGATGGGCAAGGGCCGAACAGTATTTGTATTCTATAACAGACACAATTTAATTATATCATTAATCTGATCTGGGGTTATACTGTTTGCCCATGTCCCCAAAAAGGGATGCTAAGTAGTTTGTTTGTTTGTATTGGAGTTTAACAGCCCAGTCAATACTATTTAGGCCATTTTTAGCTGGTCAGTTTACCTATCCATACTTTTCCTGGGCAAGCTTATACGTAAGTGGTTAACCAGTACAATGCACATTCATTTGCCAGAAACTGACATCTGCCCTTCTTGAATCAGCAGAAGGCATATAAGTACAGGTATGAATCAAATCCACCGTACGGTTTGGAAATTATGAGCTCTTAGAAAACTTGAGCATAAATGTGGACACTGACACCTATTCCAACCCCAACACTTTAGGGTAATGGGAACACCTTCAGGGGAGGCAACTCCTGCAAAAGTATTTTGTCTCCCATGTCAATAGGGGTCAACTCTTAAAGGAAAGAATTTGCTCCTGAGGAGTAAATTCTTTCCTTTAGAGTAGACCCCTTTTTCAGTGGGGCAGGGCTTATAGAAAAGTGAACAGGAAGTCCCAAAAGTTGTCTCCCTTTAAAAAAATGGCGGAAAAATCTGCCAGGTGTTCACATTTCCCCTTAAACCAATGCTGAAGCCGAAGCCAATGCCAGGGATAGTGCAATAGTTCTTCCTGCGGACTGAACAAATTATTTGGAAGAAAGGGTGAGGATTGTGGCCATGTAAATTTGATTTGAGGCCCCCAGTGGAATTTGTTTCACTGACTGTTCAAAGGCAGTTCTTCTGTCAGAGTTTGTTTTTGTTATGGTTTGTCTTTTGTATCACATCTTTTTTGTTTTTGGATAGCCAATGGGCAAATTTGTGGGAAAGTTACTGTCCTTTTGGCTTTCTGCTATTGATGATTCCATTGGGGTCAGTTATTTAATGTTTGTGTTTCTTTCCCTTTAGTGTCTCTGATGGGTGTTGTCGGTTTATTGTATCGATTCCTGATCATTGCCTCCACTTCTTTTTTTCATATTTGAGCAACAATCATGAGAAAACCAGTTTTTGCCAGTTGTTTGTTTGTTTAATTTGAGATTAGATGTTCCAAACAACACTATTTAGGTTGTTTCTTCCAATTTTGCCAGACATTGAGATGAAATAACATTTCAAGCCCTGCCTCCCAGTAAAACCTATCAACTTGCACTACTTAGCCCGGGCAGGCTATGACCTTCTAAGCAGTTTACCAATACTCATGAGCACTATGTTTCAGCTCTATGTGGAAGCATCATTCGGCCCAATCTATTTCTCCAAGCCCCGATGAAAAAGGGCAGTTTGCCATTTGTGAACAACAAAGAGGCAGAACAGCCTGCCTGTGCTTCTGTGCAATAAGGTCAGAATTTAACTCTTATCATGCTGTTCACGACAACCAATATCTTTGGAAACAGTGTAGATCCAGTTTCTGAAGAAGCCATCTGATCAGAATCTACACTGTTTAACATTCAGTTTATGAATTTGTAGGAATAAATTACATCAAGTAATCTGATTGGTTCAAAATCAGAGATGGGTGTGCTAAAATGAATATTCAGCAAGAGAAGAGTTAAGTTTTTGCTACCTGGAAAGTACAAAACCTTCAGTGCTTTTTTTTTGTCTACAATTTCAAGACACTTGCTAGCCTGTTTAGCTGAGCCTCTACCTGGTGGCAAAGACAAGTGTCATCACAATAATTAAGATAACTGTATTCAAAATTGTGATTTGGGGAGGTAAATGGGAGGTTTCATGGTCGGAAATTTTGTTGTACGGCAACGCGTCAGCGGAGCCATAAAACATAATTTGCGACTGTAAAACCAACCATTTACCTCCCCAAATCACAATTTTGCAACACAGTTATCCCCATTCTAATGCACTTAAACGGTTGTTTTGTTAAAAACTGTACTATTTTGCACAACACGCCTAGCACTGTGAGCTGCGTAAAACCAAATGCCAGCCAATGAAAAGCGACATTACGTGATGATGTCGGGTTTCCGACAGTATATAGCAGAATATACTGTCGCAAGTTTTTGACGTTATCCAATCAGACGTCCCGTTTCATATGCAAGTGCATTAGAATTTTCATTAATTCTTGTCCTGCAGAACCTTGCACTACCTTCTGCAAACAGTGTAGATACAGATAAGATGGCTTCTACTGATCAGTATCTACATGATTTGATTCTGCAAACAGTAAAGTTTCAGATCAGACGGCCATCTTATCAGTATCTAGACTGTTTGACATTCAATTTGTAGAAATAAATCACATCAAGTAATCTGATTGGTCGAAATTCAAAAATGGGTGTGGCTAAATTAGGTTATTCAGCAGATAAAAGAATTACGTAACCCATTTTGTACCAGAAACCCCCAAAACGGGTACCCTGGCAAACAGTGCAGGCCCAGATCAGATGCCGCAAACCGCGGCATCTGATCAGGGCCTACACTGTTTGCACTAAGTTCAGCCATTCTGCAAACAAATTTTCAAGAAAACACATCCTGACACCCTAAATCTCGAAATGGACTCCTGCCATAAATAAGGAGGAAGTTTCCATTTGGTACAAAAAGAGTTAAAAGATGTTTGCCTATTAAAAGGAATGGATGCAACTTTCTTTGCACTTTCTGACAAGGAAGAAGGTTGACAATTTTTGAAACTTCCCAATTGCATTCCTTTCAACAAAAACCTTCTGAACAGGTATAGATCTACAGTATAATTCCTATATCAAGACCACCATTGGGACTGTCCAAAAGTGGTCTTTAAGACCACTTTTGAACAGCCCCAAAGGTGGTCTCTGACCAGAGGACACTGTATGCAGAAAACATAAAGGAAGAATAACTGCAACATACTACATAAGCTTTTTATAGCAGAATTAGTCTTAATTTTAGGTGGTCTTAATAGCGGAAGTTTACTGTACTTTCTAAGGTAAAATTTCTCTTAGGCAGAAAAAAGAGAATTCTTTCCTGTTCTTATAAGGAAAAATTTCTACAAGTGATGCCTCCCTTGAAAGTCCATCCATTCCCCTTAGCTTAGAAAAGCAGACAGTGATATAATCAAAAGCTATAAAAAAACAGTCAATGAATTAAAAATCACTCTTTTTCAAATTTTCGGCCCTTGGCCTTCTTCAGGAATCTATTAATTCGTCGAACAACTAAGTGACATCCATCTTGTGATGCTGACAGGAAGCATCACAAGATGGATGTCACTTAGTTGTTCGACGAATTAATAGATTCCTGAAGAAGGCCAAGGGCCGAAAATTTGAAAAAGAGTGATTTTTAATTCATAGACTATTTGTTATTTTCCCTGCGGAAATATAATTTAGAAGAATTTATAAAAAAACAACTTACAAACACTGGCATTAGGACTGACAGCATTTCCTTCTTTTATTCCTGGTATTGCTGTTGGAATGGCATAAGGTGTTGGTGTTGGATTTTGCTTTGGCGATGGAACTGGGAACATTCCTGGAGCATAAGTGAGGCCAGGTCCAGGGGTAGGTATCTTGTCTGGAGCATAGGTCTGTCCTGGAGCTGGAGTTGGTACCATTCCTGGTATCCAGGTTGGGTACATACCAGGTGGGTATGTCACACCTGGTAGCATTGTGGGTATCTTGTCAGGTGCAAATGTCATACCGGGAGCTGGAGTAGGTACCATGCCAGGTACCCAGGTTGGATACATTCCTGGAGCATATGTCTGCCCTGGTCCTGGAGTTGGTATCTTATCTGGAGCAAATGTATATCCTGGTGCAGGTGTTGGTACCATTCCTGGAACCCATGTTGGATACATTCCTGGAGCATAGGTTTGTCCGGGTCCTGGTGTTGGGATCTTATTTGGTGCAAAAGTCATTCCTGGTGCAGGAGTCGGTACCATTCCTGGGACCCATGTTGGATACATTCCTGGAGCATAGGTCTGTCCTGTTGCTGGTGTAGGTATCTTATTCGGTGCATATGTCATTCCTGGTGCAGGTGTAGGTACCATTCCTGGAACCCATGTTGGATACATTCCTGGGGCATATGTCTTTCCAGGACCTGGTGTAGGGACCTTGTTGGGACCAAATGTAACCCCTGGTGCTGGAGTTGGTACCATAAATCCTGGAATGAAAGTTGGATACATTCCAGGTGCATATGTTAATCCAGGTGCTGGTGTTGGGAGCTTATTTGGAGCAAATGTTTTTCCTGGAGCTGGTGTCGGGGCCATGCCAGGAACCCAAGTAGGATACATTCCTGGTGCATAAGTCTGACTTGGACCTGGAGTAGGTATCTTGTTTGGTGCAAAAGTAATTCCTGGAGCTGGTGTAGGCACCATTCCTGGGACCCATGTTGGGAACATGCCTGGTGCATATGTTCTGCCTGGACCAGGTGTTGGAATCTTATCTGGAGCATAAGTCACACCTGGTGCTGGTGTTGGTACCATTCCGGGGACCCAGGTCGGATACATTCCGGGTGCATAAGTGCTTCCTGGCGCTGGTGTTGGAATCTTATCTGGTGCAAATGTTTTGCCAGGAGCGGGTGTAGGAACCATACCTGGAATCCATGTGGGGAACATTCCTGGTGCATAAGTCTGTCTTGGTCCTGGAGTAGGAATCTTGTTTGGTGCATAAGTCATTCCTGGAGCTGGTGTTGGAACCATGCCTGGAACCCAGGTGGGGTATAAACCTGGAGCATATGTCTGTCCTGGTGCAGGAGTTGGAATCTTACCTGGTGCAAAGGTTATGCCTGGAGCTGGAGTTGGTATCATTCCTGGTACCCATGTTGGATAATGGAACGGTGCATAAGTAGATCCAGGGGCAGGTGTAGGTATTAACCACCATGGTACTGTTACTCCTGGTTTCACTGTTGGCACCATACCTGGTACCCATGTTGGGAACATGCCTGGTGCATATGTACTTCCTGGAGCTGGTGTTGGGATCAAGTTTGGAGCATATGTTTTTCCTGGGGCAGGTGTTGGAATCATTCCTGGTTTATATGAAGGATATGTCTGTCCAGGAGCAGGTGTAGGATACTGTGTTGTGGTAGGTACTGGGAACTTTCCAGGAGCATAAGTTTTTCCAGGTGCTGGAGTAGGAACTAAATATGGAGGATAAGTATAGCCTGGAGCAGGAGTAGGTACCATGCCTGGAACCCATGTTGGATACATTCCTGGGGCATATGTACTTCCTGGTGCTGGAGTTGGAACCTTATTAGGAGCATATGTCACTCCTGGTGCAGGTGTAGGAATCATTCCTGGAACCCATGTAGGGTACATTCCTGGTGCATATGTTCTTCCAGGTCCTGGTGTTGGAACTTTGTTAGGTGCATAAGTGACTCCTGGTGCAGGTGTAGGTACCATACCAGGTACCCATGTTGGATACATTCCTGGTGCATATGTGCTACCTGGAGCTGGTGTTGGTATCTTATTTGGTGCATATGTAACTCCTGGAGCTGGAGTTGGCACCATGCCTGGAACCCATGTTGGATACATTCCTGGTGCATATGTACTTCCCGGTGCTGGTGTTGGAACTTTATTTGGAGCAAAGGTAATTCCTGGAGCTGGTGTGGGTACCATCCCTGGAACCCAAGTTGGATACAGTCCTGGGGCATATGTCTGTCCTGGTGCAGGTGTTGGAATCTTATTAGGTGCAAAAGTCTTTCCTGGAGCTGGGGTAGGAACCATGCCTGGCACCCAAGTTGGGTACATTCCTGGGGCATAAGTTTTACCTGGACCTGGAGTTGGTACTTTGTCGGGAGCATATGTTACACCTGGAGCTGGTGTTGGAACCATTAGCCCAGGAATAAAGGTAGGATACATTCCTGGGGCATATGTGCTTCCTGGAGCTGGTGTAGGGAGCTTGTTTGGTGCAAAGGTTTGCCCTGGGGCAGGTGTAGGAACCATGCCTGGCACCCATGTTGGGTACATTCCTGGTGCATAAGTTTTGCCAGGGACTGGTGTTGGTACTTTGCCTGGTGCATATGTAACACCTGGTGCTGGTGTTGGAACCATTCCTGGTACCCAAGTAGGATACATTCCTGGTGCATAAGTCTGACCTGGACCAGGTGTTGGAACCTTGTCTGGTGCATATGTTACACCTGGTGCTGGTGTTGGAACCATTAATCCTGGAATAAAGGTGGGATACATTCCTGGAGCATATGTGCTACCCGGAATAGGTGTTGGCATTTTAAATGGTGCAAAAGTCTGTCCTGGTGCTGGAGTTGGAGCCATGCCAGGCACCCATGTTGGATACATTCCTGGTGCATAAGTTTTACCTGGGCCTGGTGTTGGTACTTTGCCTGGTGCATATGTAACACCTGGTGCTGGTGTTGGAACCATTCCTGGTACCCAAGTAGGATACATTCCTGGTGCATAAGTCTGACCTGGACCAGGTGTTGGAACCTTGTCTGGTGCATATGTTACACCTGGTGCTGGTGTTGGAACCATTAATCCTGGAATAAAGGTGGGATACATTCCTGGAGCATATGTGCTACCCGGAATAGGTGTTGGCAGTTTGTTTGGTGCAAAAGTTTGTCCTGGTGCTGGAGTTGGAGCCATGCCAGGCACCCATGTTGGATACATTCCTGGTGCATAAGTTTTACCCGGGCCTGGTGTTGGTACTTTTCCTGGTGCATATGTAACACCTGGTGCTGGTGTTGGAACCATTCCTGGTACCCAAGTAGGATACATTCCTGGTGCATAAGTCTGACCGGGACCAGGTGTTGGAATTTTGTCTGGAGCATAAGTCTTTCCTGGTGCTGGAGTAGGAACCATTCCTGGAACCCAAATTGGGTACATTCCTGGAGCATATGTACTTCCTGGTGCTGGAGTAGGAATTTTGTTTGGAGCATAAGTCATTCCTGGAGCTGGTGTTGGAATCATGCCTGGAGCCCAGGTGGGGTATAATCCTGGAGCATATGTCTGTCCTGGTGCAGGAGTTGGAATTTTACCTGGTGCAAAGGTCACCCCTGGTGCTGGAGTTGGTATCATTCCTGGTACCCATGTTGGATAGTGGAAGGGTGCATAAGTAGATCCAGGTCTTGGTGTTGGTATTAGCCACCATGGTACTGTAACTCCTGGTTTCACTGTTGGAACCATACCTGGCACCCATGTTGGGAACTTACCAGGTGCATATGTACTTCCTGGAGCTGGTGTTGGGATAAGGTTTGGAGCATATGTTTTTCCTGGAGCAGGTGTTGGAATCATTCCTGGTTTATATGGAGGATATGTCTGTCCAGGAGCAGGTGTAGGATACGGAGTTGTGGTAGGTACTGGGAACTTTCCAGGAGCATAAGTTTTTCCAGGTGCTGGAGTAGGAACTAAATATGGAGGATACGTATAACCTGGAGCAGGAGTAGGTACCATGCCTGGAACCCATGTTGGATACATTCCTGGGGCATATGTACTTCCTGGTGCTGGAGTTGGAACTTTATTAGGAGCATATGTCACTCCTGGAGCAGGTGTTGGAATCATTCCTGGAACCCAAGTTGGATACATTCCTGGAGCATACGTCTTCCCTGGCATTGGTGTTGGAACTTTATTTGGGGCATATGTGCTTCCTGGAGCAGGGGTAGGCACCATGCCAGGCACCCATGTTGGGTACAATCCTGGTGCATATGTTTTACCTGGGCCTGGTGTTGGTATTTTGTCTGGTGCATATGTATATCCTGGAGCTGGTGTTGGAACCATTCCTGGTACCCAAGTAGGATACATTCCTGGTGCATAAGTCTGACCTGGACCAGGTGTTGGAACCTTATCTGGTGCATATGTTACACCTGGTGCTGGCGTTGGAACCATTAATCCTGGAATAAAGGTGGGATACATTCCTGGAGCATATGTGCTACCCGGAATAGGTGTTGGCATTTTGAATGGTGCAAAAGTTTGTCCTGGTGCTGGAGTTGGAGCCATGCCAGGCACCCATGTTGGGTACAATCCTGGTGCATATGTTTTACCTGGGCCTGGTGTTGGTATTTTGTCTGGTGCATATGTAACACCTGGTGCTGGTGTTGGAACCATTCCTGGTACCCAAGTAGGATACATTCCTGGTGCATAAGTCTGACCTGGACCAGGTGTTGGAACCTTGTCTGGTGCATATGTTACACCTGGTGCTGGTGTTGGAACCATTAATCCTGGAATAAAGGTGGGATACATTCCTGGAGCATATGTGCTACCCGGAATAGGTGTTGGCAGTTTGTTAGGTGCAAAAGTTTGTCCTGGTGCTGGAGTTGGAGCCATGCCAGGCACCCATGTTGGATACATTCCTGGTGCATAAGTTTTACCCGGGCCTGGTGTTGGTACTTTGCCTGGTGCATATGTAAAACCTGGTGCTGGTGTTGGAACCATTCCTGGTACCCAAGTAGGATACATTCCTGGAGCATATGTACTGCCTGGTGCTGGTGTAGGGATCTTATTTGGGGCAAAGGTCTTTCCTGGTGCTGGAGTGGGTACCATTCCTGGAACCCAAGTTGGAAACATGCCTGGCGCATATGTGCTTCCTGGTGCTGGAGTAGGAATCTTGCTTGGAGCATATGTCATTCCTGGAGCTGGTGTTGGAACCATGCCTGGAACCCAGGTGGGGTATAATCCTGGAGCATATGTCTGTCCTGGAGCAGGAGTTGGAATCTTACCTGGTGCAAAAGTCATGCCTGGTGCTGGAGTTGGAATCATTCCTGGTACCCATGTTGGATAGTGGAAGGGTGCATAAGTAGATCCAGGTCTTGGTGTTGGTATTAGCCACCATGGTACTGTGACCCCTGGTTTCACTGTTGGAACCATACCTGGTACCCAAGTTGGGAACATGCCTGGTGCATATGTACTTCCTGGAGCTGGTGTTGGGATAAGGTTTGGAGCATACGTTTTTCCTGGGGCAGGAGTTGGAATCATTCCTGGTTTATATGGAGGATATGTCTGTCCAGGAGCAGGTGTAGGATACTGAGTTGTGGTAGGTTCTGGGAACTTTCCAGGAGCATAAGTTTTTCCAGGTGCTGGAGTAGGAACTAAATATGGAGGATAAGTATAGCCTGGAGCAGGAGTAGGTACCATGCCCGGAACCCATGTTGGATACATTCCTGGGGCATATGTTCGACCAGGTGCTGGAGTTGGGACCTTATTAGGGGCATATGTCACTCCTGGAGCAGGTGTGGGAATCATTCCTGGAACCCATGTAGGGTACATTCCTGGTGCAAATGTTCTTCCAGGTCCTGGTGTTGGAACTTTGTTAGGTGCATAAGTGACTCCTGGTGCAGGTGTAGGTACCATACCAGGTACCCATGTTGGATACAATCCTGGGGCATATGTGCTACCTGGAGCTGGAGTTGGTATCTTATTTGGAGCATAAG
Organism: Lucinisca nassula; assembly: GCA_963580285.1. Classification (NCBI taxonomy): domain Eukaryota; kingdom Metazoa; phylum Mollusca; class Bivalvia; order Lucinida; family Lucinidae; genus Lucinisca; species Lucinisca nassula. Next base: position 12,079,309 of record OY757017.1, read on the forward strand.
TAAAACCTGGAGCTGGAGTTGGTACCATGCCTGGCACCCATGTTGGATACATTCCGGGAGCATATGTAATTCCTGGTGCTGGTGTTGGAATTTTGCTTGGACCAAAAGTCATTCCTGGTGCAGGTGTGGGTACCATCCCTGGAACCCAGGTTGGATACATTCCTGGAGCATAGGTTTTACCAGGACCTGGTGTTGGTATCTTGTTTGGTGCAAAGGTCATTCCTGGTGCTGGAGTAGGCACCATACCAGGTACCCATGTTGGGTACATTCCTGGTGCATATGTTCTGCCTGGTGCTGGAGTTGGTATTTTATTCGGAGCAAACGTTTTTCCCGGAGCTGGAGTTGGTACCATTCCTGGAACCCAGGTGGGATACATTCCTGGAGCATAGGTCTGTCCTGGTACTGGTGTTGGAATCTTATTTGGTGCAAAAGTCATTCCTGGAGCAGGTGTTGGCACCATTCCGGGGACCCAAGTTGGGTACATGCCTGGTGCGTACGTTCGTCCGGGGGCAGGTGTGGGAATTTTGTAAGGTGCAAATGTCATTCCAGGAGCTGGAGTTGGAACCATACCTGGAACCCAGGTGGGATACATCCCTGGAGCATAGGTCTGTCCTGGAGCTGGGGTAGGAATCTTGTCAGGGCTGAATGTCACACCTGGTGCAGGAGTTGGAACCATCCCCGGTACCCAAGGTCTAGGAGTGGGCGTAACACTGTCACAGTAAGGTATCTTGCAGCATGAATCTCTGGGATCTGTCACCAGTGTGCAGTATTCTGGTGGATTATACTTTGAGCACCTGAGCAAAAGAAAATAAGTAATTGTTAATAGCTTTCAACCTCAAAGAATTGAAGTAAAGTAAAGTCTATATGATTGATCAAAGTAAAATATGTAGATTATGTAAAAGAGAGACCATAGCTGTCTTTTTTGTAATAACTATAAAGAGGATCTGACACTCATGGTCATTTCATATAAAATCTCATAAATTTCACATGAATATACCTTGAGTGTAAGATTCTGTTTATGCATAACAACTTGTAATAATATTTTATTGCAAAAGAATTTCAATGTCACGGATGGCATCTTGTTTGTTTGTTTGTATTGGAGCCCAGTCAACGTTATTTTAGGTCATTTTTGAGCCGGTTATCCAGTACAGTGCACATTCTTCTGCCAGAAACTGACACCTGCCCTTCTTGAATCAGCAGAAGGTAAAGCATGACCGTAGAAAAGATTTCATTATCAATCTCCATGAAAGAATGTAGCAACCCCGGCAGGTATCGAACCCGCATCCTCCTGATCACAAGTCAGACGGGCATCCGACTGAGCTACCGAGGCCAGCGGATGGCACCTTGATGTCATGTGCCAGTAACCATGCACGATTAAGTGAGCTGTCATATGAATTTTATGACAAGATGTCATCTGCTAAATAACAGTGATGCTATACTATTCAAAGTTTGATAGGGATCACTTTTTATGTACCAAATTTTGCACAGAAAATTTATAAGTTCTTGACAGAATTTGTACTCGGTATATTGATAAATATCTTAAGCAGAAACTCGTGTGCAGTTCAGTACTCATAAAAAGTGTACACTTCTCACAATTCGCAAATGAATTCATGCACCCCCAAAATCTTGCATAGCACTGCTTTCCAAGAGACCAATCAAACTTGTCAGTGTTCCTTTACCAAGCGTAAAAAGGACTTCATTTGATTTGTGAAACACTAAAATGCCTAGGGGGACAATTAAGAAACCGTCTGAGCCCCAAAGAAATGAATCGTTGCGTCGGAATGTTGGAATCTTGCGTCTCTCAACGTCGTGTTGCTGGGATTCTGAATGTGTCTCAGAGCGTGGTTTCACAAATGTGGAGTCGGCATCTTACCCACGGAAATCCTTCACACAGTAGCGGCGGGGTCGAGAAAGGGCTACAACTCAACGTCAGGGCCGTTTCTTGTTGATTCAGTCTCGACGTCAACGGTTCCTGAATGCTACGCGTTTGCATAACGAGCTTATGAACGGAACTGGAGTATGAACTTCTACACAAACTGTCAGAAACGGACTCCACAAGTTCAGACTTAATGCCATGAGGCCTGCTGTACGTGTCCCATTGATGAGACAGCACGTGCTAGACCGGTTAGACTTTGTCAGAACTCACGTCAGGTGGACGTTTCGTGAATTGTTGCCAGTACTGTTTACTGAGGGGTCCAGATTCTGTCTAGACTTCACTTATAAACGTCAATTAGTGTGGCGAATGTCTAAACAGCGATTCGATGACTTGAATGTGGCAGAGCATGATCGCTATGGAAAGGGGTCAGTCATGGTTTGGGCTGGGATAAGCGTCAACGGTAAACCTGACTTGTACGTCGTTGAAAATGGAACGTTAATGGCAGTGAGGTACTGTAATGAGATTCTTGATGAGTTGTGAGACCATATGCAGATGCTATCGCCAGGACTTTATTCTGATGGATGATAATGCCCGTCCCAACCCTGCCAACGTCACTGATTCCTACCTGGAACGTGAGACAATCGTTCGTATGGACTGGCCTGCTCGGTCACCACACTTAAATCCAATTGAGCATGCGCGGAACATGCTACAGAGTGCTGTTTCAGCCCGACCTGTGCATCCGAGGACTTTACAGGAGCTCAAAGATGCATTGGTTGCTGAATGAAAGCTGATTTCACAAAACCGGATACAGACTCGGATTACGAGCATGCGCAAGCGATGTCGTACTGTAATTGATGCCCTTGTACGCCATACACGTTATTAAGCACGTTTGTCTAAACAAATTTGGAAATTTGTGAAAATCAGTTGTCCAAATCCCTTCGTGTTACGGCAAATTTTGGGGGTGCCAAGACGTTTGCTGTTGTCACGCTTGAATGCAGTACCAGTTGACAAAATTAATCACTAGGTTTTGTGAAGGATACGTTTTCTATCATTATGTATCAAATTTGGATTCAGCTGATTTATTCATCCAAAAATTATTTTGCATTAAAAAAGTGATCCCTATCAAACTTTGAGTAGTATATATGATAAATAGAGGATCTTACATGAGTGTTCATGTATTATTGAATTTATTAAACGAGTTGAGGAAAAAGTATAAAATGCGAGGCTTTGTCGAGCATTTCATCCCTTTTCTTCAACAAGTTTAATAAATCCAATAATGCATGAACACGAATGCAAGATTCTATTTATCAAATGACATTTAAAACGCATTTTATTCACGATTGTTTACAAAAATGTCAATATTCCGAATTAGTAAATGCGACGTCGTTAAGGACGTTGTACATGTAACGTTACGGGACGTATCTAGCTCATTTGCATATTTAATCCACTAGTGGATTATCGAAAATATTGCATGGCGTTATTACACTCTCAGACGCGACGTCATATGATAAACATTTTTAAAAAACAACAATATTCTGAAAAATTTAACTACAATCCTTCCATTGTATTTCTGGTGTCCATCCTATAACAGTAACAGATAAAAAAACAAGAAATGGGGATAACTTTGGGTAATTTCTCTAATTTCTTCCTTATAACATAGTTTTATCATATGACGTCATGTCTAAGAATGTAATAATGCCATGCAAATAAATTTGGTAATCCACAAGTGAATTTAATATGCAAATTAGTCAGATATGCCCCAAAACGGTACAGATACACCCTCCTTAATGACGTTGCGTTTCCAAATGGTGGAGTAATCACGACTGACATTTTTGATTGAATTTATTAAACTTGTTGAGGAAAAAGTATAAAATGCTTGGCAAAGTCTCATATTTTATCCATTTTCCTCAACTCATTTAATAAATTCAATAACACATGCACATTCATGCAAGATCATCTATGTAAACCTAATCACAAGCAAACCTATCTTCAGGCTTTTTTACCAAAAAGAAACAAACCAGCTTGCTAAATAGAGAATACCAGGTTCATGTCTTTTGATATAAAGTTTATCAGGCAAGGCTTCGAGAATGGTTGTAGAATCGCGAGGCTTGCCGAGCGATTCTAAATGTGTTCTCGAAGCCGAGCCTGATAAACTTGATATCAAATGACACATATCTGATATTCTATTTATTAGTTATTCCCCTTGTATACTCTTATATTAGCAATTTACGGTCAGTTATTGATGGTTCTCAGTGTGTCCAAGCATTCTGGTGTTCGATATATTTAGTATCAGCTGACCATGTTTTTCCTGTGATATTTTTTAAGAAATATTGCCATTTTTCCCAGTTACAATAACATTTTTTGTCATTTTCCAGTAGTCTGGTTCATTCATAAAAGTGCAATGTCAAGTTGACGTGATAAAGCTCACTTGTCCTGAGATAGTATATCTTTATCAGGTCATTGCGTTACAATGCAATATATAAAGGGGGTAACTGATAAAGTACACAGACTGGCAAAATTCTTGAAATTTTATATATCGAAACAAGAGACATTGTACTTTCCATATGAGCCGGGACACAGCATTTCCTACAATTTACATGTGAGCCCAGCAAAGAATCAGATCAGCCTTCACATCTAGAGACTGCAGATCCAAAGACTTCTCTTGCTGCATGATGGAGCATTGGACCCTTAGCTATCCTTAGAGTGCATAATATAAGAATCTGATATGGGGTCCTGTTGTAGATGAGCGTTTCCAACCCGAGGGATGACCGTGCTGAGCGGAACCGAGGCTATGCCGAGGTTCCGCTCAGCACGGTCATCCCGAGGGTTGGAAACGCCCATCTACAACAGAACCCCATATTGGATTCTTTTTCTTGCACAACACCTCCGGTTAGTTTTGACAGCTCGCACATGTATATTGTTTATAAAATAAAAGTAGTGCGGAAGTAGTTCCGGCAGTTGAATAGAATTGAAGGGCATTTATGTAAGTTGCCTGGATCGGAACACCAGGGTCAGAACATAAATTTCTATCCCAGGGTAAAATCACGGATTTCCTTGTCTGGTGTGCAAGAATGAAGATTCTGATCAGACTGTGTGGATGTGCAGAATGATCTGAGTCTTGGCTTGGCGCACAAGAAAATTCTAGGAAATGTTGTGTCCATGCTCATATGTCAAAGAAAATGTGTTGATAAGACTAGTTGAATCCATAGGCTGCACAGCAATTTTGTTGCTTGCAACTGCAATAAAACATGTTTTCTTAGAATGTGGCTCATTTGCTGTACCCTATTTGCCAGGAAGCAAACACCTTTGCTGCCAATTTACATATACAGTCAACCCTCTTTATACTGACATTCTTTATAATGGCAAAACTCGTTATAAAGACAATTCGAAAGAAATGACCACTTAGCTAAAGGCTTAGCCTTGGTTCCGAGTGGTATGGGCTTCCCTCGGGTTGGAAATGCACAAATTGAGTCCATAGTCATGAAAGGGTCTTGTAATCTAATACTCCAAGAAACAAATGTTATAGACATTTATTAGAATCACCTCGCTAATCTATTACTCCAAGAAACAAATGTTATAGAAATTTGTTAGAATCGCCTCACAGAGGCGATTCTAACAGATGTCTATAACATTTGTTTCTTGGAGTAATAATGGGGAAAAGGCCTTTTATTACCTATCATACTCCTAACTGGGATTCTTTATAATGACAAATTCCTTATAACGGCACAATAACAGGGAACAAATACTGTCGTTATATAACGTGAGTCCTCTGTATGACTATGAACTGACCTATCAGTACATCTGTAAAATCCTGTAGTTTCATCCTCACAGACACACTGTAAATCACAGCCATCATTCCACTGAGACCCTTCTTTGAATGTTACACCATTGTATACACAACCAGCTGTGTAAGAAGAAAATAAAACAGTATACTACCAATTTTGTTTTAGCTGTAACATTCTATTCTTGGTACTGCTGTCAAATGTTTCTTTTTCATGTAAACATTACGAAAGCACGCCTATACGAATACATTGCCACCTTTATCGCCGAAAAAATGAAAATTTTATGATGAAAAATTGTGATATTTTTCTTATTTCTGCTCAAAATATAGATTGTGGGCACTCTTTAGAACCGCCTCACTCTGCTCAAAATATAGATTGTGGGCACTCATTAGAACCGCCTCACTGAGGCAGTTCTAACGAGTACCCACAATCTATATTTTAGCGCAGAAATAAGAAAAATAAGGCATACCCCCGGAAACCCCAGTTTTACTATATAAAAGTGGGGTTCAAGGGGGTCAAAATTATATAGGTGTGTTATAGGCGTGTTTTCGTGATGAGATCAAAGATATGAATATTAGTCAAGATTCTTTTATCTGAAATATTTTGACAATCAAAAAGGTTAACTGTACTAGTTCAAGAGCACACCCACTTGTCAGTGATGACCACTGATTGGCCAATCACACCAAACATATTGTGTCATGACGATAATTGTTGATATTTACATCTATGAGGTCATAGCTTCAAACTTGGTTCCTGGGCTGTCAATAATGATTGTGACATATTGAATACATTCTTGCCATCAAAGACATAGAGGTAAACCAAAACCTTTTGATCTCACAATTTGGAAATCAAAATGCTGTAGTTGAAAGAAGATGTTGCAGCAAAAACATAATGGGTATTAATTTCAATTCTGTATCATTGTGTACATTTCAAGTGATTTGGTTGGATGAAATAAAAGTTTATTACTTCGATAAATTCCATGAAAAAGAATCTCAGATCTGTTTCACATAGCGACAGGTAGTAATATAACATGACGTCAAGGAGCATGTTGTGAACCTGCGCGTTACGTCACTGTATATAAACAATGTCAACAGTGTTCGATTAATAGATGGAAAACTATTGAAAATGTTAGAAGATAAATAAACAGATTTTATAGACTTGACATTTTGTTTGCTTGGGTTTCTTTCAAAGATGGCAACTTCTAATTAAGAAATAGATCAGCTCTAGCTGTGGTTTGTTGAGTAATAAATCACGGTTTGGAGGTCAGTTGTAAAGTAGACAAATCACGAGCGCGTAGCGCGCGTGATTTGTCTACTTACAACTGACCGACAAACCGTGATTGATTACCTAACAAATCACTAGCTAGAGCTGATCTATTTCGATTCTAACATGCTGAAACTCGGCAATAATGCTGTTGTTTCCTTCAAATTCTCACATATTTTCGCCATTGTTAGAAGAAATCCCGCTAAAAATATCGACTGAAACACATGCATTTATATCCTTTTCTAACGTTTTCGATGCGAGAAAATGACGCTACACCGTCCAACGTCAAGGAAATCGACTAGTGACGTAATAAATTTGCAGTTTTTAATGAGGTCACTCGTCACGCTCTTCCTTGCCGTGATTTGTTGTAGAATAAAACACGGTTATTTTCCATTGCCTATATGGGCGCGCTGTGTTAGAATTGAATAATCATTCTGCCATAGCCGTCGGTAAGTGCATTCTTATGCTTTCGAAATAATTCCTTTGGTAGCATTTTTAATATGTCAATGACATAGTTGGAATAATAAGGAATAAATTATCAATTTTGTGGATTTTATCAATGTGTAAACTCCGGCGAATCACTCACAAACTTTTGGGCTTCATCCAGTTTGTGAGTGATTTGCTGAAGTTTACACGTCGATAAAATCCACAAAAATGACATTCATTCTTATAACGACTATGTACTTGCATCAATGTTTATACAAATGAATATAACTCTTCATGTCATTCCTAGAAATGCAACTTGCACGTCTTAAGGGGAATGGGAACACCTTCAGGGGAGGTAATTCCTGCAAAAGTATTTTTGTCTCCCATGTCAATAAGGGTCAACTCTTAAAGGAAAGAATTTGCTCCTGAGGAGCAAATTCTTTCCTTTAAGTGAAGAGCCCTTTATCAGTGGGACAGGACTTGTTTTTTTTATTGGAGTTTAACAGCCCAGTCAACACTATTTTAGGTCATTTTTGAGCCTGTCAGTTTACCTATCCACACTTTTCCTGGGCAGGCTTATACTAAGCGGTTAACCAGTACAGTGCACATTCTTTCGCCAGAAACTGACAACTGCCCTTCTTGGATCAGCGGAAGGGAGAGAATGGCCGTAGAAAAGATTCCATGATCAATCTCAACGAAAGAACAATGGCGGAAAAAATTGGCCAGGTGTTTCCGTTCTCCTTAACCCTTGTCCTGCTAAATGACAACAACACATACCTTTAAAAACAGTGTAGAGCCTGATCAGACAACTGTGGGTCAGGATCTACACTGTTTGTCATTCAGTCTGTGAATTGAATGAATTCATTATGTCAAGCAATTTGACCGGCTGATAGTCAAAAATCAGTGCGGCAAAATTAATTTATTCAGCAGGACCAAAGTTAACAATGAAAAAATATAATAATTAAATAGCTTCATTTACATTACCATAACATATCCCTGCGACATAGTGCATATTTCTCACCTCCAAAATGGCTACTTTTTCTGATGAAAATCCCTGATATTTTTCTAATAAATTTTGCAAATATAGGTCGTGGGTGCTCGTTAGAACCGCCTCATTGAGGCAGTTCTAACGAGTACCCACAACCTATGTCTTGGAGTAAAAATTAGAAAAATAGTGTATACCCCTGTCAACCCCCCTTTTCTCTACATAAAGCGGGGTATAGAGAGGTCTTCATTTTACGGACTAGTTCATGTGATGGAAATCCTTTTATTATATAAAAATAATCAATGATTAGAAAAGCATGATCATCATCAAGACCAAAAAGACAATTATGCAAATATCACATGATATCAACATGATTACTTGATACTGCCTTCGAATTCTACCATTACTTCATGAAAACACGCTCATATAATTTTGACCCCCTTGAACCCCACTTTTATATAGTAAAACTGGGATTTACAGGGGTAAACCTTATTTTTCTTATTTCTGCTCTTAAATATAGGTTGTGGGTACTCGTTAGTACCGCCTGCATGAGGCATTTCTAACGAGTACACACAATCTATATTTTGAGCAGAAATAATCGAGGCGGTTCTGACGAGTACCCACAATCTATATTTAAGAGCAGAAATAAGAAAAATATCATAATTTTTCATCTTAAAATTTTAACTTTTTCGGCAATTAAGGTTACAATGTATTTGAATAGGCATGTTTTCGTAATGAAGACACCTTGCATTGGAAGATGTCTTATGACACTGAAGTCATACAAAAAATTTACTATGTCATTATGATAACACATCTGTTTGACAATGTCCGCTCCGGGGAAAGGGAGGTCACGGGTTCGATCCCGGGCTGCGACATATCAAAGTCGTTAAGAATGGTACTAGCTGCTCCTTGCTTGGCACTCAGATTTACGGGGTAGAGCTAGGACTGGTCGACCCAGTGTCAGGTTAATGTGACTGGGTGTGGTATCATGTAGTGTGTCTGGACATGATACTTCAGTGAGGCAGCACTATAAAAGTGAGCATTGAGCTCCCTGTCGCAACCAAACACAGTCGTGATATGACTGAAAAATTGTTAAAAGCGACGTTAAACCCCAATTCACACAAACACACGGTTTGACAAAGTGCATATTTTCATATCTCCAAAAAGGTCATTTTTCTGATAAAAATTGTAATATATCTCTTATTTACACCCGAAACATAGGTTGTAAGTGCTCATTAGAACAGCCCTATCAACCCTTTAACTGCTAATCATGACTAGCAGATGACATTTTTTAAATTTATTTTTCTTATTTTTCAGTGAAAATAAGGCCTGACATTACATGTGAATCGTCTGCCAAGCAACAAAAATATTTTAAAAATCAGAATGTCGTCTGCTCCAGGTGTTAACCCTTCTCTTGCTGAATATTCAGATTAGCCACACCCTTTTCTGACTTTGAACCAATCAGATTACATGATGTAATTTATTCCTACAAATTCATAAATTGAATGTCAAACAGTGTAGATCCTGATCAGATGGCTTCTTCAGAAGCCATCTGATCTGGATCTACACTGTTTCCAAAGATAGGGGTTGTCGTGAACAGCAAGATAAGGGTTAATGTGATGGACCTTAAATAGCTTTTGACAACAGGGAGCCAGTAAGTTCAAAAGAGTCAACATGTAAGCATGTTGGAGTGATCACTGTAAGTACACCACAACCTCTTCACAACACTGTTCACTACAACACGATTTTGGATATAACACAGTTAAAAGATGGATCCCAAAAGTGTAATACTGGATATTTTTCTGCAGTCGAACTTCAATGGCTCAAAGACCTTTGGGACCACGAAAATCTGTTAGGGACAGGGGTAGTTCCAGCCACTGAGGTCTTCTTCCAGGAGGCATAACGCAGATAATTTTGGGAGATTTTTTTCAATACTCTATAATAAAAATGTATGCTGTGTGTACTCATTAGAATCACCTCATCGAGGCGATTCTAATGAGTACACACCGCATACATTGGCAAGCTAAAAGTCGAAAATCTCCTTACTCATTAGAATCACCTCATCCAGGCGATTCTAATGAGTACGCACAGCATACATTGGCAAGATAAAAGTAGGAACATCTCCTTAATTATCCCACATTATTGCTTATCGGAAGAAGAATTTCCTGTGGACTCAAGAACGGGTTCGACTCAGCTATGGTAAATGAGCCATCGGTGTTTGAACCATCAAAGTCCTCCTGTATATTATCTTTACATTTTGTTTGGACATAACAGGATCATTGCCGCCACTTCTATTTTGTTTAAGTACCATGCTTTCTTCTTTGGATTCAACAACAGTGATAGGAAAAGGTTGTAGTGTAGCTTGCTCGTCTGGACTGCATGATAGATATATACTTACATTTAGATGAGGGTGCTGGGGACGGGGTAGAGATCCCAAAGGGAGCTGGAGTGGGAACCTTAGAGACATCACAGTATGCCTTCTTACAGCAAGGATTGTTGTAGTCACTGATTAATCGGCAACCGGCAGGTAACTCTTCATATTTTGGACACCTGTCAAGAAAAGATCATAAACAAAGTGAGACTTTCAATACTCCCCACAATTTCAAAATTTTTATAAAGTGATTCTAATAGACCGGTAGGCATTGTTACCGCAAGCACACCAAACTTCCATGGAGGTGATTTCTCAAAACTGAAACCAAGCCCTAAGATGCCCCTAAAATATATGTTGGTTGGTTGATTTGAGGTTTAACGTCCCCGTCAACACTGTAAAGGTCATTTTGGAGACGTTGCTTCCAATTTTGCGGGACTTTTACCCGACATTGAGATGAAATGACATCTCAAGCCCTGTCGCCCAATGAAACCAATAGGGTTTATTTGCATGGAAGGTCCGCCTCGCACCGCGGTTCCTGGACAGGCTTAGATCCTCGAAGCGGTTTACGAGTACTAGTGTGCGGGCAGGATTCAGCTCTGCGTGGAAGCATCATGCAGCCCATATATTTCTTCAAGCCCCTATGGGCGGGGGCCTCTAAAATATATGTATCCTATAATATAACAGCAGAGATGCATGTTTTGTCCAGTAAACAGACAGAACCACAGTGGTACTGTTTGAAATTTAAGACCAGTAGAATGTATCTACCCTTAGTTCCAGATAGAGAGACATATTGAAAATCTTACATGAGTGTTCATGTATTATTGAATTTATTAAACAAGTTGAGGAGAATGGATAAAATGCGAGGCTTTGCAGGGCATTTAATGCCTTTTCCTCAATGAGTTTAATAAATTCAATAATACATGAGCATGAATGCAAGATTCTATTTATCATATGACATTTGAAAACGCATTTTATTCACAAGTTTTTACAAGAATTTCAATATCAGCCATTAGTAAACGCGATGTTGTCAAGGATGTCATGCAGGAACATTACAGAGCGTATCTAACTAATTTGCATATTTAATACACTAGTGGATTATCGAATTTATTACATGGTGTTATTACACTCTCAGATGCGACATTATATGATAAAAGTAAGAATAATTACGGGATAACTTTCCTTTTTTCTCCATAAAAACATCATGTTCTTTCAGCAAAAAAATTAACACATTTGCCACAGCACAACTGCCATATTAAATGATTGTTTAGTTTTACGGATATGCAAAATAACTACATCATTAGTTTCAAACTACTTGGTCTTGTGAACACAAACATGGATGCAGATGTCCTCATGGATGCTGAGGTGGCAACAATTAGTCTCCCTAATAGATGAGGTAAAAAGGCAGAAATATTACAGGTGTTCCTCTCCTCTTAACCTTATCCCGCTGCATAAATTAATTTAGCCACACCCATTTACATTTCGACCAATCAAATTACTTGACTTAATTTTTCATTCAAATCCGCAAACAGAATGATAAACAGTGTGGATCTGAACAGAATCTGACTGTTTATTAATTTAGCCACACCCATTTACATTCAATCAATCAAATTACTTAATGTAATTTATTCATTCAAATCTGCAAACAGAATGATTATCTGATCTGGATCTACACTGTTTGCAAAGATAGGGGTTGTCGTGAACAAAGGTTTAATAATGAGTAGAAACTGAGCTTACATTTCAGTACATCTGTAGTGTCCAGCAAGGGCATCGAGACATTCGCAGTTGTAGAGACAGCCGTCTTTCCATTTCTGTCCTTGTTGATACTGGTTACCCTTGTAAACACACACTGAAAATACAAGGTGATAAAATGCATTTATAGTAAAACTCCCATATCAAGACCACCTTTTAGACTGTTCAAAAGTGGTCTTTAAGATCACTTTTGAGCAGTCCTAAAGGTGGTCTCTTACTAGAAAACAAGTAAGAGACATTGTGTGTAGAAAATAGGAGGAAAGAAAAATGGAAACCTCTCAAAGAAGAATTAGTCCTACCAGTATTTTCAATAGTGGACTTTTGCTGTATTTGTATGTCATTGTGTGCTTTGCACCAATTCCATATTATTTCTTATCATATGACGTCGCGTCTGAGAGTGTAATAACGCCATGTATTATTTTCTATAATCCACTAGTGGATTAAATATGCAAATTAGCTAGATACGTTCCGTAACGTTACATGTACGACGTCCTTAACGACGTCGCGTTTACTAATGGCGGAATAAAGACATTTTTGTAAACAATCGTGAATGAAATGTGTTTTAAATGCCATATGATAAATAGAATCTTGCATTCGTGCTCATGTATTATTGAATTTATTAAACTCGTTGAGGAAAAGGGATAAAATGCTGGGCAAAAACCTCACATTTTATCCCATTTCCTCAACTCGTTTAATAAATTCAATAATACATGAGCACTCATGTAAGATCCTCTATTTATAAAATAAGCTTTCCACAAATGCTTTCTAGCAGTCTAATCCCCCTGTTTAACCCTTTTTGTACCAAATGGAATCTTCCTCCTTATATATAGCAGGAGTCCATTTCAAAATTTAGGGGTGTCAGGTTGTGTTTTCTTTAAAATTTATTCTGAAAATGACTGAACTTTTGGCAAACAGTGGAGGCCCTGATCAGATGCCGCCTGTACTGTTTGCCAGGGTACCCGTTTTGGGGTTTCTGGTACAAAATGGGTTAAGGGTTTGTATGTAATTTGTCATGCTGGCTTCCAGTGAGTGTTTTCTCTTCAGGCTACGTCTTGATTGTGGCTGTTTTTTTTATTTCTTTTAACTTTTTGCATACTGTGGGCTTTTCACCAAATTCATAATCAACTGTGCCTCAACTTCTATAACAGGGCTAGACTTTTTGACATTTATCTGACATGGCTGAACCAAGTCAAAGCAGTGAAGTGCTTACGGTTTAAGAAAAAAAACTACTAGGCAATAGGCCGGTTCATATAAGATGTAAAACTAGACATGTTTAGCACAGAGAATGCTTGATTCTAACCCCAACTAGATATCTCATACTGGGGTACAAAAGCTGACTCAACAGGCCTCCACGAGCCTAGTGGCTCACTCCTAAACATTAATTCTCAATCAAACTGCAAGCAAAGAGCTTAGCCTAGTTGTCCAACGTAAATGGGTGGAGAACCAAGCATTCAAGATAAATATTACCTCCTGGCTTGCCGGTAGCTCCAGGTGTTGGCTGGTACCCAGGTGACGGTTTCAGTGTGGGTGCAGGAGTAGGGGTTGCGACACCACCATCTATGACACCAGGGGGTGGAGTTGGTACGGGAACAAAGCCTGTTGTCTGGTTTGTGTATGGAACAAAGGTACATTTGGGCTCTCTACAGCAGAGTGGGTCCTTGGAGCTGGGCTCCATATGACATTCCTTGGGTAATGCAGCAGTGTTGTAGCTTGGACATCTAAAATACAGAATGTGGGTAACCTTATAATACACATTACCTCTATATAACACTGCTCATTATAACAAGGGTTTGAACATAACATGGTATAACCCTTTGCATGCTGGGTATTATTTTTTCAGCAGACGGCATTTTAAAATATTTTTCTTATTTTTCCCAGAAAACAGGATTTGACACTTCATGCAAATTTTCTCCTAAGGAGACAATTTGCAAGAAATGTTAAATTAGGAGACAATTTGCATGAAGTGTCAAATCCTGTTTTGGGGGGAAAATAAGAAAAATACAAACAATCTGTCGTCTGCTGAATTAGCCGAGAGTGGGTAAGGTGAGGCTAATGAAGGATCCAAAATATAAATTATACAGGAAAAAATTTTGGTTTGACTTGCTTTGGAAGTCAATGGACCTACATTAATCCATAAAAAGCAAAGCAAAATTGCATAGCAGAATAATGCCATTCACGTATTACACAGAAAATCAGGGTTGATATTGCAGAAAGTCTGCCAGAAGACTATTCACATGAAGCATCATGCCTCATTTTATTTGAACAATCAGAAAAAATATTTTATAATTTGAAAATGATTTCTAAGATGTAATATAGGATTTAATTTATTTTATATGGAAAACATCAGAATGCATTATGACAACACACCCATGAGCTTAAACGGAGTCTTCCATTTCTCCAGAACTGGCATTTTTAGATGAAGATGAATATGGATAATTTTTTGCATTTTTTCCTTATTTCTGCTCCATGTTTAAATAAAAAAAAGGAAAATAATGTTTGCCTCTGTAAACCCTACTTTTCTCTATATAAAGTGGGGCTTACAGAGGTATTCATCACAGGAACTTGTTATCCTGAAGGGGACACTGTTAACCTGTAGGCCTAGATATGATGCAATAGTATGTTGTGTCTGATCAGGGCCTACACTGTTAGCAAATATTTCTGCCATTTTCTAAATTAATTTCTAAAATGAACTCAATGTGACACACCTTAAACCTTATCCCTCTGTGCTCAACAACCCCTATCTTTGCAAACAATATAGATCCAGATCAGATGGCTTCTGAATCAGGATCTATACTGTTTGTCATGCAGTTTGTGAACTGAATGAGTACATTATATCAAGTAATTTGATTGGCTAATACAGATATGGGCGTGGATAAATTAATTTATTCAGCAGGATAAGGGTAAAATGCACTCCTGCTACATATAATTTCCATTCAAGATAGATTGGGTTAAGTTACCAGTCACGACAATTTCATCTGCTTTGTCTTCCGCTGGTTACTTTAAAAGTCATTTTTGCAAATACAGTAGTGTGGACCCAAATCAGACTGCTCCTCTATGAGCAGTCTGATTTGGGTCCACCCTGTTTGCCTGATTCCAAAACTATTTTTAAAAAGTTTGCAAAAACAAGAGGACCAAGATGGTCCTGTATCGCTCACCTGAGCTAAGAGCTTCAAAGTTTCAGGAGGTGCCAACCTTTACTGAAGGATTTATTGGAGGACAAGGTGATGACATGGTAAGCATTTTCTGCAATCAAGTAGAATGTAACTCTATGATACATCATCTGACCTCACCAGTTTTCAAACTCATTCAAGCTTTTATTCCTGACTTGCTTACATGTAACTTTCAAAAAGATCCGATATAAACTGAAGGGGCTATGGTGATGACAGTTCAAAATAAATGGGCCGACTTGGGCAGTTTTCTAAAACTTGTCCGAGTTTTTATCTCCAGCCACCTTACACATAAGTTTCAGTTTAGAAGCCTCCGTGGTGTTGTGGTTATGATACTCGCCTTGTAAACCAGGGATCGCAGGATCGATCCCGGCTTCTCCAGACATTCGGATGCATCTTTAAACCGAAGTCCCATCACCGTATGACCTTAGCTGTTGATGTGACACTCACACTCACTCATAAGTTTCAGAAAGATTTGATTAAAACTGAAGGGGCTACGTTGATGACAAGGTCAAAAATTGGCATTTTCAGAAATAAAAGGCATGAAACTCTTTGATAAATGTGCCGACTTGGCCTGTATTCGAACTCATCTGAGGTTTTATTCCCAGCCACCTTACATATAAGTTTCAGAAAGATCCAATCAAAACTGAAGGGGCTATGGTGATGACAAGGTAAACCAGAGGACCAGTGGTCCTGAACCGCTCACCTGTCTGGTGACAATTTTCCTACTTAGATCAGCAGAAAATGTCATTTACCCTGCTCATAAATTTTAATGAATGACCTTGACCTTTATCACCCATAGATCTTCATGTATTCAGTTACTTTACCTGATCTACAAATTTTGGTGACACTGTCTTCAATGGTTTCCTATAAATCCATAATTTTCACTTTGCCCCATGCAAAAGCCTAAGTCGGCAAATTTGACATTGCTGTAAAATAGGTCAAGGTCAACCCAGGGTCACCATTTGTACAAACCATGATGGGCCTGAGTACCATATGCTACATGCCAAGTTTCAAGGCCACTGGCCTTATGGTTCTGGAGAAGAAGATTTTTGAAGGCTTTTTACCATATATGGGCATGGCGGCCATCTTGGTCATGTGATCCAGACCCCGCGAACAAACTTTCGTTCCCCCATCCCACTGAGGCTCCATATAAAATTTGGCTTTGATTGGCCCTGCAGTATAGGAGAAGAAGATCTTTGAAAATGGTGGACGGACGGACGGACGGACGACGGACCATGGCTATACTATAAGCTCAGCTATGAGCCTAAAGGCTCAGGTGAGCTAAAAATCCATTATTTTCACTTTTTCCTATGCAAAAGCCTAAGTCAGCATATTTGACATTACTGTAAAATAGGTCAAGTTCAACCCAGGGTCACCATTTGAACAAATTTTGATAGACCCGAGTGCCATATGCTACATGCCAAGTTTCAAGGCCATTGGCCTTACGGTTCTTGAGAAGAAGAATTTCGAAGTGTTTTTACCATATATGGGCGTGGTGGCCATCTTGGTCATGTGATCTAGACCATATTGGCAGCTTTTCATTTGTTCAACCCCCAAAGGCTCCATATTGAATTTCATTTCAATTGGCTCAGTAGTTTCTGAGAAAAAATGTTTGAAATATGGAACCTGCGTGACCTTGGTCTAAGGTCAATTAATGACCTTGACCTTTCTTACACATAGATCTTCATGTATTCAGCTACTTTACCTTATCTACTAATTTTGGTGACAGTGTCTTCAATGGTTTCCTAAAAATCCATTATTTTCACTTTTTCCCATGCAAAAGCCTAAGTCGGCAAATTTGACATTGCTGTAAAATAGGTCAAGGTCAACTCAGGGTCACCATTTGTATAAACTATGATGGGCCTCAGTACCATATGCTACATGCCAAGTTTCAAGGCCATTGGCCTTACGGTTCTGGAGGAGAAGAATTTTTAAGGCTTTTTACCATATATGGACGTGACGGCCATTTTGGTCATGTGATCTAGACCGTATTGGCATTTTTTCATTTGTTCAACTCACAAAGGCTCCATATTAAATTTTACTTAAATTGGCTCAGCAGTTTTGGAGAAAAAAATGTTTGAAATATGGATCCTGAATGACCTTGGTCTAAGGCCAATGAATGACCTTGACCTTTCTGACCCATAGATCTTCATGTATTCAATTACTTTACCTGATCTACAAATTTTGTTGACACTGTCTTCAATGGTTTCCTATAAATCCATTATTTTCACTTTGCCCCATGCAAAAGCCTAAGTCGGAAAATTTGACATTGCTGTAAAATAGGTCAAGGTCAACCCAGGGTCACCATTTGTACAAACCATAATGGGCCCGAGTACCATATGCTAAATGCCAAGTTTCAAAGCCACTGGCCTTATGGTTCTGGAGAAAAAGATTTTTGAAGGCTTTTTACTATATATGGGCATGGTGGCCATCTTGGTCTTGTGATCCAGACCCGCGAACAAGGCCAATGAATGACCTTGACCTTTCTGATCCATATACATTCATGTATTCAGTTACTTTACCTGATCTACCAATTTTGGTGACACTGTCTTCAATGGTTTCCTATAAATCCATTATTTTCACTTTGCCCCATGCAAAAGCCTAAGTCGACAAATTTGACATTGCTGTAAAATAGGTCAAGGTCAACCCAGGGTCACCATTTGTACAAACCATGATGGGCCCGAGTACCATATGCTACATGCCAAGTTTCAAGGCCACTGGCCTTATGGTTCTGGAGAAGAAGATTTTTGAAGGCTTTTTACCATATATGGGCATGGCGGCCATCTTGGTCATGTGATCCAGACCCCCGCGAACAAACTTTCGTTCCCCCATCCCACTGAGGCTCCATATGAAATTTGGCTTTGATTGGCCCTGCAGTATAGGAGAAGAAGATCTTTGAAAATGGTGGACGGACGGACGGACGGACGGACGGACGGACGGACGACGGACCATGGCTATACTATAAGCTCACCTATGAGCCTAAAGGCTCAGGTGAGCTAAAAATTGGCATTTTCAGCAATCAAAGGGACGTTACTCTATGATAAATGGGCCGACTTGGCCTTTTTCGAACTCATCCGAGATTTTATCCCCAGCCACCTTACATATAAGTTTAAGAAAGGTCCCATCAAAACTGATGGGGCTACGGTGATGAACAGGTCAAAAATGGACATTTTCAGCAATCAAAGGGACATAACTCTCAGGTAAATGAGCCGACTTGGCCGGTTTTAGAACTCATCCGAGATTTTATCCCCAGCCACCTTACACATAAGTTTCAGAAAGATCCTATGGGCTATGTTGATGACAAGGTAAAGAATCAGAATTTTCAGCAATCACAGGAACATAACTCTATGATAAATGGGCTGACTTGGTGGGTTTTTGAACTCATCTGAGGTTTTATCCCCAGTCACCTTACATATAAGTTTCAGAAAGATCCAATCAAAACTAAAAGTGCTACGGTGATGACAAGGTAAAAAATCTGTAATTTCAGCAAACAAAGAGACTTTACTCTATGATAGATGGGCCGACTTTGCTGGTTTTTCACTTCAACTGAGGTTTTATCCCCAGCCACATTACATAAAAGTTTTAGAAAGATCAGATCAAAACTGATGGGGCTACGGTGATGACAAGGTAAAAAATCAGCATTTTCAGCAATCAAAGTGACGTAACTCTATGATAAATGGGCCGACATGGACGGTTTTCACATACATCCAAGGTTTTATCCCCAGCCACCTTACATATAAGTTTCAGAAAGCTCCAATAAAAACTGAAGGGGCTATGTTGATGACAAGGTAGAAAATCAGCATTTTCAGCAATCAAAGGGACATAACTCTATGATAAATGGGCTAACTTGGCCAGTATTCGAACTTATCTGAGGTTTTATCTCCAGCCACCTTACATATAAGTTTCAGAAAGTTCTGATTAAAACTAAAAGTGCAACAGTGATGAAAAGGTCAAAAATCAGCATTTTCAGCAATCAAAGGGACTTAACTCTATGATAAAAGGGCCAACTTGGCCGGTTTTCGAACTCATTCAAGGTTTTATCCCCAGCCACCTTACATATAAGTTTTAGAAAGATCTGATCAAAACTGAATGGGGCTACGGTGATGACAAGGTCAAAAATCAGCATTTTCAGCAATCAAAGGGACGTAACTCTATGATAAATGGGCAGACTTGGCTGGTTTTCGAACTCATCCAAGGTTTTATCCCCAGCCACCATACATATAAGTTTCAGAAAGATCCGATCAAAACTGAAGTTGCTACGGTGATGACATGCATTTTCACATTGTAAGTCTATGGGATCTTGTAGCCTAGGTCATCAATGCCCCACCAGAGGCATGCTACAGATGAGAAATGATTGAGATCAGCTTGCAGGCTGCAGAGATATAGCAGCTCAAAAGTGTGGACAGCCGACAGACGGACGACGGAGGGACTACCATCCTATAAGCTCCCCTGGAGCCTTCCCCCAGGTGAGCTAAAAACTCAGCAGACGACATAAGCAGACAACATTTTCAGATGTAGTTTTTCTCAGCATCTCAAGGGTTAGAGCATTAAGTTACCTGTTATTACACCTGTACAGACCAGTACCAGAGTTCTCACAATCACAGATGTAGTCACAACCGTCGTACCAGGTCTGTCCCTGGGTGTAGGAGACCCCCTTGTACACACAAACATCTACAGAGAGAATAACAGAATATGTATACATTTCAAAGTGTTTAACCCATTTAGTACCAGAAACCCCAAAACGGGTACCTCGCAAACAGTGCAGGCCCAGATCAGACGCCACAGAATGTGGCGTCTGATCAGGGCCTCCACTGTTTGCTAAAAGTTCCGTCATTTTCCAAATAAATTTTGATGAAAACACACCCTGACACCCCTAAATTTTGAAATGAACTCCTGCTATATATAAGGAGGAAGATTCCATTTGGTACAAAAAGGTTTAACAGTTCTAGCAGCAGGCTTTTTCAGATAAAAAAAAATCTGTAATACATGTAATTTTCTTATTTCCATATGTACCATTAACATAAATTATCTCTGACAACTGTGTCAGTGAGTCGACTTTGGCTCAGTGGTTACAGCACTGGACTTTCACCGCAATGGCACAGGTTCGAATCCCACAGAAGATGGGATTTTTCAGCTTTGCTTTTTTCCTTTATCATTATGTTCATGTCATAAGATGGGGGCTTGTCTGGGATCAGACTTTTCTGAATAGTAAATGGGCCGCGTCAAGCGATTTTGGTGCTTATCGCCTATGCGAGCAGCGAAGGTTCCGGCGAGCCTGCGCATCCGCGCAGTCTCGCCAGAACCTTCGCTGCTCGCTCATACAAGCAGTGAATCAAGAGGAAGCTTCAGACAGAAAGCCATATCCCTGGCCCCTCTGAATGGCTGGGCATGCGCGTTTAAAATTTGTCATGACGGAATGCTCAAAGACCCAAATTCGCTTGGCGGGGCTCAAATGGCTTTGCATCATCATGAAAATGATGACTTCCTTGAAGAGGGTGTGTGTTATGAATTGCCATGCCTACTTTCAATTAACAACCTTGATAGATTATGCATGGCTAATAGTTTTATGACCAATCTCTGACAATTACATCACGGTGTCGACTCTTTGGTACAGTGGTTAGGGCACTGGACTTTCACCCAAGCTGCCTGGGTTTGAATCCCACAGAAGCAGGAACCTTTTTTGCTATGCTTCTTTCTTTCTTACAACTTTCGGCACAAATGTTAATGCAACTACCATTTTTAAATGACAAAAATTATAATGAAACATTAACTTACATCTTTGTTGGCTTCAAACAACTGGGCCTGGGCTTCTCTGGGGGGGGGGGGTATTGCCCTTTCAAGATTATTTCACTTATTTCGAGCCAATTGTTAATCAGAGGTGGGCATAAACTGAAGTACTAAGCAATGAGGATAAAGTCTCTTGCTCAATGAAACAACACTTGGCACTTGCAGGGATTGAACAAGCTACCTGTCAATCTCAAATCCGATGCTTTACCACTGCACCCCAGTGCTCCACTTTAAAAGGCCATTGCAGGCAAAAAGGTAGTGCAAATATATAGCTTTAAGCCCTGCTGTTGTAACTAACAGTGTAATAAAGATGTGTGTATTAAAGAAACAACAAAAATAAATAAATTAAAAATTACTCACTCTTTGGTTGTGGGGCTGGTGTAGGAGAAACATATCCTGATGGCCCTGGAGTTGGAATATTGTAAGCAGTTGAAGAACATTCTGGTACCTGGCAACAAGGATTGGCTGGATCCCTGGCAAGTCGGCAGTTGGCTGGTAGGCCAACATACTTGATGCATCTGAAGAAAAAATAATAAGAATAAAGTTTAACCCTTTTTGTATCAAATGGAATCTTCCACCTTATATATAGCATGAGTCCATTTCAAAATTTAAGGGTGGCAGGGTGTGTTTTCTTCAAAAACTATTCAGAAAATAGCTGAACATTTTGCAAACAGTGTAGGCCCTGATCAGACACCGCATTCTGCGGCGTCTAATCTGGGCCTGCACTGTTTGCCAAGGTACCCATTTTGGGGTTTCTGGTACTAAATGGGTTAAATTGGATGCTTCAGTTAATTAGGGCTACAGGCATATTCCAAATGCTTTGGATAGGCTTGGTTAATTTAACCCATTTTGTACTGGAAACCCCAAAACGGGTACCCTGGCAAACAGTGCAGGCCCAGGTCAGACCCCGCAGAACGCTGCATCTGATCAGGGCCTAAACTATTTGCAAAAAGGTTCAACTATTTTCCGATATAAATTTTGAAGAGAGTACAACTTGTCACCCCTAAATTTTGTAATGGACTCCTGCCATATATAAGGAGGAAGATTCCATTTGGAAGAAAAACGGTTAATGGCACAGCAACACTATAAAAGTCATGCTAAGCTGATCAGCATACCCAACCACAATTTCTTGCACAGTCTTATATATAAGTGAATAAATCTGATCTTGGTCCACCATGTTTGCAAAAATGACTTTTAAAGTATCCAGCAGACAAAGCAGATGACAATTGTTGTGATCGATGTCTTAAGCATTAAATAATTGCCTCATTGAGGCAACTCTAATGAGTATATACAACATACATTTTCAAGATAAACAAGGAAGATGTCAAGAATACTTACCTGGAGCTTTTGGGGGAAAAAACCTAAGAGAGTAAGGGACTCAAAACGGTCATTGGAATTTTAAGTACTTACTTTTCTAAACACTTGTATTGTCCGATATGGGCATCAACACACTCACAGGTGTAGTCACAGCCATCGTCCCACTTCTGACCCGGGCTATACTGCTGGCCCTTGTATATACAGTAGTCTGTAAATCAGACAAGGGAGCATAAAGCACCATTCGATGACACACCCGACATAGAGCATTTTTTAACATTTCCAAATGGCTATTTTTTCTATGAAAATCGGTGAAACTTTTCTTATTTTTACTGTAAACATAAGTTGTGGGTGCTTGTTAGAACCGCCTCATTGAGGCAGTTCTAGCAATACCCAGAACCTAAGTCTTGGAGCAGAAATAAGAAAAGTAATGTATACCCCCTTAAACCCCAGTTTACTCTATATAAAGAGGGAACGGGAGGTCACGGGTTCGATCCCGGGCCGTGACATACCAAAGTCGTTAACACTGGTACTAGCTGCTCCTCGCTTGGCACCCAGATTTACGGGTAGAGCTAGGACTGGTCGACCCAGTGTCAGGATAATGTGACTGGGTGTGGTATCATGTAATGTGTCTGGGACATGATACTTCAGTGAGCCGGCACTTTAAAAGTGAGCATTGAGCTCCCTGTCGCAACCAGACACTGTCGTGCTTTGACTGAAAAATTGTTGAAATCGACGTTAAACCCGAATTCACACACACATACTCTATATAAAGTGCGGGTTTTCATTACATGGACATGTTTAAATAATGGATGATTGTTTATCAATCAACACAAAGCTACAAAGTGGTCCATAACCTTCCCTAACCAATAAAGTTTGTAAGAAATTCAGGAAATGGACATTTATACCTGTAGTGGTTTATTGCATTGCCTGTTTTGTTTGATTTGAGGTTTAACATACCCTTCAACACTGTATAGGTCATTTTGGAGACATTGCTTCCAATTTTGTGGGACTTTTACCCGACATAGAGTTGAAATGACATCTTAAGCCCTGTCAACCAATGAAACCAATAAGGTTTATAAGCATAGACGGTCTTACTCGCACCACTTTACCTGGGCAGGCTTAGATCCTCTAAGGGGGTTACCAGTACTCATGTGCGGTCGGACTTAGGCTCTGCATGGAAGCATCATGCAGCCCATCAATTTCTTCAAGCCCTGATGGGCGGGGGCCGGTTGCATTGCCTGTATAGGCATGCTGTGTTAGAACTAACTGTATGCCAATATATATTAGAGGCATGAGAGACATGATAATCTGCCTCAGCAAACCACATTACATTGAGGATCTTACACTAGTGTTCATGTATTACTAAATTTATTAAACTAGCTGAGGAAAAAGAGATAAAATACGAGGCTCACTAAGCATTTTATCTCTTTTCCTCAACAAGTATAATTAATTTTATAATACATGGGCACGAATGCTAGGTTCTATTTATCATATGACATTTAAAATGCATTTTATTCAAGACTTGTTTACAAAAATTTCAATATTCCCCATTTGTAAACGCGATGTCATTAAGGACATTGTATGTGTAACTTTGCGGGGCGTATCTAACTAATTTACATATTTAATCCACTAGGGGATTACAGGATTTATAACATGGTGTTATTACATTGTCAGACCCGACGTCATGATAAATATTTATATCACAGCCGAACTTCAATGGCTCAAAGACCTTTGGAACCATGAAAATTTGTTGTGACAGGGGTACTTCAAACCACCAAGGTTTCTTATAGCATGGAATCATGAGGCAAAATAAGAATATATTCTTTTTAATGTGCTATATAATAAAGGAATGTTGTGTGTTCTTATTAGAATTGTCTCAATGAGGTGATTTTAATGAGTACAAACAACAAATATTTTCAAGATAAAAAGTAGAAAACTTTCCTAAATTATTCCTTACAAGCCAGTGGAACTTAAAGTGCTGGAATATTGATGACTTGTTCGAATTTGTGCTTCAGTGACTAGGCCAAAATTGCCCATAACTGCAGATACTAAAATATTTGGAATAATTTTGGGAGAAAATTTCCATTTATCTTGAAAATTTATGTTGCCACCGAGGCAATTCTAATGAATACACACTGCACACCTTTATTCTAAAGAAATCAGAAAAAATATCAGTTACCCCCCCTATATTAATCACATTGTAACACGATGACCTGATAAAGATATGCTATCTCAGGACAAGTGAGCTTTATCAGGTCCATGTGACATTGCACTTCTATGAAATGGACTACTTGAAAAAATGGCAAAACCTGTGGGAGGGTACAAGAGGATTGACTGATAAAGAGAATACTAGATTTGACTCAAATAATATCAAGTTTATCAGGCTCAACTTCGAGAATGCATGTAGAATCGCACAGCCAGTCTCGGGATTCTACAACCGTTCTCGAAGCCTTGCCTGATAAACTTGATATCAAAAGACACAAAGCTGGTATTCTCTAAATACTTATTCTGTCTCCTTGACCTGGTGCTATGATTGATTTACCCTCAGTGGCTCCATTACCCATGTCTCCCATTATGATAACACATCTGTGTGATATAGTGCATTCTTTCATACCTCCAAAACAGTCAATTTTTCTGATGAAAATTTGTGATATTTTGCTTATTTATACCCCAAACATAGGTTTTGGGTGCTCGTTAGAACCGCCTCATTGAGGCGGTTCTAACGAGTACCCATAACCTATGTCTTGGGGCAGAAATAAGAAAAATAATGTATACTCCATAAACCCCAGTTTTCTCTATATAAAGTGGGTTTAGAGGGGTGTTCATTGCACGGACAGGTTGTCGAACAAATTATCATAATCCATAATGTCTTTAAGCCATTGAAGTTTGAAAAAAAAAATTCTTAACCAGAAAGCGTTATGGGAAGAATTTGCTATGAACACAAGAACATATTTCAACTGACCATTGGTGTTTGAATCATGCCATTGGTGTTTGAAAGAGGCCATTGGTGTTTGAAAGAGGCCACTGGTGTTTGAAAGAGGCCATTAGTGTTTGAAAGAGGCCATACTTAACACTCTGTATGATGGGTATTTTTTTTCAGCAGACAACATTTTCGGAATATTTTTCTTTCTTTTTTTTTTTCGGAGAAAACTAGATTTGACATTTAATACAAATTGTTCGCTATGGAGACAATTTGCATGAAATGTGAAATCCTGGTTTCTAGTAAAAACAAGAGGACCAAGCTAGCTTGGTCCTGTATCGCTCACCTGAGCTAACAGATTCAAAGTTTAAGGAAGTGCCAACCTTTACTGAAGGCTTTATGGGAGGACATGGAGATGACAGGGTAAGCATTTTCTGAAAATCAAGTAGAATTTAACTCTATGATAAACAGGCTGACCTCACCGGTTTTCAAACTCATTCAAGCTTTTATTCCTGACTTGCTAAGAAGATCCAATCTAAACTGAAGTGGCTATGGTGATGACAAGTTCAAAAACAAGAGTTTTCAAACTCCTCCAAGCTTTCTGCCTGACTTCCTTGTTTGTAAGTTTCATGAAGATCCATTCAAAACTAAAGGGGCAGCAGTGATAACAATGTCGAAAATAGGCATTTTCAGCAATTAAAGGCACGTCACTCAATGATAAATGTGCCAACTTGGCCGGTATTCGAACTCATCTGAGGTTTTATTCCCAGCCACCTTACATGTAAGTTTCAGAAAGATCCGATCAGACTTGGCCAGTATTCAAACTCATCCAAGATTTTATTCCCAGCCACCTCACATATAAGTTTCAGAAAGATCTGATCAAAACTGAAGGGGCTATGGTGATGACAAGGTCAAAATTTGGCATTTTTAGCAATCAAAGGGATGTTACTCTAAAATAAATGAGCCGACTTGGCCAGTTTTCGAACTCATCCGAGGTTTCATCCCAAGCCACCTTACATATAAGTTTCAGAAAAATCTGATCAAAACTGATGGGGCTACGGTAATGACAAGGTCAAAAATCAACATTTTCAGCCATCAAAGGGACAGAACTCTACGATAAATGGGCTGACTTGGCCTGTTTTCGAACTCATCCAAGATTTTATCCCCAGCCACCTTACATATAAGTTTCAGAAAGATCCGATCAAAACTGAAGGGGCTATGGTGATGACAAGGTCAAAAATCGGCATTTTCAGCAATCAAAGGGACGTAAATCAATGATAATTGGGCCAACTTGGCCGGTATTCAAACTCATCCTAGGTTTTATCTCCAGTCACCTTACATATAGGTTTCAGAAAGATTCGATCAAAACTGAAGGGGCTACGGTGATGACAAGGTAAAAAATCGACATTTTCAGCCATCAAAGGGACATTACTATATAGTTAATGGGGCAACTTGGCCGGTTTTCGAACTCATCCGAGGTTTTATCCCCAGCCACCTTACATATAAGTTTCAGAAAGATCCGATCAAAACTGAAGGGGCTACAGTGTTGACAAGGTCAAAAATCAACATTTTTAGCAATCAAAGGGACCTAACTCTATGATAAATAGGCCATATTTGCCGGTATGCGAACTCATCCGAGGCTTTATCCCCAGCCACCTTGCATATAAGTTTCAGAAAGATCTGATCAAAACTGAAAGGGCTACGGTGATGACAAGGTCAAAAATCGGCATTTTCAGCAATCAAAGGGACGTTACTCTGTGACAAATGGACCAACTTGGCTGGTTTTCGAACTCATCCGATATTTTATCCCCAGCCACTTTACATATAAGTTTCAGAAAGATTCAATCAAAACTGAAAGGGCTACAGTGATGACAAGGTCAAAAATCAGCATTTTCAGCAATCAAAGGGACGTTACTCTATGATAAAAGGGCCGACTTGGTCGGTTTTCAAACTCATCCGAGATTTTATCCACAGCCACCTTACATATAAGTTTCAGAAAGGTCCGATCAAAACTGAAGGGGCTACGGTGATGACAAGGTCAAAAATCGGCATTTTCAGCAATCAAAGGGACGTAACTCTATGATTAATCGGCGGACTTGGCCGGTTTTCGAACTCATCCGAGGTTTTATCCCCAGCCACATTACATATAAGTTTCAGAAAGATCCGATCAAAACTGAAGGGGCTACGGTGATGACAAGGTCGAAAATGGGCATTTTCAGCAATCAAAGGGACGTAACTCTATGATAAATGGGCCGACTTGGCCGGTTTTCGAACTCATCCGACTTTTTAGCCCCAGTCACCTTACATATAAGTTTCAGAAAGATCCGATCAAAACTGAAGGCGCCACGGTGATGACAAGCATTTTCCCATAGTAAGTCTATGGGACCTTGTGGTTGCCATAGGAACCAAAGTTTTTGAGCGATTTCAAAAAAAAGTTTATGTCATCAATGCCCCACCAGAGGCATGCTACAGGTGAGAAATGATTGAGATCAGCCTGCAGGATACAGAGATATAGCTGCTCAAAAGTGTGGACGGACGACGGACGGTCGGACGACGGACAACCCACTATACTATAAGCTCCCCAGGAGCCTTCGGCCCAGGTGAGCTAATAAGAAAATATTGACAATTTATCGTCTGCTGAATTAGCTCAGAGAGTGGTAAAGGTTTACCATACTTACTAAGAGGTGCTGGTGTTGGCTGGCCTGGAACTGGTCTTGGTGTTGGAACATTGGCTGAGCCAGTAATCTGTCCTGGGGCAGCAGTGGGAATGTGGTAGGGTGTGGGGGATGGTGTTGAGACTCCAGGGGATGGCGCCACTGTTACTTGAGGCTGTGGTCTGCATGAGGGTACCAGACAACAAGAGTCCTCGGGATCGGTTACCATGACACAGCCCTGGGGAACCGGGTTGTATACAGCACATCTGCGGATACAGTTAATCCTCTTTATACCGGCATTTGATATAATCAAAATACTTGTTACAAAGACAAATATCAAGGAAAAAATTTGTAGCTCAAAAGGAGACAGATTAATGGAAATATTGAAGAATACTACATTTACTAGACCAAGAAACAGATGTTGTGGATATTTGTTAGCACTGCCTCAGCAAGGCAATTCAGACAAATGTCTATAACATTTGTTCCTCAGAGTAATTGTCACAGGGGAGGAAAAAGAACATGGCTCGACCGGGACTCATATCCAGGGCCTCTAGCATACCATGTGAACCCTCTACTGACTGAGCTACCGAGCCACATGATCGACCTGTTACATTATAAAGGGTAAAAGACCCTTTATTACCTCTTATGCTACTCCATATTTGGATTTGTTATAGCAGCAAAGGGTGAATTATGTCAAAAAGTTAGGAAACAAATTTGTCGTTATAATGTGGAACCTCTGTATATGAGACCCGCCAAGCCAATTTGTGTCTTCGAGCATTCCGTCATGACAAATTTTAACTGCGCATGCCCAGCCATTCAGAGGGGCCGGGGATATGGCTTTCTATCTGAAGGTTCCTCTTGATTCACTGCTTGTATGAGCGAGCAGCGAAGGTACTTGTGAGACTGCGCGGATGCGCAGGCTCGCCTGAACCTTCGCTGCTCGCATAGGCGATAAGTACCAAAATCGCCTGACGGGGCCCATATCATAACTTGTTGAAATTTTAAAATTCAGATATTTATTAGTAACCTGGACAAAAAGTGCCAAGTCAAATTATGCATCAAACAATATCCTTAATTTTCATCCTGTAAAATAGATAAAAATCAAGCTTGACATTTTGTGTCCATAGCCTGCTAGATGCCAACCAAACTTTATGAACTCTTAAAACCAACACAAAAAAAATCTAGAGCAGACGGCAATCTTTTTTTTTTCATTATTTTTCAGCAAAAAATAAGGCTTGATATTTAATGTGAATTGTCTGCCAAGCAGACAATTCACATTAAATATCAAGCCTTATTTCTACTCAAAAATAAAGGAAAATAAATAGTTTGAAAATGTAGTCTGCTGTGTGTGCTTAGCACTTGAAAACAAATCTATGACAAGTAATACTATAGTTAGAATGGTGCTATAAATGGCATTTTTTTCAGATGAAACTGTTTCTGTTTGTAGCAATGACTTTAAAAGTAACCAGCAGACAACAAAGCAGACAGCAAGTGTTATTACTGACACCTAAATTAAAACGGAATTATTTGCAATATAAAACCCAAGCTCATAATGCTAGTCTCCTTGTGTAACTGATAATGTAGTGTGGTTGATAATTTAGAAATGTACCTTTCACTGCAGGTATATAAGCCCTTATCAGAATCATCGCATCTACATTTGTACTGGCAGCCATCTTCCCACACTTGACCTTGATTGTAGCTTACACCTTTGTACACACAGAACTCTGTAAACAATGAAATAATTTTGTGATTTATATGAAGATTTACTAACAGAATCTGTAAACAATGTAATAATGTATCATATGAACCTTTTCTCACAGAATCGGTAAACAATGTACACTGTATCATATGATGATTTACTCATAGAATCTGTAGGCAATGTAGTAATTCTGTGTATTATATGAAGAATTACTCACAGAATCTGTACACAATAAAATGATATATCAAATGATGATTTACTCATAGAATCTGTAGGCAATGTAATAGTTTTGTGTATTATATGAAGAATTACTCACAGAATCTGTGGTTAATATAATAATTCTTTGTGTTATATGAAGATCACTCATAGAATCTGTAGGTAATAATTCTATGTATTAAATGAAGAATTACAGAATTTGTAGGCAATGTAATAATTCTGTAGGTAATGTAATAATTCTGTGTATTATAATGAAGAATTACAGAATCTGCAGGTAATGCAATAATTCTGTGTAATTATAAAGAATTACTCAATGAAGCTGCAGTCAACAAAGAATTACTCATAGAATCTGTTAGTAATGAAATAAAATTGTGTATTACATGAAGAATTACTCACAGAATCTGTAGGTCATGTAACAATTCTATGTATAACACACTTAATTACTCACAGAGTTTGTAGGCAATACAATAATTCTGAGTATTATATAAAGATTTAGAAACAGATACTATAAGCAAGGTAATAAATTAATAATTCTGTATATTATATGATGATTTTCTAGCAGAATCTGTAAACTTTGAACAAAGGAGTCCTGTTGCTTTAATAATAATAAATTATAATTAAATATCAACTTACTGTAGTGAGGTGCTTGAGAGGATCCTGGCACTGGAGAGACTCCCGGTGCTAGAGGTGTAGGTACCAGAGTTGAGCTAGGCAGCTGGGCACCAGTGATCTGTCCAGTGGATGATGGGAAGTTACAGCGGGGCTTCTTACAGCAAGGGTTGGCGAAGTCTGTTATGAGGGTACAGTATGGTGGTATATTGACCCAACGTGGACATCTGCGAAAATAAGGAAAGGAACATTAAGTGACTAAAAGATGGAAGACCTGTAACATATACCGTAAAAATCCTAAAAATTCGGACATCTTGAGGACTTGCTGTAATATTCCTAAAATTATAACAAATTTGTTCCATGATCCAGCCAGGTGCCCAAAAGGTGCAGACGGAATGACAAACAATTTTTGTTTGTTTGATTTGAGGTTTAACATCTCCGTCAACACTGTAAAGCTCATTTTGGAGACCTTGCTTCCAATTTTGTGGGACTTTTACCCGACATGGAGCTGAAATGACATCTAAAGCCCTGCCCCCAATGAAACCAATAGGGTTGATAAGCATGGACAAGCCGGCTCGCACTGCTTTGCCTGGGCAGGGTAAGATCCTCTAAATGGTTTACAAGTACTCATGTCCGGGTCGGTTTCAGCTCTGTGTGGAAGCATCATGCAGCCCATAAATTTCTTCAAGCCCTGATGGGCGGGGGCCGAGTGTGCAGTCTGATCTGGGTTTCACACTGTTTGCTTAGACCTATCTCTCTCAATACTTAGGACAATTATGGTAGAAACAACAAGGGGGTGGGGTAACAAGGAAACTTTTTCTCTTTTTTGTTGTTTTTTTTTCTTAAAAATTTGTGTTGTGGGTACTTGTTATAATTGCCTAAATTAATACGTTTCGTACCCAAGACATAAGTCTCCACAACCGATTAAGGGGAATGTGAACACCTTCAGGGGAGGCAACTCCTTCAAAAACATTTCTGTCTCCCAATAGGAGTCAACTCTTAAAGGAAAGAATTTGCTCCTGAGGAGCAAATTCTTTCCTTTAAGAGTAGACCCCTTTTTCAGTGGGACAGGGCTTACAGAAAAGTGAACAGGAAGTCCCGAAAAATATCTCTTTGAAAAATGGCAGAAAAATCTGCCAGGTTTTCCCATTCCCCTCAAGGAAAATTATCTCTTAATTATCCTAGTTACTCCATCTTATGGCATGTAAATCGTAAAAAAAAAGGAATGATGCATAGCTGGAAAAAACAAGAGCTGACCAATGCCCCCTGTGGGAGCAACTTCTGAGTTTTTGCAAAATTTCAAGGGGAGATAATTCAGCCAAAAATGACAACAGAGTTATGGCCCTTGGTCAGAATGTAGCCCTTGTGATGGGGAATAAGTGTGTGAAGTTTCATGGGACTAGGTCAATACTTTTGAAGTTATGATCAAGGTTAAAGTTTTTGTGACGGACAGACAGACAAACAAACAAACAGATAGACAGAGCAAATACTATATGCCCCCCGAATCAAAGGTACTCGGGAGGCATAAAAACCTGCTGCTGGCGGGATTCGAATTCAGGCGGCTTGGGTGAGAGTCAAATGCTCTAACCACTAAACGAAAGAGTTGACTCCCTCATGCAGTTGAAACCTATAAGCTATGCATTATCTACCAAGGTAGATAACTGAAGGTTGAACTGCAATCTGTAACACTCCCCATTATCTGGAGATACCGAGAGAAAAAAATGTATTCAGGATGCTCCAACCAATGATCAAGAATGGCTTTTGCATCTTTGCAACATAATAGACACAATCAAAAAGCTGTCTCAAAAATATGCCTGATTGAAGTCTCATGTAGATAAGCAAAGTTATCAAGCTGCATGTATAATTGTTTAAGAATGGTCAAATCATTTGCTAATTAAATTTTAAAAAAAAGACATTACGAAAACACACCTATTCAAATATTTTGAAAATATTACCTGCATAAAATGAAAATTTTCCGATGAAAAATTCTGCTATTTCTGTTCAAAACATAGTGGGACTCCAACACTGTTTTGCCACACCCATTTCTGACAATCAACCAATCAAATTATTTGTTATAATGTATTCATTCAAATTTTTATACTGAATAGCAAACAATGTAGATCCTGATAGGATGGCTTCTACACTACAGGTAGGGGTTATCTTCGTTCAACAAGAAAAGGGTTAAAGTCAGATTAAAGCTTACTTGTCTGAACATCTGTAGAGGCCGGTCTGAGCATCAGTACATTCACAGATCAGGTCACAGCCATCTGTCCACTTGTCAGTCTGGTTGTAATGTACACCCTTATACTCACAGTAACCTGCAATATAGAAATACGATCAATTAATTATTAAAGGGAAATTTGGTTTTGATTTGGTTTGGATTTTAAAAGCCTAGTTATCGCTATTTAGGCCATATTGAAAAACAGAAGTGATGGCAATGATCGGGAATCGATACAATTAACCCATAGCTCCCATCAGAGACACCAAGGGAAAGAAACACAAACATGAAACAACAAGACCCCAATGGAAACACCACTAGTGAAAAGCCAAAAGGACAGTTACTTTCCCAAAAAATGGCCAATTGGCTATCCAAATTGAACCTAATCAGTTTACCTGTATCTAACCATACTTTTCTTGGACAGGCATTTATACAAAACCAGTTAACCAGAACAGTGTAAATTCTTTTGCCAGAAACTGACAACCGCTCTTCTTTAATCACTGGAAGGGAGAAAATGACCATAGAAAATATTCTATGATCAATCTCTGCAAAAAAATGCTGTCCGGCCTGGTCAGGATTAAACCCATGACATCATGATCACCAGTCAGACATCCATCTGAGCTACCAAGGCCAGTGCTAACTAAGGGGAAATAATTGATTAAAGGGAAATGATAATACCTTCATGGGAGAAAACTCTTTTTAACCCATGTCCTGTTGAATAATTAATTTTGCCACACCAATTTCTGAATATCAACCAATCAAATTACTTGATATATTGCATTCATTTAAATTTGCAAACTGAATGACAAACAGTGCAGATACTGATCAGATGGCTTCTATCTTCAGATGCCATCTGATCTGGATCTACACTGTTTGCAAAGGTAGGGGTTGTCATGAACAGTAGGATAAGGGTTAAAATACTTATGTCTTTCATGTTACTAGACGTCAACTCTGAAAGGAAAGAATTTGCTCCTAAGAAGTAGAACCCCCTTTTTAGATAGGGTTGAGAGTTTATGATTGCAAGAGTTGTCTGCCTTGAAAAGGTGCAGGAAACATGTCAGATGAGGAGAATTTGGTGACTTTTCTTTCTACCCAATAGAAACAGACCCTGGTAACTGATTCAAATCATTACAACGAAAACACACCTGTTCAAATATATTGAAAATTTCCCACCAAAAATTGAAAATTTTCAGTTAAAAACTTCCAATATTTTTCATATTTCTGCTGAAAACATAGATTTTTGGTACTCGTTTGAACAGCCTCAGTGAGGCGGTTCAAACCAGTACCCACAATCTATGTTTTTGAGAAGAAATAAGACAAACAATGTATACCCCTGTAAACTCCAGTTTTACTGTATAAAGGAGAGGTTTAAGGGGGTCAATATTATATAGGCATGTTTTCGTGATGTGGAAAACACACAGTAGTCTGACATCCTAAATTTCAAAATGAAATCATCCAATATATAAGGTGGAAGATTCCAGTCAGTGCAAAATGGGTTAAGATTTCAGATGCTTAAAAAAATGTGTTCATACCAAAACCTATTCCTTGTCCAACATAGGTTCCAGATGGAGCTGGTGTTGGTACCTGGTTCCCGGCAGTAAAGTTAACGGTTCCAGTTGCATAGCACTCTGGTCTCTGACAGCAGCTTGGATCTTTGGGATCAGGGGCGAATTCGCAGTTGGTACCAATGTTTGTGTATTGTGGACATCTGTAAAAAAATAAATACAAACCTTAAATTAATATATCCATGCAAGTAATTGTTTTTATTGCTCTTAAGGGGAATGGGAACACCTTCAGGAGAGGCAACTCTTGCAAAAGTATTTTTGTCTCCCATGTCAATAGGGGTCAACTCTTAAAGGAAAGAATTTGCTCCTGATCTTAAGGGGAATGGGAACACCTTCAGGGGAGGCAACTCCTGCAAAAGTATTTTTGTCTCCCATGTCAATAGGGGTCAACTCTTAAAGGAAAGAATTTGCTTCTCAGGAGCAAATTCTTTCCTTTGAGAATAGACCCCTTTTTCAGTGGAACAGAGCTTATAGAAAAGCGAAGTCCTGAAAGTTGTCTACCTTTAAAAACTGACAGAAAAAACTGCCAGGTGTTCCCACTCCCCTTAAGGGAAATGTTTTTCTAGTGAAGATTTATGATAAATTTCATAATTTTGTTCTAAATATAGATTGTGGTCACACTTTAGTACTGCCTGATTGAGGCAATTCTAAGAAGTACCCATAATCTATGTCTCAAGGCGGAAATAAGATACTCATATAAACCCCACTTTTTTCTATAAGAATTCGGGTTTAACGAGTACCCACAATCTATATTTTGAACAGAAATAAGAAAAATATCACAATTTTTCATCTTAAAATCTTCAATTTTTCTGAGGTAAAATTTAGAATGTATTTGTATAGGCGTGTTTTCATAATGTTGAGTCAGAACAAACAAGAGGGCCATGATGTCCCTGGATTGCTCACCTGATCCATAGGGTATCAAGTAGGCCCCTGGGAGAGCCATTATTGGCCCCCGGCTATTATATGAATAACCTTGGTAGTGGTCTAAAAGGTGAAGCTTCATACCAAATATCAAAGACCGGAGCCTGCTGTTTCAGACAAGAAGATTTTTAAAGGTATTCCTTATGTAAGTCTATATAAACCTTGGGGTCCCGGGGGTGGGCCATTTTTGGCCCCAGGGCTATAATTTGAAGAATCTTTGTAGAAATCCACAAGATGAAGCTTCATACCAAATATCAAAGACCTTGGCCTTCTGCTTTCAGACAAGATTTTCAAAGGTTTTCATTGCCTTGACTTCTTTTTCCTAGGGCTATAATTTGAACAATTTAGATAAAGCTTCATAACAAATATCAAAGACCTGGGCCTTGGGGTGTCAGAGTAGAAGATTTTTTAAAATTTAACTATATAAGTCAATGTAAAAATGAAGGGCCCCGGGGCGAGGGCATTTTTGGCCGAAGGGCGGCCATGGAGTTTTGGTTAAGAAGATTTTTTAAAGATTTTCCGTGTATTAGCCAATGTAAAACCAAAGGGCCTGCAGGTGGGGGCATTTTTCGCCATAGGCCTATAACTTGATAATCTTGATAGAGGTCCACTAGATGAAGTTTCACACCAAATATCAAAGAACTGGGCCTTGCAGTTTCAGAGAAGAAGATTTTTAAAGATTTTCCCTATAAAAGTCTATGTAAAGCCAAAGGGCCCTGGGGCGGGGGCCTTTTTGGACCAATGGCTATAATTTGAACAATCTTGATAGAGGTCAACTAGATAAAAGCATCACACCAAATATCAAAGACCTTGCAGTTTCAGAGAAGAAGATTTTTAAAGATTTTGTAAGTCTATGTAAAACAAAAGGGACCGGGCGGGCCATTCTTGGCCCCAGGGCTACAATTTGAACAATCTCGGTAGAGGTCCACTAGATGAAGCTTCATACCAAATATCAAAGACCTGGGCCTTTTGGTTCAGAGAAGAAGATTTTAAATACTTTCCCTATATAAGCCTATGAAAAACCAAAGGGCCCCTGAGCGGGGGCATTTTTGGCCCTAGGGCTATAATTTGAACAATCTTGATAGAGGTCCACTAGATGAAGCTCCACACCAAATATCAAATACCTGAGCCTTGTGGTTCCAGAGAAGATCTCCCGGGGCAGGGGCATTTTTGGCCCCAGGGCTATAATTTGAACAATCTTGGTAGAGGTCCACCAGATGAAGCTTCATACCAAATATCAAAGACCTGGGCTATGCGGTTTCAGACCAGAAGGTTTTTAAAATTTCAGTAAAAAATCTATTGTTAGCTCCTGTGACCTAGATGTGCAATGGACCGGAACCATTTGAACAACTTTGAAAGGGGACCACCTAAGGATCATTCCTGTGAAGTTTGGTGAAAATTTGATCAGTGATTTAGGAGATGTTGTTTGAAGAAAAAGTTTATGCACGGACGCACACATGGATACACGCATGAGAGACGACGGACAAAAAGTGATCCCAGAAGCTCACCTCATCGCTATGTGATAGGTGAGCTAAAAATGGAATACTCCACGACAGAAACTCAGGGTTGAATGGAGCATCTGATCACGGCCTTTACTGTTTGGAAACTAAGTAAATTTCTGCAGACATCTCAACCTGGCACCCCTAACTTTTGAAATGTCTACATACAGTCGAACTTCAATGGCTCGAACACCTTTGGGACCTCGAAAATCTGTTCGAGATAGGGGTAGTTCGAGCCACTGAGGTTATTGTCAGGAGGCATAACGAAATGCTTTTAGTCATCTTTTCGGTGTTCTATAATGAAAATGTATGCTGTGTGTACTCATTAGAATCGCCTCATCTTCTTAATTATCCGCCACTATTTCTTATGTAGAGGATTTCCTTAGGGGCTCAATAATGGGTTCGACAGATTCATGGTAAATGAGCCATCGGTGTTCGAGCCATCGAATCCTACTGTATACCATTCAGTTTGTTAATGGTTAAGGTGACTGGGCACACCTTGGAGATTTTTTGTCGATTTTCCAAGGGTATCAAATTTAATGACTTACTTTTGATTCACAGACCAGTCTGAAAAAAGGTCTTTTCTAATATGAAAATTTTTTCCTTTGTGAGAGACTTTTGACAAATGCAAAAAAGGGTTTTTTCCAATAAGAAAGGGTTTTCTTTTCAGAAAAGTCTTTTGAAGGGGCAGAAAAGCCATGTTGAAAACATGCTCTTTGCTGTAAACCTTTAAAGGTGCATTATTGAGCTACCGGGTCTCAAAATTTTTTTTCTGGTTTTTATCTTCAATGCATACTCCTTTGTCATGTGTACACTTTTGGAGCCAAATACAGCTTCAGAACTGTGTGAAAATGGTAGTTTTCATTCGTGTTCACCCTTCGCTCTGAACATGTGTTCTGAATTTCTGTTCTAAAAATAAATCTGTCATTTTACACATACATGGTGACAGTATCGTCTCTGAGTGTAGTTACTTATGGCATGGTATTCAGCGCCATATTTTTTTCCGATTCAGGCATGGCCTAAGCAAACAAGGCCAAAAATGAATGTCGCATAACGTCATATATGGGGATTCTATTTTTGTCACGAACTAAAAATAGATCTAACTAGTGTTCGAAACCTAGTTAGGGAATCCCTCTCAAACTCGTTTACCTGTCATCATAATTGTTTGCATTTTTGCATTAAATGCATTCATTTGTATTGTTTTAAAGAAAAATACCGGCTATATGCATTTTATTTTTGGAAGCATTTTTTCCGGATAGCTCAATAATGCACCTTTAACTCCCAAGTTTCTTAAGTCGCTTCTTTCCATCTTTAAATTTTGGCACACCCATTCTTGCAACACAGTGATTTGGTGAAAATAATTAACCCTTATCCTGCTGAATAAATTAAATTAGGCACACTCATTTCTGACTCTCAACCAATCAAATTACCAAGTATAATGTATTTGTATTTGTTCAAGCTACAAACTGCATGACAAACAGTGTAGAAGCCATCTGATTGGGATCTACACTGTTTTGCAAAGGTAGGGGTTGTCATGTTCAGCGAGATAAGGGTTAACTCTTATCCTGCTGTTCACGACAACCCTTTTCTTTGCAAACAGTGTATATCCAGATCAGATGGCTTCTGAAGAAGCCATCTGATCAGGATCTACACTGTTTGATATTCAATTTATGAATTTGTAGAAATAAATTACATCAAGTGATCTGATTGGTTCAAAGTCAGAGATGGGTGTGGCTAAACTGAATAGTCGGCAGGATAAGGGTTAATAAGAAGGCAAACTGTGCTGGTCCTGATCAGACATCTCAAAATGGTTTAGCTAAAATCATTTAGAGGAGGATGGCAAACAGTGTTGACCCTGATGAGAATCAGAAATTTTTACTGGTGACACATCCTTAGACAATCCTTCATCAGGACATAATGGGCCATCTCACCTGGATCTACACTGTTTGCACAGGTATCTGTACTCCTCTCCAGGATTCAAAAGGTTAAATGTATTTCTCCCTTTTATTGGAAGCTTAATGTAAAAATCCTAAAAATTTGGACATCATAAGGACTTGCTGTAATTCACCTAAATTATTAACAAATATGTTTCATGATCCAAAACATGCAGACGTAATGGCAAACAATGTAGACCTTGATTGGTCTGCTCCTGATGTGAGTCTGCACTGTTTGCTTAGGCCTGTCTGTCCCAATACACCACAACCTTGTTATAACATGGTTAGTTATAACAAGGTTCGGATATAACACGGTTTCAAGATGGATCCCAAAAATGTGTAGATTATTATTGAAAAATGACCATAATTGGTCATTTTTCTATATAATCTACAAATTTTTGTTTGGATATAATACAGCTGTTGAATTAACACTGTTTCTGCTTTGGACCCGATTAGCAGTGTTATAAAGAGGTTGTTGTGTACTTAGAATCATTAAGGTAATTTACCTTGTAAGACATCTGTAGATGTTGTTGATAGCATCCTCACAAGTACATTTGTAACTGCAGCCATCATACCAAGTCTGTCCTTGTTGATAATACTGTCCATTGTACACACAGTGTTCTGCAACACAGAAAACATGAGCGGTATGTAATCTTAAGGGAAATGGGAACACCTGGTAGATTTTTCTGCCATTTTCCAAACGGAGACAACTTTTGGGACTTCCTGTTCACTTTTCTATAAGCCCTGTCCCACAGAAAAGGGGTCTACTCTTAAAGGAAAGAATTTGCTCCTCAGGAGCAAATTCTTTTCTTTAAGAGTTGACCCCTATTCACATGAGAGATAAAAATACTTTCGCAGGAGTTGCCGCCCCTGAATTTTAAGTTAGACAAGGGTATGTAACAATTTCACAAATAGTCCTGTCAGAGTTGTCAGCCCTTAATGCAAATGCCAAGCCTATATGCTATATGCTTGTGGAAGTTTTGAACCATGGTCTTGAAACCTGTAGGAACAGTTGCAGAGCCCTGAGTTGTACAATGAAGCGTGAGAGACATCAAGCTGAGAGAGAGAGAGAGAGTGAGAGAGAGAGCGAGAGAAAGAAAGAGAACAAGCAATGAAGGGAAGAGAATAGACAAGAAAACCTCTACCTCTAAGAAGTAGTGTCGTATGAATGTGGCCCATATCAGTGGTGTAGATTACGAGAGAGAGAGAGAGAGAGAGAGAGACAGACAGACAGAGAGAGAGAGAGAGAGAGAGAGAGAGAGAGAGAGAGAGAGAGAGAGAGAGAGAGAGAACAAGCAATGAAGGGAACTAAACTCCTCAATAAGTTAGTGTGTTATGAACGTGACCCATATGAGTGGTGTAGTTTTTCAAGAGAGACAGCGAGAGAGAGAGAGAGAGAGGGAGCGACAAAGACACAGAGAGAGAAAAAGCAATGAAGGGAACTAAACTCCTCTATAAGTTAGTGTGTTATGAACATGGCCCATATCAGTTATGTAGTTTAAGAGAGATAGAGAGAGAGAGAGAAAGAGAACAAGCAATGAAGGGAGCTAACCTCCCCTAAGAATTAGTGTGTTGTGAACATGGCCCATATCAGTGATGCAGTTTACTGGAAAGAGAGAAATGAAGGGATGAAGTGAGGGGTAAGACAAGCTACCTCCTCTAAGAGGTAGTGTGGTATGAACATGGCCC
This sequence comes from Lucinisca nassula, assembly GCA_963580285.1. Lineage (NCBI taxonomy): Eukaryota > Metazoa > Mollusca > Bivalvia > Lucinida > Lucinidae > Lucinisca > Lucinisca nassula. The sequence continues at coordinate 12,119,959 of OY757017.1, forward strand.
AGTTTACAAGAGAGAGAGAGAGAGAGAGAGACAGAGAGAGAGAGAGAGAAAGAGAGAGAGAGAAAACAAGCTAACCTCCTCTAGGTGCTGGTGTGGTATGAACCTGACCCACATCAGTCACATAGTCTACAGGGAAGACACACTTGGGTCTGTCACAGCAGGGATTGGCTGGATCCTTCTCAAGGTAACAAGAATCAGGGAGATTGTTGTAGTGAACACATCTGCAAAAAATACCATGGACCAGTTATTTAAAGCATCGTAAGCTTAACGAGCCCGTAAATGGTAAAATTGTTAACTGTTCTAGCATGTACAATATCTAATATAGTGTTATTTTTGCTGAAAAAAATGTTAGCAGCTTTTGCATCTGCAAAAGCTGCTAAAATTTCTTCAGCAAAAATACTAGCGTATTTGCCATATTAAATGATCAGTTTCGACGATACGCTAACTAACAACATCATTAGTTTTGAACAACTGGCCCCATGTGTTGAATGCCCTGATATAAAGGACATAAACATGTAAGTACATAAACATATAAGTACACCCCTTTATAAAACTGTTCATTATAACATGGTTTTGTATATAACAACTCTAAAGATCCATCATCAAGTGTATAGTTTTACAGAAAAATGACCATAAATGGTCATTTGTCTATACAATCTATACAATCTATATACACCCGGAACTCGTTATAGCACGGTTCGTTACAGCACGAATTCGGATATAACACGGTTTTGGTTTGGACCCCAAATTTTCCCCAACCAACATTTATAAATATTATCTAAGGATTGTATCAGGTTTTAAGCACAACAACTTTATTTTTCCTCTCACTTTGGACTGCGGTAATACGGTAGCTAACACGGTTTATAACGGTACTTTTTGACATTTATTGCAGGCCTCCAGCAGAGTTGAATATACAGTATATAAACTTGTTTAGCTTGACACGCATGATAAACATGAACTGCCATCGACAAGCGTTGGCTTAGTGAGATAAAGAGATTAAAGAATTCAGTTACGCAACGGGAAAAAAATATTTATCACGCTCTGTTAAGGATCACTGCTCAGCAGAAATTTTAAACATCGATGCAGACGATGTGATCGGTCAACTGCAGTAAAACTCATTTTCTAGAGCCGCATGTAAAAGAAAGTCAGATTTATTCCAGCTTAAAAGCAAATGATAAAACATATTCAATATCGATTTTCGCGGTAAAAAAAATCATTAAAAATCATGTGCACCATTAAAATTGTTTCAAATGGCTAAAATATTAAGGGTAAGACATTTCAAGGGAAGTAATTCAAATTTCTTGTAAACGTTGATCATTGTCTGGTTCCGAACCCTAACCCGGTAATTTTACCATTGTACTCTATTAACGGTACAGTAGTTCGGTACGGTCCGGATTCTCAGTAACAACAAAGTTAGCCGGGAACCAGCTATCAAAATGGCGTCATACTCGCTGTCAGATCGGACGATTTCTGGATATAAACATGGTTTATCAGCTGGTTTCGATTAAAGTGACTTGTTTGACTTGATGGGCCATGGTATTTACTGCCATTGATTAGTTCTAAACACATTTTAGTCGGGAAATACGGTCATTAGCCGGACTGTACATCATCTTGTTTGGGAAACTATTGGGCACCATTGTGTCAATGGTTGATCTGTGACAAATACGGTCGGCGTTTATAACACGATTTGGTTAACTAACACGGTCCGTTGGTTGGACCCGGAGTTCTGTGTTATAACGAGGTTGAGGTGTATTTTGTTTGGCTACGCCTTTAGACCCATTTAAAAGTGTTATAAGGAGGTTGTGGTGCAACATTGTTTTGGATATAACACATACAGATTATATAGAAAAATATACAGATTATAAAAATTGTTTAGATTATTCAGAAAAATGACCATAAATGGTCATTTTTCTGTACAATATACACATTTTTGTTTGAATTTCAATGCACCCATGCACTGCAAAAAAACGCAACATCTGATTGGATGTGGTCAACCAAAGTTATGATATATTGTCATACACCAGATATCATCATATACGTAAAAATCGTAAAATCACTTTCCATTGGCAGACATGTGGTTTAATGCTGTTGATTTTGTTTACCTTGTTGTGCAAATACAATAATTTTAACCCTTGTCCTGCTGAGCCCTGATATGCTTTGTTTTCCAAACAATGAAGATCCCGATCAGATGGCTTCTGACGAAGCCATCTGATCAGGATCTACATTGTTTGCCATTCAGATTGTGAATGTGTTGCAATAATTTGCATCAAGTAATCTGATTGGTTGATAATTGGTAGTGGGTGTGGCAGATTAAAATATTCAGCAGGTTAAAACAAAATAGTGCATTAGAATTTGGAATGGGGGTTACTATATTGAAAAATGTCATTTTGAGGGGATGAGTAAACTATTTGTTTTACATTTAGCAGAGCCACACAATTAGGTGCCCAAATACTTAGGTTAAATGTATAAAAAAGACATTAAATTCCCACTATACGAATGACTCAAAAACTTACTTTTCCACACACTGGTAGTGTCCCTTGGTTGCATCATCGCAGACACAGTTGAACTGGCAGCCATCTTCCCAAGTATCTCCTTGCTGGTACTGTACCCCCTTGTATGTACAGTGACCTAAATTGAACAGAACGCTACATAACATTATGTAAACAACTTAAAAATAGTGTGTAAAACGATTACCCTTGAAAAACTCATTTTAACCCTCTGTGTACCACATGGAAAGTTCCACCTTATATATGGTAGGAGTCCATTTCAAAATTTATGGGTGAAAGGTTGTGTTTTTCTTCAAAATTTATTTTGGAAATGGTTTAACTTTTTGCAAACAGTGAAGACATTGATCAGACACTGCATTCTGCGGTGTCTGATCTGGGCCTGCACTGTTTGCCAAGGTACCCCTTTAGGGGTTTCCGGTACAAAATGGGTTGATTAGGGAAAATTGGGGTTTTCAAGATTATAATCCACAACCTCTTAATAACATTGCTCATTATAACATAGTTTTGGATATAACAGTTTTAACCCTTAAGCTGCCGAGAAAAACAACATCTGAAAATGTCGTCTGCTGAATCTTCTTGCAAACCTTTTAAAAAAATGAATGCTGGCAAACAGTGTGGACCAAAATCAGACTGATCTGGGTCCACTCTGTTTGCAAAATTTAATGATGACTTTTAAGGTAACCGGCAGACGGCAAAACAGACGAAAATTGTCGTGATTGGCATTTTATGGGTTAAGATGGATCAAAAAATGTGATGATTATATAAAAAAATGACCAAATATGGGTCATTTTTAAATATAACCAATACATTTTTGTTTGTTTGTTTGGAAAAAACCTGATTGTTTAACTAACCCAACAATAGTGGTATTAAGTGGTTGTGGTGAATATATTTTTTCTTGCCACTGTTTCAAGACATATGTGTTGATACTTGTTAGAACCACCTCAACTGGGTGGCTCTAATGAGCAATGCAATGTATATTTGAAGCAAAAATAAGAAATTTATTGAAATTTTTGTTAAGAAAAAATATAATTTTTACAGATATGACAGAAAATACATGTCACATGGTTTAATTTTCCTATGGCAGCTCTTCATTACCGGTACATTATTCACAATAGTATGTTTTTGTGAATACCTTTCAACACAATAGATCGGTACAAATAACTATGCAAAAAGTGTAGATCCAGTTGAGACGGACTCATAATGAGCATCCATAAATAAATTAAATTATCCAAACTTTAATCAGAAAAAAATATTTGCAGAGGCTTGATAGAATTCATTAGTGCACATAATCTTCTTCTTGGTGCAATAACGGTGTAACTGACATTATGACATAATGTCAGTTACACCGCTATTGCACCAAGCAGACGAAAAATGCTGAAGTGTTGGTGCAATGCTGTTCATTACAGCCTGGTTTTGGATAGAAATCACATGTTTGTTTATTTGATTGTTTGTTTGTTTGTTTGAAACTTAACAGCCCAGTCAAACTATTTTGGTCATAATGAGCCTGTCAATTTACCTAACCACACTTTTCCTGGGATGGCTACATAAGCAGTTAAACAGTATAGTGTAGTGCACATTCTTTTGCCAGAATCTGACAACTGCCCTTCTTGAATCAGTGCAAGGGAGTGAATGGCCATAGAAAAGATGCCATGACCAACCTGCATGAAAAAAAAATGTTTCCAGCCCAGCAAAGACTGCCTGATCGCCAGTCTGCCTAGGTAGCAAAAATCTAGGTCAAACTGGATCTCTCCCGGCTGATTCAAGAAGGGCAGTTGTCAGTTTCTGGTGAAAGAATGTGCACTGTACTGGTTAACCGCTTATGTATTAGCCTGCACAGGGAAAGTGTGGATAGGTAAACTGACTGGCTCAAAAATGACCTAAAATAGTGTTGATTTGGCCATTAAACTCCAATACAAACAAACTGGATCTCCAATCTTATGTCTTATGTGTTAAAAAAAGGTAAACTTACCAATTCCACCAGTCACAAACTGACTGGGGACAGTAGGGGGAGCTGGGGTCAATCCAGTCTGTACCAGGTATACAGTCCTAGAGTACTGGCCAGTTCCCCCACCAGTCTGGTGGTATGGTGGCTGCACAGAGCCATGACTGGAAATGGCAGCTTGGAACACTGGGATTGGTACTGGGATCTTGTGTGTGACTGGGTCAGGACCACACTGTGGTGTCCTGCAGCAAGCGTCGTTGGTATCAACTACGAGTGTACATGAGGGCTGGAGGAGTGGGTAGGTGGGACATCTGAAATTAAGACATAAGAATTAGGGGATAACTGTATTGAAAATTGTCATTTGGGGAGGTAAATCGGAGGTTTTACGGTCGCAAATTACGTTTTACAGCGACGCGTCATACGGCGACGCTGACGCGTCGCCGTATGACGCGTCGCTGTAAAACGTAATTTGCGACCGTAAAACCGACGATTTACCTCCCCAAATGATAATTTTCAATACAGTTATCCCCATTCTAATGCACTTACCCATGTGTTTTGTTAAAAAGTGTACTATTTTGCACAAAGCGGCAAGCGCTGTGAGCTGCGTAAAACCAAATGCCAACCAATGAAAAGCGACGTTACATAATGACGTCGGATTTCCGACAGTATATCGCAGAATAAACTGTCGCAAATTTTTGACGTTATCCAATCAGACATCGCGTTGCAAACGCAAGTGCATTAGAATGACATTTGAAAACTTGAACATGGCTGGCTCATTTACGATGGCTAATTCAAACTTGGGCCCTGTTAAGCGATTTTGGTACTTATCGCCTATGCGAGCAGCGAAGGTTCAGGCGAGCCTGCGCATTCGCGCAGTCTCGCCAGAACCTTCGCTGCTCGCTCATACAAGCGGTGTATCAAGACGACACTTCAGACAGAAAGCCATATCCCTGGCCCCTCTGGATGGCTGGGCATGCGCAGTTAAAATTTGTCATGACGGAATGCTCGAAGACACAAATTCGCTTGGCGGGGCTCAGTTGTTCTTGAGTACCCAGAGAGTTCTTCACTTAGTTCCAGATATCCATGATTCCATATGTTTAGGGTAATGTATGGAGGTTTGCTTGATTTGTTCTTGAAAAGGGATGCTGTATGTACTCATTAGAATCACCTCAATGAGGTGATTCTAATGAGTACATACAGCATGAGTTTATTTCATGGTGTAAGTTAACCATTCAAAATAAAATACAGGGATTACCCATGGTTTTTCATGCACCAACATTTCAAAGAAGCTGTTTGAACACAAGGCCGCCTTGTGGCCTCATGTTCAAACAGCTTCCTTGGGACCCAGCAAATGTTAATGCAACAAAATAACCATGGATGATAATTATTATTGCATTACTTATGATTTCATTGGCATATTGTGAAGAAAACGCTCCAAAACTGCATATAAACTTTTCAAATGTGACAGTAAAACCAGCAGGGTGGCTAGTTCAGAAAGTTGTTAATGAAGACGTCAATTCTGCAATGATGTTCTAACGCCATCATAAAGTCTTAAAATGCTATGATCCGAAAGTCCAGGGCTACAATGTTACATGGCACAAATTAACTTAAACAAAGCAAGGCCCATCTTGTGATATCAAAAGTTCAAAACCCATGTTCAAACAGCACGTGAATTCCATGATTTGAAAATGGATTTTGTGATGTTTTCATTGGGGTATAGCTACTTCATGTTGGTGTTTCCTTCCCTTTGGTGTCTCTGATAGGAGGTGTGAGGTAACTGTATCAATTCCTGATCACTGCCTTCACTTTTATTTTGCTGCTTGAACATGACCTCGGGCCAATTAACCCTTTCCCACTCAGATACTTGTTTTTATGTGTCTGCACCCCCCCCCCCATTTTAAGCCCCAGAAGCACCTAAAATCTTTATTTCTAGCCCTGGATAGTTATGTTTGCTTTAGGATTTGTTGGGCAAAAAAGTGACCTGTTTTTTTCGCGTGCCTCCCCCCTAAAAATATTCTGTGGGGGGATTGAAGGGGGGCAGCGCCCCCCTCACATCCCGTAAAATTTTGGGTGTATGGCCCAACCGGCCGCTAAAATTTATATCTGAGGGTGTCTGGGGTCAAAAATGCCTGAAAATTGATGCTGATAAAACATGCTGCAAACAGTGAAAATGGCCAGTGCCAAACACCTTAATTGTTGCCTTGACAGCTGTGTGAAGATTAAAATATGGTCAAAAATTCATGTGAAAACACACTTTATGCCAATTTTGAGATGCCCCCTCTTTACCATGACAACAATGATCAAGTCATGAAAGATTGCATTTGAAAGGCTACTGTCCAATGAACATTCATACCGAGTTTGACGTAAAACAGACCATCCATTATGAAACAATGGCTAGTTGAAGTTGCTGTCAGGTGCAACACTGTGAAAATCAGCGAAATTCACAAAATCCCTGAGTGGTAAAGGGTTAATGAAGAAAATCCCAACTGACCAAAATAATGTTTTTTCATCATTTTATTGGAAGAAACAATATTTCAGATATAATTAATGTATTTTAGACTAAAATTCAGTATTTTCCCAGATTTCAGTTAACCCTTTCCCACTCAGATACGTGTTTTTACGTGTCTGCACCCCCCCCCCCCCCCATTTTAAGCCCCAGAAGCACCTAAAATCTTTATTTCTAGCGCTGGATAGTTATGTTTGCTTTAGGATTTGTTGGGCAAAAAAGTGACCTGTTTTTTTCGCGCGCCTCCCCGCTAAAAATATTCTGTGGGGGGATTGAAGGGGGGCAGCGCCCCCCTCACATCCCGAAAAATTGTGGGTGTATGGCCGAACCGGCCGCTAAAATTTATATCTGAGGGTGTCTGGGGTCAAAAATGCCTGAAAATTGATGCTGATAAAACATGCTGCAAACAGTGAAAATGGCCAGTGCCAAACACCTTAATTGTTGCCTTGACAGCTGTGTGAAGATTAAAATGTGGTCAAAAATTCATGTGAAAACACACTTTTTGCCAACTTTGAGATGCCCCCTCTTTACCATGACAACAATGATCAAGTCATGAAAGATTGCATTGGAAAGGCTTATGTCCAATGAACATTCATACCGAGTTTGACGTAAAACAGACCATCCATTATGAATCAATGGCTAGTTGAAGTTGCTGTCAGGTGCAACACTGTGAAAATCAGCGAAATTCACAAAATCCCTGAGTGGTAAAGGGTTAATGAAGAAAATCCCAACTGACCAAAATAATGTTTTTTCATCATTTTATTGCAAGAAACAATATTTCAGATATTCAGTATTTTCCCAGATTTCAGTTAACCCTTTCCCACTCAGATACGTGTTTTTACGTGTCTGCACCCCCCCCCCCCATTTTAAGCCCCAGAAGCACCTAAAATCTTTATTTCTAGCCCTGGATAGTAATGTTTGCTTTAGGATTTGTTGGGCAAAAAAGTGACCTGTTTTTTTCGCGCGCCTCCCCCCTAAAAATATTCTGTGGGGGTATTGAAGCCCCCCCTCACATCCCGAAAAATTTTGGGTGTATGGCCCAACCGGCCGCTAAAATTTATATCTGAGGGTGTCTGGGGTCAAAAATGCCTGAAAATTGATGCTGATAAAACATGCTGCAAACAGTGAAAATGGCCAGTGCCAAACACCTTAATTGTTGCCTTGACAGCTGTGTGAAGATTAAAATGTGGTCAAAAATTCATGTGAAAACACACTTTTTGCCAACTTTGAGATGCTCCCTCTTTACCATGACAACAATGATCAAGTCATGAAAGATTGCATTTGAAAGGCTACTGTCCAATGAACATTCATACCAAGTTTGACGTAAAACAGACCATCCATTATGAAACAATGGCTAGTTGAAGTTGCTGTCAGGTGCAACACTGTGAAAATCAGCGAAATTCACAAAATCCCTGAGTGGTAAAGGGTTAATGAGTAGCTTCAAACAGCTAGGTTCATAGGATTTTATGCGAGAATAAATGATCTTACTTCTGTCTGCATGTGTATAGCCCAGAATATGCCTGGGTACATTCACAGGTGTAATCACAGCCATCTTCCCATACTTGATTTTGAACATACAACTGTCCTTTGAATAAACAACCAGCTGAAATAAAATATAAATGTATGAGGTATGTGCGTGGTGATTTCATTAAACATGCAAGACATTTCTTTAGACACATAAACGTCTTTATTCTTTATAACACTTTTCATGCTAACAAGGTTAAGGTTTCATATATAACATGGTTTTAAGATGGATGTCAAAACCATATTGTTTATACAATATTACAATATATGGTCATTTTTCTACATGATCAATAGATTTGTTCCAACAGAACACATGGCTGTTTAACTAGAATGGCTTTTGCTTTGAACCCAGCAATAGTGTTATAAAGATGTCTACATGCCCCCACCCATAGGGGCTTGAAGAAATATGTGGGCTGCATGATGCTTCCACGCAGAGCTAAATCTGGCCCGCACACTAGTACTGGTAAACCGCTTAGAGAATCTAAGCCTGACCAGGAACTGCGGTGCGAGGCGGACCATCCATGCTTATAAACCCTATTGGTTTCATTGGGCGACAGGGTTTGAGATGTCATTTCATCTCAATGTCGGGTAAAAGTCCCACAAAATTGGAAGCAACTTCTCAAAAATTACCTTTACAGTGTTGACGAGGACGTTAAACCTCAAATCAAACAAAAATAAAGATGTCGACATGTATAAATTCAAAATCTGAAAACAAATGGCATCTTTTAGAAATATGATTTCCACAAATTAAAATATAGACACTTTGTTTTATTGAGTCTGTCATTATTATACAGTGAAAGTTCGATCACGCAAACATGAATGGTTCATTTGGGCCCCGCCAAGCGATTTTGGTACTTATCGCCTATGCGAGCAGCGAAGGTTCAGGCGAGCCTGCGCATCCACGCAGTCTCTCCAGAACCTTCGCTGCTCGCTCATACAAGCAGTGAATCAAGAGGAACATTCAGACAGAAAGCCATATCCCTGGCCCATCTGAATGGCTGGGCATGTGCAGTTAAAATTTGTCATGACGGAATGCTCGAAGACACAAATTCGCTTGGCGGGGCTCATTTAACATGGTTAATTCGAACAGGTTCTGGAGTCCCAAGGAAATTTCTCCTGTACCTCTAGATATCCATATATATAGAGGATCTTACATGAGTGTTAATGTATTATTGAATTTATTAAACGAGTTGAGGAAAAGTGATAAAATGCGAGGCTATGCCGAGTATTTTAACCCTTTTCCTCAACGAGATTAATAAATTCAATAATACATGAGCACGAATGCAAGATTATATTTAACATATGGTTGTTTACAAAAATGTCAATATTCCTCTGTTAGTAAACGCGACGTCGTTAAGGATGTCGTACATGTAACGTTACGGGGCGTATCTTGCTAATTTGCATATTTAATCCACTAGTGGATTATTGAAAATATTGCATGGCGTAATTACACTCTCAGACGCGTTGCCATATGATAATTATCCCCACGTTTTTAAAAAAAAGTGGGGATATTGTTATCGCCTCCGTCCGTCTGTCTGTCTGTCCGTCTGTCTGTCCGGCTATCTCCTCCTAAACCGTTAGCCGGAATTCAACCAAATTTGGTATGCGAGTTGCTTACATGAATGGCTTGCGCAAGAGCACATTTTTTATTGTCCCCGCCCCCAGGGGCCCTGGGGAGGGGTCAAAAGGTCAAATATCAATAAAATTCAATTACAAAGTCAATTTTGAAGATTTTGATGCCAAACTTTGCACATGTACTTAGTTATGAAAAAAGTAAAACATATTGAACGGGATTTTGGCTGTGACCCCTAGGTCACGCCCTGGGGGTCGGACTTGGGGGGGGGGTCGGGGGTCAAAATTAAAGTTTTTCAGAACATAGTCATGTTGCATATCTATGCGAAGGGGATAATGGGTAGAATAAACTACAAGTAAAATTTTGACCCTGGGGTCAGATTGGGGCCCTGGGAGAGGGGTCAAAGGCTCAAAATTTAAGTTTTTTGGAACATAGTCATGTGGCATATGAAATTGAAGGGCATGATTAGTAGAATATAATACAGGTAATATTTTGACCATGGAGTCAAATTAGGGCCCAGGGTGAGGGGTTTTCGGTACTTGGCCCCTCTGTAGAAAGCGTGGGGATTTGCGATGGCGCGCCATCGACAGTATTCTAGTTTATTATTTATTGAGATGTCTGCGACCAATATCTTGAAAATGTAAGTTGTGTGTACTTATTAAAATTGCCTCAATAAAACCACTGTTAACCCTACTTTTCTCCGCATAAAGTGGGGTTTATGGGAGTGTTCATTACACAGTCATGTTAACCTGATGTAATCACTTGTTCAAAGCAAACGACGTCGTTAGTTAACATATCGTTAAAACTTTTATCATTTATTATGGCAAATGTGCTAATATTTTTGCTGAAAAAATGTGAGCAGCTTTTGCGTATGCAAAAGCTGCTCACATTTTTCAGCAAAAATACCAAAATTTGGAATATTAAACTTGCTACAACAGTTAACAATATGACCACTAACAAGCTCATTAAGCTAACGATGCTTTGAACAACTGGCCCCAGATTGATTGTGAAAGTAACCTACTCAGAGTGGGAGCTTGAAAACCAGTTCCTCCAGTTCCAGGGATCAGCTGTTGCCCTGTTGTCACTGTGGGTCTAATCTGTACCATACCAGGAGGAGGGTTAGATATGTTCAACTGGCCTCCATTACCAATTGAGCCGAGGTTTGGCGAGGATGTCAGGAAGTAGCCGTTGGAGCATTGGACAGTGGGGCAGCAGTCACCAGCATTCTTCACCATATGGCAGCCACTTGGTAAATTATTGTAAGTTGGACACCTAAGAAACAGATTCCATAGTTACAACCCTGTGCCAGTACATATATTGTCAATCTAAGTTTCAGCTTTGTCAATCCATATTTTCAACTCATAAAAAAGTGTTTTTTTTTGTTTTTTATTTTTTCAGAAAATTTTGATTCTTTGTAACTGTAGCGGCAAAAAATTAAAACTATCACATAACTGAGACTGTGCAGCAGGAAAAAGTAATAAACCCATAAGATGCCAATCACAATGACTGTCATCTGCTTTGTCCTAGAGGAGCAGTCTGATCTGGGTCCACACTGTTTGCCTGTAGTGTATGCAACAAGAGCTGTCACTTTAAGTGAGCAATGCCCCCGTGGGAGCCAATTTGTGGGGAAAAAAGGGTGGACTAACCCACACACAAACCCACAAACAAACAGACAGTGCAAAAACTATATGCCCGCCTACGGGGGCATAAAAATTTAACAAAGTGGAAGTACTTCGCGTCAAAAGGTTTAAGAACGCATTTTTTTTCTTCAGAAAATAAAGGGCCATAACTGCTTCGCAGATGATAGGATCAGTGTGAAAATTGTGTTAGGCACCCCTTTAGCTCACAAGGGATGCATGTGCAAAGTTTCAGCTCAATCAGTGAAGAAATGAGGAAGTAGTTCGTGTCACAAAGTTTTCGAACACGTTTTTCAGAAAATCAAGGGCTGTAACTTCCTCACAGGTGAGGATCAACTTGAAAATTGTATTAGGCACTCCTTCACCTCACAAGGAATGCATGTGCAAAGTTTCAGCTCAGTCGGTGAAGAAATGTGGAGGTAGTTTGCGTCACAAGATTTTTAGCGCATTTTTGAGAGAATCAAGGGCCATAACTCCAAAATGCTTCATCCGAGCAGAATGAATTTTGTGTATGGCACATCTACATATCATGGCAAATGCATATGCAAAAATTAATCAAAATAGTTGAAGAAATGTGGAAGTAGTTTGCGTCACAAGGTTTAAGAACGCGTTTTTCAGAAAATAAAGGGCCCTAACTCATTCGCAGATGATAGGATCAAGGTGAAAATTGTGTTAGGCACCCCTTTACCTCACAAGGAATGAATGTGCAAAGTTCCAACTCAAACGGTAAAGAAATGTGGAAGTAGTTTGCATCACAAGGTTTTCGAACGCATTTTTCAGAAAATCAAGGGCCGTAACTCCATCACAGATGATAGGATCAACGTGAAAATTGTGTGAGGCAGCCCTTCACCTCACAAGGAATGCATGTGCAAAGTTTCAGCTGAATCAGTGGAGAAATGTTAAAGTAGTTCGCATCACAAGGTTTTTAGTACATTTTTTAGAAAAAAAAAGGGCCATAACTCATTCGAAAATGATAGGACCAACATAAAAATTGTGTGAGAAATCCCATCACCTCACAAGGAATGCATGTGCAAAGTTTCAGCTGAATCGTTGGAGAAATGTGGAAGTTGTTCGCATCACAAAAAAGTGCAGACTTAAGTACAAACCCACAAATGCACAAACAGACAGTGCAAAAACTAAACTAAACTAAATGCCCTCCTATGGGGGCATAAAAATATTCACTTGGCGAAAAAAGCAGACAACACTTTCAGATGCAATCTTTCTCGGCCTGTTAAGGGTTAAATACAAGTAAATATAAACCTCTTTACAACACTGTTCATTATGACATGATTTTGAATACAGTACAAAGATGGACCCAGTTTAAAGATGGACCCCAAAAATGTGTAGCTTATACAGAAAAATAACTATTAGCCATACACTGTAATGAATTCGTGTTTGCATATAACACAGTTGTGAACAAACATCTTTTCTGTTTTGGACCCTGACAATGGAGTTGTAAAAGAAGCTATTGTGTAATTCATTGAGAACTTACGTGTCAACACATCTGTAGTAACCATAGATGGCATTTTCACATGTACACTGTGTACTGCAACTTGTGTTCCAGGAATCACCCTGATTGTAGAAGTTTCCAGCATAGATACATTGGTCTGAAATCATGTCACCAAGTACACATGAATTTTTTTTATACCAGCTTGCAATTTCATCAATGAAGGTTAGAAAATTTTCGACACTTTATTGGCCCAATGGAAATTGCAAAAAACTCTGAACAATGGCCACCTGTGAATAAAGGCAAAAAAGCTGGCCATTGTTCACAGGTTATACAACACTAATGAGACCATAAACATTTGTTTGAGACAGGGGTAGTTTGAGGTATTGAGAGTTAATCAGCATAAAAGAGCTATCTTTTTTCTGATTTTCTTTACCATAAAGGTATGTTGTGTCTACTCATTAGAAATGCCTCAATGAGGCAATTCTAATGATACACACAACATACATTTTGAAAATAAAATAAGATAACTCTACCTGAATTATACCAAATATATCAACACTTGACCTGCTGAATATTCAAATATGCCACACCCACCACTGAATATCAACCAATCAAATTACTTGATGCAAATTATTGCAACTAATTCACAATCTGAATGACAATGTAAATCCTGATCAGATGGCAGAAGCCATCCGATCTGGATCTACATTGTTTTCAAGGTAAGGCATATCCAGGCTCGGCAGGACAATGTTTAATAAATGCAGATGGAACAATTAGTTGAAAACAGCTGCGATAAACGAACCATAAAAGTTTCGATCTAACTTGCTTATATCTATTGAAGCTGAAGTTGGTGGGCCAATATTTCTGTTTGTTTGTTTGACTGGAGGTTTAATGTCCCCGTCAACACTGTATAGGTTATTTTAGAGACATTGCTTCCAATTTTGTGGGATTTTAACCCAAAATTGAAATGAAATGACATCTCAAGCTCTGTTGCCCAATTAAACTAATAGGGTTTATAGGGTATATAGGGTAATATTTTCGATAATTCACTAGTGGATTAAATATGCAAATTAGTTAGATTGCCCCGTAACGTTACATGTACGACTTCCTTAACCACTTCGTGTTTACTAATGGCAGAATATTGACATTTTTGTACACGTACACAAACGTGAATAAAATGCGTTTTAAATGTCATATGATAAATAGAATCTTGCATTCGTGCTCATGTATTATTGAATTTATTAAACTCGTTGAGGAAAAGGCATAAAATGCTCCACACAGCCTTACATTTTATCCCTTTTCCTCAACTCATTAAATAAATTCAATAAAACATGAACACTCATGAAAGATCCTCTATATATTGTACACAATCAAGTGAATATTCTATGTTGATAAGCATGCTTGTTTACTGCATCCAGTGCCATATAACCGTGTGAAAAATTTGACAATATACAGAGGGCCTTGTTATAACGACAACGACAGGGTCCGTTCCCTAACATTTTGTTTTTGTGAAGAATTTGCTACAACTGGAAAAATGTCATTATTGGAGATTTTTCCCCTTTAAGCTACACATCTTGTTTTTGACACAACTGATGATGGTAGATTTTGCTATGGTTACCAGAATTGTGTTTTAAAGCAATCTTGGTTTACTACTTACTGCTTACTTACCGTATTCGCCCTAATTACCGCACCGTGCGCTTAGTTTTTTCAAAATCGTGTCAAAAAATCACAGTGAAAAATCTACCTAATTAGCGCACACCCGATGCCAAAACAATAGGCTTCCGAGATGATGCAAACTGATATTCAATGGGACGGAAAGGATACTAAAGCATTGCCTTCACTGTTGATGAAAAAACGGTAAGTTTTTATAGAGCATGTGCGGTAATTAGAGCGAATACGGTACTTACTTACTAGAATGGTCAGTTAAGCATACAATAACCATTTATATGAGTGACTAAATTTTATAATTATAGAAACCACATTGCATGCAGTTCTTAACTAAAGCATTTTTGTGTGTAAATATACTGTGAATGAAATAAAAGCATATGAGGAAAGTCACATATTTACCATTTGGTCCTGGTTTGGGAAGTCCAGTTGCTGGAAAAGAAAGTGGAAAAAATAGATTAATTATTCCATCAAACAATTATATACACTGTAAGTGGCTCCTTCAAGCACAAAAACTACAGGTTGTCTGAGGTTGGACTCTATTTTGCTTTAGAGTTTCTGAATCTGTATCTGAACAAAATATATCTGGCAATTCACAATTATTGTCTTAAAAGATAGTCTGGTTCTGCGCTCATAGAGTATTTTACTGATGCCTGGCTTTGTAAACATTTATTCAAAACTTGTTACTGATATGATTTTAGGAATTTATTGAAATGTTAATGTATATAAAATAATAGGGATTATCAACTAAATGATAATCCCATTTATTTGGTGCGAACAAATTGAATGGACTGTCATTAATGTGTCATGATTGCAGCTTCAGGGTGGCTTGACCTCCCATTATTTAGGTTTAAACAATGTCTGATCGCAATTTCGATCTCGTCATCCACCATGACAGTTGGTCCAGGTTACTGGACGCTTGCACCGTGTTTGTTATTCAGCAGTCAAGCGTCTTAAGGGCCAAACTATGGTTTGGCGTCTTGCGCATGCTCAGGGAAACCTTCCTTTTCCGTTTTCAAATCCAGCAAAAGAAAGTTGTATTTTTAAGAGGAATCTAAAACCCACCCACCCGCCGCTGTCGTTGTGATCTTATTGGCAGTCCAGGAAGTTTAATACCTGATACTGTCTTAAGTTCTTTTCATTTCAGGCTTGTTTGGTGCCTCCTGGTGCTGAGGCTGGCATGTCCTAATTAAAGATGGCCTTTGGAAGCAAGGAATACAATACAGAAGTGAAAAATATGGAGTGTGCATGTTTTCTGGGCCAGACTAGATACAAGATATAAGAAGCTTTATTTAAAGTCGACATTCATAATTTACAACAATTTAACATTAGCCTAGGGCTATTTTGTCGACAAACACATATTAAGACTATACAAGTATAAAGTTATAACAAAGATCACAGATAAATCTAGACTAGCTAGTTTCGGCCAATTAGGCCTCATCAGTGACCATCAGATATTTTCAAATTTCCATAATGGAATCAATGATCCCAAAGGACCAGAAAATATAATCTACAATATGATGTAGACTCCGGATCTGTTGTTTATGGCCACCTAATTTCTTCACCGAGAGATTCTGCTGACTTTTGATCAGCTGAGCTTCGAGGTGCAATGCGGAATTCAGCATTAGATAGGGGGGACGCTTTGCTTAGACAGCTGTTTGGTTGTCATGAAACTTTACGCCTTGAGCCTAGATTCCAAATACTGGTTGCTGGGGGCAAGGCTGAAGTTTGTTTCTTTCAGGACTTCTACTTGGACTGGGTGGCATCTCCTGCATGGAAGTGGTTCGCCATAGCCTGAAGATTTGTTCTTGAGCCTAGATTCCGGGTACTGGTTGCTGGGAGCAGAGCTGAGGCTTGTTTCTTTCAGAACTTCTTGAACTGGGTGGCGTCTCCTTCATGGAAATGGTTCGCCATAGCCTGAGGATGTGTTCCCCCCAGGGTCATACTAAAAAATTTCTAAATTGCAAGTCATAAGTAAGGTTCGCACGTGCAGCCGGGGCTATTTGAATATATGTAATATGGGATGGATTACATGGTATGCATTGCATAATGCAGAAGATGGTATGGAATGCATGTCATGGAATGCATTTTGGAGTGCACATTACGGAGTGCTCACTGTCAAGATTAGTTGGAGTGCATAAATTGCGGTGCACAAGAGTTGGGATAGAGTGGACCGTACAAATAGGATGTGCGCAATATCTGGATTGTTACATAATTTGGAGCGTACAGTCAGGATGTGCGCAATAATTAGAATGCTAAAAATTGTAAAGCATACAAACAAGATGTATGCAATATTTGGAATACTTGGAGCGTACAAATAGGATGTGCGCAATATTTGGATTGTTACAAAATTTGGAGCGTACAAACAGGATGTGCGCAATATTTGGAATGTTAAAAAATTGTAGAGCGTACAAACAGGATGTACGCAATATTTGGAATACTCTGTTACAAAATTTGGAGCGTACTATAGGAAGTGCGCAATTTTTGGAATGTTACAAAATCTTGGAGCACACATTTGGAGTGTGCGCATATTTTGGAATACTCAAAATTCAAAATTGGACTGCACAATATTTTGAGTGCAAACAAATTAATAATTTGGTGCCCGTTTTCGTGCGAGCAAGGTTATATGCTGTCACTGCGTCCCCCCTTCTACCTGAATCTACTCGGTGTCCATATACTGCCAAATATTGTAGAGACTAAAACACATTATTGAAATAATGTTTTATTAACTATGTGAAAAAGGAGATAAATATACAGTCAAACCTGTCTTAGTGGCCACCTCTATTAAGCAAGCAACCTGTCTTAAGCAAGCGGGCATTTAGTTCCCGAAATAGGCAAATTCATTAAAAATCAACTGTATTAAGCAAGCACCTGTCTTAAGCAAGCACGTTTTCATTATCCCTGAGGTGCTTGCTTAACACAGGTTGGACTGTATATAAAAGTAGTTGTATCTATATATATTTTGTTGTATGAGTGAGCATCCTTAATAAATATCTGATTTTTGTTTTTATTCATTTCTTCCAATACTGATACTTCCATTATCTTATTTTTAATACTACAAATAGTTCATTTTCATGGATATATTCAAATTGAAATACACAACAACCTTTTCATGACACTGTTGTTAGGGTCTTCAGCAGAAACTTTGTTAAATTCAAACAAAACTGCACAGCTTATATATAAAAATTGCCATTTATAATCATTTTTCCATATAAACTATAGATTTTTGGGATCCATCTTTTACCCATTTTGTACCAGAAACCACAAAAGGGTACCCTGGCAAACAGTGCAGACCCAGATAAGAAGCTGCGAAATGCAGTGTCCGATCAGGGCCTACACTATCTGCAAAACTTCCACCTATTTTCCAAATAAGTTTTAAGGATAACACAGCCTGTCACTGCTAAATTTGTAAATGGACTCCTGCCATATATAAGGAGGAAGTTTTCATTTGGTACAAAAAGGGTTAGAGTATATTGTATCAAAAACCATTTTAAAATGAACAGTATTATATAGAGGTTGTAGTTTACTGAGCAGGTAGTATACAGTGGAGCATGAAGTATATTACATGTATTTCATACCTAACAGTGAAATCAATGCATATCTGAAACAAATAAAAAATGATATTTTCACATTGTGAAAAGATGTGATACTTTCAACTTGTGAAAAATAGCATGACCACGTTATTTTCACAGCAACAGCCTTAACTACTTGTTTTTTAAGCCATGAAAATTTACTTGCTTTTTAATAAATATCAAAAATATTTCGAGCATGTTGATAACATCAGAATTCTCACAAGTGAGAAGAAAAATATTTCATCTTGTGTGCTGAAAACCTCAGAATTTTCACTCATGCTTTGCACTCATGTAAATTCCGATGTTTTCAACACACTCAAAATATTTTTCTTATTCACCTCAAATGAGTAAATATCCCCTATGTACTTACGGCAGAGGTCACAGTATTTCCTACAGTTGTTAGCGGCCCAGCCTCTGTAAGTAGTACACACACTCTTCCCGTACTGGCTACATGTGTTGATTACATCAAGACAGGGTGGGTGGGCAGTGGGAGTGGCACCTGGGGGACAAGAAACATGATTAATGATTTTCATACATCTCAAAATATTTTTATTACCAGTTATATCAGCACTGTCCTGCAGAATTAACACTTAAGACCGCATTTGCTATTTTGGTTTATCATTTCGGTTGCAAGAGGTGATCTTTTGGCAAAATAGGCTTATTGTCCCATCAATGGTAAAAAGGACACTGACAAAATGCTTAGTCTCATATCAGATACCAAAGAATGGGGTGTCCGATTAGGGTCCCTGAGTGGGGGAGATGCTTCCCTTATCATCTGAGCCCAGTTGTTAAAAGCATCATTAGCTTTATGAGCTCATTAATGGTTAAAACACTAACTATTCTAGTTAGCACAAAATCTAATATAGTGGTATTTTTGCAGAAAAATGGGAGCAGCTGCTCTCATTTTTTCTGCAAAATATTAGTATTTTAGCCAAATTAACCCTTGTCCTGCTGAGCCCGGATATGCCTTATTTTCCAAACAATGAAGATCCAGATCAGATGGCTTCTGACGAAGCCATCTGATCAGGATCTACATTGTTTGCCATTCAGTTTGTGAATTTGGTGCAATAATTTGCATCAAATAATCCAATTGGTTGATAACTGGTAGGGGGTGTGGCATATATGAATATTAAGCAGGACAAGGGTTAAATGATCCAAATTTTAACAAGATGTTATATAAACTAAGACTTCATTTGTTCTGAACAACAACCCCTTAACTGGATTATTTGACAAACAAACACAAATCAATCAAAATAGAAGTGGAGGCAATGATCAGGAATTGATACAATTAACCTACAGCTCCCATCAGAGACATCAAAGGGAAAGAAGCATGAACATGAAACAACAAACCCTAATGGAAACATCAATAGCAGAAAGCCAAAAGGACAGTTACTGTCCCACAAAATGACCAATTGGCTATCCAAAACAAAATAATATAAGCGATACACACACTCAAAGACAAACCATAACTAGAAATGTGTCCAGACGACACAGATGCCCCCGCCAAGGGCCCCGCCTCACCCTGAAAATCCATGTTGCAACAAAATTTTCTAAATGTGTGACCTTGTCATCAGGAACATTTGTGAGAAGTTATATTGAAATTGGTGAAAAAATGTAAGTGCTAGAGCAATGACAAAGTTTTTCTAAAAATAGCCACAGTGACCTTGACCTTGGGGTCATGACCTTGAAAGTCAAACTTGCTCGAGATATTGTCATAAGGAACATTTGTGTGAAGTTATATTGAAATCAGTGAAGAAATATAGACACTAGAGCTATATTGTGTGAGGGGATAATTAAAAATATTTAAGTCTATGACCTTGACCTTGAGCTCATGGGTTTTGATTATATAAAACGGACAGGTATCTTACATCATACCAAATATCAACTCAATCCATCGCACGATTTGGAAAATATCAACTCTTAAAATATCTAATTAAAAATTTCTTCTAAGTCTGTGACCTTGACCTTGAAGCCATAGGCATGAGTGGGGGTATTGCCAAATAAACATTTGGACCTGTATCTATCATCATAGCATACATAAGTCAAATACATAATATAGTTTGGAAAATTTGAGCTCTTTAAAATCTTTCACATTAAAATTGTCTAATTCTGTGACCTTGACCTTGAGGTCATAGGCATGGGTGGGGGTATTGCTGAATAAAACATTGTACCTATATCTATCATCATATGAACCAAAGCCATCATAAAAGTTCAGGTTCTACCAGGTACAAATACCTTAAATGGAGTCTTTAACATGGAAAATTTCTAAGTCCATGACCTTGACCTTGAGGCCATGGGCATGGGTGGGGGTATCGCTGAATAAAACTTTGGACCAAAATCTATAACCATACCAAATATGAACCAATTCCATCAAATGGTTAGGAAAATATGAGTTCTAAAATGTTCAAGTCTACCTGTTACAAAAATCTTAACCTGAGTCTTTAACATTGAAAATTTCTAAGTCTGTGACCTTGACCTTGAGGTCACAGGCATGGGTGGGGGTATTGCTTAATAAAACTTTGGACCTATATCTATCATCATACCAAAGATGAACCAGTTCCATCAAATGGTTAGGAAAATATGAGTTCTAAAAGTTCAGGCTCTACCTGTTACAAAAACTTTAACCTGAGGTTACAGGATCACGTACGTACGTACATACGTACACACACACGTACAGACGGACGTACACATGTACGCACGTACGGAAAACCGAAAAACTATATGCCCCTGGCATCATATGATGCGGGGGCATAACAAAAATAAACCATGACAGAAGAACCGCTTTGGAACTGCCAGTGAAACGAAAACCTGCATAATTTTATAACTTAAAGTAGTCCACTAGAGTTGTCCCTGTTTGACGGAACAACACATTATGAAAACACTCCTATATGAATACATTGTAAATTTTACCGCCGAAAAAGCGACAATTTTCAGATGAATAATTGTGATATTTTTCTTATTTCTGCTCAAAATATAGATTGTGGTTACATGTTAGAACCGCCTCATCAAGGCGGTTCTAACGAGTACCCACAATCTATATTTTAGAGCAGAAATAAGAAAAATAAGGGTTACCCCTGTAAACCCCAGTTTCACTATATAAAAGTAGGGTTCAAGGGGGTCAGAATTATATAGGCGTGTTTTGGTGATGGCATATAAATAGTCTGATACATACCCACTCCATTCCCACTGATGGATCCTGATCCTTGGAAACTCCCAGTCTGAGTACTGAACTCACATACTGGCTTAGAGCAACATTCTCCTGCTTTCTGTTCAAGATGGCAGTAGGGAGGTATACTGTTATAACTCGGGCAGCTGGTGGAAATAAAAGGCATTTATTTTATACTCAGCAATAAAATCAATACATATCTGAAACAAATAAAAATGATATTTTCACATTGGGAAAAGATATGATATTAGTAGGAGCCCGGACTACTTTTTTGAATACCAATATTTCATTGAATGTGTTGAAACACATTTCATAGAGTGTGTTGAAAACATAAAAAATTTTGTGAGTGCGAAGCACATTACAAACACAGGTTCTTGGCAAGTTGTTTTGCCCAAAATGTGGAAAAAATATGTGAAATAACCAAAATCAACCAAAAATAAGCAATTTCAGAAATTGCTTATTTTTGGTTGATTTTGATTATTTCACATATTTCGCACATTTTTGGCAAAACATTGACAGTATAAATTTGTAAAAGGAATGAATTCTTTATTGCGAATTGTCAGTTAAACATGCCATTTCAAGGCAATAAAAAGACAGCATATGCTACCCAAAAGTTTTAACCCTTGTCCTGCTGATCCTGGATATGCCTTATTTTTTAAACAATGTAGATCCAGATCAAATGGCTTCTGACGAAGCCATCTGATCAGGATCTGCATTGTTTGCCATTCAGATTGTGAATTTGTTGCAATAATTTGCATCAAGTAATCTGATTGGTTGATAATCGGTAGTGGGTGTGGCATATATAAATATTCAGCATGTCAAGGGTTAATCTGCTTTATGATACAAGGATAAGTTAGTCTGAGCCCAGTTATTCAAAGCACCATTAGCTTAACGAGCTTGTTTGTGGTCAAATTGTTAAATATTCTAATGTGTATAATTTCTTGTAATCTGGTATTTTTGCATGGAAAATGTAAATAGCTTTTGCAAAAGCTACTCACATTTTCTCTGACAGCAAAAACGTTTGTATATTTATAATATTAAATGATCAAAGTTTTAATGATATACATGTATTAACAAAGGATAATGTTTTGAACAACTGGCCCCCAATGTTTTAAGCTGGCAAATTTACTTATTTACTTACAGATCATCACATTTGTACAGTCCCTTCTTTGAGTCAACACACCTACATTGATAATCACAGCCATCACGCCAGCTCTGGCTTTGGAAATATTGTTTACCCTTATAGACACACACATCTGAAATAATCGGCATAATTATGTGTTTTACAACATACCACCATGATCCTAAGTATTGGGACAGATTGGCCTATGCATTCAGTGCAGACCCAGATCAGACTGGAGTCTGTTCAGGAGCAGTCTGATCAGGGTCTACACCATTGCTATACCATCTGCACCTTTTGGAGTCCTTGCAAGATCATAAAACAAATTAGTTAAAATTTTAGAAGAATTACAGCAAGTCCTCAAGGTGTCAGAATTTAGGATTTTTACAGTACAGAATGACATTTTTACCTGCTTTGCTCTTAGCCCATTTTCTACTGGAAACCCCAAAATGAGACACTGATAAACAAAGCAGGCCCAGATCAATGCTGCAGAACACAGTGTCTAAGCAGGGTCTTCACTGTTTGCAGAATGCTCGGGCATTTTCTATATACAGTCGAACTTCAATGGCTCGAACACCTTTGGGACCTCGAAAATCTGTTCGAGACAGGGGTAGTTCGAGCCACTAAGGTTATTGTCAGGAGGTATAACGAAATGCTTTTAGTCATCTTTTCGGTGTTCTATAATGAAAATGTATGCTGTGTGTACTCATTAGAATCGCCTCATCGAGGCGATTCTAATGAGTACACACAGCATACATTTGCAAGATAAAAGACTAAAATCTTCTTAATTATCCGCCACTATTTCTTATGTAGAGGATTTCGCTAGGGGCTCAAGAATGGGTTCGACAGATTCATGGTAAACGAGCCATCGGTGTTCGAGCCATTGAAGTTCTACTGTAAATTTCTAAAAAAAACTCAACCAGTCTGAGACACCTATAAATTTCAAAATGGACTGCAGTTATATATAAGACTACAAACAATAGCAGTTGTTACAAAATGTGTTCATCTCTGACACTTGCAAGAAAATCTGCCAAAATTTCACGGAGCTTCAACCAGAAGTTTGGAAGAAATTTTCTGAAAAAAATTTCCACAGGATTGTCTTTTGCCTCACTTTTCTACAATGCTAAATTTAAACATTTTAATTATTCATGTTAAGGAGTGGGCCAGATATCAGCTAAGATGAGCTGGTCAACAATGGTCAGACAAAATTGGTCAGAGATTATAAAGTTCTTCATGTAAGTTTCAATTTTTCAAAGCTTGTAAATGCTAAAAATCAATTATAAATTTTCTTTTCTCTGAAAACATTATCTGTCCTGCCCATAAATATTAAATGCCAACAATTGTTTATTTCATTCTGAGCAGGACACTGTCAAGTGAGTAGTTTTAAAAGTTTTAGAACCTCATGGCCTAGGTTCATAGCTCAAGGCCCTGGATTATAAAACATTTTTCATGCTCAACAGATGTGAGTATAAATGTGTCCTTTTCACAAATTTTAAAATGCCAACAATTGTTGGCATTTTAAAATTTGCGAGCAGGACAAGTAAAATTCTCTTCTGAACTGAGGCAGAAATAGCCTCACTTATCTGTATTTCAGTCTTTACAAGTGAGTTACAAGTCCATGCTTATTTGAGCTGAGCATGGAATATGTTTTCTTGCACACCAGACAACAGGAAATCCATGATTTTACCCTGGGATTGAAATTTATGTTCTGACCCTGGTGTTCCGACCCCAAATCGAATATTATCGCGTGTTTAATAAATGCACTGGTTGATTACAACCTTGTGTGTGTCGTCGTTAATGTTGACGTCATGCACGATCTGTGACGTCACTTTACATTCCTGCAGTGTCAACACAATATGGCGGAAGTTGGTAACTGAAGTGACTGCAGCATTGAAATCCGCGCTAAGAAATGGTAGGTATGCAAGAAAAAGAATCCAATATGGAAGTGAGGGGTGGATAGAAAAATCTGTCCCTCGGGATCACTGTCCGGCATCACTCGGCAAGCCTCGTGATGCTGGACAGTGACCCTTGGGACGGATTTTTCCATCCACCCCTCACACCCATATAAGATTCTTATATTATGGTAGGTATGCAAGAATATGGTAGGTATGCAAGAATATTATGGTAGGTATGCAAGAAAAAGAATCCAATATGGAAGTGAGGGGTGGATAGAAAAATCTGTCCCTCGGGATCACTGTCCGGCATCACTCGGCAAGCCTCGTGATGCTGGACAGTGACCCTTGGGACGGATTTTTCCATCCACCCCTCACACCCATATAAGATTCTTATATTACAACCTCGTGACCTGGTCAAGAGGTTATAAAACTTTTTTCAACTCAGCTAAGCATGAAATTTGTAATGGTCATAACAATCAAAATACAAACAAAACAGGCAATTGCCCTGCTCTGATTAGCACAGAATGTCATTTATCCTGCTCATGTTTGTTGGCATGAAAAAAGTTTTACAACCTCAGGGCCAGATCCCATAACCCAACTTACCAATGCCATCTGGAGTCTGTCCATGTCCACTGGACTGTTGGGAATCAACTGTTGGCTTGAAGTTACACATTGGTTTCAGACAGCATTGTCCTGGTTGAGTGACTAGTGTACAGTCGGTTGGTAGGTTGTGATACACTGGACATCTAATTAACAGAAAAGAACAAAACTGTGCAATACATGTTTCGTATAATTATGATTTTATAGACAAACAAAAATTATCGCCAATTTCTCATAAAATGTTGCCCTCCAAAAGCAATCAATAGACTATCTGTTTCAGCGTTGGTAATACCAGGATTTATAAGGACACACATTATTCTTGTTTTTATTTAATAATGGTATACAGTATTCTTATTTCTCCTCCAAAACACAAGTACCCATTAGGACCACCACAATAATGAGCACTACAATCTTTGTTTGGAGCATATATATAATAGATACCACATAATCTCTTTACAACATTGTTCATTATCAAACAGTTTTCAATATAATGTCATTCAATATAGATCCTGAAAATCTATAGTTTATACAGAAAAATGACCATGTATGGTAGATCCAAAATATCTATAGATTACATAGAAAAATGTCCAGTTATCTATACATTTTTGTTTACATATAACACAGCCACATAGCCAACATAGACCAATACAATGGTGAAACTGTTTTATAGAGGTTGGGGTGCATGTGAATTTTTATTTATTAGAAAAATATCAGTCATGCTCAGCTGGCTTGTTTCCCAAACAGTTCTGTTCAGTGTCTTTAAACACAGTAAAAAATTCTGCAATAAATGAAAAAGGTTAACTTTGGAAGCAAAGAATACATATTAGAATGAAAACCCGAAACTCGGTTTTATTGAGTTTCTTGATAAACAGCACTGTTGTCTGCAAGGCTGAATACGCCCCCTAGCATCGATTTCAGCGGTACTCGATTTTCAAATTACTCGCAATGGACACGATGCATCCAAAGCAAATAAAAATATAATCTGCACTTTGATGAAATACAGGGAGACGTTTTACGACCGCCACACAGCACTAAACACCAGCTGCAGTGTCGTAAAATAAATAAAAAGGTTAACTTTGGAAGCAAAGAATCGTACATATTAGAATGAAAACCCGAAACTCGGTTTTATTGAGTTTCTTCATAAACAGCACTGTTGTCTGCAAGGCTGAATACGTTCCCTAGCATCAATTTCAGCGGTACTCGATTTTCAAATTACTCGCAATGGACACGATGCATCCAAAGCAAATAAAAATATAATCTGCACTTTGATGAAGTACATGGAGACAAGCCTAAATACACACCTAAGTCCATGTGACGGTCCAAATTCATTGGGATCCAGTATCATTCATGAGCTTTAACACTTTCACAGTGGAGTGAGTGGACTTTTCTATCTTTGAATCATGTCCATTCTTGTAAATACATGTAGGGAGATTTGTCAAAATATTAACCCTTATCCTGCTGAAAATTCAAATAAACCACACCCACTACTGATTATCAACCAGTCAGATTACTTGATGCAAATTATTGCAACAAATTCACAATCTGAATGACAAACAATGTAGATCCTGATCAGATGGCTTCTTCAGAAGCCATCTGATCTGGATCTACATTGTTTGTAAAGGTAAGGCATATCCGGGTTCAGCAGGACAAGGGTTAACATGGCAGCAAACAGTGTAGATCCTGATAAGATGGATGATTATAAGCCATTTTATCTGGTTCTAACTGTTTGCATTAAGTATCTGCACCACAGTCTACAGGGCGGAAAAGGTCTAACTCTGAGGACACAACATCGACACATTATGATAACATATCCATACAACATAGTGCCAGCCCCCGCACATAGGGGATTGAAGAAATACATGGGCTGCATGATGCTTCCACGCAGAGCCGAATCCGGCCCGCGCACTAGTACTGGTAAACCACTTATAGGATCTAAGCCTGTCCAGGAACCGTGGTGCGAGGCGGACCGTCCATGCTAATAAACCCTATTAGTTTCATTGGGCAACAGGGCTTGAGATGTCATTTCATCTCAATGTCGGGTAAAAGTCCCACAAAATTGGAAGCAATGTCTCCAAAATGACCTTACCAGTGTTGACGGGGATGTTAAACCTCAAATCAAACAAACAAACAAAACAACATAGTGCTTTCTTTCACATCTCAAAAATGATAAAGCTTTTGATGAAACATGAGATCTTACTCTTATTTTTACTCAAAACAATTGAAAACATAGGATGCGGGTCCTTGTTTGAACTGCCTCATTGCTTGGAGCAGTGACAAAGAATATAATGTATGCCCATGTAAACAGTTTTTTTTTTATATATAAAGTGGGGTTTATTACACAGACTTGTTTACGTAATGAGATTTTAACTGAGAGATCGGTACCAAAATCAATTTTACCTGTTGTTACACTTGTATTTGCCAGAGTTTCCATCTTCACAGACACATTCATAGTCACAGCCATCATACCATTTATCTCCAGTTTTGTAGGACATGCCTTTGTAGAAACACTGGCCATCTAAAAATATGAAGTTTTCAGTCATGCAGCTTTCATTAGGTGATTTTACCAAAACACACCTCAAATATATTGAGAAAATAACCCCCTAAAAATGAAAATTTTCAGATCAAAAAGTCTGAAAATTTTCATATTTCTGTTCAACACATAAATTGTGGGTACTCATTAGAACTGCCTTGGGGATGGTTTTAAACAATACCAACAAGCTATGTTTTTGAGAAGAAATAAGAAAAATAATGAATACCCCTGTAACCCCTAGCTTTACTGTATAAAAGTAGATTTTATGGGTGTCAAAAATATATACTGGTAGGCATGTTTTTATGATGACCTCCTTGAGAGGTGACTGATACATGTACATATGCATGCCCCTCTTCTTAAATGTGGGAGCAATTTACACCTAAACCAACCATAAATACACATAACTTCACATTTCATTGGAATATGTAGACTGTTTAGAAACTAAACACATATAAACATAAAAACTGCAACTAAAATGTGTTCTATCCTGCTTTAATTAACCTTTGACCTGCTGAATATGCCACACCTTCTACCAATTATCAACTAATCAGATTACTAATTACACAAACATGCCTATACAAATACATTGCCACCTTTATCGCCAAAAAAATGAAAATTTTAAGATGAAAAATTGTGATATTTTTCTTATTTCTGCTCAAAATATAGATTGTGGCGGATCTAACGAGTACCAACAATCTATATTTCAGAGCAGAAATAAGAAAAATAAGGCATACCCCGGAAACCCCAGTTTTACTTTATAAAAGTGGGATTCAAAGGAGTCAAAATGATATAGGCGTGTTTTTCGTGATGTTGATGCAAATTATTGCAACAAATTCACAATCTGAACATGCTGAACGACAAACAATGTAAATCCTGATCAGATGGCCATCTGATCTGGATCTACCTTGTTTGAAAGATAAGACATGCACAGGCCCAGCAGGAAAAGGGTTAAATACTAACACCAGGTAAACTGTATTTTGGACAAGTACTTTTGTAAATCCATAAAATGAAAATGAGATAAATGATTTCTACAGTAATTACTTATGCCATAAAAATTGCAATCTGGCCTTCTTAATGTAAATGGAATGAAATTAATGGCACCTTAGTTTATCACTGATGTATCAGAATTTTATATGTTTTATTGGTTAAAATGTATATCATATGCAACATACAGGGGGAACAACCTACGTCAGAGCAGTGACGTCATAACCATACCTTGGTTTGCCGGCGTTGGCTACACAAAAGGCATTTGCCACAACAAGTAGGCGCAGTCGGTGCATTACGTCATAAAAGAATCAAACGTACTGAAATCTGTCTCAGAAATGTGACCTTTTCTTTAAATAATTCGACACAAGCTGATTTGGCAATGATGTCGGAACTACCATTGTTTACAGTACCGATTCAAATCTTGTGGCGAAGCTATCGAAGCCTTTTCAATGTTTCAAGGTGGAATTATCTCACTGATGGGTTGCAAACATTGTTCGTTACCAGCTGAAGTATGTTTTCTGAAGACTCGGAATGTACATATCTAGTTTGAAGCATTTTATATCCCTATTTACACCAATATGGCCGCTTCTGAAATGGGTACGACATCTCTGTTATGACGTAGGTTGTTCCCCCTGAACATAGCTGAACTGATTATTTTTATAGGAATACAATGTTGTGTATTCTCAGATCAGACACCTCAAAATTCAGCATCTGATCAGGTCCATCACTTTTTAACCCTTGTCCTGCTGAATATTTATATATGCCACACCCACCACCGATTATCAACCAATCAGATTACTTGATGCAAATTACTGCAATAAGTTCACAATCTGAATGGCAAACAATGTAGATCCTGATCAGATGGCTTCGTCAGAAGCCATCTGATCTGGATCTACATTGTTTCAAAGATAAGGCATATCCGGGATTAGCAGGACAAGGGTTAAGAAAAGTTCAGCTATTTTCTACATATTTTTTTTAAATTACCTAGCCGCATCCCTAAATTTTGAAACGGAGTTCTGTTATATATAAGGTGGACTCTTCCATTTCATTTGATCAGTACAAAATGGTTCATATAATTTGGTCATAAATCAGATACTATATATACTTACAGTAGCCTGAAGCTGTTGTGCTGTTGCCTGTAAGAAAGAAAAAAAAAAAAAGAAGATAAAAATAGTATTCTCTAATAATCACAAAAAAATGGGAAAATACATATACATGTACCTCTTTAACCCTTCTCTTGCTGAATATTCATCTAAGCCACACCCATTTCTGTCTATCAACCAATCAAATCACTTGATGTAATTTATTGCTACAAATTCATAAATTGAATGTCAAACAGTGTAGATCCTGATCAGATGACTTCTTCAGAAGCCAGCTGATCTGGATCTACACTGTTTCCAAAGATAGGGTGTTGTCGTGAACAGCAAGATAAGGGTTAATATTGACAATTTGAGACCCATGCAGTAATTGCCAATTAAGTAAAGACTAAATTGTAACACTTTATATAGCCCAGCTGACAAGGGGCTTTCATATTTTTTGTTCAAAAGCAGAGATTGTGGTTACTAGATAGTAGAACCCTGTGACAGAAAAAAAAATACCACAATCTTAATAAACCAAATCGCATTAAACAATTGCATGTACTATATATTGGCATGCACCCAATATACATGACCTAGTCACTACACCGTACATGACGCTGTATAACTTTATTGGAAAATGGTGTCGTGGCTAACCGTGGCTGAGCATGAATTTTTTACAACATACAGTTTCATCACCTCAGATATCCCTTATTTCAACAAAATTGAAATATTTTGCTTTAAAAAGTAATAGTTGAAGGTATTGCTTGTAGAAATATAACATACTTTTTAGTAAAACTTTAAATAGTTTTTGTAAATTTTAACGAGAAACCTAGTCACCTGTTTTTGGTATTTTCTGCACATTTGGGATAAATTCATCAAATTTAAAGGCTTTAAGCTGCTTTCAATTCAAGTGTACAATACAGTATTTACTATTAAAATTTTCCAATCACATATTGTGTCAGAATTGACAGCTAATTATTAATAACTGATTTTTAAAAGTAATTTTCTTTGAATCATTAAAATGACGGTATGATCAAGACTCGACAACATATTTTGGCAACTCAGTCAGTTGCTAGTCCATGCAGATTGGGTTCAAGATATTGGTATCTAATTAGTTTGTTTGATTTGAGGTTTAACGTCCCCATCAACACTGTAAAGGTTGCTTTGGAGATGCTGCTCCCAATTTTGTGGGACTTTTATCCGACATTGAGATGAAATGACATCTCAAGCCATGTCGCCCAAGGAGACCAACAGGGTTTATATGTATGGACGGACCGACTTGCACCGCTTTGCCTGGGCAGGCTTAGATCCACTTAGCAGTATACCAGTACTTGTGGAAGCATCATGCAGCCCATATATCTCTTCAAGCCCTGATGGGCGGGGGACGATCTAATTACCGTATTCGCCCTAATTACAGCACCGTGCACTTAGTTTTTTCAGAATACTGTAAAAATTGTGGTGAAAAATCTACCTAATTAGCGCACACTTGATACGAAAACAATAGCTTCCGAGATGATGCATACTGATATTTAATGGGATGGAAAAGGATACTTTAGCATTGCCTTCACAGTTGAAGAAATAACGTTAAGTTTTTATTGATTTTCTGTGAGAGCTTCAAGCGGAGGTAACTGTAAAGTGTGCACTCAGGGTTCGCGCTAGGATTTTTTTTTCTTTGGCCATCACTTTCGCCAATCTGATTTTTTTTGTGCCAAAATCTTAAAACCTGAGCCAGTTGTAGAAACTTATTCGCAAAATGCTGAACATGGATAAAAAAGATGTCATCTGCTCTACAATTTTCCTTGGCACTTTAAGGGTAAAGGCTCAAACTTTTGTGGCCTTTATGGATGTGTGTAATGGTGCATTATCCAAGAGTAGATGCGCCTAAAGACCCCAGGTTTTTCAATCAAACCAACACGGTCACACTTCAAACAATGCAGCAGTCATCTATGCTGTCTAGCTTAGCAAAATCCATAGACCAAAATCATTTAGATAGCTTGAGTTTTCCGACTTCCAGCGGCATTACCTTCTCACGCGAAAATGCAACGAAACCTTCCTTAAATTCTTTTGTTTTTGCTCCAACAAATAAGCGTTGTTACCTAAGTCATGGAGGCTGCCATTTTGGTTGATCACATGGTCACATTATATTCAAAGGGAAACGACCTAAACAGGCATAAAGAGCGTTTTCGATTAGCCGTTAGATAAATCATCGCAAAGCAGTGCGTTTTGCAAAGACTTTCCAATGTGAATCAGGAAACATTTGGGATTTCATAAATCAATCAAGTTTATATCGCAAAAAAGTAAACTTAGAGATGGAATGGTAGAGAAAAAGGCTACCAAACTAATTATTTCACGCCATTTTTTAAGCAAACAAAATAAGGAATGACCGATCGCAGCAACAATAGATAAACATTTATTTTATATTCTGAATTAGCCCGCTCATATTTCTGAATATTCAAGCCCAAATTCATATAATAAAGAACTTAACAACTTGAGGTCAAACAAGAGCTGATTTGTATTGGAAAACCTGACTGCCCAAGCGTTGGTGATAATTACCGTTACGCTTGTTGAGCAGCAATTAACTTCTACATTTTACATCATCCGTCTTTGTCGCCATTTCTTCATTGATTAACCTTCACCGCAAAGTCAATCGGGTGACTAGATTTAACGCCGGGTATTCCATTACGTCATGCGGGACATAAATAATATTCTTCACCCATTGGTAGAAATTCGACCTAGCCGCACATTTTTATAATAAGGAGGCGGAGTTAAATTGTTGTCGCGTGTCGATAATAAAACAACCTCCAAATTTGCTAATTTGATCAATAGTTAAAGGTGTTAATTATCGAATGAGTGGAAGAAAAGGTGTGAAATACACGTGTCAGAAAACGGCTTAAGCCGGCAATAACCGGGATTGGACTTTCCTTTTTCTTTTTTATAGTTTTTTTTTTCGCCAGTAGTTTTCGCCAAATGACACAAACTTGCGCCAGATTTATTTTCTTTTCGCATTTGGCGACTTTGGCGACCGCTAGTGCGAACCCTGGTGCCACTTATGCATTTCCTTTACAAAAGTAGCTTTGGTGTGCGCTTATAGGAGCGTGTGCATTAATTAGGGTGAATACGGTAGTCATCAACACTCAAGTTCATGGGGTGGTTGGGCAAGGCAAAGGTGTATCTTTGTCACCTGGGTGTCCAACTGAGATTGCCTTTATAACAGATTGGGAAGGCCTTATGGCCATCCTTTCAGCAGGTGGGGGAAGAGGGCAATGTTTTTATTTGATTTTCCACTTTCTCCCTTATCCCTCTGATTGTAAATAGTTTTAAGAACTCATCCAGTGGATGTTTTTTTTTTTTTTTTTTTTGCTAAATTCTAAATTTAGCGCACCACCCAACTGAGGTAATGGCCAAGTTTGACCGACTCAGTATATGAAGATAGATAGATAGTTTCATCGCTTCTGTTTCCCTTGATCTAGTAATCGAAACAAAATGACCCACAAAGGCTGATACGTCGTTAAATCCCAAAACAAGCAATTTATATAAATCAATTAATTACTCAAGTTCAAACTGTCTGGACGGCCCCCGCCCATAGGGGCTTGAAGAAATAAATGGGCTGCATTATGCTTCCACGTAGAGCTGCAATCCAGCCCGCACACTAGTACTGGTATACCACTTAGAGGATCTAAGCCTGTCCAGGAACTGCGTTGCGAGGCTGACTGTCCATGCTAATAAACCCTATTGGTCTCATTGGGCAACAGGGCTCGAGATGTCATTTCATCTCAATGTCGGGTAAACATTGGAAGCACACTAGTACTGGTATACCACTTAGAGGATCTAAGCCTGTCCAGGAACTGCGTTGCGAGGCTGACTGTCCATGCTAATAAACCCTATTAGTCTCATTGGGCAACAGGGCTCGAGATGTCATTTCATCTCAATGTCGGGTAAACATTGGAAGCAACATCTCCAAAATTACCTTTACAGTGTTGACGGGAACGTTAAACCTCAGAAAGTACTGGTTACCCAGGAAATCCTGCTCATAATGCTCACATGTGAGCGAGTAGCAGTAACTGGAGAAAAAAAATCGAACAAACAAATCAAAGTATAGCCGCCATTATTAATCAACTTTCGATTTACTCGGAAAGCTTCGGCATTCACCGCGCGAGATTTCTAACGAACCGCAACGCCCAAAGAAGAGAAAAAACGGTTCATTTTCACTCACCACAGAAGCCACAGAAGAGAGGGCAGTTGGCTTTTGCCCATGAGGACATGTTCTTGCAGTTATCTTTTCCATAACTTGGACAGCTTGGTAGGTTGTCTTGGCATTTCGGTGGACCAGCAGTATACAGAGCTGTAAAAGCAGGTAAGAACTATTTATCATACACAGGCTTGCAGTATTTGATCATGTTAAAGTGATTTTCCATAACGATACCACACCCATGCGACATTGTGCATTTTTTCACAGTTCCAAAATCCATGATTTTTTTTCTTAATTATACCCCAAACATAGTTTGTGGGCGCTCGCAAGAACCGCCTCGATGAGGCGGTTCTAAGAGGCGGTTCTAACCAGTACCCACAACCTATGTCTAGGAGCAATAATAAGCAATATAATGTATACCCCGTACATCCCATTTTTCTCTATATAAATTGGGGTTAGGGGCTGTTCATTTCGCGGACTTGTTCACGTGGTGCCATGGATTATTCATCCATTTTGGACTAAAACATAAACTTAAGAAAGAACAAAAAAAAAAAAAAAAAAAAAAAAACGTTTATCACAAACAACAGATGAAAACCTGAAAACTTGAGAAATGATATTGTCACATTTTAGACTATTTTCAAACATTAAAAAAAGAAAGAAGAAGAAAAAAAGGATAGATGCGTGCATATACACATGTAAGCTGGATATGTAATGGTTTTGGCATTAACTTAGAGCCTAACCCCATTTTCTGCCACGCTGTTGCTGACATTAAAATATGCAAATAACATAAACACCAGCCACTGTTGTCTTTTCCACCCTTGATGGCATTAACAGAAATAAATACATTACGATAACACATCCGTGCGAAATAGTGCATTCTTTCATATCTCCAAAATGGTGAAATTTCTCGTGAAAAATTGTGATATTTTTCTTATTTTTACCCCAAACATAGGTTGTGGGTGCTCGTTAGAACGCGAGGCGGTTCTAACGAGTACCCACAACAAATGTCTTGGAGCAGAAATAATAACTAATGTATACCCCCGTAAACCATAGTTTTCTCTATATAAAGTGAGGTTTAGGGGAGCCTTCATTTCACGGCCTTGTTCCCGTGATGATAAATAAATAAATAACAAAATAAATTTTCATCTTGTTTGAGGTTTAATTTAGTTATGAACATTAAAATTTGCTTTCCAGCACGTGTGGGCTGTCCGTACAGGCCAAAGTGGTCGCATTGTGTTTATTCTGATTAATTTTGTCTTAGATTCCGCATTTAAAGGCCAGGGGCCAGGTATAAAAACCAAGGGGGCTGAAAAATGGCTGATGTGTTCCCTAGTTCACATACAGTCAACATGTAACTTTCATTACAGAAAAGCCAAAAATGCAAAGTACTAACCATATAAAAAGTTATGAAACTTGGCACATTACTTTTTTTAGACAAAGACATTCATTCAATATGAGAATTGAAATAAAATTTCATTCCATAGTTTGATTTCAGAAAATCTTTTTTGATGTCTGCTACAAAATTCAAATTTACCACCAGGTATAACTGACAGCAAGTGGGAGGGCTTATCAGAGTTCATCATCTACTGTAGCAGCGGAGAGGTGTATCGCATTACATAAACACACAAAAAGCAGTTCCAATGAATAGAAGTGGAGGATATGATTAGGAATCGATACAATTAACCCACAGCTCCAATCAGAGACACCAAAGGGAAAGAAACATGAAACAACATATACCCCAATGGAAACATCAACAGCGGACACAAAACCTACTGGACACAAAGCCAATAGGTTCAAATTGATAACTGAGTAGTGAGAGAAATGGCCCATCCCACTTGCCATATAGGCTTAATTGCTCACCCGTAGGATAATTTGCTGTTTGATACCTGGTCTTTAATTGCTTTTGGTAATTTCAACCGTTCAGCAGGTAAAACAAATTGCCCATCACGAAAACATGCCTATATAATTTTGACTCCATTGAACCACACTTTTATATAGTAAAACTGGGGTTTCCGGGGGTATACCTTATTTGTCTTATTTCTGCTCTAAAATAAAGATTGTGGGTACTCGTTAGACCCGCCTCGATGAGGCGGTTCTAAGGAGTGTCCACAAACTATATTTTGAGCAGAAATAAGATAAATGTCACAATTTTTCATCTTAAAATTTTCATATTTTTTTTCAGTGATAAAGGTGGCAATGTATTTGTACAGGCGTCTTTGCGTAATGGTCGGTACCTTGTTTTACCTGTTGAACGGTCGAAACTCTAAAATATTTTATAGGATTTCTGAATTTAATTAGATTTCTTAAAATCTAATTCTTTTTCTGTTTTTATTAACATAGCTTTGTTTTATTTTTAATCACAGTTTAGGTGTGCCTTTCTTTTCATTAAGTAAAGTAGAAGTAAAACAAACATCATGAATCGATACAATTAACTTACTCCATCCATCAAAGACACCAACTACGCGAAATATAAAGTCAAATTGCCATAGCGAGTTTTAAACGATTTATTATTACATTGTATCTGTTTTAAATCTGTTAATTTTATACTCTTGTTAATCAGTTCAAAAGCTCTTAAGTTGTATGTTGTACTCTTGCCGACTTTAAATAAATCTTGACTTGACTTGGCTTGGCTTGACTTGATGCTCTGTCTCTGGTCGGGCTCATCGGAGTCTAACTGTTGGTTTTCTTTTGCTCCAGCATTTCAGTGGTTTCTTGCTGTCGAGTCCTCACCGTTGTCTCACCTCTGTGGTTCTTTGATTTCTGTGTTCACGGAGATGTTGCACTGATGAGTTAGGAGGCCTTCATGCGGACTGAACAAATTATTTGTCTAAATCGCGACGGAAGTAAGGGCGAGGATTGTGGCCACGTAAAATCGATTTAAGCCCCCCAGTGGAAATCTTCCACTGACCGTTCCAAGGCGGCTCTTCCGTGGCGATTTATTTATGTTGTTGTTTGTTACTTACTGTGTGTATCACTTGTGTCTTTTAATTTTGGATGGCCATATGGCCATTTTGTGGGAAAGTAACTGTCCATATGGCCTTCCTTTGTTTAGGTTTCCATTATGGTCTGGTCGCTTAATGTTTGTATTTCTTTCCCTTTGGTGTCTTTTATGGATGGAGTAAGTTAATTGTATCAATTCCTGATCTTTGTTTTACTTCTACTTTACTTATGATATACATGTATGTACTAGTCCATGTATCCTGTCGATTGTAAATAGCCGTTTAAAATAAGCCTTTTTCTTCAGCGTGTATTCTGACTTCCGTCAAAGTTTCGTCTTTTTTTCTATTTTTGCAATCTCGCCCAATATCATATATACCATATAATGACATCGACTGGCAAACTACTTACCTATGCAAATGCCACAGAATTTCTGGCAATTATCAGCTGCCCATACTTTATAATCCTTACAAACTTGGCTTCCATACATGCCACAGTTGCCCAGTCTGTCTACGCATGTGTCGGGTGGTAAAGTTGCTCCTAGAAAAGTAAGAGGGCGAAAAGTAAGGGATCTTTGTTATCGATCACATTTTGTACATTAAACTTTTTGATATGATTTTCTGTTCATGTTGCCTATTCCTCAAAAACCGCATTCCGTACTCCGAACTACCGCCAAGTTACAGCGACTAAAGGTTATGAAAATCTGAAAAAGTGAATTTCGAAACAATCGGTTAAGTAAGTGTTTCACCTTGTGACAAAATGCATTCTGGTTCACTACACACAAAGTTACCGGATAAAATAAAATAGTGCCTCCACAAGAATCTGTCCATGTTTTACATACTAGCCATTGCTGAGTACTAGGATGTGATAACAGTTCCACAAAGTGATACTTTTAACTGAATAACTTGGGACAATAATTAAAACATATACCTGGCACAGCTGTTGTCAAAGACGGTTCTGTAGCTCTAACTGAAATTAAAACAAAACGCCTTAAGACTATTGTTGACAAAGAATCTACAACGTAACATATTCACATGAGCTTAACTACTCCCCCTCCCCTCACCGTAAAAGGGACATAGCCAAACAGTGCAGACCAAGTTCAGACGCCAGATTTTTATGTTTCCTGAAATGTTGTGTTATGAAACTACGAAGACTTGTCAATTGTCTTTCTGCCAACGATTTTGACTTTATTAAACCCCTGTTGGCAGCAATCGGCACATTCAAATTTTGGCAGCAGTTGGCACATTCAAATTTAATAAGATTGAATAGTCCACTTCAGAAACTCACAAGTGTGAAATACTTATGCAATGTGCTCTTTCATTGACTTTTTTGACTTCAAGTACGATCAGAATATTCAGCCACATGATTAGTAAAGCATATGGGATAGTGGTAACAACAATATAAGGAGCATCTACTGAAGCGTTACATACAGCAGACAGCCAAATGAATGTAATACTAAGAGATTCATTTTGGACGAAACAATCTACTAACCGCGTAAATGCTGTGCGTTACGACTCTAGTTAATATTTATATGACGGTTATGTATATCGACATTGGTTTGTTCTGCACGTTTTTGTATTCCATGTTGATATTGTGTATTGTGTAAGAAGAAATAATAATAATAATAATAAACAATATAAGGAACCCAATTTTGACTATTATTGTAAGAAATGCACTTACACACACAGATAAAACAAAGGTTATTACTCGTATAACAGAATGCTAGAGACGTCTACACGGCCATGACTTTAACAAGTCAACAACAATGTCCTTATAAACCCCACTTTGTATAAGGAAAATTGTTGTTTACAAGGTTTTGCAATATTTTCCTTATTTCTGCTAAAAGTCATAGTTTGTAAACACTCGTTACAACGCGTGGCGGTTCTAACAATCCATGTTTGATGCAAAAATAGGAAAAAAAAATATCGCAGATTTCACCAGAACACTTGTCCGTTTGAGCCATATGTCACACAGATGCGTCATCCTAAGGCTGATTCAAATGTAGAAATCGGTTGCTTACTTTTGCACATCTGATTGATCAACTGATTGGTTATGGTATCTAAATTATCATAGTTGCTGACTTGGAAGGCATCTGCGTTGCTGTCGGCAATACTGTTCAGTTCGTGTGTGTTGACGCGGTTCCCGACACCGACAGTCATCATACCAATGTGTTCTGTTCTAGCTTTATTAGCAGCATTGATGGCAGCGCTTGGATTTGCCGAGCCACCGTCGGTTATCAGAACGGCGATCCTAGGGACGTTACCACGGGCACCACTTGTCTGTGAGAACAGTTGCTGGCCGGTGTAAGAGATGGCGTCGGCGTCGTTGGTACCACCGCCGAGATAGGTCATTCCTTCTATGGCTTTCATTACCTGTCAATTAAAGCACACTGTATGTCTATCAACTCAAAGTTACTAAGCGCAAAAGTTTTACACAGCTGGTGTCAACGTTACTATCACTGATTTGCACGAGATCCAGGCTACGGTTATATTATAACCGCGCTTCTTATCGTTGTGAGATCGGAGTAATGTGTAGAGAATCTTGACTGGATACATATGTTGGGTTTGGTAAACAGTGTATACCCTGATCAGATTCCGTAGTGTTTGCTTTAAGTACAAGAATTTAGGTTTTAAACATAATAGTCTAGGTCCCCGTTCAGGAATATTTTGTAAATTCCCACTTTCAGACCTGCTAAAATTGCGACTAATTCTTCTTTTAAACACGTGTTTAAAAGGATTAAGTTTTTCTTTTCTTGTGTTATTAAAACGTTATGCCTTCTAGTAAGACTGTTCAAAGTAGTCTTAATAGAGGAATTTTACCGTATATCAACTTTAACAGTCGCCTCCTCCGAGCCATTCAAAGGATGCCGCAGTCTGGTGTCGACGTAGGCCTAATGATATGCATATGCTATTAAAAGATATTCCTACCTCTGGACGAGTTTTGTAGGCGCCGAGAGGAAATTCTACTGAGGGATAGCTGCCATATTTCACCATTCCGACCTGAACCTTGTTTGGGGCCACATCGATCTTAGAAACTACACTTTTGAGAAAATGTTCTAGCTTCTGGAAATTTGTACTGCCGACACTGCTTGATGAGTCAACCATAAAGACCAAATCTGCTTTCTGAAGACATCCTGCATGTTATAAATTCAAAACTAGAATAAGAATGTGGCGCGTCTGGATAGTGAATAATTAAAACAGTCTCTAACTGTCTTTGGTTTAATTTTTTTTTATATATATAATCTAAAGCAAAAGGCTTTGTACAAAAATGTTTTAGTTTGTAAATATTTTTTATTTATTAATTTAATTAATTTATTTATTTATCATCGACACATGTTTCCCCGAGATGGGGTGGGGCGCGGGGTGAGACATACTACATATACAATAAATAATGGAAAATGCTTTATTTGGTTTCTCTGTATCGTAAATATTTTGCATTAGGACCTACACACATGCGTAATTTGCGTAATGTACTAGCATACGTTACGCCTATATATAAGTATATTTTTACTGCACTGATGTCGGCCTCGGTAGCTCAGTCGTATGCGCGTCTGACTGGTGATCAGGAGAACGCGGGTTCGATACTTGCCGGGGTCGGCAACATTCTTTTGTGGAGATTGATCATGAATTCTTTTCTACGGTCATTCTGTCCTTTCCGCTGATTCAAGAAGAGCATTTGTCTATTTCTGGCGAAAGAATGTACACTGTACTGGTTAACTGCTTACGTATATTATTTCCTGGAAAAGTATGGATAGGTAAACTGATCGGCTCAAAAATGACCTAAAATATTGTTGACCGGGCCGTTAAACTCCAATACAAACAAAAATCAAACATATGCACTTATAACTTCTTCTAGATGTGAAAACCTACCTGTTGGTGCAGCTAGAGCTGTTGGGTCTGGTGGTAGCTCTGAAAGAGAGTTTGGGAAAATAAATGCAGTATTCACCATAATAAGAACACGGTGCGCTTCCCAGCAGGCATATGACGTAATTGTGACGCCACATCAACGTCGGTACAACGTCATGACCTTTATGCAACGTCACCTCAACGACGTTGATTTGACGTTGCCCTAGCGACGTGTGCCTGCTGGGTTAGATATTTAATTTCAGTAATAGATCTAGAAATAACCCCAAGAAAGTTCTTTCATTATCTGTATGCTTCTTATGTCAACTTTGGACACATTTGGTCGAACCAACCACGTCAAAAATTTGACATAATGAGCTTATTACTTCTATTTATTATATTAAACACAGAACGTTCTTCAATAAAACAAGTCTCAGATGCAAGTGGAAGTGTTGCTTTTGATCTCTCTCTCTCTCTCTCTCTCTCTCTCTCTCTCTCTCTCTCTCTCTAGCACATCACAAATACAAATGAACGAACGCACAGTCACTTGTGTATCAACATTCTGTATTCAAAATTAGAAGAAACAAATTAAAAAGCAATTCTATTGCACTTGCTTATGAAACGCAGCGTCTTATCGGATAACGTCAAAAATTTGCGACAGTATATTCTACGATATACTACATCATGTAAAGTCGGTTTTCATTGGTTGTCATTTGGTTTTACGCACCTCACTTTGCTCGCCGTTTTGGGCAAAACGAGCATTTTTTTAAACAAAACAAGTGAAAAAGTGCATTAGAATGGATACAACTGTATTGAATATTGTTATTTGGGGAGGTAAATCGTCGGTTTTACGGTTTACGGCCCCGCTCACGCGTCGCCGTAAAAGGAAATTTCCGACCGTAAAGCCGCCGATCTACCTCCCAAAATGACAATTTTCAATAGTCAGCGGGGCCGTAAAACGGAGTTTGCGACCGTAAAACCGACGATTTACCTCCAAGTGACAATTTTCAACACAGTTACCCCCAAATTA
This sequence comes from Lucinisca nassula, assembly GCA_963580285.1. NCBI lineage: Eukaryota > Metazoa > Mollusca > Bivalvia > Lucinida > Lucinidae > Lucinisca > Lucinisca nassula. The sequence goes on from OY757017.1 coordinate 12,161,710, forward strand.
ATCAGCAGCTGATGATACTAATATTTTGTCAAGCGGCACTTTATGGCAAACGTTCTTAAAAGGACGTTGGCAAACAGTATAGATCAAGATTAGAATTGAGCCCGCCAAGCGAATCTGTGTCTTCGAGCAATCCGTCATGACATATTTTAACTGGGCATGCCCAGCCATTCAGTGGGGGCAGGGATATGGCTTTCTGTCTGAAGGTTCCTCTTGAGTCACTGCTTGTATGAGCGAGCAGCGAAGGTTCTGGCGAGACTGTGCGGATGCGCAGGCTCGCCTGAACCTTCGCTGCTCGCATAGGCGATAAGTACCAAAATCGCTTGACGGGGCCCAGATGCCACAGAACGAAGTACCTAATCAATGTTCAATGTTGCTTGCATAAAACATAAAGGGTCTTACATGAAAGTTCATGTATTATTGAATTTATTAAACGAGTTGAGGAAAAGGGATAAAATGTGAGGCTTTGCCGAGCATTTTATCCCTTTTCCTCAACGAGTTTAATAAATTTAATAAAACATGAACACGAATGCAAGATTCTATTTATCATATGACAACTAAAATGCATTTTATTCACGATTATATTTGCAAAAAGTCAATATTCCGCCATAAGTAACCGCGACGTCGTTACGGGCGTATCTAACTAATCTACATATTTAATCTACCAGTGCATTACTGATTTTAATACATGGCGTTATTACATTACCAAACGCGACCTTATATGATAAAATATAAAACCAAATACATTGAACTTCAATAACGCGAACACCGATGACTATTTTAACAAGGATGATTCGAACTCTTCAAACTCACCCTTATGCTCCTAGGAAATTCCTCCCAGAGCCTTTATAATAATATGGATGGTACAGAACTAATTATAGACATACAGTACAGGTCCCGGGTTATTTCAACGTATCGCGCATTTTGCGAAAATTATTAATCTTTGTGCAGTCTATTTTTGCGTGTAGATTGCGAGTAGTATGCGCGGGACAGGCCAGTTTCTCGCATGTAGGGTGTCCTTAACGTAATATGAATGTTGGATGTACTCATTAGAATCGCCTCATCATTAATGAGTTACACAACATGCATATGCTTTCATTTGATAAAAGGAAAATATATAACTTAAGCTATGATTTACACTCATTTGTACGAACTATCCCTGTCCAGAAATAAATTTCCATAGTCCCAACGATGTTCAAACCATTGAAATTCGACTGTATACAAGTTGCGTTTTAACCGAGTTAAGTATATTAACCTACCGTTGCATACTTTTGTGGCCAGGAGATCTGATAAACTTCGCAAAGCATCATAATTCTGGGCAGTGAACAAGTGTCGTGAATCGGGATCAGACGCAATGGATTTAAGTTCATTGAGGTCCACTCCGCTGCCAACTCCGACGGCGTAGAGAATGACGCCGTTGTCACGTGCTGTTTGTGCTTCAAGCTTGGTGATATCAATAGCTCCTGAAGGTCCGTTGGTTACAACTATTGCAATGTGAGGTGCTCCGCTTCGACCACCATGTAGAGGACTAAACGAAGTTCCTGTTGCATATCTTATTGCATCGGCCGGAGTATGAGTCGAACCTCCTTTAAATGGAATGTTCAGTATTGCATTTTGAACGTCCGATTTATTGTGGTACTGGTTGAGGTAGAATTGGTTGGCTACCCCTGTGCCATAGGTTACCACACTAGCTTGAACTTTGTTGGGCGCTATGTTCATTTTGCTCACTGTGTCTTTTACAAATGCTAATTGTTTTTGATGATTGGCTTGGCCTACATTGTCTGATGAGTCTAACAAAAACGTTACGTCCATTTTCGTATTGCATCCTGAAATATATAAAAGTAACAATACAATACAATATACAATATCTTTTATTTCCAATCAAGGATCCTCTCGGGTAGATAAAAAAAAAATGTTAAAACATATTATTTGATTAAAGAAAACAATGATGATGATGAATAGAAATATGACTAATGATAAGGTGAAATGTATGAATGAATGAACGAAGCAGCCTATATAGATACATTCAAGAATAAGTTTTTAAATGCACATTAAAAGTTTTATGTCTTTTTTCAAAACAACAATATATATAGGAACCAAGTGCCATCAAAAGGGACTGGTCTTCTTGTATTAAAATCCATTTCCATTTGCCAATATTATTTAGACTTGCAAAATTGCTGTTACTGTTTGCGAACTTTTGGAATAGCTTAACCCTTTCAACATCGTAAAACGAACACTGTGACAAGAAATGAACTTCATCTTCAATTGCATTATGATACAAGATTTGCATACTCGTTCCTCTCTAGTCAAAGACCCTTTTTTGAATATCTACCGGTTTCAATCAAGAGATTATGAGCACTAATTCTTGGTTTACATATGCGAGCGCAAATTAAATTGTTGTATATTCAAGTATGGTTCTCGACAGAACTTACTTTTCAAGCTAAAATAAAAGTCAAGCTTTCCATCCAACAATTTCTTTTCCCTTTCATGCCCTCAGAATGATTCAAATTTCTTCATCAAACTCCTTTTAACCATAGCTATCAATTGATTTTCCCCAAGGGTCTACAGGCAAAAATATTAAGGTTAAGCAACTTAAGAATATAAACCGCTGATGTAAACCAGGTTTGAACCCCCTTGCTATGCAATTCTTTAGTCAAATCATATGCCTGTTTTAGCAGACCATCTGTTAAATTTTCTATTCTATACAAATATTTTACAATCGACAAAATAATAGACAGGTACAACGGAAAACGGCCAGTTTAGACAGAACTGCTATATTAGAAGAATATTTGTTAACGCCTAGTATATCCTTTAAATATTTTATATGTGACTTGTCTGCAATGTTATTCTTAAAAATGACTTCGAGTGGAAATATATCTTTTTTACAAGCAGCAATGTTGGTTTAAAAAGCACCCCATATTTCTGACCCATACATAACTATAGGTTTGATGAGATGGTCATATAAATGTATATTAGTATTGATGCTCGGTTCACCTGAAGTGATTGTTTTAGTTCGCTTGAATGAGGCTTTAGTGGATCTTCAGATCATGAAAAAAGTGCCTCATATGCGACCAGCAAATGCTCAGACAACGCTGCGCATAAGCGCGGTCTATACATAGTCTTTGCTGCTCCTATACAATAACGAAGACATGCATTCATCCCTATTAATTGAGCCGGGGCACAATATTTCCTGCAACTTACATACAGTCGAACCTCGATGGCTCGAACCCCTTTGGGACCATGAAAATTTATTCGAGACAGCGGTAGTTCGAGCCACTCTAGGTTACTGCCTAGAGGCATAACAAGATACTTTTGAACATCTTTCGATGTTGTATAATGAAAATGTTTGCTGTGTGTACTCATTAGAATCGCCTCACCGAGGCGATTCTAATGAGTACACACAGCATACATTTGCAAGATAAAAGACTAAAATCTCCTAATCATCCCCCACCATTTCTTATCTTGAGGATTTTCGTAGGGGCTCAAGTATGAGTTCGACCCAGCCATGGTAAACGGGCCATCGGTGTTCGAGCCATCGAAGTTCTACTGTATATGCACAGCGAAGAATGAGATCAGCCTGCGCATCCATTTAGTCTAATCAGCGGCATCTCTTGCTGCATGAAGAAACAATGGGCCCTTAGCTATCATTAGAGTGCATAAAGAAGACTCTGATCAGACTGCGCGAATGCGCAGGCTGATCTGAGTCTTCGTTGGATGCACATGTCTTATTACAGGTTTTGTCATGCGCTGGCTCAATTGATTTCAAATACATAAATCAAGGGGTTTTGGGGACCAATTTCTCATGTGTTTCGGAATTCCAAAACATCAAATAACTATTAGACTTGGCACTGAAAAGAACATTTCAAACAGAAGTGGTATGCGTATGTTTTCCAAGGGTCTGGCGGACCGGGGAAAGCTTGAAAGACGAATAGATGTTTCAGTGATCGCCAGTAGCGCTAGTCCAATACAAGTGCATGAAAAAAAAAGAAATCTGACAAGCGAAGGACCCCTAGGTCTTCAAGTGTGCGTGCGTGCGTGCGTGCGTGCGTGTGTGTGTGTGTGTGTGTGGTATAAGGTCATTGTGTCAAAATTCAGATCATTTTGTTTTCGCGTAAATGAAACTGTCATTGAAAAACTGGAACGTAACATAAAATGGCACAAACTACAGTGTCCTACAAGGTAGACTAAATAAAGATAAGAAAGATAAGAGCCACTCCTTTTCATTGTGGTCCTGTTCATTGACAAAATTATACACTACAACAAGGTCATGACCGGATTCCTCTCATGCTAAGAACCAACACGATAAGAAAAACGTGTCCTGCAATATGCTTTTCCAGTGGCACATGTCGGACCACAGTGTGGCGTATTGAATTCCAGGACTTTTTTTATTTTCGGTCAGAAGATTTTTTGTGCGTTGCAGTTTTTATTTCATTCACACTGACCTGTTTTCTGCTTTAAAGATAAGAATTGAAACATCAATCCTGAATGACTTATCTCAGTTGGTGAGAAATGACATATGCTACAGAATTTAGATAGGGCAGACAGCCTTTCCTTAGCCTTCAACCTTCTGAATTACAGATATTTGAAAGGAACATTTTCCTTTATTTCTTCACCGTGTATCAAACAAAGCTTGATCATCATTGAAGGAAACGAACAAACTGGGCAGTTTGTAAATGTCCAAAACAAACGATATCGTGAGTTTACGTATCTTTAAAACTTTGGTTAAAAATGTAACAAATATATTTTTGACGAAAAACTTTGAGAAGCTTTTGCAAATGCTATTCGTATTTTTCTCATCAAAATATATGTGTATCCGATATTGCACTTGATATAAAAACAAGAGGCCCATGGGCCACTACGCTCACCAGAGGTCATGTGGTTTATACCATATACAGGCAAGGTGCCCATCTTGGTCACCACGAATAATGTTCAATTGCCTCACTCCCATAGAGGCTTTTCATGTAATTTGGTTTCACTCCCATAGAGGCTTTTCATGTAATTTGGTTTCAATCAGCACAGCTCTTTTACTGGAGAAGAAGATACAAATACTGAATCTGAGCCATCCTGGACAAAGGTCGGTAAATCACCTTGACCTTTGGAACTGATAAACTTCCATTCAGCTGATTGTAAATACCATTTCTGATGCCACAAGCTAATATACAATCAAAAAATCCAATGTTTTGTCATTTTTCCATACAAATGTCCAAGTGACCAAATTTGACCTTGGTGTAAAACAGGTCAAGGTCAACCAAAGGTCATCACTTGAAAAAAATTGGTAGGGCCAGAGTCACTGATGCTGCATACCAAGTTTCAAGATCATCAGCCATTCGGTTCTTGAGAAGAAGATTTTAAAGGTTTTTACAATATATGGGCACAGTGGCCATATTGGTAATGTAACACAGTCCTCACAAACAAACTTTCGTTCCTTCATTCCATAGACGTACTACATGTAATTTGGTTTCAATTCACCAAGTAGTTTAAGTGAAGAAGAAGATAAAAATACTGAATCTGAGGCTTCTGGGACGAAGGTCGGTAAATGACCTTGACCTTTGGAACTGATAAACTTCCATTCAGCTGAGTGTAAATACCATTTCTGATGCCACTAGCTAATATACAATCAGACAAAATCCACTGTTTTGCCATTTTTCTATACAAATGTCTATGTGACCAAATTGACCTTGACGTAAAACTGGTCAAGGTCATAGAAAGGTCATCATTTGAACAAACTTGGTAGGACCAGAGTCCCTGATGCTGCATACCAAGTTTCAAGATTATCCGCCATTCGGTTCTTGAGAAGATGATTTTTAAAGGTTTTTACCATATATGGGCATGGGGGCCATATTGGTCATGTGACCCAGTCCTCCCGAACAAACTTTCGTTCCCTTATTCCATAGAGGCTCCACATGTAATTTGGTTTCAATTCGCCGAGTAGTTTAAGTGAAGAAGAAGATAAAAATACTGAATCTGAGACGTCAGGGACAAAGGTCGGTAGATGACCTTGACCTTTGGAACTGATAAACTTCCATTCAGCTAATTGCAAATACCATTTCTGATGCCACTGGCTAACATACAATCAGAAAAAGCCTCTTTATTGCCGTTTTTCCATTCAAATGTCTAAGTGACCAAATTTGACCTTGACGTAAAACAGGTCAAGCTCAACCAAAGGTCATCATTTGAACAAACTTGGTAGGGCTCGAGTCCCTAATGCTGCATACCAAGTTTCAAGATCATCGACTATTCGGTTCTTGAGAAGAAGATTTTTAAAGGTTATTACCATATATGGGCATGGCGGCCATATTGGTCATGTGACCCAGTCCTCCCGAACAAACTTTCGTTGCCCCTTCCCATAGAGGCTCCACATGTAATTTGGTTTCAATTGGCCAAGCAGTTTCAGAGGAGATGTTTGAAAATGTTGACAACGCAGACGACGCAAACGACGACGGACGACGGACAATGCCTATACTATAAGCTCCCTCGGAGCCTTCGGCTCTGGTGAGCTAAAAAACATAATGCTATTCCAGTGCTATATCAAAGAAAGACTATTGGACGGGCTTTTCAAAAATCCGCCCTTTAAAAAAGAAATGTCCGGACGGACGAACGGGCGCCCGCATCATCAGTCATGTTTTTCTTCCGGTTAACTTTTTTTATTTGAGAAACCGTCCACAATGTGATCACAATAAATTTCTGCCATAAAGACCAGCTAAAATTAAGATTATCCTTCTTTTAACCCTTTTGTACCAAATGAAATCTTCCTCCTTATATATAGCAAGAGTCCATTTTTAAATTTAGGTGTGACAGTTTGTGTTATCATTAAAATCTACTTGGAAAATAACTGAACTTTTTGCAAAGAGTGTAGGCCCTGATCAGACGCCGCGTCCTGCGGCGTCTGATCTGGGCTAGCACTGTTTACCAGGGTACCTGTTTTGGGAACGGGTCAAACATTTTAGTCGACCGTCACGTGATATCGAACTGCAATGAACCTGATAAAAAGTTCCAGTTATCAATTGTCCTAGATAACCAAACTGATGTGCCATGGGAAACAAATGTCCTCAGTATTTGGAAGGCGCATGTACAGTATAATTATATAGAAATAGCATTTACATGTATCTCAATGCTCAAATGACCTTGTTAGTGCATTCATTTGTTTTGGGACGAGTAACGGTTCTGGTGGAATGTTTATTTATTTATTTTATTTGTTTGGAGTTTAAATGCCCAGTCAACATTATTTAGGTCATATCGACCACATCAGTTTACCTAGAGACACTTTGCCTGGGCAGACCGTTACATGATCGGTTGACCAGTACAGTGCACATTCTTCCGCCCAATACTGACAATTGCCCTTTTTGAATCAGCGGGAAAATATTCATGTAAATAAATACATGCATTTAAAAGATTTTGTTCTTTAAATGTTTGTGTTTTCTATACCCAATATATGCTAATAAAAGCCCACCATTGGGACTGTTCAAAAGACCACTTTTGAATAGTCCCGAAGGTGGTCTTAATGTAGTAATTGTACTCCTTTTATATGTGAAAAGTGAAATGTATTAAACAGAGGAGGAAATTGTTGGTTAAATATTGTAATATGCCACAATGAAAAGTCCTATGATCCGTGCGAAGCTGGACAGTGGTTGGTCAGCAGAGACACAAATCAAGCAGGGTACCAACTCTCAACGTACAGCCTTTCCTGTGTATATGAAGAGGTTTTGGGTCTATATGCCTCCATACAGCGCACAAAAAGGATAATGAACAGAAAAGGCTGAATGAACAAAAAGGAAAGACAAACTGGACATGTTCTCAACAACTTCAGATACACACTACACACATTACACGCTACTACTACAGTCGGACCTGACAAAAATATCACATCTGTTAGGCAATCCCATGTGCATTAAAGAGCGATTTCAAATTCCGTCAAGTGCAAATCTATAGAAATGAACCTGCATGGAGCAAGCACAACCACCAGCAGTTTTGGCTGAACTGTACAATTATTTTATGCATAGAGAGGTATACCTACAAGAATGTTAAATCATGTGCAATGATCATCAGGCAAATTTCACTATCGAATTGCAATCGGTAGAACTAAAGTTGTTATTAACATAATTTTAACTATTTCTCATTTTCTCTAAAATTGCCTTGTGTGCCTCAGTAAGGCGACTCGATACGATATCAGGAATAGGTCAAGACAACGAAGACCAGGGCTCAGTTGATCAAACGATGTCGTTAGTTAGCATATCGTTAAAATTTTGATCATTTAATATGGAAAATAAGCTGATATTTTTGCTGAAAAAAAAAATGTGAGCAGCTTTTGCATCTGCAAAAGCTGCTCACATTTTTCAGCAAACAATTCAAAATTTTAGATACTGTACTTGCTAGAATAGTTATCAATTTGACCACTAACGAGCTTGTTAGGCTAATGATGCTTTGAACAACAGGCCCCAGAATGCTTAAGTTAACCATCAAAGACCCTTGCAAGTATATAAAATACATTCTGAACAGAACAGATCAGAATAAAACAGAATAAAAATATTTAAGTGTTTATAAATTACATACATGCACGAGGTGGTGACGAGCACATATTGTGGTTCAAAACAGAAGAAAACCACATTTTATCGAAAAATATTATTCCTGGTGCCACAATTTTAAGCATATATATTCCTAAAGTATTTCATTAAAATAAAAAGTGATTAAAAGGTATACCTTGCTGTCCGCTTGCCGGGCCTAAGGCCACGACAAGCGCAAGAATGATAGAGCCTATCATTCCGTCGAAAGTCGAAAATTGTTGGAGCTATCTTGAGCCAGCTCTTTTATACTAGGCCAAAATCCTGGTCACCTGTTATCTCGGAGGAAACGTATTATCTTTGAAAATCTGGGAGTGTGAGGTCTCTGGTTTGAACGTCGTAATTACACAACTTTATGGTTACATGTACTTGTGAAACTTTTTTCCGGCCGCCGCCCATCAGGGCTTGAAGAAATAGATGTGCTGCATGATGCTTCCATGCAGAGCTGAAACCGACCGCACACATTTGCTGGTAAACCGCTAAGAGGATCTAAGCCTGTCCAGGCAAAGAGGTGCGAGTCGAACCGTCCATACTTATAAACCATATTGGTTTCATTGGGCGACAGGGCTCGAGATGCAATTTCATCTCAATATCGGGTAAAAGTCCCACAAAATTGGAAGCGACGTCTCCAAAAAGACCTATACAGTGTTGATGGGGACATTTGTTTGATTTGAGGTTTAACGTCCCCATCAACACTGTTAAGGTCATTTTGGAGACGTTGCTTCCAATGTTGTGGGACTTTTACCCGACATTGAGATGAAATGACCTCTCAAGCCCTGTCGCCCAATGAAACCAATAGGGTTTATTAGCATAGACGGTCCGCCTCGCACCGCGGTTCCTGGACAGGCTTAGATCCTCTCGGCGGTTTACCAGTACTAGTGTGCGGACCGGATTCAGCTCTGCGTGGAAGCAACATGCAGTCAATATATATTTCTTCAAGCCCCTATGGGCGGGGGCTTGTTGATGGGGACGTTAAACCTCTAATCAAACAAACCAAAAACTGAAAATTTTCACTACAATACACACCAATGTGCTTTAATGGCGTCTTTTCATGCATGTTCCTTTATTTCTGCTCCTAAAATAGATTGTGGGTGCTCGTTAGAAGCCCCTTAATGATACGGTTCTATCGAGTACCAACAATCTAATTGAATCTATGTTTTTTTGAGAAAAATAAGGATAATGTTTTGTTTGTTTGATTTGAGGTTTAGCGTCCCCGTGAACACTGTATAGGTCATTTTGGAGACGTTGCTTCCAATTTTGTGGGACTTTTACCCGACAATGAGATGAAATGGCATCTCAAGCCATGTCGCCCAATGAAACACCTGTAGGGTTTATAAGCATGGACTCGCACCGCTTTGCCTGGGCAGGCTGAGACCCTCCAAGCGGTTTACTAGTACTCGTATGCGGCCGGTTTCAGCTCTGCGTGGAAGCCTCATGCAGCTCATCTATTTCTTCAAGCCCAGATGGCCGGGGTCTCGAAATAAGGATAATGATGTACGTTCCTGTTTATACCCACTTTCTCTATATAAAGTGGTGTTCAGAGGGGTATTCACTTCACGGACTTGTTAGCGGTGATATGAAAACCAGGGAGTATACAAAAATATACGAATTTTTATGAAACAAGAAGTTTTTTTTTTTTTTTCCTTTTTACTGAAACTTATATACATGTACAAATTTGGGTTCTGTTCAATGGAAACCTTGTTCTCCTGCCATTAGTGTGGCGGATCAGTGGGAATTTTCACCAAGTTATACAAGCATGAAATTTCTACCAAAATACACACATTCACATAGTCCTTGATGCAAGTGAACTAACATTACATTAACATGCCGGTGGCCCCCACCAACCCGGGCTTGGAGAAATAGATTGGATTACATGATGCTTCCACGCAGAGCTGAAACCGACCGCACATGGGTTCGGTTAAGCCACTTAGAGGGTCTAAGCTTGCCCAGGTAAAGCGGTGAGAGTCGGACCGACCATGCTTATAAACCTTATTGGCTTCATTCGGCGATAGGGCTTGAGATGTCATTTCATCTCAATGCCGGATAAAAGTCCCACAAAATTAGAAGCAGTGTCTCCAAAATGACCTATACAGTGGTGATGGGGACGTTAAACCTAAAATCAAACAATCGAAAAACCAAAACTGACAACTGTCCTTCTTGAATCAGCGGAAGAGAGAGAGTTTTCATGATCAATCTCCATGAAAGAGTTGCCGACCCAGGCAGGTATCGAACCCGCGTCCTCCTGATCACCAACCAGACGCACATTCGACTGAGCTACCAAGGTCGGCTATACGCAGGCAGATTTTAATTTGTTGTGCGCTATATGGAAGCAGTCGGTTTAACTCTTTGAATCTTCCTCCTTATATATAGCAGGAGTCCATTTAGGGGTGTCAGGTTGTGTTTTCTTCAAAATTTATTCGAAAAATGGCTTAACTTTTCTTGCAAACAGTGTAAGCCCTGGTCAGACGCCGCGTTCTGCGGTGTCTGATTAGGGCCTACACTGTTTCCCAAGGTACCCCTTTAGGGGTTTCTGGTACTGAATGGGTTAAAGCTTTTTAATGTAGTAACTGAGTGGATGCGCAGCCAGATTTTCTTTTGCTGTGCGCTGTATGGAAGCAGTCGGTTTAAAGCTTTCTCATGTAGACACGGAAAACCTGTATCCAAACTGTGTATATGCGCACGTTTAGTTGAGTTTTCGCTGTGCACACATCACATGTTCGGAGATACTTTTTCACTTGTCCCGGGAAAAATATTTTGAACATAGAACATGAAACAGATTGTGACCTAACTTATTCTGAACTAGTTGTAAACTGCCCTTGCACCAGACTAAAATCGCAAAACCTGTTCCGGTCACGTAATATATGGATGCTAATTCCAGGTCGATTATTTGCCAGTCGATCCAAAGTTACTACCTTCCAGCACAAAACAGCGGGTCAGTTGTAAAGCTGATCAAATCACGAGAGCGTAGCGCGAGTGATTTGTCTACTTACCACTGGTCGACAAAAAGTGATTTATCTCTCAATAATAATCCACAGGCACTTGGCCCGTTGATTTGTCCGAAAAACGTGTGGAATGTGATTAAAGTAAAAATATGAGTAAAACAAAAAGAATTTTTTTCATACTGGTATAGAAAGCTAGTCTAGCTTTCTATACCAGTGTGAAAAAAAAATATTTTTTTTACTCAAATTTTGTCATTTTACCTATTCCACAAGTTTTTCGGACAAATCAACGGGCCAAGCGCCTGTGTAATAATCACGGCATTAGAGCTGATCTAATTCGATTCTAACACTCTAAAAGTCGACGAAAATGCTTTTGATTCCTTCAGGTTCTCCCTATCTTCAGCCATTGTTCAAAGGAATCCATCCAATATAACTGACTGTGTCACATGCATTTATCTGTTTTCATAACATACCTGATACAAGAGAACGACGTTACACCATCTAACGTCAGGGTAGCAAAGGATGACGTCATGAAGCTAGATAAAAAGGCAGCTCTTCGCGACACGCTCTTCCGGCCAGTGATTTATCTCTTAATATATCACCATTGGCTATGCAGGCGACTAGGACTGGCTAATCGCAGCTGAAGAGATAATCGATTATCGGTTATGTCATTGTGATCGATAATCGGTTGATAATCGCTAATGTTTTTGTCATTATTTTACTTGTCTGGCTTTCTGTCTGAGCATGACTCTTACCATATGCTGCACTTAACCATATGTATATTTGAACAGACAGGCCTGAGCAAACAGTGAAGACCCAGATGAGACGCCGCACAATGCGGCGTCTCATCAGGGTCTGCACTGTTTGCCACTCATCCAGCTATTTTTATGTATAAATTTGGGTAGTAAATTGTACCTATCAAGTAATCGATTAAAAGCAAATCAGAAATGATAATCATTTTTGTGGAGATTATCGATCGATTAATCGGTTATACGATTAATCGTGTCAGCCTTACAGGCGACCAGTGTTAGAATGAAGTATGAACAACATCCATGACATCGGGTCACGACCAATCCAGCTAATGTCAGGTTAACAATGAATGACGTCAGGAAACGATAAAAAGGCCTTCGCGACGCGTTCTTCCGCCCAGTGAGTGAGTGAGTTTTAGTTTTACGTCCCACCAACAGCTAAGGTCATACGGAGACGGGACCTCGGTTTTAAAGACTCATCCGAAAGTCTGGAGAAGCCCGGGATCGATCCTGCGATCCCTGGTTTACACCACAGGGATTTCTTCTTCCGCCCAGTGATTCATCTATCAATATATGTGTAAATATAGAGGATCTTATATGAGTGGTCATCTCATATGGAACTTATGAAACGAGCCTTCAGCGAGTTTTATAAATTTCATATGAAATGACCACGAGTGTAAGATTCTGTTTATCATATGACCACTTTAAATTGGATTTTTTTCGCCATTAATTTTGAAAAATTCTTCACAAAAAATGCACGGTTGACATGGACGTCGTCATGGCGTTACATAATTGCGCCAAAGTGTTATTACACGTGTGGTCATACGATTTTTATTACACGACGTTATCCACTGCTTATCATATGTATGGGCTGCATGATGCTTCCACGCAGAGCTGAATCCGGCCCACACACTAGTACTAGTAAACCGCTTAGAGGATGATCTTTACAGTGTTGACGGAGACGTTAAAACTCAAATTAAACAAACAAAAACAAATTATCAGCGACGTCATATGATAATTTACTATTGGCTATATAGGCGACCAGTGTTAGAATGAGGTATGAACAACATTGGGTCAGGAGCAAAGTAAGTGAACCCCATCACTTTAACTTTACACTTGTCCCGATGTTGTTCATAATTGATGAACGTTAAATAAACTACATGCACCTTTATTTCTTATATTAAGTATGGTTATAGGGCTAAAATGAAAGAAGAGAAGAGCAATTGCACGCGGTTTTCCAACTGATAACGGAATAGCGTCGTTGGCGCAATCGTTCAATCATATTGAAGAGAACCCGTTGTCTAGTTCGATGTCATTGACGTCGAGTGAGTCCATGTATTCATTTAAAAAATGAATGTAATTTATTTAACGTCCATCGACATATGAACAACATGTTATCCATAATTCGACGAACGTTAAATAAATTGTCTTTATTAATTATATTTACACTTTTTCCCCATCCATCATACTTTCATGAAAAGCAGAAAAATTAAGTTTATTTTTTATATTTACATTCTTTGCCCCTCATCAGTGGGCGAAAAAATGCTTATATGGCAAACTTTTAAAGCTGAAAAACATTTACACGCTGTTTTTCTACAAAGAGCGGAACAGCGTTGACGTCACCAACAGTGGTTAAGAATGGCGTCACTTGACGTCACTGAATATCATGTGACTCGCTGCGCTCATTGAAGCTTTCTATATGTTTACATTAGACTTTATACTGAAAATGTAAATATTGAACAACATTGCTTCCCAGCAGTTAACTATTGGACTTTTCCGTTTGTTTATTTGTTTGTTTGATTTGAGGTTAAATGCACTGAGAACGTAAATATTAAAGCAGGAACAACATTCCTTCCCAGTAGTTAGCTACGGGGGCTTTTTGTAAATCATTACGAAAACATACCCATATTAATACATTGTAAACTTTACAGCCGAAAAAGCGAACATTCTAAGATAAAAAAAAATGTGACATTTTTCTTATTTCTGCTCAAAATACAGATTGGGGTACATGTTAGAACCGCCTCATCGAGGCGGTTCTAACGCGTACCCACAATCTATATTTAGAGCAGAAATAAGAAAAATCAGGTTTAGCGCTGTAAACCCCAGTTTTACTATATAAAAGTGGGGTTCAAGGGGGTCAAATTTATATAGACATGTTTTCGTGATGGCACTGAGAATGTAAATATTTAAGAAATGGATTTTATTTTTCTGTTGTTCATGAAAGTATGAACGCATAGGGTCGCCTTCAAAGTAAATGAGGTTCATGTAAACTTTGCTAGTGACCCATTTCATGAACAGCAGAACAAAATAAATTTATTTCTCATATTTTCATTCTTGATCCACATCACTGGGCGAAAAATGCTTATAGGGCAAACGTTTAAAGCTGAAAAACATAAGATGGAAGATTCCATTGTCAAATATGGGTTTAAGAGTTGTCTACGAGTATGTACGCCAAGCGAACACCCATATCAGCCTGCGCATGCGCGAGGTCTTATCAGAGTCTTCGCTGTGCGCTATATGGAAACCTGTTGAAATGAAACGTCAACATTCGGACAGGGGAATTAGTTGAGCTAGATACTACTCGACTATCTATTCCTGATATCAGCCTGCCCATCCAAGCCGTATGGTAACAGGACCGACCGGAGGCAATATAGAAGACTTTTGAATGCGACCAGTGAAGACTGAGGTCAGACTGCATGGACTAGCAGGCTGATCTGAGTTTTCGCTGGTTTCTCAGATCTTCTTGTAGCCTTTGTCGTGTGCTGGCTCAAGAGGGTAGATACAACTGGCAGTTTTTCCCACTATTTTTCAAAGGGAGACAACTTTCGGGACTTACTGCTCGATTTTCTATAAACTCTGACCCACGGAAAAAGGGGTCTACTCTTAAAGGAAAGAATTTGCTCCCCAGGAGCAAATTCTTTTCTTTAAGGGTTGACCCCTATTGACATGGGAGACAAAATACTCTTGCATGAGTTACCTCCCCTGAAGTTGAATCCATTCCCCTTAACTATTTTAAAAGGAGTCTCCTCGCAAAGGTGAATGGATACATCGGACATGTTTTCTGCCATTTTTGGGTTGATTTTTGTTTGTTTGATTCTAAGTTTAACGTCTCCGTCTTTTTGGGTTAATTAGGGCCCCGCACTGAAAGTGTGGGTGCCCTATAGTAATCACTCTGTCCGTCCGTCTGTCTGTCCGTCTGTCCGTCCACAAATTTTTACTCCTCTGATAGCGCTGCCGGGGCCCTAGTCAGTTTCACTGACAGCTCTAGTTGTTTATCAATCGACCCAGTGTTACTAACATCAGAAGCTTCCCACATGCTATTGTCCACATGACTATCGCTGACAATGTACAGAGTCCAGGTAACTTTTATTTATAGCAGCGCTTTTCTTCTTCTAGTGACGTCCGAGCGCTGGGTAAAAAGTAAAATTTGGAATGGGCTGGCGTTCTGGGTCATTGGCAAACAGTGTAGACCCAGGTCCATGAGATGACACAGAATGGGTCTGTATGTATATTTGTATGTATGCGTGTACGTACGTCCTCACGTTTCTATGGAATGGATCTCCTCTGAAACCGGTTAAGGTACACTTTTCAAACTTTGCCTGTAGATAGTACATGGGATGTAGATAGCACCGGGCTACTTTTGGCGTGACCTTGACCTCAACATGACCCCAAGGTCAAAGGTCAAAAAGTATGATTTTGCCATATCTTCTAAACTATTGAAGTTACACTTCTGAAACTTTAGTTATTGGATGGCCCTTGGAATACAGAATAAATTTGGCTGCTTTTGGTGTGACCTTGACCTCAACAAGACCCCAAGGTCAAGGGTACAAAAGTAAGACTTTACCATATCGCCTAAACTATTGGAGTTACACTTCTGAAACTTTGCTTATTGCATGGCCCTTGGAATATAGAATAAATTGGGCTACTTTTGGCGTGACCTTGCCCTCAAGATGACCTCAAGCTCAAAGGTCAACAAGTATTTACCATATCTCCTAAACAATTGGAGTTACACTTCTGAAACTTTGCTTATTGGATGGCCCTTGGAATATAGAATATATTGGGCTCCTATTGGTGTGACCTCGACCTCAACATGACCCCAAGGCCAAAGGTCAAAAAGTATATTTTGCCATATCTTCTAAACTATTGGAGTTACACTTCTGAAACTTTGGTTATTGGATGGCCCTTGAAATATAGAATAAATTTGGATTCTTTTGGTGTGACCTTGACCTCAACATGACCCCAAGGTCAAAAGAAAAATGTATGACTTTGCCATATATTCTAAACTATTGAAGTTACACTTCTGAAACTTGGTTATTGGGTGGCCGTTGGAATATAGAATAAATTGGGATACTTTTGGTGGACCTCAACATAACCCCAAGGTCAAAAAGTATGACTTTGCCATATCTTCTAAACTATAAGAGTTACACTTCTGAATCTTTGCTTATCAGTTCTTTGCAACTTTTTTTAACTTACATGTAGTTTTGGCTAGCTAATACAGTCATTAGTGTTATTCATAGAAAAAGCGGGTATTTGCGATGGTATACAATCGATTGCGTGCTCTAGTTTTAGTTCGATTGCGATGAAAGCTTCAAACTTATTTGAATCGCTCCCGAACACTCATTCCGGAAGTTATCACGCGCGCGAGAGGGAGGCAGTGACTTTTACACCACTGCTACCCATTTACACCTGGGTGGAGTGAGACAGTGGCATTACATGTCTTACCCAAGGACACACCTCGCCTCCGGTGGCCGGATTCGAACCAACAACCTCTTGATCATGAGTCGAACGCGCTAAACACTGAGCTATCAGTGCTTTGATTACAGGTGAGGTTGCTATTTTTGTTCACCATTTCGTAGACTTCGTGCCTTCGGACATGGCGTCTACGCTTCAGCTTTATAAGCATGTTCTTTTGAAAGTAGAACGATGTTGATAAAGGGGGAAATATTATTGAAACAACTGACTCCCCTGAATGTGGACCAGGTCCAAATTTTTATTCAGCAATTTCCCCATCCCCTATGACCGTGACCTCAAGGACATTTCCAGGCGAACTACGCTGTCTGATGACAGCTCTAGATGTCATTTCCATTTGGTTCCATTTTTAGGTCGATTGTTTATTATTCGATCCAAAGTTACTAAGCACATAGGCTTTGCGTCGCTGGTGTCCACCTGACACACACTGATTTGTATGAAACCCAGGTGACGGTTATTTATAGAAAATAGCCAAACTATTCCTATCGTTCTGACTTCAGAGTGTGGTGTATAGAGGGCTATAGATCTGTAAAACATTGGCTGGCTCATGTGTTGGGACATGACAAACGGTGTAGAGGCGTCTGATCAGGGCCTACACTGTTCCCTTTACCATTTTGTACCAAATGGAATCTCCCTCCTTATATATGACAGGAGTCAATTTCAAAATTTAGAGGTGTCGAGCTATGTTTTCTTCAAAATTGATTTGGAAAATGGTTGAACATTTTGCAAATAGTGTAGGCCCTGATCAGACGCCGCGTTCTGCGGCGTCTGATCTGGGCCTGCACTGTTTGCCAGGGTACCCGTTTGTTTTTTTTTAGTACAAAATGGGTTAAAGTTAAGGATTTTAAGGGTTACATGGAACAGTCTAAGTCCCCGTCCATGACCATATTCCTAGCCTACATTCAGAGACCCGCCCCCGCCCATAGGGGCTTGAAGAAATATATGGGCTGCACGATGTTTCCACGCAGAGCTGAATCCGGCCCGCACACTAGTACTGCTCAACCGCTTAGAGAATCTAAGCCTGTCCAGGAACCGGGGTGCGAGGCGGACCGTCCATGCTAATAAACCCTATTGGTTTCATTGGACGACAGGGTTTGATATGTCATTTCATCTCAATGTCGGGTAAAAGTCCCACAAAATTGGAAGCAACGTCTCCAAAATGACCTTTACAGTGTTGACGGGGACGTTAAACCTCAAATCAAAAAAACATTCAGAGACAGTGGACCCACCAGTGCTGTCAGTGCTTTGATTTCGTTCTTAGGTCATTTTTCTATGAAACTTTTATCAGGAGACTATCCTTGGAACGGAACTAAAATTCTGACAGGTGCTTTCATTCATATTTGTCTAGATAGCTGAAAATCAGTATTTGTCCTAGTCTTGATAGCGAATAATTTGGTAAGCGTGTTTGGACAGAAGACCAATGCCATTGAGACCTGTGTCAGTAAACGACGTGGTCTGGGATCCGACCTGGTCTGAGATTATACAACCAATAAAGCCAAAGTAGATCGATGCCACCTTCAAATAACGTGCTTAAATTGTGCTGCGACATGCGCAGTCTGATCCGAATCTTCGCTGCGGGCTACATATGGATGTCCGGCGTCCCGTAGTTTCTTCCCAGCCAGCAAGGAACACTGGGCCAATGTGGGGCCGACATCGATACGACGCCTCATGTCGGCTCCACGTTGGCCCGCTGTGCAGACCGGGATGGCCTCATTTCAAGTGAGTGGATACGGCTATTGGTCCGAGTCTTCGATGAGCGCATATGCCATTAGACACCTTTTCGGTTGCTGCGGCTCAGATATACGTTTTTCTTGTCACATATTTGAGAAATCAAAATGCTAACAGTAACAACAGTGTTGGGTCGATGGCCGGTAAATGGTCTTGAACGGGGGCTTGCGCTGTTTCGTTTAACCCTTATTCTGCGTTCTGTGTCGTCAGATCTGGTTTACACTGACGGTATTCGACTGGTAGGTTTCGTGAAATTTCCGTGAAATTCCACGTAGGAGTGTGGTTCCTAGTTGTAATAGCTGGTCACATGGTCCAATCAAATATTTAATTTGCGTATAGCTCATAAGCGACCGTGGTGCACGAAAGGTTCGACTTTTCCTTCGAATAGAATCGTGCTCCACGATCGCTTATGTATTTGAAAAATAACTCATATTTGATTGGACCATGTGATCGGCTATTACAAGATAACACCACACTCCTGCGTGGAATTTCACGAAAATTTCACGAAACTTCCCAGTCGAATATGGCCACTGTTTGCCAGTATTCTAGTATATGAGTAAAGTCCATATATATTTTAGATAACCTGTTCAATGCATTCTGACGTCACGGCGACAAGAATAGCGCGGCTAAAAATAACCATTACCTGGATTTTGTACATGGCCAGCGTAAGTCACGTGACTTACGCTGGCCATGTACAAAATCCAGGTAACGAAAGCCACTCGAGCCTACAAGAAGCTTCCCTGACGCTTCTGGAGTATAGTTTCTTATAGGGTCGATTGGATTTTGTTTGTTTATTTGTTTGGATTGGGGTTTTACGTCCAAGTCAACACTATTTTGGTCATTTTGGAGATGTTTCTTCCAATTTTGTGGGACTTTTACTCGACATTGAGATGAAACGACATCAAAAGCCATGTCGCCCAATTAAACCAATAGGGTTTATAAGCATGCATCGCTTTGCCTGGGCAGGCTTAGATTCTCTAAGCGGTTTACCAGTACGCGTGTGCGGTCGGTCTCAGCTCTGCGTGGAAGCATCATGCAGCCCATCTATTTCTTCAAGCTCCGATGGGTGGGGCTCAATCTGGATTTTGTACGTACATGGCCAGCGTAAGTCACGTGTACAAAGGCATGTGGGAAGCTTCTGGGGTATAGCTTCTTATAGGATCGATTAGCTTTTGTCTGTTTGTTTGAACTGAGGTTTTACGTCCCAGTCAAAACGATTTAGGTCATTTTGGGGACGTTGCTTCCAGTTTTGTGAGACTTTTGCCCGACACTGAGCGGAAATGATATCTCAAGCCCTATCGAGTTTATATGCGTGGACGGTCCAACTCGGACCACTTTGCCTGGACAAGCTAAGACCTTCTAAGTGGTTTACCAGTGCTCATGTGTGGTGCATTTCAGCCCTGTGTGGCAGCACCATGCAGCCCAATCTATTTTTCCCAATCGCTGGGATCGATTGGTAAAAACCTGCTACGCTTTATTCGTTTGCAGGCCAGTGTGCAAATACATTTGGATATCACACGCATGGTTTATTCAGAAGCCATCTGATCTGGATCTACCCTATTTGCAAAGGTAGGATGTGTTCTGGTTCAGCTGGACTAGGGTTAAGTCCAATGTAGTTTTGTGAAAAAAAATGTATGCCATTTTTCAGCAAACATCACAAATGCACGCCTATATAATTCTGACCCCCCTTGAACCCCACATTTATACAGTAAAACTGGGGTTCACAGGAGTAAACCTCATTTTTCTTATTTCTGCTCTAAAATATAGATTGTGAGTACTCGTTAGAACGCCTCGATGAGACGGTTCTAACGTGTACCAACAATCTATAATTTGTACAAAAATAAGAAAAATATCGCAATTTTTCATCTATTTTTTTTTTTTTTTCGTTTTTTTTTTCAGTGGCAAAATTTACAATGTATTTGTATAGGCATGTTTCGTAATGTAAATTAGTAGTCACCTTAGTGTGATGGGCTCAGAGGTAAATGCACTTGCCTCCGATGCTAGAGGCCCTCGGTTCGATCCGCGGCAGCTGTGATAAAATTTCAGTGTTCGCATACGCTCCATGCATTGGCATCTTTTGCAGGGATGAATGTCACAAAGTGCGCCGTCTCTTGGATCGGGACCTCAACTGGAGGCATCTCCTCTGCATGAAGAGTCATACCCTGGTAGGTTAAAGACCTCAGATTATTGTGAAAGCATTCGTCAGGCAAACTTGATCTGGAGTGTTTAAAAATATACTTCGTCTAATATCTATCTATCTATCTATCTATCTATCTATCTATCTATCTATCTATCTATCTATCTATCTATCTATCTATCTATCTATCTATCTATCTATCTATCTATCTATCTATCTATCTATCTATCTATCTATCTATCTGTCTGTCTGTCTGTCTGTCTGTCTGTCTGTCTGTCTGTCTGTCTGTCTGTCTTTCTGTCTGTCTGTCTTTCTATCTATCTATCTGTCTATATCTATCTATCTATCTATCTATCTATCTATCTATCTATCTATCTATCTATCTATCTATCTATCTACTATCTATCTATCTATCTATCTAATTGAGGTCATGTGACGTCAAAAAATCAATAATCATGTTTTTTTTTAATTGTGTCAATTAATAAAATTGTCATCATTCGGCCGAGGGCTAATGCAGTTGACCGAGAATCTGTAACTTGGTCATTGCGAAATGACTTGATTAATAACATTATAATATTAATAACAATAAGTGAGTGTGTTTGAGTTTTACGTTCCGTCAACAGCTAGGGTCATACGGAGACGGGACCTCGGTGTAAAGACTCATCCGAAAGTCTGGTGAAGCCTGGGATCGAACCCACGACGCCTGATTTATGAGGCGAGTAGCTTATCCACTACACGACGGAGGCTAATAATAATAATAATAATAATAATAATAATAATAATAATAATAATAAATAGCGATATGTTAACTACCGACTTTTTGTCGCGCCTGCATTAAGCATGGCGCGATAAAGGAGTTCATTTTTCCGTCCGTTCGTCCGTCCGTTTGTCAATCCGTCAACATTTGCGACAACCCTAGCGTTTTCCCGAATAGTCAAGTCCATTTCTAAAGAAATTCAAGAGCTCCATTTATGATACTTGGCACAAACTTGCTTCTAGGGATGGCAACTTTAAACCAGAGGACCAGTGGTCCTGTAAACGCTCACCTGACACCTGGTCCTGGTGTACATTTGACATAGCCATAAAATAGGTCAATGCCATCCCAGGGTCACCATTTTTACAAACTATGATGGGCTCAAGTACCAGATGCTACAAGCCAACTTTCAAGGTCATTGGCTTCATGGTTCTGGATAAGAAGATTTTTGAAGGCTTTTTACCATATATGGGCATGGCTGCCATCTTGGTCATGTGACCCAGACCCCGCGAACAAACTTTCGTTCCCCCATCCTACTGAAGCTCCACATGAAATTTGGCTTTGATTGGCCTCCCTGTTTTGGAGGAGAAGATCTTTGAAAATGGTGGACGGACGGACAACGGATGGACGGACGACAGAACATGGCTATACTATAAGCTCACCTATGAGCCTAAAGGCTCAGGTGAGCTAAAAATCAATTATTTTCACTTTTTCCCAAGCAAAAGCCTAAGTCCGCAAATTTGACATTGCCGTAAAATAGGTAAAGGTCAACCCAGGGTCATCATTTGAACAAATTATGATAGGCCCGTGTACCAGATGCTTCCTGCCAAGTTTCAAGGTCATTTGCCTTACGGTTCTGGAGAAGAAGAATTTCGAAGTGTTTTTACCATATATGGGCATGGCCACCATCTTGGTCATGTGACCTGGACCATATGAGCAAATTTTCATTTGTTCATCATATAAAGGATCCATATCAAATTTCACTTGAATTGGGCCAGCGGTTTCTGAGAAAAAACTGTTTGAAATATGGAACCTGGTTAATCTTGGTCCCAGGTCACTGAATGATGACTTTTCTTACCCATGAATCTTCATGTATTCATTTACTTTACCTGATCTACCAATTTGGTGACATTGTCTTCAATGGTTTCCTAAAAATCCATTATTTTCACTTTTTCCCATGAAAAAGCCTAAGTTGACAAATTTGACACTGCCATAAAATAGGTCAAGGTCAACCCAGGGTCAGCATTTGTAAAAACTATGACGAGCCCGAGTACCATATGATATATGCCAAGTTTCAAAGCCATTGGCTTTACGGTTCTGGAGAAGAAAATTTTTGAAGGCTTTTTACCTTATATGGGCGTGGCGGCCATCTTGGTCATGTGATCTAGACCGTACTGGCAACTTTTCATTTGTTCAACTCACAAAAGCTCCATATTGAATTTCACTTAAATTGGCTCAGTAGTTTCTGAGAAAAAATGTTTTTTTTTTTTTAAATATGAAATCGGAGTGACCTTGGTCTAAGGTCAATGAATGACCTTGACCTTTCTTACCCATAAATCTTCATGTATTCAGTTACTTTACCTAATCTACAAATTTTGGTGACACTGTCTTCAATGGTTTCCCTAAATATCCATTATTTTCACTTTTTCCTATGCAAAAGCCTAAGTCAGCAAATTTGACATTACTGTAAAATAGGTCAAGATCAACCCAGGGTCACCATTTGAACAAATTATGATAGGCCCGAGTACCATATGCTACATGCCAAGTTTCAAGGCCATTGGCCTTACGGTTCTTGAGAAGAAGAATTTCGAAGTTTCCTTACCATATATGGGCGTGGTGGCCATCTTGGTCATGTGATCTAGACCATGTTGGCAGCTTTTCATTTGTTCAACTCCCAAAGGCTCCATATTGAATTTCACTTCAATCGGCTCAGTAGTTTCTGAGAAAAAATGTTTGAAATATGGAACCTGCGTGACCTTGGTCTAAGGTCAATTAATGACCTTGACTTTTCTTACACATAGATCTTCATGTATTCAGCTACTTTACCTAATCTACAAATTTTGGTGACACTGTCTTCAATGGTTTCCTAAAAATCCATTATTTTCACTTTTTCCCATGCAAAAGCCTAAGTCGGCAAATTTTACATTGCTGTAAAATAGGTCAAGGTCAACTCGGAGTCACCATTTGTACAAACTATGATGGGCCTGAGTACCATATGCTACATGCCAAGTTTCAAGGCCATTGGCTTTACGGTTCTGGAGAAGAAGAATTTTTAAGGCTTTTTACCATATATATGGGCGTGACGGCCATCTTGGTCATGTGATCTAGACCGTATTGGCATTTTTTTCATTTGTTCAACTCACAAAGGCTCCATATTAAATTTCACTTAAATTGGCTCAGCAGTTTTGGAGAAAAAAATGTTTGAAATATGGATCCTGAATGACCTTGGTCTAAGGCCAATGAATGACCTTGACCTTTCTGACCCATAGATCTTCATGTATTCAGTTACTTTACCTGATCTACTAATTTTGGTGACACTGTCTTCAATGGTTTTCCTATAAATCCATTATTTTCACTTTGCCCCATGCAAAAGCCTACTTCGGCAAATTTGACATTGCTGTAAAATAGGTCAAGGTCAACTCGGGGTCACCATTTGTACAAACTATGATGGGCCCGAGTACCATAATTATGCTACATGCCAAGTTTCAAGGCCACTGGCCTTATGGTTCTGGAGAAGAAGATTTTTGAAGGCTTTTTACCATATATGGGCATGGCGGCCATCTTGGTCATGTGATCCAGACCCCGCGAACAAACTTTCGTTCCCCCATCCCACTGAGGCTCCATATGAAATTTGGCTTTGATTGGCCCTGCAGTATAGGAGAGGAAGATCTTTGAAAATGGTGGACGGACGGACGGACGGACGACGGACGGACGGACGGACGACGGACCATGGCTATACTATAAGCTCACCTATGAGCCTAAAGGCTCAGGTGAGCTAAAAAGCCTGCATCTAGGTATGACAACTTTAATGCAAACATCCATACTGACCTAAGCTTGGCCTATATTTCATGGTTCACTGACCCTGACTTTAGAACTATTTTTTCTTGCATCTAGGAATGGTAACTTTTATGCAAGCCATGAAATGTTCGATACAAACTTGCATCTAGGGATAACAACAATAATGCAAGCATCCATACTGACCTAAGCTTGGCCTATATTTCATGTTTCACTGACCCTGACTTTTGAACTATTTTTCCTTGCATCTAGGAATGGTAACTTTTATGCAAGCCATGAAATGTAGGTAGGTGAAGGTCAGACATGGATATGTCTGACCTTCACCTACCTACATTTCATGGGTCCTTGACCCCAGCCCACACACACACACGAGGCGCGAAGTTAGCCTTCGGTGGAATTCTTGTTCAGAATCTGGGCCTGTTATTTTCATGTAGTTTCTAACTTCATGTTCATGGAACGCTTTTTAGTTACCATTGAAGGGAAAGGCATAGCCTACATGTATATTTATAAGAGAGAGAGAGACAGAGAGAGAGAGAGAGAGAGAGAGAGAGAGAGAGAGAGAGAGAGAGATGAAAAGTGACCTGTCGCTAAAATAATAATAATAAAAAAAAGATTCCAATTTTCCCCGCACCGTCTAGGAATTTTCTTTGAGTTCAAGACACAAGCTTTGTATGACAGAATCAGAATTGTTACTAGTGACACGTCAAATGACATTCATACACCAGGATCTGTGATGTGAAGTTAGTCCCTAGCTCTCACAAAAAAGGTATATTAGTTTCGTCAAGGGTGTCTGTCCGTCTGCCTTCAGTCTGTCACAAACCTTGTGAATGCAACTACTTTTTTATTTCTTGCCCTATGGTCACCAAGCTTGGTACACATATTGCTTAGGAGCTGCAGATGTGCATAAGGGTATCCAAATATTGAGCTGAATCCCTGGAGTCATGGGGTGAGGTCAAAGATCAAATTTTCAAGAAAATGCTTGTGAATGCAACTACTTCTTTATTTATTCACGTATGGTTGCGAAACTTGCTACACATATTGCTTAGGGACTGCAGATGTGCATGAGGGTATCCAGATTTGATCTGACCCCACCCCTTCCCCCGGGACCATGGACTGAGGTCAAATTTCCAAGAAAATGATTGTGAATGCAACTACTTCTTTATTTTTCCGGGGTCATGGGGTTTACGCCAAATGCCAAATTTAGAGAAAAAAAAGCGGGTATTTGCGATGGTGCACCAGTTTATAGTTTGTTTTGTTCATTGTATAGCGTTTTAGTTATTTAATGTTTTCTGATCGTATACATTACCCATGACGTTCGATTTTCTTGATTAATTATTTATTTATTACGGGTACTGATTTCACGTTTAGTCTGTTGTGCTTTCCATGTCGAACGAAATATCAGTCAAGCTACATGTTCGTCTTTATTTATTTATGTTGGTGCTTTTTTTTTTTTTTTTTTTTTTTTATTGTACTCTGTTTTTGTTATTACATTTTTTTCACACCAGACAAACTACCCGTGAAGCTTTATATTGCATACATAGGTTGTGGTGCTCGACAGTCGCCATATTGAGGCGGTTCTAACAAGTACCCACAACCTATGCCTTTGAATGTGAATAATAAAAAATATGACCCCCCCCCCACACACACACACTCCACACACACACCCATAATTACAAAGTTGAATAAAACAATGAATCCAGTAACAGACACTTTTTAACACTTCCTTACGTCAACATGTCTTATGGATACTTGTTGTCTTGCAATATAATGTGATTGTTTACAATGATGGAAATTGTTTGAAGAAAACAACCTCAATAATTTCATTGTAACAAGTCCTGGCCACTTTTAAGGGTATTTAATGAAAAAGTTATCCTCAGTCTGACGTGACAGGGCGATGATCAGAATCAGAATTGTTACTGGTGACACGTCAAATGACATTCATACACCAGGAACTTAAATAGTTGCTTCTTCTCACCTCTGTTCTGTTAAAGATGAAAAAAAAAAAAAAAAAAAAAAAAAAATACAGTGGAAATTGGTTTTACCTTGAAAAGTGGGCTAAACGAGCGTGATAGCTCAGTGGTTAGTGCACTTGCCTCTGATGCTAGAGGTCCCGGGTTCGATCCCCGGCAGCGGCGATAAAATTACGGTGTCCGAACACGCTCCATTGGCATCATTTGCAGGGATGAATGTCATTAAGTGCACCGTCCTTCGGATCGGGACGTTAACTGGAGGCCCCCTGTGCAGGTAGAACCATCTCCTGTGCAGGTTAAAGAACCCTACCATAATTAAATGATTACTGTGTAGGCTTTCATCCTGCAAAACTGGAGTGTATGTAATATACACCTGCCTAGAATGTCCGCGAGGGCGTATGGCAGTATATATAGAAAGAAAAGAAAGAAAGAAAGACTAATAATAATAATGGTTCGTCTGTCATTACTGACAATGACAAATCTTAACTAGAATCGCGCAGTCGATGGCACGCCATCGCATATCCCAACGCTTTTTTAAAGATACGCCACTATTTAAGTGTATATAAGTGGACGTACGTACGGACGACGGAGACAATTACAATATCCCCACTTTTTATTCGAAAAGCTTTATGCTGTTCGATTTGATATGTCACACGACCAGGTTCTGAAAACTTTGATTTTTTACCCCCGGAGCACCCCACCCCTTGGCCTGGCTCCTAGGGGTAGGATCAACATTCCAAAAGTGCCATGCACTCCTCAGACCAAAGACCTATCAGTTCCCAAAGTTTCATGTTTCTATCTGAAACGGCATAGAAGGAGTTATCCGGTAATCTTTAGGGGGTTTTGGGGGTGAAAATCCGAGTTTTTGACCTCTGGTGACCTCAAACCAGACCCTAGGGGTCAAATTTTGATTGCTATTAATTCTACTCATTATGCCGTTCGATTTGATATGTCACACGACCAGGTTCTGAAAACTTTGATTTTTTACCCCCAGGGCACCCCACCCCCTGGCCTGGCCCCTAGGGGAAGGATCAAAATTCCGAAAGTGTCATGCACTCCTCAGACCAAAGACCTATCAGTTCCCAAAGTTTCGTGTTTCTATCTGAAACGGTGGAGGAGGAGTTATCCGGTAATCGTTAAAAAGGGTGTTTTGGGGGTGAAAATCCAAGTTTTTGACCTCTAGTGAGCTCAAACCTGACCCTAGGGGTCAAATTTTTATTGTTATGTATTCTACTCATTATGCCGTTCCATTTGATATGTCACACGACTAGGTTCTGAAAACTTTGATTTTTTACCCCCGGGGCACCCCACCCCCTGGCCTGGCCCCTAGGGGTAGGATCAAAATTCCGAAAGTGTCATGCACTCCTCAGACCAAAGACCTATCAGTTCCCAAAGTTTCATGTTTCTATCTGAAACGGTGGAGGAGGAGTTATCTGGTAATCGTTAAAAAGGGGTTATGGAGGTGAAAATCCAAGTTTTTGACCCCTGGTGACCTCAAACCTGATCTAGGGGTCAAATTTGGATTGTTATTAATTCTACTCGTTTAATATGCCGTTCGATTGATATTTCACACGACCAGGTTCTGAAAACTTTGATTTTTTACCCCCGGGGCACCCCACCCCTGGCCTAGCCCCTAGGGGTAGGATCAAAATTCCGAAAGTGTCATGCACTCCTCAGACCAAAGACCTATCAGTTCCCAAAGTTTTAAGTTTCTAATTGTAAAAGTGTGGGAGGAGTTGTCCGGTAAGACGGACGTACGGACGACGGAGACAATTACAATATCCCCACTTTTTCTTCGAAAAGCGTGGGGATAATCATATTTGAGAAACTTCAAGCTCCTGTGATCAGACCGATTCTAGCTCTGAACTGTCTGTTGCAAATAGAGCAACAGAGGCCAAAGGAAGACAGCTCTGTTGGTGATTCCTTAGCTCGATCTGGCTTTACGCTGTGCACGTTTCTGCTCAGATTCACTGATTCTTTTTTTGCCTCATAATCATTGGCACCCCGTTTGATGAGACCTCGCCACTTTGCTCCGTCCTGTGAAACGACTAGGGGTGGGGTGGGGGTGTGAATCGACTAAGAGGAAAACGACCAGGGAGGAAACCTCTCGGGGGCGAAACGACTAGGGGAGGAAATGGTTTGAGGGCGAAACGACTGGCACATTCACTCTGTTTGTAAACAACGAAGCGCACGTGCTTCCGGGTTTCTTGTCCTAAAAATAGCAACTGAGTCGAAACCAGTGACGTCAGTTTCGACGACCATTGTAATGAAACTTTTTCGCTGTATATGACTATTGCGGCAGTTTTTTGGTTCAATAAAACTAGTACTGTAGAGCTTAATTGTCAAACATAAACAATGGCATCGAGGACTAATGTCCCGAAAGATGTTCTTGGTAAGCATTTTCAACAGGTGGTCTATTTACCTGTTTACTGTGTTTTGGAAGTGGGTGGGGTTTGTTTTGATACGATTTTACCTGTAGCTTCGACGAAGACCTATAATTCTCCACAGACAGGTGTATAAAAATAAAAGAGTGTGTTGGACATTTTATGTTTATGTGAGCTTGAATGATATTGACAAAAGTTCTCGATCTGAAAGCAGTCTTTTTATTCTGGCAGCTAAGCAGAAAACAGGAAGTGATTTTTTTTTCAATAAGAAAAAAAGTATTTGTTGGCACTGACAACTTTCTTGAAGTTATAATACCATTTATGTATGTTATGTGCGCAACAACATTTTAAACATCTGTAAATAGTGCTACAAAGTAAGAAAGCTGTCACACAGCCAGCACAAAACCTGAAAACAGCGGACCGACGTCGGATCGACAGCGATATGACATTGCCACTTCTTCTTCCCATAAAGTACTCATACCTGTGATAATTTTATATTGACCATGAGGGAGATTTGCTTCTCAGATGAGGGAGATTGAGGTCCCAATGAGGGAGACTTTGTGACGGCATGTTTAAGTGTTTTTTTTCTTGTCATTTTTTTGTGGTTTAGATGTACAAAGGAACTGGAACTACTTAATTGAAATGATAGGAACATATTTTGTCAAGTTTAAAGTGAATGACCACCATTTTTTTTTCTCAGATCCATTTTATAGTAACACCATTGAGGAATGATAAAATCGCATTCTTCATCTAAAATGTTTCTCTAATTAACTGTAATGGCTCATTAAAGTTGCTGATAGGGTGTCAGACATGTTTACAGATTATATCTCCTGGGGTGACATCACGGCAACTGCAGCTAACAAATCTTGGTATTTTAGCAGCTGAGGGAGAGAAGAAGAAAGTGAACATTAAAATAAAAGTGCCTTCTTGTAAGGCCAAATACTGCAGTGAAAAGAGGACAAGGAATTAGCTGTTTTGCTATCCCTGACCCTAAGAAACATAGAGAGTTATGTAAAAAATGGATTCATAATCTTGGAACAGAGAATCTCAACATCAAGACATTTGTTTATGCAAAGCATAATATTGTTGGTGCTAAACATTTTGAAGATAGCTGTTTTCAAGGGGACTTGAAGGTTTCTTGATTACTTATTTCTTTTCTTTTCTTCAATAACCCATTTAGTACCAGAAACCCCAAAACGGGTACCCTGGCATAAATTGCATGCCCAGATCAGATGCCGCAGAATGCGGCGTCTGATCAGGGCCTCCACTGTTTGCTAAAAGTCCAGTCATTTTCCAAATAAATTTTGATGAAAACACAACCTGACACCCCTAAATTTTGAAATGAACTCCTGCTATATATAAAGAGGAAAATTCCATTTGGTACAAAAAGGGTTAATTAATGCATATCATTATCATTTAACCAATCATTACATTAACACGCCTTGACAAGTTTAGGTAATATTTCATTGCATTTCACATGGTATTTTGTAATATTTTTAAAGCATAGATTGTGGGTATTCGTTAGAAATGTCTCAATGAGGCGATTCCTTTGAGCACCCATAATTTATGTTTTAGAGAAATTATCAGAATATATACATATGTCCTTTTAAATCCCTATTTTACCTCAAAAACTCCTCTTATGTGAACTTGGGCTCATACTGATAGTCCTGAGTACCAAACTCAGGAAAACTGTCTTCAAAGTCTTTATTTTCTTCAATAGACATAATGAAGCCTTATGTAAGATGCTGAACCGACAGCCTATTCAAAGGATTTTTGAGAATTCAACCTGATTAGAGAGCCTAATCACTTCTCCTTTAGTAGCTGCATAGAGAGACATAGAGCTTCTGCAGTCTCCATGAGATCAGGATTTTAGCAAACATGTTGAACCCTGGGAAAGATTTGGATTACCTTGGGGAAAATATGGCCGCTGCCAGAAGACTTCACTGAAACCATTAAATGTTGATTTAATTACCTTAGCAGGTTTCAATTGGTAATAAAAGTCAGAGATTAATCATTACAGTAACTTTTTCTTGCAAATAAAGTAATTATGTTAAAAAGGTGGTCATTCACTTTAATTTCAAAATAGCAAGTTGTAGGTTATTTACAAACAATGCTGTAACCACAAGTCCATTGATGTGATATCAAGTTATAGGTATTTGTCAGAATCACCTGATTGCTTAAAGTACCC
Source organism: Lucinisca nassula (assembly GCA_963580285.1). Classification (NCBI taxonomy): domain Eukaryota; kingdom Metazoa; phylum Mollusca; class Bivalvia; order Lucinida; family Lucinidae; genus Lucinisca; species Lucinisca nassula. The sequence continues at coordinate 12,192,878 of OY757017.1, forward strand.
GCAATATGCTTTAGTGTAGAAATACTTGATTGTAAAAATATCCTAAAATGTTTCCAGTCCTCCTCTTAATCCAGTGCTGGGTTTTACTGCTACTGAACAGACCCAAAGCACAAAGTTCTCTTCAATGATAAGCATTACTTCTAGCTTTATTTAAACTCCTTCATATAGTCTGTGCAGGCAACTTTTTTGGCCTTTCTCAGAAGACACTGTTCATAAATACATGTATAAGTAAAGCAGTCCATGCTGAAATTATAGGTAAAGCAGTCCATGCTGAAATTAATACCATTTTATAACAATTGTTCAGGTTGGCCCCCCAAAAATACGGGGTAGTGAGAATCCCAGGAAAAAAATGCTGAGTCTTTATTTGTTTAAAATGTAAATTTTGTTACATCTAAACCTTGATATAATGATGCCCTGGATCGCTCTACTGATCCACACTGAAGAAATGAAATGGCAGGTAATATAGTACGGTGCCTTGTCAGAAGGAGCATACATGCCAAATATGAAGGATCTATCTCAAATGGTTCAAAAGTTATGATAAAGTAGGTCAATGTCAAACTTGTATGAGTGGAAAGCCCCTCTCACAAGGAATATACATGCCAAATATGAAGGCTATATCTCAAATGGTTCAAAAGTTATGATTAAGTAGGTCACAGATCAAGGTCAAACTTTTTTGCATGAGTGGGAAGACCTTGTCACAAGGAACCTACATGCCAATTATGAAGGCTCTATGTTAAATGGTTCAAAAGTTATGACAAAAATGGTCAAAGGTCAAGGTCACAGGTCAAAAATTTTGTATGTGTGGGAAGTACTTGTCACAAGGAGCCTACATGCCAAATATGAAGGCTCTATCTCAAATGGCTCACAAGTTATGGTAAAGTAGGTCAAAGGTCAAGGTCCCAGGTAAAATTGTGTGAATGGGTGGGAGGCCCTTGTCAGAAGGAACATACATGCCAAATATGAAGGCTCTATCCCAAATAGTTCAAAAGTTATGATTAAGTAGGTCAAAGGTCAAGGTCACAGGTCAAACTTTTTGTATGGGTGGGAAGTCCTTGTCACACAGAACAAACATTCCAAATTTGAAGGCACTATCTCAAATGGTTCAAAAGTAATGATAAAGAAGGTCACATGTCAAGGTTACAGGTCATTTTTGTATGAGTGGAAGCCTTTGTCACAAGGAACCTACATGCCAAATATGAAGGCTCTATCTTAAACGGATCAACAGTTATGACAAGATAACCTAATGATCTACTTTTTGATTTTTAGACTTGATCAAGATATTGTCAAGATGATCATTCTGAGCAAGTTTGATGATAATGCGACTAAAATTGTGGCCTCTACAGTGTTCAAAACGTTTTTCTATGATTTGACCTACTGACCTACTTTTTGACTGGACATGACCCATATTCAAACTTAACCGAGATATTGTCAAGAAGATCATTCTGAGCAAGTTTGATGATGATCGGACCAAAACTGTAGCCTCTAGTTTGTTCACAAGGTTTATTAATGATTTGACCTACTGACCTACTTTTTGCCGAAATTGACTTAGATATTGTCAAGATGAGCTTTCTTAGCAAGTTTGATGAAAATCAGATTAAATCTGTGGCCTCTAGTGTGTTGACAAGGGGTTTTCATCAATTTGACCTACTGCCCTACTTGTTTACCCAACATGATCCATATTCAAACTTGACTGAGATATTGTCAAGATGATTATTCAGATTAATGATGATTTGACCAAAACTGTGGCCTCTAGTATGTTCACAAGGTTTTTCAATGATTTGACCTACTGACATACATTTTGACCCAACATGACCCATTTTCGAAATTTACTTAACAATATTGTCAAGATGGTCAGTCTTAGCAAGTTTGATGATGATCAGACTGAAACTGTGGCCTCTAGTGTGTTCACAAGGTTTTTCTATGAATTGACCTACTGACCTACTTTTTGACCCAACATGACACATTTTTAAACATGACAGAGATATTGTCAAGATGATCAGTTTGAGATAAATTCATGATGATTGGTCCAAAACTGTGGCCTCTAGTGTGTTCACAAGGTTTCTCTATGATTTAACCTACTAACCTACTTTTTGACCCGACATGACCCACATTCGAACTTGACCGAGATATTGTCATGGTGATCATTCTTACCAAGTTTTATGATGATTGGCCCAAAACTGTGACCACTGGTGTGTTCACAAGCAAAGGTTACGCACGGACGACGCACGACGACGCCGGACATCTCACAGTCACAAAAGCTCACCATGACCTTCGGTCAGGTGAGCTGATAAATGCACACTAATTATAGATTTCACTCACATCAAGTTCCCGGTCACAAATCTTTTTTGAAATACAGTACTTGTAAAAAGCTTACTCAAGGGGAGCAATTTCCAAGTAAGAAAATCTGCTGTTGATTTCATGACTTTTAGTAATTACTCGTTACTGATTGGTAATTGATAACTATTTTCCACTTTCAAAATCAAAATTTCTAACTTTACATAATATATGAAAGCAAAGACAAATGAGAGAGTGATATAAAAGGAACAAACAGTGATAAAAAAAAATGGGAAAATAAACGTTCAATTTCAATTTAAATCTAAGCTAAATATAAGTAAAATAGAGCTGCTACGGTCACTGTACAAAACTACTAAGTATCTGTACGACTGAGTGCAGATGCACCTCTCTCGTAAGGGATAACTGTAAATAAATTACGTCAGCTTATGTAATCTTTACTGGCCGCCAGATCATATTTATTCTGTGCAGTCAGCTGAGACAGAACAAAGGATTATCGGCTTTTTGAAGTTGATGTTTACCGTTAAAGGCATTTATTCTGTAACAGTAAAACACACGGTGTGTTCATAATTGTTTTATTGCCCCCTGTGATATACTGACTATAGCAGATCAAAGGCGGCCCTTAATAGGGTGATTAGTAGCTCTTGTTGAATCCCCTGACTGAGGCACTTAAGAGGAAAGTCAATAATGTACACCAGTCAACAGTAAGTAATTTATTGATTTTCCCCAAGGAGGCCCCTTACCTGTTGAAGACAGAGGACTTCTTTTCAGTCAGCTCTGAAGGCTACATAATATTATGTAATGAAATGAAAGTCCTCAATAATCAAGAATAAATGCCTTTAAGTGTCCCATATATTCTCCTGCTTATTCGTAGTAAAAATTTTAAGTATGTATCACCTTACCGCAAATGGTAGCTCTGGAAAAAATTGGGGACAGGAAAATTGCAAATGCGGGAGATTCTGTCTCCCGGACGGGAGAACGGGAGGTATGCTTCAAATGCGGGAGCCTCCTGCATGATCCGGGAGATATCACAGGTATGAGTACTGGCCAGACCCTCTTGAAGTCCTCAAGGGTCTCTGACATGACCACGCTCTCAGGTAGCTGGTTCCAGAGTCTGATGCCCGAGGGGAAGAAGGAGTACAGGAAGACGTCTGTTCTGCAGAATGGTACCATGTACTCAGGGGATGGCCTCTTGTGCTTGAAGATGTCGGGTGGAAGAACCTGGAGGCTGGGATATCCACAAGGCCGTGGGTGATGCAATACACCATCACAAGTTTAGCATCTTGTCGTCGCTGCTGAAGGGATGGCCAGCCAAGGTTCTGGATCATCTTGGAGGTGCTGCTCTTTGTATGGTAGTCACCACTGACGAACCTGGCTGCTCGCCGCTGTACCGCCTCCAGCTGCTGAATGCATGTAGTGGTGTGTGGGTCCCATGCTGACGTGGCGTAGTCTGTGATTGGTCTAACCAGGGTCTTGTAGCACTGTGCTTTGACTTCTTGGGGGCACCTGCTTAGATTCCTGCGGAGAAAGGCCAAGCTGTTGTTTGCCTTCTTTATGGTGGCGTCCACGTGGGGTTTCCATGACATGTCTTCTGAAATGAGGACTCCCAGGTACTTCCCTGTCTTGGCGACTGTCAGGTCCTGGCGATGTATCTGGCAGGTGGCTTCAACTGGGTTCTTTCGTTTGGTTACCCTGACCACCTCGCATTTGCTGGGGTTGAACGACATCTGCCAGTCTGATTCCCATTGCTGAAGCCTGTCTAGATCCAGCTGGAGTGCAGCGGTGTCATCTGTGCTTGAGATCTTCAGGTACATGAGACTGTCATCAGCAAAGAGACGGGCTGTGGAGCTGACTTTTTGTGGCAGGTCGTTTATGTAGAGGAGGAACAACAGAGGTCCAAGGACTGTTCCTTGAGGGACACCGGATACGACTGGGGCAGTTGTGGAAGACTGGCCTTCGACGAGAACTTGTTGTTTTCTGTCTGTGAGGAAGCTCTGGATCCACTGTAGCAGGCTGCCTCTTATTCCATAGTGCTTTAGCTTGATAGCAAGGTGAGGAACTTTGTCGAACGCCTTGCTGAAGTCCAGGAGGATGGCGTCGATCTGTTGTCCCTCATCCATTCCTGCAGCGAGGTCTTGAAGGGTCAGGATGAGCTGGCTTTCACAGGATCGCCTCTTTCGAAACCCATGCTGCTGGTCTGACAAGATGCCATGTGCCTCGAGGTGTTCCATCACTTGACTATGCAGGATGTGTTCGATGACCTTGCTGCAAACAGATGTCAGGGAGATGGGTCAAGGTTGGTCGGTAAATACCGGTGGCGGGAATTCCCACTGGTATTTACCGGTAATTACCGTCCTGGGAAATACTTCAAATTTCAGCAAAAGTGGGAAATACTGGAAAATATGATTTTTGTTTTGCTATTTCATAGAAAAACACTATCAATATTTGTGTAATTTAATTGAAATAATGAACAGTAAGCTATTTTGCAATATGCCTCCCATACATACATGTCAAAGTCTGCTTTTACTCAACCAAACACTTGTGTAAGCATAAATATAAAGTGATCTGTTGTTATGTAGGGCGCAGAGTTATTTAAAATCACTCATATGCTCAAGAAGATAAAATACATAATGACCCCCATATTTGAGACAGACATGCCTGGGCAAACTGTGCAGACCCAGATCAATATCACTTAGCTTCTTTAACCCATTGCATGCGGGAAACCCCTAAAGGTGTATCTTGGCAAACAGTGTATGCCCAGATCAGATGCCACAGAACACGGCGTCTGATCAGGGCCTGCACTATTTGCTAAGATAATTTTCTGTCTAAAATGGAATAAAATGAAAAAAAAATAAAATAAAATAAGCCTGACACCCCTTATATGACAAATAGACTTGTCCAACACACAGCAATGGAATAGTCTACTGGTATTCAATGGGTTAAGAGAGTTTGCCACTGGAACTACATGTACCCCACTACATGTTTTGTATGTAACCACATGGTTCATTTTTTTTAGATTTACAACAACTCTTTGGATGTTTGAATTTTAAGGATATTTACACTAGAAAAGGTTTGTTGACATGCTTGACAAGTGCTAAAAACGTGTAAAAGGTGTGATAATTTAATTGTTTGTTTGAGACAGGTATTAAAATCACACAGTTAATTTAAGCATAAAAGGTTTCTTAAATTATCTACAGATACCTAAGTATTAAAATTACATGTATCAAGGGAAAAAGCTGAAAGTTAAAAACTAAAATTTTAGAATTACATTTGAAAAGAAATTATATACATTCTATATGAAGGCAGTCAAGGGATTCAGTATAAAAAGGGCTGGAAAATTCTTCAAAATTTCACTTGTCCTACATGACTAAGTGCATGTAAAATTTGGTAAATGTCGTAAGGACAAGAAAAACTTTTTACTTGTCCTTAAATGTTTTTTTGTCATTGCAAGCAGACAAGTGGAATTTTCAAGCCCTGCATGAACTTGAAATAATTTTGCTTTCAAATAGCTAGGTGGTTGGGGTATATTAAGCTGTCTCAATTGGTACCACCTAGTCAAATTTATATTTCCCGGGAATTCCCTGTATTTCCCGCCGTCCAGGGAAATATGAGTATTTCCCGCTTTTTTGCCAACCTTGGTCTGTAATTGGCTGGACTGCTACGATCACCTTTTTTGAAGATCAGAGTCACATAGGCTTGTCTCCAGTCTTGGGGGACTTCACCTTGGTGCAGCGAGGCCGGAAAATAAGAGTCAGGGCTGATACTTTGTATCACTGATGGCCTGATGTTGACCTGGCATCCTTTGCTGGCTGGGCAGTGCCAGCAAATGCATCCTGTTTCACCTACCAGTTGAGCAAAAACTGTATTTTGACATGTTCACAGAAAAAAAAACCTGGAGTGTATGTAATATACACCTGTAATGGTCAAATGTGACTGGAAGCCTCCGTGGTGCAGTGGTTACACTACTCGCCTTGTAAACCAGGGATCGCAGGATCGATCCCGGGCTTCTCCAGACTTTCGGATGAGTCTTCAATCCGAGGTCCCGTCTCCGTGTGACCTTAGCTGTTGGTGAGACGTAAAACTAAAACTCACTCACTCAAATGTGACTGACGCAGTATCGGTCAGTCTGAAAGCCCCATGACACCCCAAGACACCAAAATTTATTATTTATTTATTTCCACAATAGTGTTAGAAGGCTTTTCAATACCTAAATGTATTTAATAAACCAAATTAATACTCTTTTTACGTCCTAAACAGTTACGGAATGCACTGTATATACACTTGTAGCTATCAGCGAAGGCAATTCGGCAATGTAATAAACACCCAAGACACTTATCTATGGCCTTTGTTGTTACTTGCCATTTATGGCACGAAGAGATAAAACTAGCACAATTCTAAGAAGTTATAGAGACAAATAGGTATTCTCTGTTCTATATTCTGGAGTTTGGGATTTATCAAATAATTATTCAAAAACAAAAAATTCAAAACCAAAGCCTTGTATCTTAGGACACATTTTATCATTGCCTATTTTCCACCAATTAGTAAAAAAAAATGTCAAATAACCCATCCATCCATTTGTTCCGATCTTTGGATAAAAGGTACCGAATGTATAATTAAATTATCTCATTTATGCCCATCAATTACTAATAGCTGATGTCTATGCATGCAAGCGGCCACTTGTTTACTGATTACGTTATTGTTCGCTTCATCCTCTTTAACTGATAATACTTTTCACGCCTATTGAATAGTCACATGTGTGTCTCTGCAAAGATGACACAGCAAAGTGTTGGGGACCGATAGAATATTAAATTGTTCATGTTATTTCTAATGGTTTATTTTCTTACTTTACTTTTTACAGTATTTAAAATTGTAGCCAATAAATAAATTCTAATTAAATACTAATTAAAAATGTGATATTTTTGCATATTTCTGCTCCAAACATAGATTGTGAGCACTCATTAGGACGCCAAGGTGGTTCTAATGAGTAACCACAACTTATGTCTTAGAGGGAGGCCTTCATGCGGACTGAACAGATTCTTTGTTCGAATCCCGACGGAAGTGTGGGGGGGATCAATTGTTGCCACGGTGGAGTTTGTTTTGCTGAACGTTCCGGGGCGGTTCTTCTGTCGTTGCTGATTTTTGATATTGCTTTTCGTTGAGTATGTATCGTTTATATCATTTTGTTTTGGGTAGTCAATTATGTGGGAAAGTAACTGTCCTTTTGGCTTTTCGCTAGTGATGTTTCCATTATGGTCCAGATGTTACATGTGTGTGTTTCTTTCCCTTGGTGTCTCTAATGGGAGCTGTGGGTTAATTGTGTGGAGTCCTGATCATTGCCTTCACTTCTATTAGAGCAGGGATAAGGAAAAGAATGTATAACACTGGAAAATAGAAGGCTACGAATTGACTGACTGTTTAAAACAATGTGTATATACTGATATCAGGTATTCTAAACATGGCCAAATGTAAATCTTTTCGCGAAAAATCGCTTCAATTATATAAAAAATATAAAATGATAATAAATGTGTTACAATAAATGTGTCTTGGGGTGTCTTGGGGCTTTCAGACCAACCCGACGCAGTATCAGAAGATAGATAGATAGGCCAAAACAATATCCAGTCTGATCAAAATTTTAGCTGTGAATACATTTTTATCTAAAATGGATTCGTACAGGCAGAGAAAACTGAATTCTGAGCAGGTGTAGATTCTTACAAGCACAACCTGATTACTCGGTCATTTGATTTGCCGAAACTTGTCATTGGTGGTCAGAAAAGTCTCCGGATGAGTGTGTTTGAGTTTTATGTCCCACCAAGAGCTATGGTCATACAGAGACAGGACTTCAGTTTAAAGACTCATAAATTTGAAAGTCTGGAGAAACCCGGGATCAAACCAACAACCACTGGTTTATGAGGCTGTCTCTTGATGTTAAACCCAATCGTAAATACCATCTTTTTCATTTGGACGAAATCATGAAAGTGACCTTTAAACTGTTGTAACAAACATATTTCAGATTGTAGTTAATGATTTCAAGAAAGATAGAGGTGTTTTGATGACATTTACCTAGATCAATTTTACGCAGATAGCATACATTGGGTGAAGTTGTCTGTTTCTGGCGAAAGGATGTGTACTGTACTGGTTAACCGCTTAAGTATAAGCCTGCCCAGGAAAAGTGTGGATAGGTTAACTGACTGGCTCAAAAATGACATAAATAGTGTTGACTGGGACATTTAAGTCCATTACAAACAAACAAACAAAGCATATGTTACGTGTGACAGTCTGATTATTTTACAATAAAAATGTGCAAAATTAATGATAAAAAAACTAAAAATAAGATGAATAAACAAACTAGAATATATACAGTGAAATTCCGATATTAAGACCCCCTAAAATTAACACTAATTCTGCTTTAAAAACCTTATTTAGTAGGTTGCAGTTATTCCATCTTTGTATTTTCTGCATACAGTTTTCTCTGGTCAGTACCTTTGGTACTGTTCAAAAGTGGTCTTAATATAGGAATTCTACTGTATTTAACAACCCATTTATAAATTGTAATTTGATAAAATTTTTGTGATAATCAGTTTAATGGTTAAAATAACGTAATTTGCATATGTTTATGTGGAATCAAGCGCTTTTTGCCAACCACAAAGGGGCATGGTCCATGTCCGATTATGCAGGGGAATTAATACATTGTATCTGTCTGTAGAGCACCCATATCTGAAGACTCGTGTTTCCTGTTGTTAAACTTTTTTATGCCCCCGCCATTCGAAGAATAGTGGAAAGGGCATATAGTGTTGCTCCTGTCCGTATGTGCGTCCGGGACTGGCCCCGATAGCTCAGATGGTAGAGTGTCCGCTCCGGGGAACGGGAGGTCTCGGGTTCGATCCCGGGCCGCGACATATCAAAGTCGTTAAAAGTGGTACTAGCTGCTCCTCGCTTCGCACTCAGATTTACGGGGTAGAGCTAGGACTGGTCGATCCAGTGTCAGGATAATGTGACTGGGTGTGGTATCATGTAATGTGTCTGGGACATGATACTTCAGTGAGGCAGCACTATAAACGTGAGCATTGTGCTCTCTGTCGCAACCAGACACCATCGTGATATGACTGAAAAATAATTGAATAGACGTTAAACCCGAATTCACACACACACACGTGCGTCCGGAACTTAAATGCAGTCAATAACTTCCTTATTTATTGATGGATTTTAAAATTACTTGGCAGAAATGTTAACCGTCCTGTAACGATGTGTCACGTGCAAAACCCAGGTACGTACCTCCAAGGTCAAGGTCATACTTAGAGGTCAAAGGTAAAAAAAGGGTCCAAAACTTAAACACAGTCAATAACTTTCTTTTTTCTGGACGGATTTTGTAATTACTTTGTAGAAATGTTAACCATCATGAGACGATGTGTCACCTGCAAAACCCAGGACCGTACGTCCAGGGTCAAGGTCATACTTAGAGGTCAAAGGAAAAAAAAATGGTTCAAAACTTAAATACAGTTAATAACTTTCTTATCTCTGCATGGATTTTGAAATTACTTTGCAGAAATGTTGGCCATCAATAGACAATCTGCCTCACACAAAACCAAGGTCCTTACCCCCAAGGTCAAGGTCATACTTAGAGGTCGAATGTGATAAAAGGGTCCAAAACTGAAACACGGTCAATAACTTTCTGTGGATGAATACAAACATAGACATATTTTCAGGCGGGGGCAACCATATCCTATGGGCGCATTTCTAGTTTTCTGCAAGTATTAGCTTTCACAAAAAGCTTGGTCTGCACTTAGCACTCATTGATTTGTGTAGTCATAGGATTGGAAAGTAAATTGACAAAATGGTTATCGCTTATGTGTATGTCGTTATCGTGTGCCAGTAAATATGGAAGTGTACATACATGTATAACAGCCACTCCAGTTTCGATTGTTTGTTTGTATTGGGATTTAATCACAGGAACCAGTTTCAAGCTTTTAGGTTTATTGGCCCCGTCAACACTATTTAGATCATTTTTCAGCTGGTCAGTTTACCTATCCCAGAGTTCTCGGAAACGCCGAATCCGGCGTATTTTTACGCCTGTTTTTGCTTTTGTACGCGTAAAATTTCCTGTCTTGGATTCTTAATTACGCCATTTTTTTCTCCTGACGCGTCCGTAATCCCGTGTAAAAATGACATCAATCACATCAAAAGATGACAGCGGGTGTCCAATTGATCTCCAAATTTAGCTGCCGCTTTCGGATCAAAAGTTTACCGTTAATCGTCGCCGCCAGGCTTGTTCAAGCATTACCTGGCGAGGACAGTCGTCTGTATTACTCTCTCGGCCAATCAGAGCGTCACGGCTAGAAGATTGACAGGTCAGTCTTGCGGGTTGCGAGATGCAGCAATCTTGTGGCCGATTAACATTAATTAACTGTTTTGTTTCCGGATACGTGTATAGACAGTTGGATTATCGGTAATTTGATTGTTGAAAAAACTGTCGGAGGCATAGTTAAAGGATGCGATAATCTAGTGGATAAATCGTCTTTATTACGATTAAAGAAAATTATGACTCGAGTTTTCTCGCATTATCAAGTTACCTTGATTAGGCCTATTTGAATGAAAGAAATTAATTATCAAGTGTTGAACTGCCTGCTAATAGTAGAGGTCCGGAACAGACACCTGTGGCATCTGATCTGGGCCTGCACTGTTGTTGTTTTTTTTTCTCCCCACATGGGGCTATTGTAATGGTCTTCGTCTTACATCCGTCCGTCTTACCGGATAACTCCTAGGCAGTGATAGATAGAAACTTGAAACTTTGGGAACTGACAGATCTTTGGTCTGGGGAGTGCATGACATTTCCAGAATTTTGATCATGCCCTAGGGGTGGGCCCAAGGAGGTAGGGCCCGCTAGAAACTTGAAACTTTGGGAACTGACAGATCTTTGGTCTGGGGAGTGCATGACAATTCCAGAATTTTGATCATGCCCTAGGGGTGGGCCCAAGGAGGTAGGGCCCGCGGGGGTCAAAAATCAAAATTTTCAGGACATGGTCGTGTAACATACAAATGAATCCAAAAGTTTCATATGCCATTTTATGAACTAGGATATAGTGCATGGCCTGAACAGACTTGTCCTGTTGGTGCAGCCTGATCAGAGCCTGTATGAATGTTAACTGCTCACACTCAATTTAAACCCATATCCTGATGAATAAATTAATTTACCCAGTCCACTCATGACTTTCAAAGCCTAATGTAATTTATCCATTCAAATTCACAATCTGAGTGACAGTGTAAATCCTGATCAGATGAAAGACATCTGATCTGGATCTCCACTGCAAGAAAAGGGTTTGTCATGTTAAGCAGAATAAGGGTTCAAGCCCCAAAGTCTTTTGGAGTCACACTCTACTGTCGTACGCATTTAGCCATAATTGACACATTTTTAGGGTCAAACTCCAACTTTTCAAAATTTGACTACAACTTTTCAGATTTGAATCCAACTTTTTCCATGGATGGATTCTAAAACTCCTGTTTTCAAAATCCTAGTGAGAACTCTGTATCCAGTATCCACACTTTGCCTTGGCAAGCTTATCAGTAAGCAGTTAACCAGTACATTGCACATTCTTTAGCCAGAAACTGACAACTGCCCTTCTTGAATCAGTGGAAGGAGGAGAATGACAGTAGAAAAGATTTCATGATCAATCTCCACAAATGAATGTTGCCGACCCCGACAGTTTTGTATTCAAATAAAAGTACAGTAAAACTTCGATGTCTCGAACACCGATGGCTCGTTTACCATGGATGTGTCGAACCCATTCTTGAGTCCCTAGCGAAATCCTAAGAAATAGTGGAGGATAATTAAGAAGATTTTAGTCTTTTATCTTGCAAATGTATGCTGTGTGTACTCATTAAAATCGCCTCGATGAGGCGATTCTAATGAGTACACACAGCATACATTTTCATTATAGAACACCGAAAAGATGACTAAAAGTATCTCGTTATGCCTCCTGACAGTAACCTCAGTGGATCGAACTACCCCTGTCTCGAACAGATTTTCGATGTCCCATAGGTGTTCAAGTCATTGAAGTTCGACTGTATCAATCTTTCACTATGAAACGAAACAAAAACTCCGTAAAACAGGTACACCAACACCACAACCTCATTATAATATTGTTTGTTACAACATGGTTTTGGATATAACATGGTTTCAAGCTGGATCCCAAACATGTGTTTTGTTTGATTTGAGGTTTAATGTTCCCATCAACACTGTAAAGGTCATTTTGGAGACTTTGCTTCCAATTTTGTGGGAGTTTTACCCGACATTGAGATGAAATATCATCTCATGCCCTGCCGCCCAAAGAAACCAATAGGATTTATAAGCATGGACTGGCTGACTCGCACAGCTTTGCTTGGGCAGGCTTAGATCCTCTGAGTGGTTTACCAGTACTTGTGTGCTGGTCGGTTTCAGCTCTGCAGGGAGGCATCATGCAGCCCATCTATTTCTTCAAGCCATGATGTATGGGGCCAACCCAAACGTGTAGGTTATATAGATAAATGGTCATTTTTCTGTATAATCTATAATTTTTGTATAGATATAACATTTTTTTTTAACTTACATGGTTTCTGCTTTGGGTCCCATTATTCCTGTTATAAAGAGGTTGTTATGTACATCTACCAGTTTTCTTTTACAGTGAAATTCGACTATTAAGACGGCCTAAAATTAAGACTAAATCTGCTTTAAAAAGCTTAGTTAGCATGTTACATTTATTCTTTCTTTGTTTTTTTCTGCATACAGTGTCCTCTGGTCAGAGACCACCTTTGGGACTGTTTAAAAGTAATCTTAAAGACCACTTTTGAACTGTCCCAAAGGTGGTCTTACTATAGGAATTTTTACTGTATTTCACATTGTAGGTTATGGAAAAAATAGTCATCAACACTAGCCGGCTTAATTATTTTTAAAAAGTGAAAACAAACAGAAACATAGATATACTTTATTGTGGGAGGAAAGTCAACATACATGTATGTAAACCCAGAGTGAGTGAGTGTTTGAGTTTTTACGTCCCACCAACAGCTAAGGTCATATGGTGTCGGGACCTCTGTTTAAAGACTCATCTGAAAGTATGGAGAAGCCCTGGATTGATCCTGCGATCCCTGGTTTACAAGGCGAGTAGCGTAGCCACTGCACCACGGAGGCTTCTATGTAAACCCAGAGTACATGTTTATTTTGTAGGCATGAGAGCATGTGATAAACTTAAGGACCTGTGCAACCTAAGGTGGCATTTGGCATGTACATTGTGTAACTGGCTGCCAGCAAGATGATTGAAGAATGTTTTTGTATTTTCAGTTTTTGTCAACTACATGATGAGTTTCAATACATAGATAACATTAAGACTTCTATGGTGTTGTAGTACAATTTTATGTGGATGCAAATGTCCCAAAAATGGCCAAAAAGTACTGTAACCAGTGGCCAACCATATTTTCACTGTTTTTTAAACAAATATTTCACTTAAGGTTAACGATACATCCACTTTAACTCTTATCTTGCTGTTCACGACAACCTCTATCTTTGCAAACAGTGTAGATCCAGATCAGATGGCTTCTGAAGACCCCATCTGATCCGGATCTACACTGTTTGACATTCAGTTTATGAATTTGTAGGAATAGATTACATCAAATAATCTGATTGGTTCAAAGTAAGAAATGGGTGTGGCTAAACTGAATATTCAGCAAGATAAGGGTTAAATATATAAATGTTACTTTACTTACATTCAACCCCACATTGATTATTGTAATCTGGTTTCGGGTGGAACAAATATTGTAGTCTGCAACATGTGAGTGTTTGAGTTTTACGTCCCACAAACAGCTAAGGTCATACGGAGACGGGACCTCGGTTTAAAGACTCATCCGAAAGTCTGGAGATGCCCCGGATCGGTCCTGCCTGCAACATGAGAGTTTGTACAATATGAGTGTCTGTGCCAAATGTCAAGGTCATTTGGCAACCTTGGTCCCAGTTTACTTCGATTGCAGGTTCATAGACTTTTCAAAGGACATTTTCTCTGAAACTCCAATTCCATGTAAATTTCATATAAAGCTTCACGGTAATGGCAGAACTAAAGTTTGTTGGAAAGGTTCAGGTCACATAACCAAAATGGCCTCTATGCCCAAATATGGTAAAAAACCTTGAAAAATCTCTTTCTCCATAATCGCTGGGCCAGTTGTCTTGAAAATTTGGCATGTGGCATCGGGTACAATAGTTTTTGTTTGTTTGATTTGAGGTTTAATGTCCCCATTAACACTGTAAAGGTTATTTTGGAGATGTTGCTTCCAATTTTGTGGGACTCTTACCCGACATTGAGATGAAATGACATCTCAAGCTCTGTCGCCCAATGAAACCAATAGGGTTTATCAGCATGGACAGTCCGACTCGCACCGCTTTGCCTGCACAGGCTTAGATCCTTTAAGCGGTTTACCAGTACTTGTGTGCGGATCGGTTTCAGCTCTGTGTGGAAGCATCATGCAGCCCATCTATTTCTTGGAGCCCCGATGGGCGGGGGCGAGCCTCCTGACAATTGCGGAACAGAAGTTTTTTGGAAAAGTCACATGACCAAAATATTCTCTATGCCCAAATATGGTAAAAAACCTTGAAAATCTCTTTCTCTAGAATCGCTGAGCCAGTTGTCTTGAAAATTTGATATGTGTCTTCAGGTGACATAGTACTACCAAGTTTGTTCAAATGATGACCCCAGGTTGACCTTGACCAATTTATAGTATCAATGATCATTGTCACTCAGATGAGGAGTGAGTGAGTGTTTGAGTTTTACGTCCCACCAACAGCTAAGGTCCAGGCCTTATATTTTTCAGACATTTTCAGGATTTCAGGCTTTTAGAGCTTGATATTTTCTTGATTTCTGGCTTTTAAATTCTGATTTTTCTTCCTATATTCTGCTTAGAGTGGCTTTTAACCCTTATGCTGCTGAAAAAAATTATTTACCCATACCCATGTCTGACTATTCACCAATCAAATTACATGTACTTGATATCATGTATTTGTTGAATTCGCAAACTGCATTACAAACAGTGTAGATCCTGATCAGATGGCTACTTCAGAAGCCATCTGATCAGGATCTACACTCTTTGCAAAGGTTATGGTTGTCATGCAGGATAAGGGTTAAGTCTGCAAACTCCGGCCTTTCAGGCACGGAAAAGTTCGGTCAGTATGAGGCCTGGAGGTCATACGGAGACGGGACCTCGGTTTAAGGACTCATCCGAAAGTCTCACTCAGATGAGAAAGGTGACCAAACAATACTCAGTATTAAGGGGAAGCAATCTTGACCTCATGGTCCTCTTGTTTTAATGCCCCATCATGGGGAAAGGGCTTGAGATGGATGGTTGGCACTTGCCTCAGGACTCGACCATTGACCCACCGGCTGTTGTCATTTACTGTCTAGGGTGTCCTTGCTAAATACTGCTTGTAGTTAACTGCTTGGAGGGTCTATGTGATTGTGTGTGAGTGTTTGAGTTTTACGTCCCACCAACAGAGATGGGACCTCAGTTTAAAGACTCCTCCGAAAGTCTGGAGAAGCCCAGGGTCGATCCTGCCACCCTGGTTTACAAGGCAAGTAGCCTAACCACTACACAACTGAGGTTTCTCTGTATGTGATTGTCTGTCCAGGTACATCTAACTGACAGGCCTGGCATGACCTTAGGGGTTGACTGGACCGTAAAACTACAACACATACATGTATCAGAACATAACTCCTCCTATATACTTTCTAAGTTTCTAAGATACAATTTTGGCTGTACTATATGTAATTGGATTTACAGGATATCATAGCTCAAACTAAGGAGACATAACAAAGATAATTAACCCTTCTCTTGCTGAATATTCAGTTTAGCCACACCCATTTCTAACTTTGAACCAATCAGATCACTTGATGCAATTTATTCCTACAAAGCTATAAACTTAATGTCAAACAGTGTAGATCTTGATCAGATGGCTTCTTCAGAAGCCATCTGATCTGGATCTGCACTGTTTCCAAAGATAGGGGTTGTCATGAACAGCATGATAAGAGTTAAGGATAAACTTCCCTTATTTGTTGTTAGAAGTATATGAGTAGGTTGTAGAGGCTTTAAGTAGCCACAGCATAATTATGTTTTAATGTAATAATAAGACAAAATATCCCAATATTAAATTCTTTGATATTTTGTTTGAGCTGAGCTTTTACATCCCTGTCAACACTATTTTGGTCATTTTGAGAGATTGCTTCCGATTTTGTGGGACTTTTACCTGACATTGAGATGAAATGACATCTCATCCCTGCTTCTCAAATAAACCTCTAAAGTTTGTAACTAGAAACGGTCCGATACACCTCAGTCTGTGATCTATGGGGTATTTTTAATGTCCTCATTAAGAAGAGAACAGGAAGTTTAAAATTATCAAAGGCAGGTCT
The DNA here is from genome assembly GCA_963580285.1 of Lucinisca nassula. Taxonomy (NCBI): domain Eukaryota; kingdom Metazoa; phylum Mollusca; class Bivalvia; order Lucinida; family Lucinidae; genus Lucinisca; species Lucinisca nassula. The sequence goes on from OY757017.1 coordinate 12,209,584, forward strand.
TACATGATACACTAGCCTCAATAGATCTCAAATATCTTATTAACTGGGACATGTGTAAATGTACTGGTCGTCTCGGTGGTGTTTTCCAAATCTAATAACGGCATTACTTAACATAATTTATCATATGACGTCGCGTCTGAGAGTGTAATAAGGTCATGTAATAAATTCGATAATTCACTTGTGGATTAAATATGCAAATTAGGCAGATATGTCCCGTAACGTTACATGTACGATGTCCTTAACGATGTCGCGTTTGCTATTGGCGGAATTTTGACATTTTTGTAAACAATCGTGAATAAAATACGTTTTAAATGTCATATGATAAATACAATATTGCATTCATGCTCATGTATTATTGAATTTTTTAAACTCGTTGAGAAAAAGAGATAAAATGTTCGGCAAAGTCTCCCATTTTATCCCTTTTCCTCAACTCGTTTAATAAATTCAATAATACATGAACAATTGAATTTATTAAACTCGTTGAGAAAAAGGGATAAAATGCTCGGCAAAGCCTCGTATTTTATCCCTTTTCCTCAACTCGTTTAATAAATTCAATAATACATGAACAATTGAATTTATTAAACTTGTTGAGAAAAAAGGATAAAATGCTCGGCAAAGCCTCACATTTTATCCCTTTTCCTCAACTCGTTTAATAATTTCAATAATACATGAACACTCATGTAAGATTCTCTATGTTAGAAGTTTTATGTTTTATAATGGCAAATAAGCTGATACATGTACATGTAATAATGTTGGCTGAAAATGCATTGCAAAAGCTACTCATATTTTTGCAGCAAATGTAACAGTGTACAGTAAAATTCGTATTTTATTAATTTAAAATTATTAAGACCACCATTGGGACTGTTCAAATGTGGTCTTTAAGACCATTTTTGAACTGAACAGTCCCAAAAATGGTCTTTTACCAGAAGAAAAAACAAAACAAAAACAAAATGAAATGTTCAGAAGAGTATGTTTTTGAAAAAAAAGTAGTCTTGATTTAGCAAGTCTCATTGTATTTTGTTGCTATTGGATACTTTTACATTCTGCTATAAATATTGCATTCTTCTATAAAATAGAAACTCTCCTATTTTTGGCAGACACTAAACATTTTTATCTCGTGTGATGAAAACATCCGAATTTTCACTCTTGCTTCGCACTCGTGAAAATTCTGATGTTTTTAGCACACTCGATGGAATATATTTGATATCCACCTCAATAAAGTAGATATCCTCTATGTATATAGGACTGAAGATTCCATTCAATACAAAATGGATTAAAAGTGAATAAAATGGAGTTGTAAAGTTGAAATGTGCAAATAATTATCATGGCTGACACAGCGACTGATGGAAGTGATTTATTTTCTTACACAGACAGTATTCGGGACAGCTTGGATAGAAGAATCAAACTCTCCATTAAAAGACTACTCAAATATGAGGTGCGACCAGACAGATGGGAAAACAAAGTTTTGGTAAGTCTGACTAAATGCTGTAAATTCAATATTCTCATGCACTTGCGTATGTAACGCGACGTCTGATTGGATAACGTCAAAAATTTGCGACAGTATATTCTGCGATATACTGTCGGAAATCCGACGTCACCACGTAACGTCGCTTTTCATTGGCTGGCATTTGGTTTTACGCAGCTCACTGCGCTTGTCACCTTGTGCAAAATAGTACACTTTTTAGCTTAACAACCGAAAAAGTGCATTAGAATGGGGATAACTGTATTGAAAATTGAAAAGTGCATTAAAATGGGGATAACTGTATTGAAAAGTGCATTAGAATGGGGATAACTGTATTGAAAAGTGCATTAGAATGGGGATAACTGTATTGAAAATTGTCATTTGGGGAGGTAAATCGTCGGTTTTACGGTCGCAAATTACGTTTTACGGCTCCGCTAATGCGTCGCCGTAAAACGAAATTTCCGACCGTAAAACCTCCGATTTACCTTTCCAAATGACATTTTCAGTACAGTTATCCCCTAATTCTCATGCACTTGTTTATGTAATGAGATGCCTGATTGGATAACGTCGAAAATTCGTGACAGTATATTACAGTAATGAATTTCATTTTCGTGGATTTTATCGATGTGTCAACACCGGCGAATTGTTCACAAACTGCATGAAGCCCAAATTTGGGCTTCATGCTAAGTTTGTGAGTGATTCGCCAAAGTTTACACATCAATAAAATCTATGGCCTTCACCCATTGTGGCTTAAAGAAATAGATGGGTTACATGATACTTCCATGCAGAGCTGAAAGTGACTGCACACGGGTACTGGTTAACCACTTAGAGGCTCTGGGCATGCCTAGGCTAAGCGAGTCAGACTGCCCATGCTAATAAAACCTATTTGTTTCATTGGGTGACAGGGCTTGTGATGCCATTTCATCTCAATGTTGGGTAAAAGTCCAACAAAATTGGAAGCAACGTCTCCAAAATGATCTATACAGTGTTGATGGAAACATTAAACCTCAAATAAAAAAACAAACATCAATAAAATCCACAAAAATGATAATTCATTCTTAATAATTCCAACTTTGCCATCGAAAATGCCACCAAAATGGTACATTTTAGGAATTATTGCGGAAGCGTAAAAATGAACTTGAACAATGGCCATAGCGGAATGGTAATTCAGTTAGAAGCTGCCATCTTTGAAAGAAACCCAATTGAAAAAAAAACGTCAAGTTTTTAGCTCACCTGGGCCGAAGGCTCCAGGGGAGCTTATAGTATAGTGGGTCCTCCGTCGTCCGTCGTCCGTCCGTCGTCCGTCCACACTTTTGAGCAGCTATATCTCTGTATCCTGCAGGCTGATCTCAATCATTTCTCACCTGTAGTATGCCTCTGGTGGGGCATTGATGACATAAACTTTTTTTTGAAATCGCTCTAAAACTTTGGTTCCTATGGCAACCACAAGGTCCCATAGACTTACTATGGGAAAATGCTTGTCATCACCGTAGCGCCTTCAGTTTTGATCAGATCTTTCTGAAACTTATATGTAAGGTGACTGGGGATAAAAACTCGGATGAGTTCGAAAACCGGCCAAGTCGGCCCATTTATCATAGAGTTACGTCCCTTTGATTGCTGAAAATGCCCATTTTCGACCTTGTCATCACCGTAGCCCCTTCAGTTTTGATCGGATCTTTCTGAAACTTATATGTAATGTGGCTGGGGATAAAACCTCGGATGAGTTCGAAAACCAGCCTAGTCCGCTGGTTTATCATAGAGTTACGTCCCTTTGATTGCTGAAAATGCCATTTTTGACCTTGTCATCACCGTAGCCCCTTCAGTTTTGATTGGATCTTTCTGAAACTTATATGTAAGGTGGCTGTGGATAAAATCTCGGATGAGTTCGAAAACTGACCAAGTCGGCCCTTTTATCGTAGAGTAACGTCCCTTTGATGGCTGAAAATGCTGATTTTTGACCTTGTCATCACTGTAGCCCTTTCAGTTTTGATCGAATCTTTCTGAAACGTATATGTAAAGTGGCTGGGGATAAAATCTCGGATGAGTTCGAAAACCAGCCAAGTTGGTCCATTTATCACAGAGTAACGTCCCTTTGATTGCTGAAAATGCCGATTTTTGATCTTGTCATCACCGTAGCCCTTTGAGTTTTGATCGGATCTTTCTGAAACTAATACGCAAGGTGGCTGGGGATAAAGCCTCGGATGAGTTCGCATACCGGCAAAGGTGGCCTATTTATCATAGAGTTAGGTCCCTTTGATTGCTGAAAATGTTGATTTTTGACCTTGTCAACACTGTAGCCCCTTCAGTTTTGATCAGATCTTTCTGAAACTTATATGTAAGGTGGCTGGGGATTAAACCTCGGATGAGTTCGAAAACCGGCCAAGTTGCCCCATTAACTATATAGTTACGTCCCTTTGATGGCTGAAAATGTCGATTTTTTACCTTGTCATCACCGTAGCCCCTTCAGTTTTGATCGAATCTTTCTGAAACCTATATGTAAGGTGACTGGAGATAAAACCTAGGATGAGTTTGAATACCGGCCAAGTTGGCCCATTTATCATTGATTTACGTCCCTTTGATTGCTGAAAATGCCGATTTTTGACCTTGTCATCACCATAGCCCCTTCAGTTTTTATCGGATCTTTCTGAAACTTATATGTAAGGTGGCTGGGGATAAAATCTTGGATGAGTTCGAAAACAGGCCAAGTCAGCCAATTTATCGTAGAGTTCTGTCCCTTTGATGGCTGAAAATGTTGATTTTTGACCTTGTCATTACCGTAGCCCCTTCAGTTTTGATCAGATTTTTCTGAAACTTATATGTAAGGTGGCTGGGGATGAAACCTCGGATGAGTTCGAAAACTGGCCAAGTCGGCTCATTTATTTTAGAGTAACATCCCTTTGATTGCTAAAAATGCCAAATTTTGACCTTGTCATCACCGTAGCCCCTTCAGTTTTGATCGGATCTTTCTGAAACTTATACGTGATGTGGCTGGGAATAAAATCTTGGATGAGTTTGAATACTGGCCAAGTCTGATCGGATCTTTCTGAAACTTACATGTAAGGTGGCTGGGAATAAAACCTCAGGTGAGTTCGAATACCGGCCAAGTCGGCACATTTATCATAGAGTGACGTGCCTTTGATTGCTGAAAATGCCTATTTTTGACATTGTTATCACTGCTGCCCCTTTAGTTTCGAACGGATCTTCATGAAACTTACGAACAAGGAAGTCAGGCAGAAAGCTTGGAGGAGTTTGAAAACTCTTGTTTTTGAACTTGTCATCACCATAGCCACTTCAGTTTAGATCGGATCTTCTTAGCAAGTCAGGAATAAAAGCTTGAATGAGTTTGAAAACCGGTGAGGTCCGCCTGTTTATCATAGAGTTAAATTCTACTTGATTTTCAGAAAATGCTTACCCTGTCATCACCATATCCTCCCATAAAGCCTTCAGTAAAGGTTGGCACTTCCTTAAACTTTGAATCTGTTAGCTCAGGTGAGCGATACAGGACCAAGCTAGCTTGGTCCTCTTGTTTTTAAATCGGTTTATTTGTCTCCTAACATTTCTAATTTCAATAGTTTCCCATCTTTTAATTTACCCTAAATATTTAGACACCTCAACTCCCTACCATACCTGTTCTGAAATTTGAAAAAGAACAAGTTACTGTCAGAGGTTGTGTCTAAAAATAGCTGGATAAGTGGCAAACGTGTAGACCATGATGAGACGCCACTTTCTGCAGCATCTTATTTGTATTTACACTGCTTAGGCATGTCTGTCCAAATACATACATGTATCATAAATACAGTATATGTATAATTGTTAATGCCAAATGCTTCAACCCATACAATGCCAATCATGACAATTGTCGTCTGCTTTGTCATCTGTCGGTTACTTTAAAACTCATTTTGGCAACATTTAGGAGCAGTCTGATCTGGGTCTACATGTTTGCCTGTATGAAAAATATTTCTAAAAAGTTTGCAAGAAGATTCATCAGATGACATAAGCAGACGACATTTTCATCTCCATTTAGACTTCTTTTTGTTAGCTCACCTGTCACGTAGTGACAAGGTGAGTTTTTGTGATCACATTTTGTCCGTCGTGCCTGCGTCCGTGCGTGCGTCCATAAACAATTTCAAATAAGTATATCTCTAATACCCCATGGCTAATCTTGATCAAGTTTCATGTGAAGCATCACCAGGTAGGGGGAAAGGCTGCATAAGGTTTTTGGGCTGATCAGATTGGAATTCTGGTTGCCATGGCAACATATAGCTCCCATAGACTTATATTGGGAACAATTTTAAAAATCTTCTTCGCTGAAACCACAGGGCCAAGAGCTTAGATAATTAGCTTGTAACAATGTCAAGTGGTCACCTACATAAATCCTGCCAATCATGCCCCTGGGGTCCAAATTGGCAAAACCCCGGGGCCCCTTAGCTCTCATAGATTCATAATGGAAAAAAAAGCTTCAAAAATCTTCTTCTCTGAAACCATAGGGCCCAGAGCTTAGATATTTAGCATGTAGCAATGGCAAGTGGTCACCTACATAATTCCTGCCAATCATGGCCCATGGGTCCAAACGGGCCATGCCCCGGGGCCCCTTAGCTCCCATAGACTCATAATGGAAAAAAGCTTCAAAAGTCTTCCTCTCTGAAACCACAGGGCCCAGAGCTTAGATATTTAGCATATAGCAACGGCAAGTGGTCACCTACATAAATCCTGCCAATCATGCCCCTGGGCTCCAAATGGGCCACGCCCCGGGGCCCCTTAGCTCCCAAAGACTCGTAATGGAAAAAAAGCTTCAAAAATCTTCTTCTCTGAAATCACAGGGCCCAGAGCTTAGATATTAAGCATGTACATGTAGCAACGGCAAGTGGTCATCTACATAAATCCTGCCAATCATGCCCCTGGGGTCCAAATGGGCCACGTCCTGGGGCCCCTTAGCTCCCATAGACTCAAAATGGAAAAAAGCTTCAAAAATCTTCTTCTCTGAAACCACAAGGCCCAGAGCTTAGATATTTAGCTGCTGATTTTAGCATGTAGCAATGGCAAGTGGTCACCTACATAAATCCTGCCAATCATGCCCCTGGGGTCCAAATGGGCCATGCCATGGGGCCGCTTAGCTCCCATAGACTCAAAATGGAAAAAAGCTTCAAAAATCTTCTTCAGAAACCACAGGGCCCAGAGCTTTGATATTTAGCATGTAGCAATGGCAAGTGGTCACCTACATAAATCCTGCCAATTATGCCCCTGGGGTCCAAATGGGCCATGCCCTGGGACCCCCTTTGCTCCCATCGACTTATAATTGAGAAAAGCTTCAAAAATCTTCTTCTCTGAAACTTTGAAGCACAGAGCTTAGATATTTAGTATCTAGCAACATAAAATAGTCACCTACATAAATCCTGGTAACCCTGCCCCTGGGTTCCAAATGGGCCACACCCCGGGGCCCCTTAGCTCCTTTAGACTTATAATGGGAAAAAAAGCTTCAAAAATCTTCTTCTCCGAAGCCATAAGGCCCAGCTTTTAGATATTCAGTGTAGCAATGTCAAGTGGTCTCCTCCACTAATAATTTTCTGGTACACAGGTGAGCGATATAGGGCCATTGGACTCAAAATGGAAAAAAGCTTCAAAAATCTTCTTCAGAAACCACAGGGCCCAGAGCTTTGATATTTAGCATGTAGCAATGGCAAGTGGTCACCTACATAAATCCTGCCAATTATGCCCCTGGGGTCCAAATGGGCCATGCCCTGGGACCCCCTTTGCTCCCATCGACTCATAATTGAGAAAAGCTTCAAAAATCTTCTTCTCTGAAACTTTGAAGCACAGAGCTTAGATATTTAGTATCTAGCAACATAAAATAGTCACCTACATAAATCCTGGTAACCCTGCCCCTGGGTTCCAAATGGGCCACACCCCGGGGCCCCTTAGCTCCTTTAGACTTATAATGGGAAAAAAAGCTTCAAAAATCTTCTTCTCCGAAGCCATAAGGCCCAGCTTTTAGATATTCAGTGTAGCAATGTCAAGTGGTCTCCACTAATAATTTTCTGGTACACAGGTGAGCGATATAGGGCCATTGGGCCCTCTTGTAATTATATGGAGTCTGAAACTTTGCAAAATGTGTAATGTATATCTGTACTTTTGATTCAGGCCTTTTCCAACAACAGACTGTTTATTTTCACAGTCAAGAATCCAACAAAGGTAAGTGACATATTGCCTCATCTTAGCAAGCAGATGTGACAGTTTCCCATTTTGTACTGCATGGAATCTTCCACCTTACATACATGTAGAACAGGACTTCATTTCAAAGTTTAGGGGTGTCAGGTTGTGTTATCTTTCAAATTTGTTTGGAAAATGGCTGAAGTTGTTGCAAACAGTGTAGACCCTGATCAGATGCCGCATTGTGCGGCATCTGATCTGGGCCTGCAGTGTTAGCCAGTATCCAATTTTGGAGTTTTCCCACCCCCACCTCATAAAATGGGTTAATGATGTAATTGTAATATATTGTTGTCTGCAAGCATTTATTTCATCTCTTAAAGTGCCAAGTTCAAGTGCAGTAGTAGCAGATGACATTTTCAAATATTTTTTTCCTACTTTGCCATGGTTAATCATTCTTTGCATGAAATTCCAGGCCTGTTTTAGGGAGACTATTCACATGACTGTTTACCCTGAAGAACAGCTAATGAAAAAAACAGATCTGTTTATATTTTGCTTGGCACTTCAAATTTTTAAACTTGGTATGACTCTTTACACTTCTAAAAATGACCATCAAAGATGATTGACCTTTCTATGACCTTGACCTGATTTAGAACAAAACACCAGTACTAGTCTTGACTGGCTCAAAAGAGAGTTCATCTACAATATTTCTTTCTTGGTGCTGGCTTCATTAGCTAAGGTGCCTCAGGTGCTGAGGGTTTAGATACCTGCTGGGCAAAACAATAACACACCCATGTGTCATAGTGCAATCTTTCATATCTCCAACACAGTTATTTTCTGAATTTTTCTTATTTGCTCCAAACATAGGTTGAGGGTGCTCGTTAGAACCGCCTCACTGAGGCGGTTCTAACGAGTACCCACAACCTATGTCTAGCAACAGTTACCCCTGTAATCCCAGGTTTCTATACACAGACTTATTATCGTAATGGTCAGCAATATTTTTCATTGAGATAATTGATCATGAAATAGTGTCTAAAGTCATTACCTCCCTCCCATTGGTTCAAGAAGGGCAGTTGTCAGATTCTGGCAAAAGAATGTGCGCAGTTCAGGGGTTTCAATAGATTCTTTGGCATCCTGATGTCATGGCAAAGTAGGTGGAGTCTGAATTATACTATACAATTTAATCAAAATTGGGGGTGGGGGTTTGGGGTGGGGTGGTATAATGCCTAATTAGAAGGGGAAAATCCTGGCCTCCAGCCACTAATAACAAAACCCTTTGCACTATACTGGTTAAAGGCTTCTGAATAAGCCTGTTCAGAAAAAATTATACTTGGGATGAGTGGTTTGATATGACCTTCAGTGTTGATTGGGCCTTTAAACTCTAAACACTTTCAACTCTAAACAATCTGAATCAAAACGAACAAAAAAGTATACCTTAGTCTTTATTATCATAGTTTTAGATAAGAAAGGGGTAATGAGCTTAATTTTGGGATATTTTTATTTCTCCGTAAAATATATATGTTGTTGACACTCTTAAGAATCTCGTCATCAAGGCAGTTATAACAAGTACCCAGAAACTAGGTTTTTGATAAGAAATGTGGAAAATTATTCTTAAACTATATCCTGCTGAACAAGACAACCCCTATCTTTGTAAACAGTGTAGATCCAGATCGGATGGATTCAGGGTCTACTCTGTTTGTTATGCAGTTTGTGAATTGAAGGAATGTATTGTAGCAACTGCAGTAAAATTCCTGTATTAAGACCGCCTTTGAGACTGTTCAAAAGTGGTCTTCAAGACCACTTTTGTACCAAGGGTGGTCTGTGAGCAGATGATGCTGTATGCCGAAAACACAAAGAAAGAATAACTGAAACTTTCTAAATAAGCTTTTTAAAACAGAATTAGTCTCAATTTTTGGTGGTCTTAATATTGGAATTTTTCTGTAATTCGATGGGTATGGTTAAATTAATTTATTCAGCAGGATAAGGGTTAATTATTCTTGTTACTCGTTATCTTTATGCTTCATTACGACAACATACCCGAGCACTAAAATGGTAGCCCGTCTTGTCTCTAGCACTAACTGTTTTCAGATGAAAATGTTTGATTTTTTTTTATTCCTAGTCCAAATATAGATTGTGAGTGCTCATTAGAACTGCCTAATCGAGGCGTTTCTAACGAGTACCCACAATCTATGTTATTGACCAAAAATAAGGAAACTATTGAATACCCCCATAAATCCCAAATTTCTCTGTATAAAGTGGGGTTTAGAGGGGTCTTCATTTCATGTACTTATTAACTTGATGTGCCTTTGATAGCTTAACCCTTGTCCTGCTGAACCCGTATATGTCTTAGCTTTCAAACAATGTAGATCCAGATCAGATGGCTTCTTCAGAAGCCATCTGATCAGGATCTACATTGTTTGCCATTCAGATTGTGAATTTGTTGCAATAATTTGCATCAAGTAATCTGATTGGTTGATAATCAGTAGTTGGTGGGGCATATATGAATATTCAGCAGGACAAGGGTTAAAAACAAATATTTTGTGAATAGAAGAATATAATATTGCTTTTCTTCCTTCCTTGATTAATATCTTCATAAGGAAATTATCTAAATATTTGGAGAACTGTTTATATCATATTAGTTCGTCTAAAATTTGGACAAGATTTTCCTGTCAATTGTTTCTAAGTGGACGCAAAATTAAACCGTAAAAATCCAAAAAATTTGGACACCTTGTGGACTTGATATAATTCTCTAAAATTTGTAACAAGTTTGTTTCACAATCCAGCAAGGAGTCCAAGAAGTGCAGATGGAAGGGCAAACAATGTAGACCCTGCTCAGATGGTTCCATCAGGAGCAGTCTGATCTGGGTCTGCATCATTTGCTTTGGCCTGTCTGTCCCAATACTTAGGATCAACACAGTATATACAATATAGCCAATATATATTGCTTATTGCTTATATATACAAAATAGCCAATATTTTGCTGCTGTTTGTTTCACAATCCAGCAAGGAGTCCAAGAAGTGCAGATGGAAGGGCAAACAATGTAGACCCTGATCAGACGGCTCCATTAATTTGCCATAATGATCCTAAGTATTGGGAGAGATAGGTCCAAGCTAACAATGAAGATCAGACTGCTCCTGAAGGAGCAGTCCGATCAGGGTCTTCCTTGTTTGCCATTTCTTCTGCACCTTTTGGACTCCTTGTTGGATAGTGAAACAAATTTTTGAAAATTTCAGGAAAATTACAGCAAGGCCTCAAGGTGTCCAAATTTTTTGGATTTTTACGGTACCTCAGCTCCAGCTTAGGAGTTAAAAGGCAGAGTTCTCCTTGACTCCAAATTTGGAGTAATTTACTCCAACTTTTCATTTCTGACTCCAACTTTTTGGAAAGTCTCAATAGAAAAATGTGGTATTCTGACAGGGCATGGAATAATTCTTTTTATTTCTTGTTTGTGGGTACTTGCTGGAATTGCCTGAGTGAGGTGGCTCTAACAAGTACCACAATATAAGTTTAACCCATTTTGTATGGGAAACCCCAAAAGGGGTACCTTGGTAAACAGTGCAGGCCAAGATGAGGGCCCATACTATTTGCAGGAAGTTCAGCCATACTCCAAATCAATTTGAAGATACCACAACCTTTCACCCCTAAATTTAGAAATGGACTCCTGCTATAATATATGGAAGAAGATTCCATTTGGTACAAAAAGGGTTAATGGAGGAACAAGAAAAATGGTCTGTCAGTTATCCTGAGTACTCCACTTTACATAAAGCTAAGGGGACCAGTGTTGTACCCTCCATACTTTACAGTTCTGTGGTGTATCTGTATAACCCTTTCATAGACGATATGGTGTTAAGGGAATGTGTGGCAGCTGTAAAAGTCTCCCTGCCCTTCATCATAGTGTTATGTCTCCCCCGAAAATATTTTTTTCGGAGAGACATATTGTTTTCCCCCGGGCATCTGTCTGTCCATCTGTCTGTCTGTTCATCTGTCTGTCTGTCTGTCACACATTCGTGTCCTCTCTGTAACTTGAAAACCGTTCGAGCTATCTTCAAGAAACTTAGTATAAATATAAATCAGCATTAGACGACGTGCAATGCGCAAGAACTATAACTCTTGCATGTATACTTTTTGAATTATCTCCCTTGAAAGTTTGTCGGTATGTTTTTATGTATGGGCAAATCATGTCTGGTCAATAACTTTCTTATTTTCAGATGGATTTTAAAATTACTTGGCAGAAATATTAACATCCATAAGACGATGTGTGGTGCGCATGAGGCAGGTCGGTACCTCAAAGGTCAAGGTCATACTTAGAGGTCAAAGGTCAAAAAAGGGGCCTTTTTTCGTATTTGGTCAATAACTTTCTTATTTCGAGATGGATTTTAAGATTACTTGGCAGAAATATTAACAACCATGAGATGATGTGTGGTGCGTATGAGGCAGGTCGGTACCTCGAAGGTCAAGGTCATACTTAGAGGTCAAAGGTCAAAAAAAGGGGCCTTTTTTCGTGTTTGGTCAATAACTTTTTATGCCCCCGGAATCTAAGATTCTGGGGGGCATATAGTTTTTGGTCTGTCCGTCTGTTTGTCCGTTTGTCTGTTTGTCCGTCTGCAAAAACTTTAACATTGGGCATAACTTTTGAATGGTAAGTGGTACAGCTTTCATACTTCACATGTGCATTCCTTGTCACAAGACCTTTCAAGAGGTACCATAAATTTTGACCTCGTGACCTTCACCTTGCGCTGTCCGGGGGCATTTGTGTTTCACAAACACATCTTGTTTATTTTGAGATGGATTTTGAAATCACTTGGTAGAAATGTTAACCAATATAAGACGATGTGTTGCGTGCATGACCCAGGTTGGTACCTCAAAGTTCAAGGTCATAGTTAGAGGTCAAAGGTAAAAAAGGGGCCTTTTTTCGGGTTTTGTCAATAACTTGCTTATTTTTAGATAGAATTTGAAGTTACTTGGCAAAAATGTTAACTATCATGAGATGATGTGTTGCATGCATGATTCAGTTTGGTACCTCAAATGTCAAGGTCATACACAGAGGTCAAAGGTCAAAAAAGGTGCCTTTTTTCGTATTTGGTCAATAACTTTCTTATTTTTAGATGGATTTTGAAATTGCTTTGCAGAAATGTTAACCACAATGAGATGATGTGTTGCACGCATGACCCAGTTTGGTACCTGAAGGGTCAATGTCATACATAGAGGTTAAAGGTCAAAAAGGGGCCTTTTTTGTGTTCTGTCAATAACGTTCTTATTTTTTGATGGATTTTGAAATTACTTGGCAGAAATGTTAACCACCATGAAACGATGTGTTGCATGACCCAAGTTGGTTCCTCAAATGTTAAGGTTGTACTAAGAGGTAAAGGACAAAAAGGGGCCTTTTTTAGTGTTCAGTCAATAACTTTTTTATTCCTGGATAGATTGTGAAATTACTTGGCAGAAATGTTAACCATCATGAGTCAATGTGGTGCACGCTAGACCTAGGTCGTTATCTCCAAGATCAAGGTCATACTAAGAGGTCAGAGGTAAAAAAAGTTTGTTTTTTTTGTGTCCAGTCAATAACTTTTTCAGCAAAAATACCAAAATTTACGATATTGTACTTGCTAGAAGAGTTAACAATATGACCACTAACGAGCTCGTTAAGCTAATGATCCTTTGAACAACTGGCCTCTGCTGTAGTGACGTTAAACCCTCATTGAAAATACTTTTGAAAGTGTTGCCTCGCCTGAGGGTGTATCCTCCCCAGGGTTTGCACAGACCTTGAAAAATCCTGGGGCGAGTTGTTCAAAGCATCGTTAGCTTATTGAGCTCGTTAGTGGCCAAATTGTTAACTCTTCTACCAGGTACAATATTGAAAATTTTGTTATTTTTGCTGAAAAAATGTGAGCAGCTTTTGCATCCGCAAAAGCTGCTCACATTTTTTCAGCAAAAATTTCAGCATATTTGCCATATTTAATGATCAAAGTTTTAACGATATGTTAACTAACGACATCGTTAGTTTTGAACAACTGGCCCCTGGCATTTGACCTTGGTCCTGAAAAACTCCTGGAATTCTAGAAAAGTGCAATTTGTCCTGGAATTGTACTGGATTTTTGGAAAATGCTCCTTGGGAATTACAATAGGTCCTTGAAAATGATTCTTGATTCAGGATTCATTGCACAAAAAATGAAAGAGAATTGCTAAATTAGTAAAAAAAGTCGCAGTGGGGGTATTATATTCAGTCAGTCGGCAGTAGTTCTGTCAGTTATCACTACCCCCAACTAGCACGGGCTAAAAAGAAAATCGATTATCAGTCCTGTCATTGCGATCGATAATCGATTAGTAATCGCTAAGGTTTTTGTCATAATTTTACCTGTCTGGCTTTCTGTCTGAGCATGACTCTTACCATATGTTGCATTTTACCAGATGTATATTTAAACAGACAGGCCTGAGCAAACAGTGTAGACCCAGATGAGACGCCGCAGAATGCGGCTCGCATCAGGGTCTGCACTGTTTGCCACTCATCCAGCTATTTCAGGCATATCTTTGGGTAGTAAATTGTACCTATCAAGTAATCAATTAAAAGAAATCAGAAATAATAATCATTTTTGTGGAATTTATCGATTGATCAATCAATCAATCAATTATACGATTAATCGCGCCAGCCTTACCCCCAACAGTTTCGGGTAGTACATATTAAGTGTATCCAGAAGTGGACTGCTTACAAAGCAGAAAATACAAAAAAGCAAAACAAAAGTTTAGTGGGGAGAAGAAAAGCAACCAGGAATGAGCTTGAAGGAGAAATTTACTTTTAAAAAATATGACGCACTTACAAAAATGAATAGAAAAAGAACAGTGAATAGTTTAAGCCATTGAAGGATGACAAGCTGAGCTCTGTTCCGTCTGTGATCATATAATACACATTGCTAACATGGGGGAATCGGCCTTGAAGTCATAAACACCTTTCCAGTGCGCCCCAATGAAATATTAACAGCCTTCTTTCCCTCACCAAAGTTGAAAGGTGAGTAAATTGTCGATGAAATGGAATCCTGGGAAAATGAAGACAATTCTGGAAAAGTCCTGGAATTCTGTTCTCCTATTTCTGTATGAACCCTGCTCCCCTCTGAAAGGTTGATCTTGAAGGTTTTATATTTTGCAGTATGAGGAGGAATATGCATGCAAATACTATATACTGTATCTGTTTTATAGGAAAACCCAAAAACATCACAGACATTGGCTAACAGTGTAGGCCCGGATCTATTTGATCAGGGCCTTCAATGTTTTCCAAAGGGTCAGCCAATGCATTTCACAAGGTCAGCCATTGCACACAAATTGGTCAACCTGAAGCAATGACATTTCAAAATGAATTCCTGTTTATTACAGTAATGCTGTGCATGCTGGGTATTGTGTCTCATTTTGAAATATTTTCCTTATTTGTCTTCTGAAATTCCATGCAAATTGAAATGTTCAGTAGAAAAATAAAAAAAATACCAACACTTTGTCCCTACAGATTGGTAAAGATTAAGGAAGATACCCTTGATGCCAAGAAAAACTACATCTGAAAATGTCGTCCGCTTATGTTGTCTACTGAATCTTCTTGCAAACATTTTAGAAATATTTTTCATACAGGCAAACAGTGTGGGGCAAACAGTGTGGAGGAGTAGTCTGATCTGAGTCCACGCTGTTTGCAAAAATGACTTTTAAAGTAACTGGCAGAAAGTAACTGGCAGAAGACAAAACAGATGACAGTTGTAGTGATTGGCATTTTATGGGTTCATCAATGTTGATAAAACTATTGATCATTTTTATGATAAATGAATATGGTAAACCCAACTTATCTTTTGTTTGTTTGTTTGTTTGATTTGAGGTTTAACGTCCCCGTCAACACTGTAAAGGTCATTTTGGAGACGTTGCTTCCAATTTTGTGGGACTTTTACCCGACATTGAGATGAAATGACATCTCAAGCCCTGTCGCCCAATGAAACCAATAGGGTTTATTAGCATGGACGGTCCGCCTCGCACCGTGGTTCCTGGACAGGCTTAGATCCTCTAAGCGGTTTACCAGTACTAGTGTGTGGGCCGGATTCAGCTCTGCGTGGAAGCATCATGCAGCCCATATATTTCTTCAAGCCCCTATGGGCGGGGGCCGACTTATCTTTTGTGGTGGGAAACTTCCATATTTTTTCAACAATCTCCTGTTAAGATAATTCCTTACAAAAACATGCTGTATTCAGCTAAGTAATAACAAACTTAGACTCTCACTGCTGTGGTTTGAGCCTCGCCCGGGATACATGTGTGATGTCAAGTTCAGAACTAGAAGGTGAGGTGGTTTTCTCCAGGTACTCCGGTTTTTGCCCAACTGATTAAAGATTGGATTGATACAAGTGAAATAATTTTGAAAGGGCTGTAAAACCCATACCTAGCTAAGTAATAGCAAATTAAGCTTCCTTATTTTTGATATCCAAAAATGTCACATAATGCTCAGAAGGATTTAAACCCCCATGTGGAATTCTTTTCCGCTGACCGTTCCAAGGCGGTTCTTCTGTCACTATTTATTTTTGTTATGGTTTGTCTTTGGGTGTTTGTGTCGCGTATTTTATTTTATTTTAGATAGCCAATTTGCCATTTTGTGGGAAAGTAACTTTCCTTTTGGCTTTCCGCAATTGATGTTTCCATTAGGGTCTGTGGTTCTGTCCCTTTGATGTCTCTGATGGAGCTGTGGGTTAATTGTATCAATTTCTGATCATTGCCTCCACTTATTATACACAAAAAATCTTTGATGAGTTAGCGTTTGCAAGCCATTTTCAAAATGAAAAAAAATTCTGAAAAAAGAAACAGCCGATCAGTTAAACAATGGAGAAGATCAAGAGAAATGACTGTGATAATAGCTTTCAGATTAGAGTGATCACCCTATATGCTGTTGTTAGTATGAAATTTTACATTAAGGTGAAAAGCTTAAGTGTTGATCATGAAATCTTTTCTTCAGTCAATTTCTCCCTTCCGCTGATTCAAGAAAGGCAGTTGTCACTTTCTGACAAAAGAATGTGCTCTGTGCTGGTTAACAGCTTGCGTATAAGCCTACCCAGGAAAGTGTACATAGGTAAACTGACTGGCTGGATATGACCTAAATTGTGTTGACTGGGCCATTAAACTCAAAAACAAACAAACAAAAACAAAACATGTAAGTATATGGGGAGGCAGCTTTTTAAAAAATATTTATGTTTTTGTCACTTTTGTCAATATGGTTTCAAGAATTTTGAAAGAGGGGCAGCAACTCTTTCAAAATTCTTGAAACAATTATTCCCTATGTTATATCTACTAGGAATAGAATTGACCACTAAGAGATACTTATAAATATAATTTAATTAGGCCATATTCTCTTACTGTTCTTACAAATTAAATTCTAGTCTGATAGTAAACACGAATTACTAGCTAAGGCAAATGCGGAAAGATAATTTCCAGATATTTATGCAATAAATTTCCATATCCGCCAGCTAGAATAGACAACTAATACAACTATCAATCAAGAAAAGACGAAAGTTTGTAAGAACTAATGTTCAGTAAATAGGTAAAATATACCTCTATCAATTCCATCATAACTGAACTACAACACCATATTATACTTTGAAAATACTATTAATTAAAACAATAACAAACAGAGGGGGGGAAAAATCATAACATTCAAACAACACAAAACACAAGACAAATAATAAGTAAAATAAGTGTGGGTTGCAGGGAGGGTATTTCAATAGACATCCGTCCTCTATGACGATAACACAAGCTGTGCCTGAAGTATGTAAATGAACTTGCACCTTTTCACCCACAAGTTCCTGACCAATCAGAAACTTGTTATCATAGAGGTAGTCATAACAAGTTAAATTAGTTTGATGAATAAGGAGAATAGAATAGAATACTGGACTAATAGTGTTGAACAGAATAGAATACTGGACTAATAATGTTGAATAGAATAGAACAATTTTAACCTGTTCTACCTATAGCTACACTATTGTACGTAAGGTTGACGGATATAATTAATACTCATAATTAATCATTTTAATAATCAGATATATTAAAATTAGCCAATTATTCCCTATGTTATATCTACTAGGAATAGAATTGACCACTAAGAGATACTTATAAATATAATTTAATTAGGCCATATTCTCTTACTGTTCTTACAAATTAAATTCTAGTCTGATAGTAAACACGAATTACTAGCTAAGGCAAATGCGGAAAGATAATTTCCAGATATTTATGCAATAAGTTTCCATATCCGCCAATCCGAAGGCCATTAATCAATAAATAAATAAATTCAAATAATAAAGTACACGAAAGACGCAGACAGTCTCCAACTGAAAAGATTCTGGAATCAGTGCAACTTAAATTTTCATGTATAATATTAATAATTGAGTCTGACCGAATATTTCACTTTAAAAGAAAACTAAGTGTGCCGCAAAACCTTGGTAGATTTAAGTTTAAGAAACATGAATATTTAGGATAAAAGTAAATAAGAATAGCTGTAACTCAAAGAGTATATATCCAAACCAGACTAACCAGGTGCCAAAAGTAAATGGATTTAAGTGGTATTTTAAATAGGTATACTGTAAATAGCAACTTTCCCCCAAAATAATCTCTTCCAATAGTATATGGCACACTAGAAAATGAAGATTCCAGTATATTTTCAGTGATTGAGAAATTTGTAACAAAATTAATACAAATGAAACAGAAATAAAGTTTAAGAAAAAACATGGGAACATTTGATTTCTGAAAAAAGTTACAAATTATCTTCCAAGGCTTAAAAGATAATTTCTGTCCTGATCAACTGCACTATGAAACATTTTGTATAAACCAATGAAAGACATACACATGTGCATTTTTTTGTGTACATACATGCACATGTATATATCTATTAATTATATATAAGGAGTCTCTAATAGGAGACATAAAATTATATAGTGCCATTTGATCAAAAGACAACAGGAAAAAACAAATTCAATATTAATGAAATGTTTGTAAACTTCCAGTGAGAATTCAGCTAAAATGTCACGTCTCACTCAATATTTGAATATAATTCAGCTGCTAGCTAACTGAACGATAGCAAAATGTTAATATTAATAAATTACTCACATAATCTTGTCCGTAATAATCTCAGAATTCTTACCCAAAGTATCACTGATTCTGAAAGAATATGTATAATACAAAATACATTTAATTCCTAATCAATAGTAGAAATAACTCTCAAAAAGAAATATCTAAGCCGCCTGCTACCTTCAGTATTTAGATGAAGTCCCTTATCTTTTTTAGCAAATAAATATCTTCTATACGTTCCAAATTTACTAACAGCCTTCCAGGATTCTACAAAATGAAAGCCCAAATCTGAAGCCATTTCCAGGCGCAAGGATTTATTAAAATCTTTGATCAAGTTATCAGTTTTATCATGATCACACGGTCTTGGAAGTATAGAAGATACTATAATACGTACTGAAGATTTTTTCTTTTTAATCCTTGCTATGAGATTACCAAAATCTGACATCATTGATCCCTTAGCATCCCCATTATTGATATTATTTGTTCCAATATGCAGTATTAAATAGTCAAAGTTGGTCAAATTTACGTGTCCTGCGTCAACATGCCATGCAAGTTTAGCAATTGTAGCACCAGGGAAGGACTTTATGAAGACTCCATCTATAGGCGGCAGTTCCTTGATTATGGAATCACCCAGAATGATAACTCGTCTATTTTCTGTAAATAACAGAAATAACTAGTTTAAATAGCAGAAACAAACTATCTATCAATTTAAACTAAAATATTACCTAGTACAAGAATAATTAGATTTTATAAATCATTCAAGATTATTATACATCTCCGGTGTATTGTTAACCAGAGACAGACAACAAACTTGAATACCTAATGAAAAACCATATAACCTGCTGACAACCATGAATAAATGATTAAGAGTCAGCGCTCTCATTCACCAAGCCATGGGCCATGAAGACTCCCTTAAATCTGAACTAAAAATCAATGGAAAAGGTTTTTTTTTTTTTTTTTTAACAGTTACAACAGCCTTATTACATTTGTAGTTCTGAAAATAAGATGTGATACAAAATAACTAAATACATGTATATTTCTCTGAAGTTAAAGAAACTCAATGAATGAACTTCTTTTCATTGCAGTTTCTATCCTCACTCTGTCTAGTCTTGGATAACCTATAGAGAAATATAATGAATTATTAGGGGGGGGGGAATATATATATATTGTATATATATGTTAATACATATTTCACTTAGTTTAAGGTAGCAGATGTCCTATCCAACAGTGGATATGTACCCAATGTATAAACGTCATTACATTGCAGTAACAATCCTTACGTATCTTGTCAAGGGCACAGAAAGATAAGAATCTGCCACACTAAAACAAATAAAACATAATATACACCAATTCCTCCATTAATGACAGATACAATATTATACAGTTTAAAATTCCTCTATTAAGACCACTCTTGGAACCGTCTAAAAATGGTCTTTAAGACCACTCTTGAACAGTATCGAAGGTGGTCACTGATCAGAAAACATCAAACAATAAGGACTGATTATGCTGTTAAAATAAGCTTCAAAAAAGGGAATCAGTCTGTATAAAAGCCGATCTCAATAGAGAAACTTCACTGTATTTAGTACTGTGCACAACACTGTAGGCTCCTACTGTCTTAATTGTTCTCACATTGTCTTTGTCACACTGGATATGAGGATTAAATTGTATGACATTTCCTGTTCAAGTCAATCAAGGGAGAGATCAGTCAGTAAATCAAGAATTGGCTGAAGATTTTACTATATAATTTCCCATAAAATTGGCTACTTGCAGCTTATCCTCCAAAGGGAAAAATAAGTACCGTTTAAAAGAGTCTGAACGCCAATCACCCATGAGCTGAATTTTTTCAGAAGAAATTTTCGCCTTGAATAAAAGTGTTGCGAAACCTCGTCTGAATGGATGAGAACTGTACCTTTTTGGATCTAAACCAATATTTTGAATAAAATACCTTAATTTAGATTGATATTGATTATAGGTAATAGGTTTTCCATTTGGTAAAATGAAAAGAGGAGAATATAACTGAGCAGGAACTGCTTTACACATTGATCTATAAGCACGAACTGGACATAAAATACTGTCCTCTATTTTAACCAGAGGAATTTGCAACACTCTTTCTCCTTTTTGAATTGTTTTTGTCCATTTGATTGAGACAAGTAAATGATTGCCGTAATCCTGAACATCTTGCCTTAATAGAAATTTTTTCTCAGTCAAATCCTTCAAGGTAGTGGGAACTAAGTTAGACTTCCTAGCCAAAAGAAAAAAGGCAAATAGAAAAAGACACCAGTACACAATATTGATTTTTTCAGAAAAATTCATGTTTTCAGCAATATTTAACAAGATTTTTGGTGTAATTGGCTCAGCCTGTTTTATACAGTATGGGTTTAATTTTGCAATTCCTTTCAAGGATAGATTCAAAATGAACTGATTTATTTTATCAGTTGGATATCCTAAAAGTAAATGCATTGATTTTACTCCACTTATATAGTTTTTGATGGAATCCGTTGACTTAAATGTTCTGCTTAAAAATTGAGCAAATAGTTGCAGATTTTTTGTAGTAGCTGGTAAACTAACCAGTTCAAAATAATTGCAGAATAATAAATAGGACTCCCACTGCACTTTCAAATTTATTCTGGTACCTTCTGCATAAGCAGCTTTATTTGAGCAATCCAGATCTCTCTTCAAATTATGTAGTTGATAATCTGAAAATAAATATTACCAATCATTGATAAAATTGAAAAAATAATCCCCAACATCAAACTTCTGTATATAATAATCTTCAGTCAACTCTTTGAATTTTGATTCATTTGTCTTATCCAAATGCCACCTTGATAACAAATCAGAAATTCTGTTTTGTTCTGAAGTCAGATACTGAGCTTTGATTTCAAACTGATGAATTGCGGCTAAATAGCATATTTCTCTCAGACAATCCTGCAATGGCTCAGACCTGGACTTGCCACTTGAAATTATATCACACACACTTTTATTATCACAATAAATTATAATTCGGAGACCTTTAAATCTCGCTCCCCATAATTTCAAAGCAATAATAACTGCTAGCATTTCTAGTACACTGATATGAAAATGTTTTTCTAAAATTTCAACTGGAAATTGTGTATGAAAATAAAACCCATTCCAGAAACCTCCGCAACCTGTGAGACAACTATCAGAACTAAATATGGCATCTGGCTTAGACCAGTTTTCATATTCCATCATGGAAATGCCATTATATAATGGCAAAAACTTATTCCACCAGATCAAATCTTTCTTAACATAGTGTGGAATAGAATGTAAAAAGTTTGAAGAACCATATATGGATCTTAACCAATTCAAAAGTCTTGCTACAAAAATTCTACTGGGCTTCACACATGCAGCTATAAAATTTAATTTACCTAGTAATGATTGAACTTGCTTCAAAGAGGCAGAATCTTTATCAAGCCATAACTGTATAAGCTTTTTAATTTCCTGTAATCTCTCAGGGGTTATTTCAATAGTCATAGTCAAAGTATTAAATAATATGCCTAAAAAAGACATGATTTCTGAAGGCGGAAAAGCCTTTTCAGCTGATTCTTCAAAACCACATTTTTGCAAAATTTCTCCTAAGCAGAGAAAGGCAAATTTTGCATTTTCTTTTCTTTCTGCTCCTGCCAAATCATCTAAATAATTTAAAATGGCTATACCAATTTGTAGCATGATGTATGATATTGCATTAGTTGTTCGTTGACAGATATTAGCCGCTGACCTTAACCCCATGCTTAAAACTGAATCACAGAAGATATGTTTGTTCCATATGAAAGAAACAAGGTGTAGATCTTTCGGATCAATACTTATTTGACGATAAGCTCGTTTTAAATCTCGTTTGTACAATAAACATCCTTGTCCTTTTGATTTTATCATTTCAACAAAATCGTCAACTTTAGGAAAAATAATTTTGCATTCTTCTTCCAAATATTTATCTTTGTCTATAAAATCATTCACTGAATGACCCTTTGGAAAGCTAAGATCCATAATGATTCTTCTCTCTGATGTGTCTTTCTTAGGTACAGAATTCAGGGGAGAAATAACAATTTTTTCTTTAAAAGGATTGTTTTTGAAGGGTCCAATAATTGCACCATATCTACTTTCTTTTTTAATATACTTATAAATATCTTCCGAATATTCTGTTGCCCCCTTATGATTTTTATATTGCCAAAAATGATTTTTTGTGTGACAATCTTCAACGGAACCTTCAAACCCAATGGGAAAACCGAATTCCAAGAGATCACAAACTTGCAAATCTTTATAATTATAGAGCATATTTCTCATAAAATCAACATTAATTTTATTATTTATTTTTATCCTACAACCTTGAAAATTATACTTTCCTGATTTCTGCACCTGCTCATGTACACTTAATAACTGGTGAATATTATCTAATTTCAAACAAGCAGTGGCTTCACATGATTTACATGTGTTTTTATGCAGACAAAGATGTTTGCTTAAATTATTTGAGGATAAAAAATTATTTTCTAGTCTGGAATCTCTAGATGGTGTAGTAGAAATTTTTTGTTTTCCACAAGCATGTTCCAGATATTTCGGGAAAAACAAATTCTCTAAGAATTTTTGGTTTTCTATGGATCTAGTAGAATTTGATTTATTTAAGTGTCACATTTTAGAGTGGGGGCAGGCCGAGGAACATTCCGGATGTTCCAGCATTTTGGAATCTTTTTGCCAGCAGGTGGCACAGACATGCTGAGCAAAATGCATTCTACCATTCTTTCGCTCAGTATGACTGATTTTCTGTGAACACTTATTCCTTTGATAAAGAGAACAAAACCAAATATTCTCTTCAGTTGATTTTTTATTCTCGGAATCATCCTTGTTCTTAAAGCCAGACTTTTTACCTTGAGAATTTTGTTTTGGAACATGCTTGGAAAGAATAGCACTTTCAATGCTTTGAAAATCATCATTCCAAGTTTTCAGTCCAATTTCTATTTCATTTAAACAGGCAGCATAAAATGATTTTAAAGTTTTAAAATCATAAGAGGTATTAAGATACATAATTCTCTTTAACAGATTAAGTCTCCCTGATCTCTCCACTTCTTTAATTTTAGATAATGTACATATTTCAAGTTCTCCCGCTATAAATAAATTGAAATCTATAGAGGAAAAAGAAATATTGGAACTAGTGAATTCATAACGGAGATAAGCTTGTGGATACTTTTGAGGAAAGTGTACAGTATCTGAAGCTTTAGCTCTGATTCCTGACTTTTTTTTGTTCTTCTTCTTCTTCTTTTTCTTGTGACTACTGTCAGAAGAGGTTGAATCAGAGCTTTCATATGAAAGAGAAAATTCAGAGTCTGAAGATCTGTCAGATTTTCTGAAAGGTTTTTTCATTTTATCTGTCAAATTCTCAGGCCTAGATTCTCTTTTCTTCCTGATTTTTAATTCTGTTTCTGACTTACAGCTTGAATCATCAGAAATGTCATCAATTAACCCTAAATTTTTCAATTCTTTGTTAACCGTTTTACGTAATTCTTTACTCTTTCTAAGTTTACCTATATCAACATCTGAACAGTCAGACAAATTGGAAGTTTTCTTTGACAGAATCTGTTTTTTAGAGGATTTACGGCTACCTTGTTTACGAACAGTTTCATTCGGCATACCTCTGAGTTTTGCATTGGTCTTGTGCTGTTCCGCAATTCGTCGTCTAAGATCGTCGGCCTCACAACGCTTCTTGAGAAGTTCTTCTTCCTTGCTTGCAGCTTCTAACTGTCTGCGCAATATAGCCAATTCTTCTTCCTCCGCAGCAAGATGAAAATCAAGATCTCGTGACTGCAAAAGTGGCTTTTCATCGGGATTTCCCATTCCCATGAAACCATCCATATCCGGTTGTTTGGAGGCACCCGAAGGATCATGATAAAAACCGGTATCTGACTGACTATCGCTGTGACTGGAAGAACCCAATTCCTTCTTGTCATGAGATTTACCACTAAGCATCTGTTTATAATCTACCGTTTTGCCTCTACCAGAAGCAGCCCTGGTCAAAATACTAGGGTCTTTGGGTCTCACTATGTCATCAGTACCAGTAGCCATTATAACCCAATGGAACCTCGAATCATTGTACAAGTTAACGGTAAATAAATGATGAAAAATCACACAATTTGTAAAGAAAGTTTGCTGCTCAAAGAGCGACAGTTTACATAATATCTTCGTAAGAGATTCACGTCAACATTTTAAATGTTCAGCTAGCTTTTCACAAATGAAAACTGTATTCTGGCTATTATTTACACCACCAGTAACAGCTAATACTGAGCCAGAAATGAAACACAAATTTCAACACTAATTTCAATAGACATCCGTCCTCTATGACGATAACACAAGCTGTGCCTGAAGTATGTAAATGAACTTGCACCTTTTCACCCACAAGTTCCTGACCAATCAGAAACTTGTTATCATAGAGGTAGTCATAACAAGTTAAATTAGTTTGATGAATAAGGAGAATAGAATAGAATACTGGACTAATAGTGTTGAACAGAATAGAATACTGGACTAATAATGTTGAATAGAATAGAACAATTTTAACCTGTTCTACCTATAGCTACACTATTGTACGTAAGGTTGACGGATATAATTAATACTCATAATTAATCATTTTAATAATCAGATATATTAAAATTAGCCCATAAGGTTTCATAAGGGCCTTATGTTGAAACATTTGCCTTTTAATGCTCTGCATGCTGAGTATTGTTTTTGCAGCAGTCGACATTTTCATTAAGTTTTCGAATTTTCCCAGAAAACAGGATTTGACATCTCATGCAAATTGTCTCCTATCAAGACAATTTGCACGAGATGTCATGACCTATTTTCTGGGAAAAATAAGAAAAGTATCAACAATTTGTCATCTGCTGAATTAACCTAGGTAAAGGTTAAGTTAACAGCTGAGATATTTGCAGCAACCAGTGGGACTTTACAGCACAAGTTGTATCATGATTAGCTTGCTGTTAGCAAGAGCAACAGATGAAATATGGGTGCTATATTTCATACTTTGCCTTTGAAAAGTATACTTCTGTATTAAGCAGTCAAGTGCTGTAGAAAATTCAGAGCAGGTGGCAATCTAATTAGGGCCCCGCACTGAAAGTGTGGGTGCCCTATAGTAATCACTCTGTCCGTCCGTCTGTCTGTCTGTCCGTCCGTCTGTCCGTCTGTCTGTCCACAAATTTTTTTATCCTCCATAACTTTTTATTATTCCTGGATGGATTTAAATATTACTTGGCATCATTCTGTCCGTCCGTCTGTCTGTCTGTCTGTCTGTCCGTCTGTCCGTCCACAAATTTTTTTATCCTCCATAACTTTCTTATTCCTGGATGGATTTAAATATTACTTGGCAGAAATGTTAACCATAATGTGATGGAGTGTTGCGCGCAAGACTCAGGTCCGTACCTCAAAGGTCAAGGTCATACTAAGAGGTTAAAGGTCAAAAAAGGGTCTTTCCTGTGTCCAATTAATAACTTTGTTATTATTCCTGGATGGATTTAAATATTACTTGGCAGAAATGTTAACCATAATGTGACGAAGTGTCACACGCAAGACCCACAGCCGTACCTCAAAGGTCAAGGTCATACTTAGAGATAAAAGGTCAAAAAAGCGTCTTTTTCATTGTGTCCAATCTATAACTTTCTTATACCTGGATGGATTTAAATATTACTTAGCAGAAATATTAACCATAATGTGACAGTGTGTCACGCGCAAGACCCAGGTCCGTACCTCAAAGGTCAAGGTCATACTTAGAGGTGAAAGGAAAAAAAAAACGTCTTTTTTAACATCAACATTTTCCTACTCCTCTGATAGCGCTGCCGGGGCCCTAGTCAGTTTCACTGACAGCTCTAGTTTCTTCATTATTTTTTACGCCCCCGCCATTCGAAGAATGGTGGAATGGGCATATAGCGTTGCCCCTGTCCATCCGTCCGTCCGTCTGCACCAATGAAACGACATTTAGGGGGCAAAAAATTTGGACAATTTGACACTTAAGTATATATTCGTGAGTCCAAATGGACTTTATTCCGTTATTTTGGTACTTAAGTGGCAAAAATTGTCTCTTAGGTGGCTTACCGCTTAAGAGAATTTGCTGCTTAAGTAGTCAATATGCCGACGCCTAACCACTTTAGTATCCGTTCGTGAGAACATCAGTCGGTCCGTCCGTGCGGACGTGTGTCCGTGCGTCCGAAACTTAAACTTCCTTATTTCTTGATGGATTTTAAAATTACTCAGCAGAAATGTTAACCATATGAGACGACGTGTCACGTACAAAACCCAGGTCCGTACCTCCAAGGTCAAGGTCATACTTAGAGGTCAAAGATCAAAAAAAGGGTCCGAAACTTAAACGCAGTCAATTACTTTCTTATTTCTGGATGGATTTTGAAATTACTTTGTAGAAATGTTAACCATCATGAGACGATGTGTCATGTGCAAAATCCAGGTTGGTACCTCCAAGGTCAAGATCATACTTAGAGGTCAAAGGTCAAAAAAAGGGTCCGAAACTTAAACGCAGTCAATAACTTACTTATTTCTGGATGGATTTTGAAATTACTTTGAAGAAGTGTTGACCATCATGAGACGATGTGTCACATGCAAACCCAGATCCGTACCTCCAAGGTCAAGGTCATACTTAGAGGTCCAAGGTAAAAAAAATGGTCGGTCAATAACTTTCTTATCTCTGGATGGATTTTGAAATTATTTGGCAGAAATGTTGGCCATCATGAGACAATCTGCGTCACACAAAACCAAGGTCTTTACCTACAAGGTCAAGGTCATACTTAAGAGGTCAAACGTGAAAAAAGGGTCCAAAACTTAAACACGGTCAATAACTTCCATTGATGAATACGAACAGACATATTTTCAGGCCAGATCCGTACCTCCAAGGTCAAGGTCATACTTAGAGGTCCAAGGTCAAAAAAATGGTCGGTCAATAACTTTCTTATCTCTGGATGGATTTTGAAATTATTTGGCAGAAATGTTGGCCATCATGAGACAATCTGCCTCACACAAAACCAAGGTCCTTACCTACAAGGTCAAGGTTGTACTTAGAGGTCAAACGTGAAAAAAGGGTGCAAAACTTAAACACGGTCAATAACTTTCTATTGATGAATAAGAACAGACATATTTTCAGGCGGGGGCATCCGTGTCCTATGGACGCATTTCTAGTTTTAGCAAAAACAAGGCATGGCATTTTATTTAAATGTCAAGAAAAAAAACCCAAACACTTTTAGAATGCTGTCTGCCTAGTGACTTATCCCACTTTAAGGATTGGATTAAACATACATGTTTTGTTCAGACAATTTGACATGAGACTGGTGAACTCTATTACCATAATTTCACACCAGACAGAATGCATTTATCTTCCCCGTCTTCCGAAAAGGTTGATGCTGTTATTCAATACTTTGAGGTCGTTAAACACGAGATTCCAAAAATTCATGAGAATTTTTACTACAGCTGACCTATTAGGCGACAACACTGACTAATTTATTCTTTGCATAAAGCATTAAAGGTCAGTCTCGATCATGTCAAATTGCACTAGCTATATGTGACACTAGCTGTGTATTGTGTCTCTTCATTAGAACTGCCTTGCTGAGGTTCGAACAAATAACCACAACCTATGTTAATATATAGAGGATCTTACACGAGTGGTCAATTCTTATGAAATTTATGAAACGAGCCTTCGGCGAGTTTCATAAATTTCATATGAAATGACCACGAGTGTAAGATTCTCTTTATCATATGACTACTTTAAATTGGATTTTATCGCCTTTTTATTTGACAATTTTTCTACGAAAAATGCATTGTTGACATGGACGTCGTCATGACGTTACTTAATCCTGCCAAAGTGTTATTACACGTGTGGTCATACGATTTTTATGACACGACGTTATCCACTGCTTATCAACGACGTCATATGAATATCACAAATACCCACCTTATCTGTTGCTATGTGAGTGACTATATTTCTAGGTTGAGAATAAATTCCACTACCTTGATCTACATTCCATTGAGAGTCCAAAATCAAACAAGGTAAGTTTCCGTAATATTATGTTCTTATCCTTCATAATTTCTGTGAACAACGTTCTGAGCCAGTTGTTCAAAGCATCTTTAGCTTAATCCTTGTCCTGCTGAATACTGCAACCCCTAACTCAGCAAACAGTGTAGATCCTGATCAGATGGCTTCTTCATTTCTGAAGAAGCCATCTGATCAGGATCTACACTGTTTGTCATTTAGTTTTTGACTTTGAACAAATGCTTTATATTAAGTAATTTGATTGGTTGATAGTCAGAAATGGGTGTGGTTAAATTAAATTATTCAGCAGGATAAGGGTAAACAAACTTACTGGTGTTCAAAATGTCTGTATACATGTATGCACACAAGGGTGTTCAAAATGTCTGTATACATGTATGTACACAGTGGTGTTCAAAATGTCTGTAAACATGTATGCACACAGTGGTGGTTCAAAATGTCTGTAAACATGTATGCACACAGTGGTGGTTCAAAATGTCTGTATACATATATGCACATAGTGGTGTTCAAAATGTCTGTATACATGTATGCACACAGTGGTGTTCGAAGTATCTTTATACATATATGCACACAGTGGTGTTCAAAATGTCTGTATACATATATGCACACAGTGGTTTTTGTTTTGTTTGATTTCAGGTTTAACGTCCCCGTCAACACTGTAAAGGTCATTTTGGAGACGTTGCTTCCAATTTTGTGGGACTTTTACCCGACATTGAGATGAAATGACATCTCAAGCCCTGTCGCCCAATGAAACCAATAGGGTTTTTTATTTGCATGGACGGTTCGCCTTGCATCGCGGTTCCTGGACAGGCTTAGATCCTCTAAACGCTTTACCAGTACTAGTGTGCGAGCCAGATTCAGCTCTGCGTGGAAGCATCATGCAGCCCATATAAGCACACAGTGGTGTTCGAAATGTTTGTATACATGTATGCACACCGTGGTGTTCAAAATGTCTGTATACATGTATGCAAACGGTGGTGTTCAAAATGTCTGTAAACATGTATGCACACAGTGGTGGTTCAAAATGTCTGTATGCATATATGCACACAGTGGTGTTTAAAATGTCTGTATACATGTATGCACACAGTGGTGTTCAAAGTATCTTTATACATATATGCACACAGTGGTGTTCAAAATGTCTGTATACATATATGCACACAGTGGTGCTCAAAATGTCTTTATACATATATGCACACAGTGGTGTTCAAAATGTCTGTATACATGTATGCACACAGTGGTGTTCAAAATGTCTGTAAACATGTATGTACACAGTGGTGGTTCAAAATTTCTGTATACATATATGCACACAGTGGTGTTCAAAATGTCTGTATACATATATGCACACAGTGGTGTTCAAATGTCTCTATATTTGTATGCACACAGTGTTGTTAAAAATGTCTGTATACATGCAAACAGTGGTATTCAAAATGTCTGTATACATGCACACAGTGATATTCAAAATGTCTGTATACATATATGCACACAGTGGTGTTCAAAATGTCTGTATACATTATATGCACACTTTTTTGCACAGTTATTTCTGTATCATTGTATATTTTAATGTCTGGTCCTCTGAGTAACAGCAGTGTTTTTAGCACATGTATATTCACATATCTTGCTACTACAGCCATGTTTCACAAATTTTGGTTACATTTTGAAAACATTAGATGTACCTGTTAACATCAGTAACAGGGAAAAAGTCAGGTGCATGAGACTAGTGACCAGGAGCTCATTTTTTCCATTGAGATTGATATTTGTTTCACTGATTTCAGGACAGTTGTCATTTACTGGCTGAAGAATGTGCAATATACCCTGTACTTGTTAACTGCTAAGAAGGACTAAACCCGATTAGAAAAAGTGTGGTTTGGTTAACCATCTCAACATGATCTTACTAGTGTTGGCTGGACCAATTAATGCCACATACAAACAAACAGAACCTGCATTTGCTGTGTCATTTGATAAATTCATATTGCTTTTGCACAAGACTTTTGGTTTTCTTGCATTATTCTTGATTTTGATTGTAAAACAGGAAACAGAGGACCCTTGTAATAACAAATCTCTTGGTTCCCTGACAAAATGCCATTAAAAAGAATTAGCCACAATAAGAAATCCAAAAAAGGAGCAGAATAATAGTTAGCAAAGAGACCTTTTACCTTAATTAGGGCCCCGCACTGAAAGTGTGGGTGCCCTATAGTAATCACTCTGTCTGTCTGTCTGTCTGTCTGTCTGTCCGTCTGTCCGTCCACAAATTTCTGATAGGGCTGCCGGGGCCCTAGTCAGTTTCACTGACAGCTCTAGTTACTCCAATAAATAAATAATGTTGAGATTTGTTAGAATCGCCTCAAATATCTGGAGCATTGTTTCTTAAAGAGAAACAAAAGTTGTGAATGTTCGTTAGAATGGCCTCACTGAGGCGATTTTATCTAGCAAGTGTCCACATCATTCGTTTATTATATCTTATTATGCAATATTCACGAATATCTCCATTAGTCTATTGCATCTTGAGCCAAGGATTAATTCCATTGAAATCATCATTATAAGAAGTTTTGTAGCTATACCAAATGCAGGTAAAAAGACAGTTGACTGTTAATCATTTGGTTTTATGTATCATGGAACATGATTGTTTCTTTTCTACAGCTTATCCTGACATTTGGTGAGAAGTCGTACAGTTTTACGACACTAGAAAGTAACACAGATGAAATCGATCTGATGATCACTCACATCTGTACCTCCTTGAAGACTGTGTTTCCGGCATTTCCCATAGAGTAAGTAATAATAGGGATTATCAACTAAATGATAATCCCATTTATTTGGTGCGAATGAATTGGATGGACTGTCATTATGGGTCACAATTGCAGCTCCAGGGTGGTAGTCGCTTATAATTAGGTTTAAACAAAGTCTGATCGTATTTTCCATCTCGTATCGGCCATGACAGTTGGTCCAGGTCACTGAGCGCTTGCACCTTGTATGTTGTTCAGTAGTCAGGCGTCTTGTAGAACTGGAAGGTGATTTAACGTCTTGCGCAGGCTCAGGGAAACCTTCCTTTTCCGTTTTTCCAAATCCTGCAAAAGGAAGTCGCCATTTTTTAAGGAGAATCAAAAAAGCTGGTTACACTTGTGCGAGGGATAAGTAGAGATGCCGGGCGGCCGGAAAAGGACTAGGGGAAGCCGTGGAGCCGGCGGACACAAACGTTCGCGTCAACAACAGGATGAAGTGGCGCAGATTGGTGGTCTAAACCCAGTCTCATCTGTGGTAGGCACACCACAAGGTAGGGATCAAGCACAAACACAAGGACCCTCAAATATGTTCAGGCACATTATAGACTTTGAAACAATCCTGCGTGACTCGGGCACAATGCAAGGTCAAAACGTGACTGATCAGAGCAGTTCCATTCCTTCATCCAACACAAATCCGCAAATAACGGGTCAAAATGCAGGCACTCAGACTGGCTATGTAAGCCTGTCGGCACAGAATGATGGTTTCGTTTGGGCGGTTTCGGATGGGAGTAATTTCTCTTTCGGAGACGAGCCTTTGCGGCTAGGGAGTGACGATCTCTCTGCCCATGTTCCCCTGGCAATCGCACAAAAAATCTGGTCAAACCAATACATAAATATCAATTTGCTGCTAAAGGGGGCTGTTGAGTTGCAAGAACTGTGTGCAGGGGGGGCACTATGTCTTAACAAGCAGGGTCTTCTGGAATCTAAACCGCAAGTTTTTAAGGACCCAGTACCCACAATCGAAAAATGGACGGATGCCTTTTTGATTTTTTCTTCAATTTATTTGAAGAAACATCCTGAAAAAACACAAGAGTTGCTCCAGTATATGAGTATAATTCGAGAGGCTGCATCTCGGTCCTCAGCATACTTTGCCTGGCGAAATTATGACGAGCAGTTTCGTCTCAGACAGGCCATTAATTTACAACCTTGGGGGCGACTCAATACAGACTTGTGGCTCCGGGTAATGACTCTATCGGCAAACTCGACGGTTCCCTTTGAGCAGTCATCTTTCAATAGGCTTAAATGTTTGGATTTCAACCATGGAAAATGCAATTTTAAAGGGTGCAAATTTCTTCATGCTTGCTCTCATTGTGGTGGTACAAATCATGGTAGACAAACTTGCTTTAAGCTTCTTCCACCGGCTACTAGGAGTGTTCCACCAGCTACCAGGGGCGGTTTGACATTTCGCTCAGGTAGGGGACAATTCAGTGCCTTTCGAGGTGGACGAGCTGTTCGACGATAGGGATTTTGCTGTCTCAAATTGTGTTCTCTTGCCTCATATATCAGCTGCTTCCCTTGATCTAGCTAAAACTCCTATCAGGCTTGACAACTTGCAAAAGGAGCTTGTGGGTTATGATTCTGCTAAGGCTGCTGAGATTTTTAACGGTCTTTCTTCTGGTTTCCCCCTCCACTACTCGGGCAGCCACAAACCTTCTGATTCAAAAAATTTGAAGTCTGCCGACATTAAGCCAGATGTTGTAAGGCAAAAAATTGAAACTGAAGTTGAAGCAGGTAGAGTGGCTGGACCTTTTGACTATCGTCCGCTACAAACTCTGCGTGTATCGCCATTAGGCCTTGTACCGAAACACGACCCAGGTCAATTTCGCCTTATACATCACCTGTCATACCCAAGCGGAGACTCAGTTAATGATTATATAGATCCTGAGCTGTGCTCTGTGCAGTATACAAGTTTCGACGAGGCTGTACACATGGTACAAGATTTAGGCCGTGGTTGTCTTTTGGGAAAATCTGATATAAAATCAGCATTTAGGCTACTACCTGTCTCTCCTTTAGACTTTGATCAGCTTGGATTCAAGTTTGATGGGAAGTTTTATTTTGATAAGGCAATGCCATTTGGGTGCAGCATAGCATGCCAGACCTTTGAGACTTTCTCTACTTTTTTAGAATTCTGTGTAGCTAGGCAAGCTTCTGTAGGACGACTCTTGCATTATCTTGATGACTTCTTGTTTGGCGGAAGAAAGGGAACTAATCATTGTTCACATATCATGTCTGTTTTTACAGATAAGATGACTTTGTTGGGAGTGCCATTAGCTTCTGAGAAAACAGAAGGTCCTAAAACCAAGATCTGTTTTCTTGGCCTTGAAATTGATACTGAAGAAATGGTCATTCGGATTCCGGTGACCAAAATTCATGAAATCATTTCAAAGATTGAGGAGATTTTGCCGCGTAAAAAGTGCAAGCTGCAACAATTACAGTCATTGATTGGTTCCCTTAATTTCGCATGTAGGGCAGTGGTGCCAGGGAGGCCATTTTGTAGACGCCTTATAAATGCTACATGCGGTTTGACAAAGCAACACCATCACCTTCGTATCACAGCAGATATGAAGAAGGACCTAGAACTTTGGATACAGTTTTTTAAAAATTTTAATGGTATTTCCGTCTTTCATGATCGGTTCTGGGTGTCAAATGAGGATTTACAGCTCTACACCGACAGTGCAGGGGGGTCTGATCTGGGATTTGGTGCCTATTTTGCAGGAAAATGGGCTCAGGGCTCCTGGCCTCGGGCATGGATTGAGGGCGGCATTACATCAGATATAACAGTTCTTGAGCTTTTTCCGCTCCTTGTTTCTTTGCACATATGGGGTGATAAGCTTCGCAACAAGAAAATAGTCTTTCGAGTTGACAATATGGCAGTGGTACACATTGTTAATCATATGACATCAAAATCGGACAGAGTCATGACTATTCTTAGGGCTTTCACATTACTGTGCTTACGGTTGAACGTAGTTGCCAAGGCTCAACATGTTGACGGCTTCCGGAATAATATCTGCGATGCATTAAGTCGTTTTCAATTACAGAGATTCCGCAAACTCGCACCAGATGCAGACCTGTCACCAACACCAGTTCCCGACCACCTTTGGAACATCTTCTGTTAAGTTCTCAGAAATTGTTGGCAGCCAGTATGTCTAGCAAATCCCATTCTGTTTATACAAATGCTTTGCAAGTTTTTAACACCTTTAGAAATCACTATAATTTGATCATAATATGGCCGGCTCCAGTTGCACATCTGTCTCTTTTTATCACATACTGTTTTGAGTTGGGGTATGCTTCATCAACTATTACTACTTACTTGTCAGCCATAAGTTTTCATCATAAAATTTATGATATGCATGACCCTACAACCGCTTTTGTGGTTAAAAAACTAATGGAGGGTTGTAGGCGCATTCGGCCAAGTTATGATGTTAGAGCGCCAATAACAGAGCTCATCTTGGCTAGAATATGTTCTGTGCTGCCGGAAATTTGCTTTTCAAATTATGAATGTATCCTTTTTAAAACGGCCTTTGCTATAGCTTACTATGGCCTGTTGAGGGTTGGTGAGATTGTATTCACTAATCCACTGCAGGCTAACAGGCCTTTATTAAAGACAGATGTGTGGCTCGGGGAAGGAGCAAACGTGTTGTTCATTTCTATTAGGGTTTCAAAAACTAATCAATCTGGCCACCCAACAATATTACGCATCCCACTTGCAGTCAATGCAGCAATATGTTGCGTTACTGCTGCCAAACAGTATATGAGGTGTAGGCCTGAAGGTAGTCTATACTTCTTCTGCCACCAGAATGGCCATCCATTAAAGCGCAGTCAGTTCAGTGGCGTTTTGGTGAAAGCAGTCAAAAAGCTAGGACTTCCTATACGACTTTATGCAACACATTCCTTTAGAATTGGTAGGGCTACTGATTTGGCAGCTAAAGGGTATTCTAGTGAAGCCATAAAATTACTTGGTCGATGGAAGACTGGGGCTGTAGCACGGTACATACGTCTTTAAATTGTCCATTACAGATATAT
This sequence comes from Lucinisca nassula, assembly GCA_963580285.1. Lineage (NCBI taxonomy): Eukaryota > Metazoa > Mollusca > Bivalvia > Lucinida > Lucinidae > Lucinisca > Lucinisca nassula. The sequence continues at coordinate 12,245,103 of OY757017.1, forward strand.
GGCTTATCGGTGATTCCCTAGTTTCACACCTTGAAGACAGTGTGCCAGGTCTCAGACCTCCAGCTAATGCAGGGATTGTTAGCCGAATCCTTTATCAGGGTAAAGGAGGGATGCATTGGGACCACTTCGACACAGTGTTTCAACGCATGATGCTGTTTCATTCAACCCCAGCGATGATAATTATTCACCTAGGGGGCAACGACCTAGTTGAGTGGTCCCAAAGCAAACTTCTTAAGACTTTTAAAAGACAATTTTCATACATGGCTTCAGTTTATCCCGAAGCCCAACTTGTATGGTCAGATATTCTCCCTCGTCAATCATGGCGGGGAACGGATAACACTCCTGAAAGGCTTAAAAAGTTGGATCAAAAAAGGCGGCGTATCAACCGATTGGGCAGACAAGCTGCTTTTAATGTAGGAGGCAAAGTCATCCAGCATGAGCTCGATTTCAGTACAACCGGGCTATTTAAGACTGATGGGGTTCATCTCACTGCAGTGGGCAATGCCATATTTTTGAATACATTTGAGGAAGCAATCAATTTATTTGTCACAGACCCTTCTACCCAAAGGTATAATCCTAATAGTTAGATTAAAAAGATCAGCCTTGTAAGGCTATCTATATATCATGTGGAATTGCTGAATTGGGGGACAAATTTATGTTGGGCATCATAAATTTGCTGTGGCGGAATTCAGCATTCGATGGGGGGGACGCTTTGCTTAGATAGCTGTTAGATTCTAATGAAACTTTACGCCTTGAGCCTAAGTTTGTTCATTTCAGAACTTTTCTATTTGAACTGGGTGGCTTCTCCCTCATGGAACTGGTTAGCCATACCCTGAGGGTATGTTTCCACCTGGGTCATACTAAAATATTTCTAAATAACTTTTCTATTTGAACTGGGTGGCTTCTCCCTCATGGAACTGGTTAGCCATACCCTGAGGGTATGTTTCCACCTGGGTCATACTAAAATATTTCTAAATTGCAAGTCATAGGTCAGGTTTGAACGCGCAGCCGGGGCTGTTTGGATATATAATATGGGATGGATTACATGATACGCTTTGCACAATGCGGAAGGTGTTGTGGAATGCGTGTCATGGAGTGCATTTTGGTGTGCACATTTTATACGAAGTGCACAATGTCAGGATTAGTTTGAGTGCACAATAGTCTGTGCATAATGTTTGGAATACAGTGGAGCGTACAAATAGGATGTGCGCAGTATTTGGAGTGTTAAAAAATTTGGAGCGTACAAACAGGATGTGCGCAATATTTAGAATGCTAACAATTGTGGAGCGTACAAACAGGATGTACGCAATATTTGGAATACTCTATTTTAAAAAAATTTGGAGCGTACTATAGGAGGTGCGCAATTTCTGGAGTGTTACAAAATTTGGAGCGTACAAATAGGATGTGCGCAATATTTAGAATGCTAAAAAAAAAAAATTGTGGAGCGTACAAACAGGATGTACGCAATATTTGGAATACTGTTTTTATAAAAAATTGGAGCGTACTATAGGAGGTGCGCAATTTCTGGAATTTTACAAAATTTTGGAGCACACATTTGGAGTGTGCACATTTTGGAATACTCAAAATGACAAAATTGGAATTCACAATATTTTGAGTGCAACTATTTTAATAATTCAGTCCTCGTGCGTGCAAGCTGGGTCATACATTGTCACTGCGTCCCCCCCCTCTTCGATCTGAATCTACTCGGTGTCCAAGTACTGCCAAATAAAAACAAGTCAACAAGACAGCTTTATTGAAATAATATTTTATTAAACTATATATTTTGCATCAGGAAATGTGAATAAATAATTTTATTTTATTTCTCTGTATGTTTTTTGTACAAGTGAGTATTTGTTGTACAAGTGAGCATCCTAAATAATAGGGATTATCAACTAAATGATAATCCCATTTATTTGGTGCGAATGAATTGGATGGACTGTCATTATGGGTCACAATTGCAGCTCCAGGGTGGTAGTCGCTTATAATTAGGTTTAAACAAAGTCTGATCGTATTTTCCATCTCGTATCGGCCATGACAGTTGGTCCAGGTCACTGAGCGCTTGCACCTTGTATGTTGTTCAGTAGTCAGGCGTCTTGTAGAACTGGAAGGTGATTTAACGTCTTGCGCAGGCTCAGGGAAACCTTCCTTTTCCGTTTTTCCAAATCCTGCAAAAGGAAGTCGCCATTTTTTAAGGAGAATCAAAAAACCCACCCACCCACCGCTGTCATTGTGGTCTTGTTGGCAGTCCAGGAAGTTTTTACATTATACTGCCGAAAGTTATTTTGATTTCAGGTTTTTAATTGGATTGTTCATCATTTGATCCTGATGCAAACAGTTGAAATGGACGAAACCAAAGACTGATGTTCAAAGGGGCGCTGTGGACAGTTGTGTTAACTTTAGAGTTGCCTTGCACTTTCTTCACCGAGACATGCTAATGATAAACTCAAGTGGGGGCGGAATTCAGCGGAATTCAGCATTCGATGGGGGGGACGCTTTGCTTAGATAGCTGTTAGATTCTAATGAAACTTTACGCCTTGAGCCTAAGTTTGTTCATTTCAGAACTTTTCTATTTGAACTGGGTGGCTTCTCCCTCATGGAACTGGTTAGCCATACCCTGAGGGTATGTTTCCACCTGGGTCATACTAAAATATTTCTAAATAACTTTTCTATTTGAACTGGGTGGCTTCTCCCTCATGGAACTGGTTAGCCATACCCTGAGGGTATGTTTCCACCTGGGTCATACTAAAATATTTCTAAATTGCAAGTCATAGGTCAGGTTTGAACGCGCAGCCGGGGCTGTTTGGATATATAATATGGGATGGATTACATGATACGCTTTGCACAATGCGGAAGGTGTTGTGGAATGCGTGTCATGGAGTGCATTTTGGTGTGCACATTTTATACGAAGTGCACAATGTCAGGATTAGTTTGAGTGCACAATAGTCTGTGCATAATGTTTGGAATACAGTGGAGCGTACAAATAGGATGTGCGCAGTATTTGGAGTGTTAAAAAATTTGGAGCGTACAAACAGGATGTGCGCAATATTTAGAATGCTAAAAATTGTGGAGCGTATAAACAGGATGTACGCAATATTTGGAATACTCTATTTTAAAAAAATTTTGGAGCGTACTATAGGAGGTGCGCAATTTCTGGAGTGTTACAAAATTTGGAGCGTACAAATAGGATGTGCGCAATATTTAGAATGCTAAAAAAAAAATTGTGGAGCGTACAAACAGGATGTACGCAATATTTGGAATACTGTTTTTATAAAAAATTGGAGCGTACTATAGGAGGTGCGCAATTTCTGGAATTTTACAAAATTTTGGAGCACACATTTGGAGTGTGCACATTTTGGAATACTCAAAATGACAAAATTGGAATTCACAATATTTTGAGTGCAACTATTTTAATAATTCAGTCCTCGTGCGTGCAAGCTGGGTCATACATTGTCACTGCGTCCCCCCCCCTCTTCGATCTGAATCTACTCGGTGTCCAAGTACTGCCAAATAAAAACAAGTCAACAAGACAGCTTTATTGAAATAATATTTTATTAAACTATATATTTTGCATCAGGAAATGTGAATAAATAATTTTATTTTATTTCTCTGTATGTTTTTTGTACAAGTGAGTATTTGTTGTACAAGTGAGCATCCTAAATAAATGCAAAGCCCAAGATGAAGAAGTTTGAGGATTAATGAACTCAGATATGTGTTTTATCCGCCATGTAAGACCACAATACATAAAGGACCTTAGACTTGTGACCATTTCATATGAAATTTATGAAATTAGCCTGTGTCTCATTTCATAAATTGCATATGAAATGACCATAGGGTACGATTCTTTATAAATGAGTAATTTAACAAATCTTTTGTTTTGTTAAGCAACATGTCTTAGAATTTACTTTATAGAGCATTAAAAATGCATAAATTACGAAAAATTACAAGGCATATTAATTATAAAGGTGGAAGAAATTTTGAAACGTAAAGTTCTGCAATGGAAGGTCAGGTGTTTTGACTTCAGGAACTCCGGTTTCCACCCAGTTCTGATTAATGATTGGTTTGAAATAAATGAAATAATCTCGAAAGGGCCCTAAAACCCAAACAAACAGAAAAAACCCTGTCTTTTCTTTAAGAGGACTCAATTTTCACATGTTTGCAGTTAACAAGACCACAAACATGAAGTCACAGAAATTGTCTCCCTTTTAAAAAAATGGTGGTAAATATGTTAGTTGTATCCATTCACCTCTACATTTTCATTGGCCAGCCTTGATCAGGAGGTCGCAGTTTCAATACTTGCCAGGGCCGGCAAAATTCTTTCGTGGCAATTGATCATGAAATCTTTTCTACTGTCATTCTCTCACTTCCACTAGAAGGGCAGTTCTCAGTGTTTGGCCAAAGTACTGGTTGACCACTTATGTCCAGGAAAAGTAGGCTTAGGTAAACTGACTGGCACGATATGAGCTAAATACTACTAAATAGTGTTGACTGGGCCATAAAAGTCGGAATGAATAAACAGATTACAATATCATTTGGTCTCTTTCTTGCTAAGGCCAAGTTATTTAAAGCATCCTTAGCTTAATGAGCTCGTTAGTGATCAAAATGTTAACTGTTCTCGTTAGCAAAATACATAAAACATTGGTATTTTTGCTGAAAAACAAAAATGAGCAGCTTTTGCATATGCAAAAGCTGCTCACATTTTGTCTGCAAAAACATTAGTATATTTGCCATATTAAGTGATTGAAGTTTTAATGGTATGTTAACTAATGACATCATTAGTTTCGAATACATGGCCCAAGTTATCTGTGACATTGTCATAGTTTTATTGTTTTCTCAGGAGATTGGTTAAGAAGATAGACGTGCAGCCATCTGACAGACTACGGGTAATGCATGACATGGTGAACACAATAGAACAGAAAGATACAGGACCTTGTGGAGGATTTACTCTGATGTATGACTGTATGTGTGAATACCATGAGTTGCCATATAGAGATGAAGTTGCATGGGTAAGCATGCTGTAAAACACTTATATTTGGCAGTCGTTTTATTTATGCATAGGCGGAACACTCAGTAATATACTGCAACCTTATCATAAAACTGTTCGTTATAACACAGTTATGGATATAACAAGGTTTCAAGATGGATCCCAAAATTGTATAGATTATTTCTATATAATCTATACATTTTTGTTTGGATATAACACGGTTATTTAACTAACATGTTTTCTACTTTGTACCATGTTATTATAGAGGTTGTGTTTTATGCTTCTGAGTACTGAACCACTGAGAAGGTCAGTTTTTAGCTCCACTCGCCGAAGGCCAGCGGGGCTATTGTCATGGCCCTGTGTCCGTCGTGCGTCCGTGCGTCTGTGCGTTAACTTTTTCTTTAAACATCTCCTCCTCCTAAACTACTGGGCCAATTGTAACCAAACTTCACAGGAATGTTCCTTACATAATCCTCTTCTAAATTCCTTCAAAGAATTTTGTTACACCCAGAACTCTGGTTGCCATGGCAACAAAACTACAAAAAATTAAAAATCTTTAAAAATCTTCTCCTCCAAAACCACCTGTTGGATTTCATTTTTATTTTGCATGACTGTTCCTTGGGTTGACCTCTTTCAGATTCCTTGAAGAAATTTTGATCCGACAAAAAACATGGCCGCCATGGGCGGGGCTTATTTTCCCTATTTAACATATTGTGTAATGCTAAAACATCTTCTCCTCCTAAACTAATGGGCCCATTGTAACCAAACTTCACAGGAATGTTCCTTACTTAGTCCTCTTCTAAATTCCTTCAAAGAATTTTGTTACACCCAGAACTCTGGTTGCCATGGCAACAAAACAACACAAAAATTAAAAATCTTTAAAAATCTACTCCAAAACCACCTGTTGGATTTCATTTTTATTTTGCATGAATGTTCCTTGGGTGGACCTCTTTCAGATTCCTTGAAGAAATTTTGATCCGACAAAAAACATGGCCGCCATGGGTGGGGCTTATTTTCCCTATTTAACATATAGTGTAATGCTAAAACATCTTCTCCTCCTAAACTACTGGGCCAATTATAACCAAACTTCACAGGAATGTTCCTTACTTAGTCCTCTTCTAAATTCCTTCAAATAACTCTGGTTGCCATGGCAACAAAACCACACAAAAAATTAAAAATCTTTAAAAATCTTCTCCTCCAAACCCACCTGTTGGATTTCATTATCCCCTCGCACAACATAGTTGTGAGGGGGGATATAGCATTTGTCCCGTACGTACGTACTTTTGTCATCGCTCTAGCGCCACGTACGTACGTACTTTTGTCATCGCTCTAGTGTCACGTACGTACGTACGAACTTTTGTCATCGCTCTAGCGCCAACATTTCTTGACCGATTTTAATATAACTTCACAAGAACATTCCTTACGACAATATCTGGAGCAAGATCGGCTTTCAAGGTCATGACCTCAAGGTCAAGGTCACTGGCTATTTTTTGAAAAACTTTGTCATGGCTCCATCGCCTACATTTCTCCCCCAATTTCAATATAACTTCAAACAAATGATCCTTATAAAAATATCTCGAGCGAGTTTGACTTTCAAGGTCATGACCTCAAAGTCAAGGTCACTGTGGCTATTTTTAGAAAAACATTGTCATCGCTCTAGCGCTTACATTTCTTCACCAATTTCAATATAGCTTCACACAAATGATCCTTATAAAAATATCTCGAGCGAGTTCCACTTTCAAGGTCATGGCTTCAAGGTCAAGGTCACAGTGGCTATTTTTAGAAAAACTTTGTCATCGCTCTAGCTCCTACATTTCTTCACTGATTTCAATATAACTTCACACACAAATATTCCTTATGACAATATCTTGAGCGAGTTGGACTTTCAAGGTCATGACCTCAAGGTCAAGGTCACTGTGGCTATTTTTAGAAAAACTTTTTCTTGCTCTAGCGCCTACATTTCTTCACCAATTTCAATATAACTTCACACAAATGTTCCTTATAAAAATATCTCCAGCGAGTTCGACATTCCAACTCATGGCCTCAAGGTCAAGGTCACTGTGGCTATTTTTAGAAAAAACTTTGACATTGCTCTATCGCCTATATTTCTTCACTGATTTCAATATAGCTTCACACAAATGTTCCTTATGACAATATCTCAAGCGGGTTCGACTATCAAGGTCAAGGCCTCAAGGTCAAGGTCACTGTGGCTATTTTTCAGAAAAACTTTGTCATCGCTCTAGCGCTTACATTTCTTCTCCAATTTCAATATAACTTCATACAAATGTTCCTTATGACAATATCTCTAGTGAGTTCCACTTTCAAGGTCAAGGTCACTGTGTCTATTTTTAGAAAAACTTCGTCATCCCTCTAGCGCTTACATTTCTTCATTGATTTCAATATAACTTCACACAAATGTTCCTTATGACAATACCTCGAACGAGTTCGACTTTCATGGTCAAGGTCACTGTGGCTATTTTTAGAAAAACTTTGTCATTGCTCTAGCGCTTACATTTTTTCACCAATTTCAATATTACTTCACACAAATGTTCCTTATAACAATATCTCTAGTGAGTTCCACTTTCAAGGTCAAGGTCACTGTGGCTATTTTTAGAAAAACTTTGTCATGGCTCTAGCGCTTACATTTCTTCACCCATTTCAATATAACTTCACACAAATGTTCCTTATGACAATACCTCGAGCGAGTTTGACTTTCAAGGTCAAGGTCACTGTGGCTATTTTTAGAAAAACTTTGTCATCGCTCTAGCGCCTACATTTAATGATGGATTGTAATAGAACTTCACACAAATGTTTCTTATGATAATATCTCGACTTACTTCGACTTTCAAGGTCATGACCTCAAAGTCAAGGTCACTGTGGCTATCTTTAGAAAAACTTTGTCATCGCTCTACCGCCTACATTTATTAACAGATTTTAATATACATGTTACTTCACACAAAAGATGCTTATGATAATATCTTGGGCAAGATCTACTTTCGTGGTCATGGCCTCAAGTCAAGCTCACTATGGCTTTTTTTAGAGAAACGTCATCACTCTAGAATGTACATTTATTGGAGGATTTTTAAACAAACTTTACACAAATGTTGCATATGATAATATCTCAAGCAAGTTGGACTTTTGCCATTTCAGTGTTTTCCACACACGAAGTTGTCTAGTGCGAGGGGATTTGTATCGCATGCGATGCCTTGTTTTTATTTTGCATGAATGTTCCTTGGGTGGACCTCTTTTAGATTCCTTGAAGAAATTTTGATCCGACAAAAAACATGGCCGCCATGGGTGGGGCTTATTTTCACTATTTAACATATAATGTAATGCTAAAAAATCTTCTTCTGCAAAAGTACTTGTGGGATTTCATTGTAATTTGCATGAATTGTCCTTGGGTGGACTGTTGTCAGATTCCTTGAAAGAAATTTGATCTTACAAAAAAACATGGCCGCCATGGGCGAGGCTTATTTTCACTATATAACATATAGTGTAATGCCGAAAATATTTTCTGCAAAAGTTCTTGTTTTATTTCATAGTTATTTGGCATGTATGTTCCTTGGGTGGACCTCTGTCAGATTCCTTGAAGAAATTTTGATCCGACAAACAACATGGCTGCAGTGGGCGTGGTTTAATACCTATTTTGATGGTTTGATCAGTCAGATTTACCCCCTAGAACTTCAGTTAAATAAAGCAAATTCTTCTGATACCGAGGCCCCGTTTTTGGATTTACATCTATCTATTGTAGATGGATTTGTTTCGTGCAAAATTTATGATAAACGCGATGACTTTGATTTTGAGATTGTAAATTTTCCTTTTTTGGATGGTGATGTTCCTCGTGCGCCATCCTATGGCGTTTATATTTCGCAATTAATTTGATTTGCTAGAGTGTTTAGTCATGTAACTGACTTCAACACTCGTAATAAATTATTAACGGCTAAACTCCTTAATCAGGGTTATCGGTACCATTAGCTACGCAAAGCCTTTTCAAAATTTTATAGACGCCGTTCTGATTTAATTTCAAAATTCAATATTGGACTTAAATCTCTTCTGCAACAAGGTCTATCGGAACCCGAATTTTATGGTGACTTAGTATATAAATTCAGAAAAATATATAACCGCAATGACTTCAGCACCCAATTTCGTAAAATCATTCTTCGATATAAAAAGATTGGGTACAACATGGATATTATACGACAGACTGCATGCATGGTAGTTAACCCAATCACGGTTGGCAACTTTGCTTCCCTCTTTAATTGCACGCTGGTGGGTCAGGCCTCAGATTCTATGACGGCTCCAACGTAAAGGCTTATTGAAAATTAAAGAGATAATGTTGGTTGGTGCCTGATGCTCTGTCTCTGGTCTGGCTCATCGGAGTCTAACTGTTGGTTTTCTTTTGCTCCAGCATTTCAGTGGTTTCTTGCTGTCGAGTCCTCACCGTTGTCTCACCTCTGTGGTTCTTTGATTTCTGTGTTCACGGAGATGTTGCACTGATGAGTTAGGAGGCCTTCATGCGGACTGAACAAATTATTTGTCTAAATCGCGACAGAAGTAAGGGCGAGGATTGTGGCCACGTAAAATCGATTTAAGCCCCCCAGTGGAAATCTTCCACTGACCGTTCCAAGGCGGCTCTTCTGTGGCGATTTATTTATGTTGTTGTTTGTTACTTACTGTGTGTATCACTTGTGTCTTTTAATTTTGGATGGCCATATGGCCATTTTGTGGGAAAGTAACTGTCCATATGGCCTTCCTTTGTTTAGGTTTCCATTATGGTCTGGTCGAATAATGTTTGTATTTCTTTCCCTTTGGTGTCTTTTATGGATGGAGTAAGTTAATTGTATCAATTCCTGATCTTTGTTTTACTTCTACTTTATTTTCACTATATAACATGTAGTGTAATGTTAAAAAAGTCTTCTCTTCTTCAAAAGTTCTTGTTTATTTATTTATTTATTTATTTATTTATTTATTTATTTATTTAAAAGTACCTTCCTATATCTAAATTAATCTCCTCCAATTTTGCTGACTATCACATATCCATAGAGGTCCACCTACAAATTGTCATTCTAAAATTCAAAACATCAGAAAGGGGGTCTTTCAAGGTATAGGAAATTTACATTGGTTTCTGCCCACGCTTGGATTTTGATGAAATTATGCACAATAATTGCCTGGGGTATAACCATTATAATTACGATGCATTCACTTTTAAATTTTATTTCCGTAGTAAATTTATTACATATTTTATGAAGTCTCTGTCACAACAGAGAGTACTCTCATATAAACTTGTCTACAGTATTCAGAGTTTCATATATCTAATGCTGCTATGTTTTATGAATTAAAGCCATAATTGGCGAGTTAGTTGATACTATGAATGACCTCATATGTCTAGTAATAGTGGGTGGGCATTCAGTTTTCTTTGATGGTGTCCCCATATTTCAGCTCCTTTTTTTGTAGTCATTAAAATTTAATATGCATTTTTACCATGTTCTAGTTTTTGTCAAGACACCATTTTAGCATAAAAACTACCCACATGTCTTTGGAACATGTTGATGAATTTTGATGGAAATTGAGGTCCGGTAACATTGTGTTTTAACAGACTGAATACTGATAGTCCTGATTCAGCAAAATGTGAAATTATATGATGATCATGTTTTGGTCATGCTGTTTAATAATACTTTACTATTGCTTTCAATTTGAATGGCTATAGTATAGTATGGTTTGTGTAAGTAGTTCATAGCATAATTATAAGTATTATTTCAAAACATCCATTTCAGTAAATTTGCCCCCTATGGAACAAATTATTTTGTCTACAGCACTATACCGCAAAGGTTTTAATGACAAACGTCATCAAACGCAACCATGTAATCATGTGCACAGTTTTCTTTCTGTCTTTCTTGTCTAATCTGGTAATGGTGCTAAGGTGATGTTTAGATTTAACATTCAAATCAACAACATACCAGTCACTTTAGATGTTGCTTCAGATTTTGTGAGATTTGTTATCCGACTCGAGATAAATGACTCTCAAGTCAAACTGTTGTTTGTTTATTAAACCCTAACTGTCCATTTAAAAAGAAAGGTTAACTCTAGGGAAAATCAATAACACTTGAGATTACTTTTCCTGGACATTAAGTTTTCAGAATTTGTATCTGCATAGGCACTAGCCAATCTATCTTTTTGTATAGCCCCTATGAACGAAATCAAACGGCTTCCTGAAGCTGTATTCCAAAGCCATTTGAATTTGCTTTTAGAATTCACATGGTCGTACATTTGTCAGTGTTCCAAAACTTATGTGATCATGATTGTGTTGTCTATATATTTGTATAGGTCTTTCACTTCATTAACCTATCTCAGCAGTTGTTGCAGTAATTACAAAGCACATTATGTAAGATATCAAGAAGCATTTAAACTTTTGATAATAATTATTCAATCTGTGAGTAGTTATCGCATTACACATAGGATTTTAAACTATTTACAGTAAATACATTGTGATGCTTTTTTCTGTCCCAACACTGCAATGCTCTTTCTAAGCTGAGAGATACATTGGACAGAAATGTACTGGTAATTATTAATGAACAAAAAGCAAGCAAGAAAAGTGCTTTAAAAAAACAGTGAACTTGCATTCAGCAGAAAAACATTCAAGAAGTGGTTGAAAGTTTTACGACCAGAAAAAATACTAAAAGCTCGCTTCCGATAAATTAACCACTGCATTGACAAAGTAAATGAAAAAATAAGACACTAAAGAAATGTCAACAATTACAATACCAATGCAGAAAAGAGACATATTTATGCATGTGTACTATAAGGAAGGAAACTGTTTCTCTCCCAGTCCAAAAGCAAAATTTCTCTAGGTCATGTGACAGCTTTGTTTACACCAAATATTCTGCGCCTCATCCATCAATGATATCTTTTGCAAACTCAATATCACTGACATTTCGATTTTTGGAAATACTAACCAATAATTACTGTAACTTTTTTGTTAGGATAATAATCCAGCGTTCATAAAGACAGAGTATATCTAAGGCTTAATCTGGCCATGGATTTATCAATAGAACTATTTTTACTAGTAACAACAAACCACTGACCATTGCGTCCTTGCGTACCAGCTTGGTATGGAAATGAAAATAATGGATCTCATTGCCTTACATCTATTTGAGTAGCATGACTTATGCAAAGTCATTAAATAAAGTTGCACATGTTCACAATAATTTTTCTGCTGATAAAAAAGCAATATATGTTGTTAAGCCTAATTTGTTGATTAGAATTCCTTTCGATTTAGAGTTTAACTATCTACTATTTATAGCCCCGCTTTGAAAAAGTGGGGGCTATATTGGATTTGGCTTGTCCGAAATTCCGTCTGTCTGTCTGTCTGTCTGTCTGTCTGTCTGTCTGTCTGTCTGTCTGTCTGTCTGTCTGTCTGTCTGTCAGTCAGTCTGTCTGTCTGTCTGTCTGTCTGTCTGTCTGTAATATTTGATAGTGGGTACCTTGTTACCGCAACTCCTCTTACAGTTCTAGGTCAATCCTTTTGAAACTTTACAGGTGTTTTCATATAGGTCTGAAGATGTGCATATTCTTTTTTCATTATCCTTAAATATTTTTTTTCACTTATTTCACCTTTTTTAACTTAGACAATTTTTGAGATCTACTAATGTTAAAATGTATAGGGAGTAGCTACCTTGTTACCGCAACTCCTCTTACAGTTCTAGGTCAATCCTATTGAAACTTTACAGGTGTTTTCATATAGGTCTGAAGATGTGCATATTCTTTTTTCATTATCCTTAAATAATTTTTTTGACTTATTTCACCTTTTTTAACTTAGACAATTTTTGAGATCTACTTACGTTAAATATTTTTTTTTTCACTTATTTTACCTTTTTAGCTCACCTGTCACGTAGTGACAAGGTGAGCTTTTGTGATCACATTTTGTCCGTCGTCCGTGCGTGCGTCCGTGCGTGCGTGCATCCGTGCGTGCATAAACAATTTCTTGTCCACACGATAACATCTTCATTTATGATTTGATTTTAACCAGACTTGCACACAACATGCACCACCATGAGATCTGGGTTCCTTTCTTGAACCAGCCGTATCCCGTCATGTGTTACAGAGTTACGGCCCCTGAAATTGCAAAAATTGCCTATTTTGGTCTTGTCCGCACGATAGCATCTTCATTTATGATTTGATTTTAACCAGACTTGCTCACAACTTGTACCACCATGAGATCTGGGTTCCTTTCTTGAACCAGCCGTATCCCGTCATGTGTTACAGAGTTACGGCCCCTGAAATTGCAAAAATTGCCTATTTTGATCTTGTCCGCACGATAGCATCTTCATTTATGATTTGATTTTAACCAGACTTGATCACAACTTGTACCACCATGAGATCTGGGTTCCTTTCTTGAACCAGCCATATCCCGTCATGTGTTACAGAGTTACGGCCCCTGAAATTGCAAAAATTGCCTATTTTGGTCTTGTCCGCAGGATAGCATCTTCATTTATGATTTGATTTTAACCAGACTTGCTCACAACTTGTACCACCATGAGATCTGGGTTCCTTTCTTGAACCAGCCATATCCCATCATGTGTTACAGAGTTATGGCCCCTGAAATTGCAAAAATTGCCTATTTTGGTCTTGTCCGCACGATAGCATCTTTATTTATGATTTGATTTTAACCAGACTTGCACACAACTTTCCACACCATGAGATCTGGGTTCCTTTCTTGAATCAGCCATATCCCATCATGTGTTACGGAGTTACGGCCCCTGAAAGGGCAAAAATTGCCTATTTTGGTCTTGTCCCCACGATAGCATCTTCATTTATGATTTGATTTTAACCAGACTTGCACACAACTTGTGCCACCATAAGATCTGGCTTCCTTTCTTGAACCAGCTATATCCCATCATGTGTTACAGAGTTATGGCCCCTGAAATTGCAAAAATTGCCTATTTTGGTCTTGTCCGCACGATAGCATCTTTATTTATGATTTGATTTTAACCAGACTTGCACACAACTTTCCACACCATGAGATCTGGGTTCCTTTCTTGAACCAGCCATATCCCATCATGTGTTACAGAGTTATGGCCCCTGAAATTGCAAAAATTGCCTATTTTGGTCTTGTCCGCACGATAGCATCTTTATTTATGATTTGATTTTAACCAGACTTGCACACAACTTTCCACACCATGAGATCTGGGTTCCTTTCTTGAATCAGCCATATCCCATCATGTGTTACGGAGTTACGGCCCCTGAAAGGGCAAAAATTGCCTATTTTGGTCTTGTCCCCACGATAGCATCTTCATTTATGATTTGATTCTAACCAGACTTGCACACAACTTGTGCCACCATAAGATCTGGCTTCCTTTCTTGAACCAGCTATATCCCATCAGGTGTTATGGAGTTACGGCCCCTGAAAGGGCAAAAATTGCCTATTTTGGGCTTGTCTGCATGATAGCTGTTTCATTTATGATTTGATTTTAACTGAACTTGCACACAATTTGTACCGCCACAAAATTTCTCGGTCAAGTTTGAATATGGGTCATGTCGGGTCAAAAAGTAGGTCAAATAAAAAAAAAACCTTGTGAAGACACTAGAGGCCACAGTTTTGGTCCGATCATCATCAAACTTGCTCAGAATGATCATCTTGATAATATCTTGGTCGTGTTTGAATATGGGTTATGTCAGGTCACAAAGAAGGTCAGTAGGTCAAATCATAGAAAAACCTTGTGAATACACTAGAGGCCACAGTTTTGGTACAATCATTATCATACTTGCCCAGAATGATCATCTTGCTAATATCTCGGTCAAGTTTGAATACAGGTCATGTCGGGTCAAAAAGTAGGTCAGTAGGTCAAATCATAGAAAAACCTTGTGAACACACTAGAGGCCACAGTTTTGGTCCGTACATCATCAAATTTGCTCAGAATGATCATCTTGATAATATCTTCAACTTGGTCATGTGCGAATATGGGTCATGTCAGGTCAAAAAGTAGGTCAGTAGGTCAAATCATAGAAAAACCTTGTGAACACACTAGAGGCCACAGTTTAGGTCAGATCCTCATCAAACTTGCCAAGCATGATCATATTGACAATATCTCAGTCAAGATTGAATATGGGTCATGTTGGTCCAAAAAGTAGTTCAGTAGGTAAAATCATAGAAAAACCATCTGAACACACTAGAGGCCACAGTTTAGGTCAGATCCTCATCAAACTTGCCAAGCATGATCATATTGACAATATCTGAGTCAAGATTGAATATGGGTCATGTTGGTCCAAAAAGTAGTTCAGTAGGTAAAATCATAGAAAAACCATCTGAACACACTTGAGCCACAGTTTTGGTCCGATCATCATCAATGTTGCTCAAAATGATCATTTGACAATATCTCAGTTAATTTCGAATATGGGTCAAATCTGGTCAGTAAGAAGGTCAGTAGGTCAGATTGTTGAAAAACCTTGTGGACACACTAGAGGCCCCAGTTTTGGTCCGATCATCTTCAAATGACAATTCCTCCTCTACCCTTGGGCCAATTTCATTCAAACTTTGAAGTAATGTTGCTTAGATGACCCTCTACCAAAAAGGCTAAAACAATCCATAAAAATAGAAAAATATTGTAAATTTGATTCAAACGTGAACCCCTCCTAAACCCTAAGGCCAATTTGATTCAAACTCCATAGGAATGTTGCCTAGGTTACTCCCTACCAAATGAGCTAAAATCACTCTGCTGATGAACAAGATGGCCACCATAGCTAAAAATAGAATGTACTCGAAACAGTGACTCACAGGTGAGCGAATCAGGGCCCTCTGGGCCCTCTTGTTTAACTAAGACAATTTTTGAGATCTACTAATGTTAAAATGTATAGGGAGTAGCTACCTTGTGACTGCAATTCCTCTTACAGTTCTAGGTCAATCCTTTTTAAACTTTACAGGTGTTTTCTTAGAGGTCTTAAGATGTGCATGTGGTTTTTTCATTATCCAAAGCTTATTTTTTAACTTAGACTGTTTTTCAGATCTAATAACGCGAAAAGTCTATAAGGCGTAGGTACCTTGTTAGGGATTTAACCCTCTCACAAGTCTTTACCTTTAATTCATGAGTCTTTCTCCTCTGACAGGGCTATAGCGGGGCTATAGTCAGATCCTCTGACAGTTCTAGTTACCTTTAATTCATGAGTCTTTCTCCTCTGACAGGGCTATAGCGGGGCTATAGTCAGATCCTCTGACAGTTCTAGTTTAGATAGATCATAGTGTATAAATGAAAGGAAAATATCAGAAATTCATGATATTTTAATAGTTTCTAAGCTAGATCAGCTCAATATGTATTCATTTTGATTTGTATAATCTCATTTTTATTACGTAAGTGTTACGAATTGCCTTCTCGTAAGGTTCTTGGATGATTTCAATAAAACAGTAAATTTTGCAGAAACGACTTACATGAATTAAAGGTGTAAAACTACAGTGTTATCTATGGAACAGTATTTAGGTAAAAACTCAATTATGCAACATTGAGATTGCAATATGCAATTTTGATATTCTGTTATGCTATATTCAGTTACAATTTTGCAAAATATTCCGCTTCTGCTTCTTCTAGTTCTCATTATTCTCGTTAAGTGGCGCTGTGATCGTTTTTCCGTAAACGTCCGCCTGTATTCGGAAGATACCAAAAAGAATCTGCAAGCGTATTGGTGACACGGAGGAGTGAAAGAAACGAGAGAACTATATTTTTGGCATAAAACGGACGATTTGGGGACATTATACCCTTCCCGATAAAATGATTTACACATAATTTTTATTATACCCCCACAAATGAAATTTGGGGGGGTATATAGGAGTGAGCTTGTCGGTCTGTCTGTCTGTCTGTCTGTCGGTCGGTCGGTCGGTCTGTTGACTTGGTTTCCAGACGATAACTCAAAAAGCGCTTCACCGATTTTTATAATTTTTGGTACACTGATGTAACATCATAAAATACAGGTCAAGTTCGATTTCCACTACAATTCGTCAATTTTCGACATAGTTATGGCCCCTTTCAAGTGAAAAAATTGCAAAATGCGCTGATGTACTATCAAGGCAGTTTGCAAAATGCGCTGATGTACTATCAAGGCAGTTTTTGTGGGGGTATTCATCACCTTTAGTGATAGCTCTAGTTTTATATGTCAGACCAGGAATCAGCTTTGCTGTGTTTGTTTTGTGTCCAAGTTTTATCTAAATATATCGCAAATGTGTTCAAGCCATTGCACCTCTAAAATATAAATTTGTTGTAAATACTTATAATAATTTTGTATGGCACAGAAACGCTCCTGTCCAATGTCGTGTAGACCTTGGTGAGACTGCTCCTTTATGATCACCTGAAGCAAACATAGTTACAACTCTCTTTTGTGAAAATGCTTTCAGATGAGAAACGACTTACGTTCCCTCTAACATTTATTTCTGATTTAGGGCATATCCAACGGAATTCTAAAACTATGCATTTTGGTTCTGTTGTTTGATTTGATGTTTAACGTCACCTTCAACACAGTATAGATCATTTTGGAGACGTTGCTTCCACTTTTGTGGGACTTTTACACGACACTGAGATGAAATGACATCTCTAAGCCCTGTCGCCCAATGAAACCAATAGGGTTTGTAAGCGCCGCTTTGGCTCGGTAGACTTAGATCCTCTAAGCGGTTTACCAGTACTGGTGTGCGGGTCGGTTTCAGTTCATGCAGCCCATCTATTTCTTCAAGCCCCGATGGCCGGGGGTCTGATTCCCAGTTTGTTTTGTCACATGTTTATATAGATGTTCGTAACTGTTTGTGTTAAATGCATTCATTAATTTATAAGAAAATAGAAAACTATCTGACTTTTTATACTAGATTTTTGGCTTCAAGTGACAAAACGCAAAGGTTTCCACTTTTTAGCTCACCGTCACGTAGTGACGAGGTGAGCTTTTGGGATCACTTTTCGTCGTCAGTACGTGCGTCCGTGCGTGCGTCCGTGCGTCCGTAAACAATTTCTTCAAACGACATCTCCTCCTAAACCACTGATCGGATTTTGACCAAACTTCACAGGAATGATCCTTAGGTGGTCCCCTTTCAAAGTTGTTCAAATGGTTCCGGTCCGTTGCACATCTAGGTCGTAGGAGCCAAAAATAGATTTTTTTTCACCAAAAACTTAAAAAATCTTCTTCTCTGAAACCACAAGGCCCAGGTCTTTGATATTTGGTATGAAGCTTCATCTAGTAGACCCCTACCAAGATTGTTCAAATTATATTGCTGGGACCAAAAATGCCCCCGCTCTGGGGCCCTTTGGTTTTACATGGGCTTATATAGGGAAAATCTGTAAAAATCTTCTTCTCTGAAACCGCAAAGCCCAGTTCTTTGATATTTGGTATGAAGCTTCATCTAGTGGACCCCTACCAAGATTGTTCAAATTATAGTGCTGGGGCCAAAAATGCCCCCGCTCCAGGGCCCTTTGGTTTTACATGGGCTTGTATAGGGAAGAGCTTTAAAAATCTTCTTCTCTGAAACCGTAAGGCCCAGGTCTTTGATATTTGGTATGAAGCTTCATCTAGGGGACCCTTACCAAGATTGTTCAAATTATAGTGCTGGGGCCAAAAATGCCCCTGCCCCGGGGCCCTTTGATTTTACATGGGCTTAAATAGGAAAAATCTTTAAAACTCTTCTTCTCTGAAACCGCAAGGCCTAGGTCTTTGATATTTGGTATGAAGCTTCACCTAGTGGACCCCTACCAAGATTGTTCATATTATAGCCCTGGGGCCAAAAATGCCCCTGCTCGGGGGCCCTTTGGTTTTACATTGGCTTATATATGGAAAATCTTGAAAAATCTTCTTCTCTGAAACCGCAAGGCCCAGGTCTTTGATATTTGGTATGAGGCTTCAACTTGTGGACCCCTACGAAGATTGTTCAAATTATAGTGCTGGGGCCAAAAATGTCCCCGCCCCGGGGCCCTTTGATTTTTCATAGGCTTATATAGGGAAAATCTTTAAAAATTTTCTTCTCTGAAACCGTAAGGGCCATGTTTTTGATATTTGGTATGAAGCTTCATCTAGTGGACCCCTACCAAGATTGTTCAAATTATATTGCTGGGGCCAAAAATGCCCCCGCCCCGGGGCCTTTTGGTTTTACATGGGCATATATAGGGAAAATCTTTAAAAATCTTCTTCTCTGAAACCGCAAGGCCCAGGTCTTTGATATTTGGTATGAAGCTATACCTAGTGGACCCCTACCAAGATTGTTCAAATTATAGTTCTGGGGCCAAAAATGCACACGCCCGAGACCCTTTGGTTTTACATAGGCTTATTTAGGGAAATCTTAAAAAATCTTCTTCTCTGAAACAACATGTCCCAGGTCTTTGATATTTGGTATGAAGCTTCACCTAGTGGACCCCTATCAAGATTGTTCAAATTATAGCCCACGGGCCAAAAATGCTCCCGCTCCAGGGCCATTTGGTTTTACATAGACTTATATGGGGAAAATCTTGAAAAAATTTTGTCTCTGAATTCACAAGGCCTAGGTCTTTGATATTTGGTATGAAGCTTCATCTAGTGGACCTCTACCAAAATTGTTCAATTATAGCCCTGAGACCAAAAATGCCCCAGCCTTGGGGCCCTTTGGTCTTACATAGACTTATATAGGGAAAATCTTTAAAAATCTTCTTCTCTGAAACCACAAGGCCTAGGTCTTTGACATTTGGTATGAAGCTTAATCTTGTGGACCTCTACCAAGATTGTTCAAATTATAGCCCTGGGGCCAAAAATGCCCCCGCTCCAGGGCCCTTTGGTATTACATAGACTTATATAAAGGGAAAATCTTGAAAAAGCTTCTTCTCTGAAACCAGATAGCCCTGGTCTTTGATATTTGGTATGAAGCTTCATCTAGTGGACCTCTACCAAGATTGTTCAAATTATAGCCCTGAGACCAAAAACGCCCCTGTCTCGGGGGCCCTTTGGTTTTACATAGACTTATATAGGGAAAATCTTTAAAAATCTTCTTCTGTGAAACCACAAGGCCTAGGTCTTTGATATTTGGTGTGAAATTTCATCTAGTGGACCTCTATCAAGATTATTCAATTTATAGTCCTGGGGCCAAAAATGCCCCTGCCCCGAGACCCTTTGGTTTTGCATAGACTTATATAGGTAAATCTTTAAAAATCTTCTTCTCTGAAACCACAAGGCCCATGTCTTTGATATTTGGTATGGAGCTTCATCTAGTGGACCTCTACCAAGATTGTTCAAATTATAGCCCCTGCCCTGGGGCCCTTTGGTTTTACATAGACTTATATATAGAGATAATCTTTGGAAATCTTCTTCTCTGAAACAGCAAGACCTAGGTCTTTGATATTTGGTGTGAAGCTTCATCTAGTGGACCTCTATCAAGATTGTTTAAATTATAGCTCTGAGGCCAAAAATGTCCCCGCCCCGGGGCCATTTGGTTTTACATAGGCTATGTAGGGAATATCTTTAAAAAATGGTCTCTGAAACCCCAAGGCCCAGGTCTTTGATATTTGGTGTGTAGCTTCATCTAGTGGACCTTTGCCAAGATTGTTCAAATTATAGGCTTTGTTGATATTTGGTATGAAGCTTCACCTTTTTAGACCTCCCTCAACATTATGCACATTGTAGCCCTGGGGTCAATAATGGCCCTCCCAGAGGCCCGCTTGTAACTCTATCATATGGGTCAGGTGAGCGATCCAGGGCCATCATGGCCCTCTTGTTTGAGAAAAACACAACGCGCAGCAAATTCTTTCATACCGGAGTGCAGGTGGAAAACCCGCACCTGCTACAATGTAACATCTCAACCGCTGGAAGCCTCTGTGGTGTAGTGGTTATGCTACTCGCCTCATTAACCAGGGATCGCAGGATCGACCCCGGCTTCTCCAGAATTTCGGATGAGTCTTTAAACCCAGGTCCCATCTCCGTATGACCTTAGCTGTTGTCGAGACGTAAAACTAAAAACGCACTCACATACCAAGCGCATCCCACCATAAAATAACATCTTTATAATTCTTACCCCCCCCCCAACACACACACACTTGATCCCCACTTTTATAGGGTAAAACTGGGATTGACAGGAGTAAACATTATTTTTCTCATTTCTACTCCAAAATATAGATTGTGGGTACTCGTTAAAACCGCATCGAAGAGGCGCTTCTAACGTGTACCCAAAATGTATATTTTAAGCAACAGTCAGAAAAATATCATCACGACTTTTCATCTTTCAATTTTTGTTGTTGTATTTTTCGGCGGTAAAATGTACAAATCTAATGCATCAAAAACATTTTTTTTTCTAGATTCTGTAAACTTTAATAATAAGTAAATAAATAAATAAATAAATAAATAATGTCGTTAAGTTCCGCCAGGTAAACCTGGGTACGCTGTACGCGGTCTAACTGTAATAAAACAAGAAGAAAAAAAAAACTTTGGTGTAGACCTAATACATGGAAATACATGTAAGTACAAAATGGTTTGGATTCAGCCACTCCATTTGCCAAATCGTTACATGTAGAACTTGAAGAAATATGTAGTAGGCTGGTTAAGACAGTCGCGACACTAGCTCAGCAAGGTTTTGCTGGCTGAAGACAGACGGACGGACGAACTGACAGACGACCAGCTAATATTTTCGCGTTGTGATTCTGTTGGATGAAAGCTATCCTGCCCCAGTTTAACTTATGAAGACAGACAGACGGACATATGAATAGGACAGCTGTCATTGTGACCACAGGTGCCTTTCTATGGTTGCGGGTCGGGGCTGAGAATGAGTAAGTATTGTTCATGTTAATGGATGAAGTATTTACATCAGAATTACAATGAGAATTGGGGAACTAGTTGTTGTTTTCCAAATTCCCCGTGTGGTCAGCTGGTGAGGTCCCAGGGAACGAATCCCCGCTGCCGGTGAACAGAGAGACAAACTGGTTTTGAAGGTAAACGGGCGTCATTATCACACAGGGGTTACCCCACCGCTCTGCGATACGCTGTGCGGACATATACATACTTCTATAATATCCAAACATTTGAGTTTTGAGTGAGGTTGCAATTAGTAAATAATATCTTTATAAGTAACACCTCAGAAGGATCAGATTTATGAAAATTGTATGAATTAATCAATTTTAACAATAATTGCTCATTTCAAATCCACGGATTCGGCACAGACTAATCCCTCATGGTAATTTATTTTAGTAAATGTTCAACGATAGAGTATTTTCCCCTTCGTCAAACAAGTATTAACTTTTAAATAAAAATCCTGTTTCTCATAAATAAGGAACCGCGCTGTAAAATTTATTTTAAAGATGCAAACGTACACATTATTGTAAATATCCGAATTATTGAATAGCTGGATAAAATTTATCGCTGCTGGCTTGAATTTGGCCCCTGGAAAAGCGAATGCGATCTTCTCAAACGGACGCTTGTCATCGGAAAAAAATACGGCAAATCCACGGACATTACCGAACGTTACCGTCACCTCAATGACTGGTACCCCGTCTAACCACAGCAGAATCGAAACTGAATAATGCAAAATAGGACGTCCAAATGCCATATTTAAATACAAAGGTCTCAAATTAGAATGTGCATGTTGCATATTCGAATAAAGTGTAATTGAACATTGCATAATTTAGTTTTTACCTTAATACTGTTCCATAGTTATCGGTTTCGGATTTTCATGAAATTTGGCATAGCTAAAGAAGATACATATGGCAAGTTTTCCTAGCAAAATGAAATCTTGACAAAGACTAAAAAATATTTATCTTAGGGATTGAATTTTGATAATTTTTTAAAATTTTAATTAAAAAATGAGATTTTTGATAATTATTTTATCAGAAAATGTAAACTTTAATTAATTCAAAAGGTTTATTAGTATCAAAGGAATGCCTATGGAGTTCTGCATTCAATCCAGTTCACAGATCTTGAAACTAAATAAAACATAAGATTTAAGATGCACTTATTTAGAGACAGACACCAGCTCATGGAGGGAGTCAGTAAGAGTGGCCTCCTGAGTCATACTTTGATTTATATAATTTATTAAATACAATTTTATAGGTTGTATATGCTGAGTTATTAATATACAAAGTTTAAAGAAAAAACATGCATGGACACAAATGAAAGACCCCCTTTCACTTGCCCATCACACTGGTGATAGAACTGATGTTTTCAACACAAACTCTATTTATACAACTTGATGTTTCAAAATAAATTCAAAATACTGAGGGAGATTGATTTATTAGACCTAATTATACTACCGTGTCAACAGTTCTCCAGATCCCTGAGGGTTAAAATGGCTTAGTTGAAAAGGGAGGCATACCGAATCCGACGGAGGAAAGGAAAAAATAAATAAATAAAGAAATAAAAACATAAATCTGTTCATTTTTTAGCTCCACTGGCCAAAGACCGGCGGGTCTTATGTTATATGTTATGGCCCTGTGTCTGTTGTGCGTCTGTACGGTTGTGCATCCGTGCGTTAACTTTTTTCTTTAAACATTTCCTCCTTAACTACTTGGTCGATTGTAACCAAACTTCACAGAAATGTTTCTCACATAGTCCTCTTCTGAATTCCTTCAAAGAATTTTGTTACATGCAGAACAAAATGGCATCGAAAGCAAAAAAAAAATATTTAAAAATCTTCTCCTCCAAAACCCCTCAATGGGTTTTATTCTTATTTTGCATGAATGTTCCTTGGGTGGACCTCTGTCAGATTCCTTGAAGAAATTCGGATCAGACAAAAAACATGGCCACCATGGCCATGCCCCACATGACTGCCATGGCCATGCCCCTTGGCTCATTAGCTTTCAAAGACTTATATGGGGAAAAGTTTTAAAAACCTTCTCCCTCCAAAACCGCTCAACTTAATGGATTTCATTCTTACTTTGCATGAATGTTCCTTGGGTGGACCTCTGTCAGATTCCTTGAAGCAATTTTGATCAGACAAAGACATGGCTGCCATGGCCATGCCCATTGGCTAATTAGCTTCCATAGACTCATAAAGGGATCTTTTTTTTTATTTTAATCTTCTCCTCCAAAACCGCTAAATGGATTTCGTTCTTAATTTTCATGAATGTTCCTTGTGTCTACCATTGTCAGATTCATTGAATTAATTTTGATCAGACAAAAAACATGGCCGCCATGGCCACCACCTTTGGCTCATTAGCTTCCATAGACCAATAAACGGAAAAACTTCTCTGAAACCATAAAGCCTAAAGCTAAGACATTTACATGTAGTATGTAGCAAAGTTATGTGGTCACCTACTAAGTCCTGCGAACTATGACTCTTGAGTCCAAATTGGCAATGCCCCGGTGCTTAGTAACTCCCATAGACTTATAATGACAAAATCTTGAAACTTTTCTCCTCTGAAACCATAAGGCCAAGAGCTTACTATGTAGCAACTTGAAGTATTCAACTGCATAAATCCTGCCAACTATGCCCCTGGGGTCCAAATTGGCCACACCCTGAGGCCCATAAGCTCCCATAGACTTATACTGGGAAAAACTGACAAAAATCTTCTCGGAAACCATCAGTGCCCAGAGCTTAGATATTAAGTATGCAGCATCGTCAAGTGGTCACTCAAATAAATCCTGCCAACAATGCCCCTGGGGTAAAAAATTGGTCACGCTCAGAGGCATATTAGTTCCCATAGACTTATAATAGGAAAAACTTAAAAACAGTCTTCTTCTCTGAAACCATAAGGCCCAGAGCTTTAGATATTTAGAACGGAGCAATGCCAAATGGTCACTCACATAAATCCTGCCAACCATGGCTCTGGGGTCCAAAAAATATAGAATGGACATTCCTTGGGTGGATCACTTGTTTCTTTTTTACCCATTGCATGCGGGAAAACCCTAAATGGGTACCTTGGCAAAAAGGGCTGGCCCTGATCAGACCCCACAGAACACCATGTCTGATCAGGGCCTGCACTATTTGCTAACAGAATTTTCCATCACAAATAGAAAAAAATAGGCCTGACACCCCTTATATGACAAATGGACTGGTCCAACATATAGCAATAGAAGAGTCCACTAGTATACAATTGGTTAATGTAATAAACATGACAATTGTCTGAAGTTAGCCGGTGGAGCGACAGGCCCTCTTGGGCCTCTTGTTATTATGCCCCTGCCATTCGAAGAATGGTGGAAAGGGCATATAGCGTTGCCCCTGTCCGTCCGTCCGTGCATCCGTCCGTGCGTCCGAAACTTAAACACAGTCAATAACTTCCTTATTTCTCAATGGATTTTAAAACTACTCGGCAGAAATGTTAACCATCATGAGACGATGTGTCACGTGCAAAACCCAGGTCCGTACCTCCAAGGTCAAGGTCATACTTAGAGGTCAAAGGTCAAAAAAAGGGTCCCAAACTTAAACGCAGCCAATAACTTTCTTATTTCTGGATGGATTTTGAAATTACTTTGTAGATATGTTAACCATCATGAGACGATGTGTCACGTGCAAAACCCAGGTCCGTACCTCCAAGGTCAAGGTCATACTTAGAGGTCAAAGGTCAAAAAAAGGGTCCCAAACTTAAACGCAGTCAATAACTTTCTTTTCTCTGGATGGATTTTGAAATTACTTGGCAGAAATATTGACCATCATGAGGCAATCTGCCTCACACAAAACCAAGGTCCTTACCTCCAAGGTCAAGGTCATACTTAGAGGTCAAATGTGAAAAAAGGGTCCAAAACTTTCTATGGATGAATAC
The DNA here is from genome assembly GCA_963580285.1 of Lucinisca nassula. Taxonomy (NCBI): domain Eukaryota; kingdom Metazoa; phylum Mollusca; class Bivalvia; order Lucinida; family Lucinidae; genus Lucinisca; species Lucinisca nassula. The sequence continues at coordinate 12,270,750 of OY757017.1, forward strand.
GAACATAGACATATTTTCAGGCCGGGGCATCCGTGTCCTATGGAAAGTCTGCGTAGGAAAAGTGGCATGAGTCGGACCATTCTTAAACCATAGCGGTTTGGGCAGCTGAGACTTAGGCAGAACAATCAGTAAGTTGCTTTTGCACAGAGCTGAAACTAACTGAACTTTTGAGTACAGGAGAACTGCCTAGAAGGTCTAAGCATGCTCAGGAGAAGTGTTGCGAATCTTACCATTCCTTTAACCCTAGCTGTTTGTTTGGGTGGTAGGGCTTGAGACATGGCATCTCGGTGTTGGGTGCTTCCCTGCAGAGCTGAAGCCGTAAACAGTGAACTCCAACTCATATAATGAAAGGTGTTTTATAATATATGTTTCATGTCCCTGGTAAAGGCATGACATATGAACATACACTATTTATGTTATCCCTTCAATGTGTCTGTCGGGCCCCACCCATCTGGGCTTGAAGAAATAGATGGGCTGCATGATGTTTCCACGTAGAGCTGAAACTGACCACAAGGAAGTACGGTAAACCATTTAGAGGATCTAAGCCTGCCCAGGCAAAGCGGTGCGAGTCGGACCACCTGTGCTTATAAACCCTATTGGTTTCAATGGGCGACAGGGCTTGAGATGTCATTTCATCTCAATGTCGGGTAAAAGTCCCACAAATTAGAAGCAACGTCTCCTAAATGACCTATACAAACAACAAATCAATGTGTCCGTAGGTGATTCTGTTAAATCTTGTATTGCTGATTTCTTTTTTTATGCTCCCCGAAGGAGGAGCCATATAGTTGCCGCTTTGTCCGTCCGTCCGACCGGACGTCCGTCCGTCCGTCTGTCCGAGCGCATCCGTGGGCACATGTTGGGTAGACATAAGTTGGGTACTTGCCGTTTATTCTGTTAGTGTCCGAAAAAGAAGCCAACAAATTTAATGGGACATGTTGGGTACTTGTGCAAATTTTAGCTGATTGTTGGGTACTTATAGGTGAAAAATTAACACTGTAGTACCAAACAAATGTCCATCTGTAAGAACGTCCGTCCGTCCGTCCGTCACGCTCTATATCTCTAAAAGTATTAAAGGTATTTAAGTGAAACTTGATATACTGATAGAGGGCGATGAGGGGAATCGTAAAATACAAGAACCATAACCCTGTCACCAGTATTTATGGAGTTACTTCCCTTCTTAACTATTTCAATGAAAAGATTGTCCAGAGCATATCTCTGAAAGTATAGAAGGGATTTAAGTGAAACTTGATACATTGATAGATGGCCATCAGAGGAAGTGCAGAGTGCAAGAACTGTAACTCTATCACAAGTAATTACAGAGTTATTTCCCTTTTTAGTTTTTGCTATATTAAGCTTGTCCGGAGCATATCTCTAAAAGTTTTAAAGGTAATTTAATGAAACTTGATACACTGATAGGGGGCTATGAGAGAAATCGCAGAATGCAAGAAGCATAACCCTACCATCAGTATTTACGGAGTTACTTCCCTTCTTAATTAGGGCCCCACACAGTATTTTGGGTGCCCTATAGTAATCTTGTCAGTCAGTTTCAAATGTAAACCAAAACATTTAACCGGTTATAACTTCAAAAGTATTATCCCTACTCCCACTCTTACTAACAGCCACAAGACCTACATTCTGACAAACCATATTGCTTTTGTCCGTGTGTTTGTCACGCCTTAACCAAAAAATTTAACCTCGGTCATAACTTCAAAAGTATTTGCCCTACTCTCATGAAACTGCACACACTTACTTACTATCACAAGACCTACATTCTGACAAAGGGCCATAACTATATTGCTTTTCGGTGTGTGTTTGTCAGGCAATAACCAAACAACTTAAACTCGGGTCAAAATTTCAGAAGTATTTATCCTACTCTCATTAAACTTCACACACATACTAACCATCACAAAACCTACATTCTGACAAAGGGCCATAATTATGTTGCTTATTTTCACTGAATTATCTCCCCTTTTCCAAAAAATATCTCCTGTTGTTTCATAACCATGGGTAATAGGGCTTTCATATTTCACATATATATTCCTTGTGACATTCTTCATTGAAAATCACTTACTAGGGAACACAAAACTGAGTTTTTATGCCCCCGCCATTCGAAGAATGGTGGAAAGGGCATATAGCGTTGCCCCTGTCCGTCCTTCCGTCCGTGCGTCCGTGCGTCCGTGCGTCCGAAACTTAAACGCAGTCAATAACTTCCTTATTTCTGGATGGATTTTAAAATTACTCGGCAGAAATGTTAACCATCATGAGACGACGTGTCACGTGCAAAACCCAGGTCCGTACCTCCAAGGTCAAGGTCATACTTAGAGGTCAAAGGTAAAAAAAAGGGTCTGAAACTTAAACGCAGTCAATAACTTTCTTATTTCGGGATGGATTTTGAAATTACTTTGTAGAAATGTTAACCATCATGAGACGACATGTCACGTGCAAAACCCAGGTCCGTACCTCCAAGGTCAAGGTCATACTTAGAGGTCAAAGGTAAAAAAAAGGGTCTGAAACTTAAACGCAGTCAATAACTTTCTTATTTCGGGATGGATTTTGAAATTACTTTGTAGAAATGTTAACCATCATGAGACGATGTGTCATGTGCAAAATCCAGGTTGGTACCTCCAAGGTCAAGGTCATACTTAGAGGTCAAAGGCCAAAAAATGGGTCGAAACTTAAACGCAGTCAATAACTTACTTATTTCTGGATGGATTTTGAAATTACATTGAAGAAGTGTTGACCATCATGAGACGATGTGTCACGTGCAAACCCAGATCCGTACCTCCAAGGTCAAGGTCATACTTAGAGGTCAAATGTCAAAAAATGGGTCCGAAACTTAAACGCAGTCAATAACTTACTTATTTCTGGATGGATTTTAAAATTACTTTGAAGAAATATTAACCATCATGAGACGATGTGTCACGTGCAAACCCAGATCTGTACCTCAAAGGTCAAGGTCATACTTAGAGGTCCAAGGTAAAAAAAATGGTCGGTCAATAACTTTCTTATCTCTGGATGGATTTTGAAATTATTTGGCAGAAATATTGGCCATCATGAGACAATCTGCCTCACACAAAACCAGGGTCCTTACCTACAAGGTCAAGGTCATACTTAGAGGTCAAATTTGAAAAAAGGGTCCAAAACTTAAACACGGTCAATAACTTTCTATTGATGAATATGAACAGACATATTTTCAGGCGGGGGCATCCGTGTCCTATGGACGCATTTCTAGTTTTGTCTTATGGTTTAAGATTTATATGCCCTTGCACGGAAGGGGCCTTACATTTCTCCTTATTTTTGCAGTCTTTTTTGAAAATCACTAACTAGGGAATTCTTAGACTTTAGGTTAAACCCATTTGGTACCGGAAACCCCAAAAGGGGTAAGTGGCAAACAGTACAGGCCCAGATCAGACGCCAGGAAACTTGTGTTTGTCACGCCTTAACCTGGCCCTACTCTTATGAAACTTCACACACATACTTACCATCACAAGACCTACATTCTGACAAAGGAGAATAACTTGTGTGTTTGTCACACCTAAACCAAAAACCTTAACCTCGGTGTTAAAGTATTTTGTCTACTCTCATGAAACATGACACACATAATTACCATCACAAGACCTACATCCTGACAGATTGCATTTGGGTGTGTTTTTGTCAGGCTACATTCTTACAAAGGGCCATTACTATATTGCTTATTTTCACTAATCATCTCCCCTTTTTAAAAAAAAATATCTCCTGTCATTCATAACCATGGGTGATAGGGCTTTCATGTTTCACATGTGTATTCCTTGTGACATTTTCCATTGAAAATCACTTACTAGGGAACACAAAATTGAGTTTCTTAGCCTTATGGTTTAAGATTTATAGGTCCTTGCAGGGAAGGGGCCTTACATTTCTCATTTTTTTGGCATTCTTGGTTGAAAATCACTACCTACTTTATTTGTACTCCAAACATCAGCTGAGGGTACTCATTAGAACCTCCTCATTCAGACTGTTCCAGCGAGTACCCATAACCTTTGTCTTGAAACAAATCTTATCAAACTTCAAAGTGTATAGGATCATTTCACTAAAATAATCCTCCTGCTACTGCGCATCTTCGGGGAGCATCCCTCGGTTTCACCGATGCTCTTGTTTTTGTTGTTGTTTGATTTGAGGTTTAACGTCCCAGTCAACACTATTTAGGTCATTTTGGAGATGTTGCTTCCAATTTTATGGGACTTTTACCTGACGTTTAGATGGAATGACATCTCAGTTCCTGCCTCCTAATGAAACCAATAGGGTTTATATGCATGGACGGGCCGACTCGCACCACTTTGCCTGGGCAGGCTTAGACCTTCTAAGTGGTTTACCATTACTCATGTGCGGCTGGTTTCAGCTCTGCGAGGAAGCATCATACAGCCCAATCTATTTCTCTGATTTTGTAGAGGTAGAATTTTGTTGCTGTTTATTGTTATATGTTGAATTTTACACAAAGAACTTAGCCATGTAGTGCTGCTGTAATTGGCAGCAACTACATGGTCATAAGTGGTATTTTAATCATGACCCATAATTTCCTATTTCATTGTCATTATAATTTTGGGATTTTTGCTAACAGTTAAAGATTTTTTTCAAGTGGTGGACCCAATTTCATAACATTGTTCACTATAACATAGTTTTTGACATAACAGTTTAACAATGGACCCCAAAAATATATAGATTATACAGATAAATGACCATAAATGGTCATTTTTCTATACAATCTATATTTTTTATTTGGATGTAACAGGACTGTTTAACTAACATTGGTTTTGCTTTTGTGTTAAAAACTTAAAAAGAGGTTATAGTGTATTTATTTAAGGAGTTTGGAATTTTGGAAATGTATGAATGCTTGTGTCATTGAATTCAGAAGCAGTTTCTTAATTGCCATAAAATTTGCCAGTGGCAGTATAGGCAAGCTTTCAAGTGATGTAGTACCATTTTAACCCATTCCATGTGGGAAACCCCTAAAGGGGTACCTTGGAAAACAGTGCATGCCCAGATCAGACACCACAGATCAGGGCTTGCACTATTTGCTAACAGAATTTTCTGCCAAAAACAGAATAAAAGTGGAAAAATAGACCTGACACCCCTTATATGACAAATGGACTTGTCCAACATAAAGCAATGAAAGAGTCCGCTAGCATACATCGGGTTATTATATTAGTTGTAAAGAAAGCGGTGTGCAGGTTTGTACTAATACCAAATCTCTTAATCAAACTTCTATGTTTGTGTTCTATTTCCAACAGGATGTTGATACAATCTACCTGTCTCAAGATTCCAAGGAGCTATGTCTACGAGACTTTGACCATCTTAACCCTAGGTGAGTATTTTGAGTTGCCTTTTCTATTCTGGGTTATATGCATAAACATCACATAAAGAGAGGATCTTGCGTTGTGCCCATGTATTATTGAATTTATTAAACTCTTTGAGGACAAGGGATAAAATGAGAGGCAAGGGCTCGCATTTTATCCCGTTTCTTTTCCGCAACATGTTTAATAAATTCAAATATATTGACAAATATGCTAATATTTTTGCTGAAAGAATGTGAGCAGCTGTTGCAAATGCAAAAGCTGCTTTCATTTTTTTCAGCAAAAATAACTACCGTATTGTGCTTAAAAATTGGGACAGAAAAAAATAAACACTTTTTGAGCTGTCCCAATATTTAGGTCGATGAAAAATGATTATATTTTTAGGTGTCCCAAAACTTTGGTTTGGGGTCGAAGGGGTAGTCGCAATGCGCCGCAAAAGCCAAAAAGTATTGGCGCATATCGACAAGAGAAAACATCTAACTGATCTGAGCTTAGGACCTTATGAAGTTATGACGCCAAAAAAAAATCGTCTGCAACTATCAGTCTTTTTGAGTAAAACTAGACCAGTAAGTAAATCGCAATAATTACTGCACTGTCAATTCAGAAACAAACCATCTGTGTATTTATTATGGTTCAAGTATGACACTATTGTTAATCCCTGACATATAATTGCCACCCTGCGGTGCGTGTCGATAAGGTGTGAAAATATGGTCAAGTTATGTCTCTAATTGGCGTTTATCCTCCAATCATAAAATTTAATCCACAATCAATGTGAAAATGATTTAATTGCTCTTCAGACAATTAGCTACATCTAAAGGAAGATATTTTCATAATAAAAACGGACTTTTCTGCGATCTCATGAATTGTTATGTTTGGCGCCAAATAGCAGACGCTGGGCGGGAAAAGTCGAACGCTGTTGTTGGTTATTGACACGGAGCTTCTGTGGATAATTCGGGGGGCTGTGCAAAGCGCTGGTTTTCTATCCACCTCTATTCACAACCGTTTAGCTATCGAGAAAAGATTTTTTACCAGTACCGATTTATATCAATTCAAAAATCACCGATCGGCTTTTTCCGTATGTATGGTCTTCGCGGGACATTGCAGGAAAAAAGCCTGCAGTCCATGACCTCGCAGAAAACAACAAACAATCTATCAAACAAACAAATAAGCAAGCATGCAAAATGGAAAATTTTGAAATGAAGATAAAAAAAGTTTCATGATTTTTCCGGTTCGTCAGAAGAAAATAGGATTGCATTAGCCCTGAAGTTATCGGCCGAGGACGTAGTTTTATATATTAATTGTTCATCGTTTTTTGTTATTATTATTATCCTCTTTTCTTTTAAAAAATATTATTTATGGCGAAAAAAAGACACACAGAACAAAAAATATAATAAAAATATGCAAATTTGCAAGTGACTGCCACATGTCTGGTCACGTGGCGGTCACATGATATGGATTTAAAAAATGGCGGCCACAGATCGGTAAAATCGTTGCCAGGTTTATGTTCAGACACAAATAAATTGATTAGGTGATCAGAAATGCTAATGCTTGTAATTCTTTAATTTCAATTCGGTGTATATTGATGAACTAGACAAAAGTGCCCAGTGGGGCACGTATACCCCCGGCCAGTGCCGAACTACAAAGGGAAATAACTCTAAAAGGCCTGACCCCTTGGCCCTTATTTTCTTTCCCACTATACAAGTAGTCATACTGATCATGTGTGCAAAATTTCAAGTTTCTATGTGAAGCAGTTCCTGAGATATCTTTGACACAAAATAATTGTTTACAGACACACAGACGGAAAAGACAAAAACTATATACCCCCATGGCATACGCCGGGGGTATAATAATTCTTTTACTGGATAAAATCGGCTCTGAATATCTTCATTTCATCACGGTAAGATTTGGCAAGCAAAGGACAAGCTGAAAAAATAAAAATCGTCATGTGCGGCATTTTTCTTCTTACGTTTTCGTAAAAATAAACCTGTCCCAATTCTTTGGAAAGAAAAATTACATAATTTTCTTGTGATTTTTAGTATGTCCCAAATCTTTGGACTGTCAAAAATAATTATTTTCAAGATTTTCAACCGTGTCCCAAAACTTTGGGTGTCCCAATCTTTAAGCACAATACGGTACATTAAATATTGTCCTTACTAGAATAGTTACAATTTGACCACTAACAAGCTTGTTAAGCTAACAAGGCTTTGAACAACTGGGCCCAGATGATTCTCCCATCCTTTATTGTTTGGGGATATTGTGAATGCTTCTGTCTGTCAATCCGTCTGTCTGTTGGTCACGCTGTCTCCTCTTAGACCACTAATTGGAATGCACCAGATTTGGCATGTCTTGTGTGTGCGTGAGCAACATGACATTTGGCTTTGCTGTGGAGATAGCATGGAAATTCGCATTCCAGTTTTTTCTTGCATCTCCATTTAACCATATGAAGTGGGAGCTCACCAAAATTGCCTAGTTTAACCCATTGTATTCTAGTGGACTCTTCTGTTTCTATATGCTGGACAAGTCCATTTGTCATATAAGGGGTGTCAGGCCCATTTTTGTCGCGCCTGCTAATAGGCGCCCGGTTTTCCGTCCGTTTGTCCGTTCGTCCGTCCGTTTGTCCGTCCGTTCGTCCGTCCGTCCGTCCGTCCGTTTGTCAAGGCGTCAACATTTGCGACCACCCTAGCGTTCACCCTAAGGTTCAAGTTTATTTCTCAAGAACTATAAGCGCCCCCGCCCATAGGGGCTTGAAGAAATATATGGGCTGCACGATGCTTCCACGCAGAGCTGAATCCGGCCCGCACACTACTACTGGTAAACCGCTTAGAGGATCTAAGCCTGTCCAGGAACCGCGGTGCGAGGCGGACCGTCCATGCTAATAAACCCTATTGGTTTCATTGGGCAACAGGGCTTGAGATGTCATTTCAATTCAATGTCGGGTAAAAGTCACACAAAATTGGAAGCAACGTCTCCAAAATGACCTTTACAGTGTTGACGGGGACGTTAAACCTCAAATCAAACAAACAAAACAAACAAGAACTATAAGAGCTTCATTTATGATACTTCGTACAAACTTGTATCACTGGATTTGTGATACTTCGTACAAACTTGTATCTGGGGATGACAACTTACATGCAAGCAACCATATTTGACCTTGACCTACATTTCATGGTTCACTGACTTTGTAAAATATTGTGACCACCCTAGCGTTCACCCTGAGGTTCAAGTTTATTTCTCAAGAACTATAAGAGCTTCATGAATGATACTTGGTACAAACTTGTATCTGGCGGTGACAACTTACATGCAAGCATCCATATTTGACCTTGACCTACATTTCATGGTTCACTGACTTTGTAAAATATTGTGACCACCCTAGCGTTTACCCTGAGGTTCAAGTTTATTTCTCAAGAACTATAAGAGCTTCATTAATGATACTTGGTACAAACTTGTATCAGGGTATGGTAACTTAAATGCAAGCATCCATATTTGACATTGACCTATATTTCATGGTTCACTGACTTTGTAAAATATTGCGACCACCCTAGCGTTCACCCTAATGGTCAAGTTTATAACTCAAGAACTATAGGAGCTACATTAATGATACTTGGTACAAGCTTGCATTTAAGAATGGAAACTTTTGTGCAAGCATCTATGTTTGACCTTGACCTACATATCATGGTTGGGTGACTTTGCGCCCCCACAGGCGCGACATAGCCTTCGGCGGAATTCTTGTTTCGTTTTAATTCTATTTTTGACAGAAAATTCTGTCAGCAAATAGTGCAACCCTGATCAGATGCCGCGTTCTGTGGCGTCTGATCTGGGCCTGTACTGTTTGTCAAGGTACCCCTGTAGGGGTTTTTCCCCCTGCATGCAATGGGTTGAAGGATTCTTTGTTGTGAAAACAATCACAAAGTGAAGAAATTTATTGAATAATTTCTGTTCTTTCAGGGATTTGGTACCAATTGTTTCAGCCTTATTACACAACCCATGGTTCAAAGTTCTCAATGCTAACAATGTTAAACTGGTAAGTAACCATTTGTGACATTGCCATTAAAAATTAAGGTTAATTTTCTAGCCTGCTTTTCTAGACAAATAAAGTGAAATTACGCTATTAAGACCATCTAAAATTAAGACTTAATTCTGCTTTTAAAAGCTTATTTTGAAAGCTTCACTTAATTTTCCTTTGTGATTTCCGCCTCCAGTGTCCTTGGTTCATGGACCACCTTTGGGACTGTTCCAAGGTGGTCTTAATATAGGAATTTTACTGCACTACAGAAAAGTGGAATGTCATCTTCTGTATTTATGTTGGGTGCTTTAAGGGCTCAGAACATTTTGGCAAGATAGTCATTCTGTAAAATTCTTAAAAATGTGCACACCTTGAGTGCTTGCTGTAATTATCCTAAAATCTAAACAAATTTGTTCCATGATCCTGTAAGGAGGCCAAAAAGTGCAAGCGGAAAGGCAAATAGTGTAGACCCTGATCAGACTGCTCCTTCAGGAGCAGTCTGATCTGGGTCTGCACTGTTTGCTTAGGCCTGTCTGTCCCAATACTTGTCTGTCCCAATACTTAGAGAATTTGTTAGATTAGAAGATTCTTGGGTGGGACCTTAGATATTATATCCATTTTGTATGGGAGACACAAACACAGAGACTAACAAACAGTGCAAGCCCTGATCAGACACTGCATTTCGCAGAATCTTATAAGGGCTTGCACTGTTGACAAAATGTTCAGTTGAGGGTAAGCTTTTCTGATTGGCCAAAGTCTGTTCATTTTGCATTGTCAATCATGCAGCATCCAAAATTTGCTTTAAACATCTTTTCCTCAGTTGTTGGGCCATTTGCATTCAAACTTTACAGGATTGCTGCTTAGGTTGCCCTCTACCAAAATAGATAAAATGGTTCTTGCCAATGAACAAGAAGGCTGCCAGATCTAAAAATAGAAGAAAAAAAAACACAATAAAAGTCTACTCTTGCTATACCCTTAGGACAAGGGAGGCTTCTGATACATGCTTCTTCAGAAGCCATCTGATCAGTATCTACAGGCTTCTTCAGAAGTCAACTGATCAAGATCTATAGGCTTCTTCAGAAGTCAACTGATCAAGATCTATAGGCTTCTTCAGAAGTCAACTGATCAAGATCTATAGGCTTCTTCAGAAGCCATCTGATCAGGATCTACAGGCTTCTTCAGAAGTCAACTGATCAGGATCTACAGGCTTCTTCAGAAGTCAACTGATCAAGATCTATAGGCTTCTTCAGAAGTCAACTGATCAAGATCTATACGCTTCTTCAGAAGCCATCTGATCAGGATCTACAGGCTTCTTCAGAAGTCAACTGATCAAGATCTATAGGCTTCTTCAGAAGTAAACTGATCAAGATCTATAGGCTTCTTCAGAAGCCATCTGACCAGGATCTACATCCTTCTGATACAGGCTTCTTTAGGAGCCATCTGAACAGGATCTACTGGCTTCTTCAGAAGCCATCTGATCAGGATCCACCCTGTCATGCAGATTGTGAATTGAACAAATACATTATATTCAGTAATCTGGTGGTTGAAAGTCAGAGTGGGTGTGGCAAAATTTATGTATTCAGCAGGATAAGGGTTGAATTTTTTCATATTCACTGGCACCCTCACCCCACTTAGGGAATAGCATTTACGGATGCATAATTTCTTAATACTCTGGTATTTTCTGAAAAAAGAATGTGAGTAGCTATTCAGCAAAATATTAATACAGTTAACTCTCCTTATCCCAAACATAGAGGATCTTACATGAGTGTTCATGTATTATTGAATTTATTAAACGAGTTGAGGAAAAGGGATAAAATGCGAGGCTTTGCCGAGCATTTTATCCCTTTTCCTCGACGAGTTTAATAAATTCAATAATACATGAGCACGAATGCAAGATTCTATTTATCATATGACATTTAAAGCGCATTTTATTCACGATTTTTTACAAAAATGTCGATATTCCGCCGTTAGTAAACGCGACGTCGTTAAGGACGTCGTACATGTAACGTTACGGGACGTATCTAGCTAATTTGCATATTTAATCCACTAGTGGATTATCGAAAATATTACATGGCGTTATTACACTCTCAGACGCGATGTCATATGATAAATTGATATCTGAAACTCCTGCTTAAGTCAAACTAAAATCCTTTAAACTTAAACTACTGTTATCTCAAACAAAATTTCCAGTCCCTTTGATATTGAGAAAATGAGAGCTGACTGTATATCTGCCATATTTAGTGATCAAAGTGTTAACGATAGGTTTAATAGCTAAAGACGTCTTCAGTTTTGAAGAACTGGCCACTGGTTGTTTGGAAGAATATTTGAACACATGGAGTTGTTCAGGAAACTGTTTTGTAAGTATTCACAATTACCACTAGCAATATTGTTTTAGCATTTTAGTTAATATAATAGTACTGGGTATGTTGGGGATGTTTTGTTTCAGAACATATATCTGAATTTTATAGAGTCCAGAAGTTTGTACAGAGATTCTCCATGTTATACAGAAAAACTCGGTGATAGAATCATTACAGCTCAGCAATACGGGAATAACCAAGTAAGTGCTTTGGTTTTGATGGACTGTACATCAATTTTAAGGCAGTGCTCTAGATAAGCTTTTGGTACAATGAGTATTTTACTCCCTGCTTTTATGTTCAATGCTTAAATGCCCATTTTTAATGCTTATCTGTTAAAGAAAGATTGGCATTTCATGTGAATTGTCTGCTAAGCAGACAATTCACATGAAATGCCAATCTTTCTTTTCTCTGAAAAACACCGAATGCATGCATAAATTTGCCATCTGTGCAGTGTTAACATCATTCTGATCTAATATACTGCTACTGCTTACAAAAGAATGAATGTGAAGGTAATTGCTTTATGCTAAAAGATGTAAAGTTTGCTGAATTTTTTACCCCCTAAATTTGATTTCAATGCTGAAATCCAAAATTTCATTGAGTATTTTACCCCTCAAATTAAATTTCAATGCTGATTTTCAAAAATTCAATGCTGAAATACCCTTTACTCCCTCTTATCTAGAGCTGTGTTTAAGGTCACAGTCTAAAAAAAAAAACATCAAATTTGGGCTGAAATAGCTTTCCTGCACCCAATCTCAAACAAAGTCCTGAATTATGGTAAAACTGGGTACATCATCATCGCAACCTACCAATGACTTGATTAGATTTTTGTGACCTTGATCCCATTATTAATGTCCATCACGTGAACAAGTCCGTGAAATGAACACCCCCTTACACCCCACTTTGCATAGAGAAAACTGGGGTTTAAGTGGGTAAACGTTATCTTATTTTTACTCCAAGACATAGGCTGTGGGTACTCATTAGAACCGCCTCAATGAGGCGGTTCTAACGAGCACCCATGACCTATGTTTGCAGTATAAATAAGAAAAATATCATTGATTTTCATCCGAAAAGTAGGCATTTTGGAGATGTGAAAAAAATGCACTATGTCGCACGGGTGTGTTATCGTAATGCACACTATTTTGGATCATATTTATGGTGTCGGGACATAGTTTTCTTCTGAAAACACATCTAGTTACATCTCAGTGATACAGAAATGATGGTTTGCTATTGATGGATACTCTGACTGGACCCTCAGCTGATCATAGAGTTACATAGTGTTTTAGCCAGCCTGGGTAGCTCAGTTAGATGCGCGTCTGACTGGTGATCAGGAGGACGCGGGTTCAATACCTGCTTGGGTCAGCAACATTCTTTCGTGGAGATTGATCATGAAATCTTTTCTACGATCATTCTCTCCCGTCCCCTGATTTAAGAAGGGCAGTTGTCAGTTTCTGGCGAAAGAATGTGCACTGTACTGGTTAAACGCTTACGTATAAGCCTGCCCAGGAAAAGTGTGTATAGGTAAACTGATGGGCTAAAAAATGACCTAAAATAGTTAACTCCAATAAACTCCAATACAAGCAAACAAACAAACAAACATAGTGTTTGGATGATCAAAGAAACTGTTCTCATGATACATTCAGTTTTCTTTTGAAAACCACGATTAATTATTATGAATTTCTTTGCCTTAAAGGAGGCAAACCACTGAAGGTTCCATGTTTAAGTGAGTTGAGCATTCACCCTTAAGCTGCCAAGAGTGAGTGTTTGAGTTTTACGTCCCACCAACAGCTAAGGTCATATGGAGACGGGACCTCGGTTTAAAGACTGGAGAAGCCCGGGATCGATCCTGCGATCAAAGCTGCCAAGAAAAAAAACAACTTCATTTTAAATTGTTGTCTGTTTTTGTTGTCTGCAGCATATTCTCACAAACTTTTCAAACATATTTTTGCATACAGGCAAACAGTGTGATTCCTGATCAGACTGCTGCTAATCTGGGTCCACACTGTTTACGGGCAAACAGTGTGGACCCAGATCAGACTGCTCCAGGAGCAGTCTGATCTGGGTCCACACTGTTTGTCAAAAATGACTTTTAAAGTAACCAGCAGACGAAAAAGCAGACAACAGTTTTTGTGATTGTCATCTTATGGATTAAATGAACAGATTTTTACGTTCTGTTGTTTTTCAGTGAATTTCTCCAGAAGCTCTCCACCTCCATTTTATCTATGTCCAGCACTCAGCTACAGAAGCTAGATATATCTAATAACCCAATGGTAGATGACAAAGGTAATGAGAACATTCATTATAACGCCAGTACAGACGAACTTCAATGGCTCTAACACCTTTGGGACCACCAAAATCTGTTCGAGACAGGGGTAGTTCGAGCCACTGAGGGCTATTGCCAGGGGGCATAACGAGATACTTTAGGACATGCTTTGGTGTTCTGTATTGAAAAATGTATGCTGTGTGTACTCATTAGAATCGCCTTGATGGTATTGAAAAATGTATGCTGTGTGTACTCATTAGAATCGCCTCATCGAGGCAATTCTAATGAGTAAACACAGCATACATTTTTCAATACAGAACACTGAAAATATCCTAAATCTTACCCTCCCTATTTCTTATGTAGAGAAATTCCCTAGGGACTCAAGAACGGGTTCGACTCAGCCATGGTAACCGAGCCATTGGTGTTCGAGCCATCGACGTTCTACTGCATTTGTTCCCTAACATTTTGCTGTTATAAAGGATTTGCCGCTATAAAGAATCCCAGTGTGGTATATCATGTAATAAAGGACTCTTTCTCCTTAATAATAATTACTCCAAGAAGCAAGTTTTGTAGACATTTGTTAGATTCGCCTCACCAAGGCTATTTCAACAAATGTTTATAATATTTCTTTGTGTATAAAAGTATTCTTGATTGTCTCCAATTCTTCTTGTCATGAGCGAAGCCAGGTTTGTTCCATTGAAATTGCCGTTAAAACGTGATTTGTTGTTACATGGAATGTCGTAACAAAGAGGGCTGGCTGTAATTAATATTTATAATCTGTAGAGGTGATATGATAATTTGTTTGTTTTGGAGTTTAACAGCCCAGTCAGCACTAAGTCATATCGAGCCGTACAGTTTACCCATCCACACTTTTTCTGGGGAGGCTTATACGTAATTGGTTAACATTCTTTTGCCAGAAACTGACAACTGCCTTTCTTGAATCAGTAGAATGGAGAGAAAGACCATACAAAATATTTCATGATCCATCTCCACCAAAGACATAGAAATTTTTAACTTTAAAGTATGATAAGAGCTCATATTTTCCAAACCATATTATGGATTTTCTTCATATTTGGTATGATGATAGTTACAGGTCCTCAGTTTTATTCAGCCATACCACCACCCCTGATGTCAAGGTAAAGGTCACAGGCTTGGAAATTTTTTAAGATTTTTAGAGCTCATATTTTCCAAACCATATAATGGATTTGCTTCATATTTGGAATGGTGATAGAAACAGGTCAAAAATTTCATTCAGCCATTACCCTGCCCTTGAACAGGACCTCAAGGTCAAGGTCACAGACTTAGAAATTTTTAATGTTTAAGTTTAAAGAGCTCATATTTTCCAAACCATTTGATGGAAAGGATTCATATGTGGTATGATGATAGTTATTTTTTTCAAAGGCTGAATCAGTGATACCCCCTCCTATGCCATGACCCCCAAGGACACTATTCCAGGTGAGTTATGCTGTCCAATGACAACTGTTATTGCAACATGATTTTTTGGGGTTGAGGTAGGCCCCTGGGCGGGAGCATCTGTGTCCTATTGACACATTTCTAGTTTAATGAAAAATATAAGCGTATTTGCCAGATCAAAGTTATAATGATACATTAACAAACAAATAAGTGGACATTGATGTTGTCTTTGAAATGGTACCTTGCCTATACAGACAACTGTTTTGCACTTTTCAACAATGTTTTTTTCGGGGAATGGGAACACTTGGCACATTTTTCTGCCATTTTTCAAAGGGAGACAACTTTCTGGACTTCCTGCTTGCTTATATAGGCGATATAGGCGCCTGG
Organism: Lucinisca nassula; assembly: GCA_963580285.1. NCBI lineage: Eukaryota > Metazoa > Mollusca > Bivalvia > Lucinida > Lucinidae > Lucinisca > Lucinisca nassula. The sequence goes on from OY757017.1 coordinate 12,286,497, forward strand.
TTTTTCGTCCGTTCGTTCGTCCGTCCGTCCATTTGTCAAGGCGTGAACATTTGCGACCACCCTAGCGTTCACCCTAATGGTCAAGTTTATTTCTCAAGAACTATAAGAACTTCATTAATGATACTTGGTACAAACTTATGTCTGGGGATGGCAACTTACATGCAAGCATCCATATTTGATCTTGACCTACATTTCATGGTTCACTGACTTTGTAAAATATTGCGACCACCCTAGCATTTACCCTAATGGTCAAGTTTAATTCTCAAGAACTATAAGAGCTTCATTAATGATACTTGGTACAAACTTGTGTCTGGGGATGGCAACTTACACGCAAGCAACCATATTAGACCTTGACCTACATTTCTTGGTTCACTGACTTTGTAAAATATTGCGACCACCCTAGCATTCACCCTAATGGTCAAGTTTATTTCTCAAGAACTATAAGAGCTTCATTAATGAAATTTGGTACAGACTTGAATCTGGGGATGGCAACTTAAATGCAAGACTCCATATTTGACCTTAACCTAAATTTCATGGTTCACTGACTTTGTAAAATGTTGCGACCACCCTAGCGTTCACCCTATTGGTTAAGTTCATTTCTCAAGAATTATAAGAGCTTCATTAATGATACTCAGTACAAGCTTGCATTTAAGAATGAAAACTTTTATGCAAGCATCTATGTTTGACCTTGACTACCTACATATCATGGTTGAGTGATTTTGCACCCCCACAGGCGCGACATAGCCTTCGGCGGAATTCTTGTCTATAAACTATATCCCATGGAAAAAGGGGTTTTAAAGGAAAGAATTTGCTCCTTTTAGAGTTGACCCCTGTTGACATGGGAGACAAAAATACTTCTGAAGGAGTTGCCTCCCCTTAAGGATTTTGTCGTGCATTTATCTCTCTTACATAATCAGACAAATATTCTTTTCTCTAGGTATCATTCACCTGGTAGGATCTTTGAGCAGCCTAGGAAAGGGAATGACATACTTTGACATGTCAAAGACTCGTCTCTCAACTAAAGGTATCCGGGCTATAGCGGAGACAATGTCTAAGAATTCTCTAGTGTTCAGCAGTTTGCAGACCTTTAAACTGGCGGAGCTTTCATCTGGCAAAGCAGAAGACATACAGGTATGTGAACTATTTACACCTTGCTTTATGACAAAGGAATCAAAGCTGAAATAAAATCCCTGTCTAAAGTGTTTGTTTATTTGTTTGATTTGAAGTTTGACATCCCTGTCAACACTATTTAAGTCCATTTGGAGATGTTGCTTCCAATTTTGTGTGACTTACCAGACATTGAGATGAAATGACATTACAGTTCCTGCCAACCAATGAAACCAATAGGGTCTATATGCATGGACAGGCTGACTTGCACCACTTTGCCTGGGCAGACGGTTTACCAGTACTCCTATGTGGTCAGTTTCAGCTCTGCGCGGAAGCATCATGCAGCCCAATCTATTTCTCCAAGCCCTGATGGACAGGGGGCAACCTGTCTGCATAGGGATTCAGACCTAGGCCACTGTGGTGAAAATCCAATACTCTAACCACTAAGTCCTATATAACACACATCCACCATGCTGGCCATGCTTACTGCTATTGATTGTTGCTAACCTTGATCAATTGAAGGCATATGAGCTGAGGCACAGCATTTCCTACAATTTACATGTGTACCCTATCTATCTATCTATATATCCTGCAGCACCCTCTCGCGAGGATTATGTGCAGCTGCGCGCGTCAGAAAAAGAAAAGTGTGATAGAAGAAAAAGTATTAGATTTTAGGAGAATTGAAAGTAAAAACAGTGTTAGTAAAGTAGAGATTAAAAGCAGATAAAAACAATGTTTCACGGTTCATGGCATTGGGTGATGGAGGGTGCATATGGTCGATCTGAAAGAATCCAGATCGGAGCACACAACAGCATGAGGAGGAAGGTGATTCCATTGTACCACAGCCAAGGGGAAGAAACTGTATTTATAGTAACTGGCAGTAGTAGGGATTTGAATATAGTGCATAGTATGCATGTTTTTAGTAGTTCTGATTGGATGTCGGATGTATGTAGGGAGCGGAATCTCGACAAGACTATATACTATCTTGTAGAACAATAGGAGGCGAGCATCTGCCCGCCTCTGTTCCAATGATCTCCATTCCAGGGTATTTAGCATCTGGGTCACACTACTATATGAAGAGTAGTCATGTTTGACCCATCTAGCTGCTCTTCTTTGGACTTGCTCAACCTTGCTTATATTTGACTGGGTATATGGGCTCCACACAGGGGAGGCATACTCAAGCTGGGGCCTAACAAGGGTATTATAAGCTGTTTCACGTATGCCTTGATGTTTGGTGCGTATGTTCCTACGTATGAAGCCCAGGGTCCGATTTGCTTTGGTGGTCACGTTATGAATGTGGGTGTTCCAAGTTAAATCACGGCTAAACTCAAGGCCCAGGTACTTGGCATGATCAGCCTCCTGGAGGACTTCACCGTGGAGAATGTAATTGTGTCTAATGGGTTCTTTAGAACGGGAAATGTGTAGGACCTGGCATTTACCCGGGTTAAATTCCATTTCCCAGTTCTTTTCCCAAGTTTCAAGTTTTTGGAGGTCCCTTTGCAATAAGGTACAGTCAGCATCACTGCAGACAGCCAAATATATTGCCGTGTCATCTGCAAAAAGTCTGACCTGTGAGTGGATCTGCTCTGGTAGGTCATTGATGTATAAAAGAAACAGGATCGGTCCCAGTACTGATCCTTGGGGAACCCCAGATGTGACCGGAATTTGGGATGAGGTTTCCCCCTCTAGGGCTACACGTTGAGTACGGCCAAAAAGGAAAGCTTTGATCCAGTTTAGGGTGTTTGAGGTTATGCCATGTTGGTGCAGTTTGTGGAGTAATTTAATATGGCTAACCTTATCGAATGCTTTACTAAAATCCAGGAGTATCAGGTCAGTCTGGTGACCTGCTGATAGATTTCGTGCAAGCTCATCAACAAGTTGGATGAGCTGTGTTTCGCAGGACCTCCTTTCCCTAAATCCATGTTGAAGATCATACAAGATGTTATGTTTGTCGAGATGCTTAGTAAGGTTGGATGCAACAATATGCTCCATTAGCTTGCAGCAAATGCAAGTTAAGGAGATAGGCCTGTAATTTGCAGGGTCACTTTTGTCACCCTTTTTGAACAGGGGAGAAACAATGGCTGTCTTCCAATCCGAGGGGATTTGACCACTGGAAAGTGATTTCTGGAAAATGACCTGAAGCATGGGCGCTATTTGGTCTCTAAGGGATTTAAGGACTACTGGTTTAAGAGCATCTGGACCGGCGGCTTTGGTCGGGTTTAAGTTCGATAAGAGTTTAAGAATTCCTGCTGCTGATATGTTTATTGTAGGCATTTCCGGGAATTTGGGTAAATATTCTTCCGGAACAGATTCTTTATTAATGGTGCCATTTGCCAATCCATTCTTAAGAGCATTGTCAGAAAGCTGACTTAAACTCAATGGTGATAGGGGTGTGAAGGAGGACTGAAATTGTCTATTGAGAGTATTTGTCTTATCTAAATTGGTTGTGGAATATTTGCCAGTTACAGGATCTAATAATGGACCTATACCTTGGGTGTCTTGCTTGCAATTTTTTATGAAAGAGAAGAGTTTTTTCGTGGAAAATTTGGCAGAACTAGCCTCAGAAGGTTCAGAGGCATTTTCAGGTTTATCATTTAAGCCAAGGACATCAGCCAAGTAGTTGTCATAAGCCTGTTTTATTCTTGCTTTGACTAGATGTCGCATGTTTACAAAATGCTTCCTATCTTTGGGTCGTTTGGTAGATTTTTGCTTCTGATAAAGGGAGTCTCTTTTGCGAATTAAACGTTTTATACCTTGTGTGACCTAAGGAAGACTTTTTTTGGAGCCAAATTTCTTGCAGGGGACATACTTTTGGAGGCCAGTATTGATAGAAGTTTTAAAAGAGATCCAAAGTTCTTCTACTGGCTTTGAGGAAGCATTTGCCAGGAATTCAGTCTTGACCTCCTCCATGTAGGTCTTGAATCCTTCCCAATTTGCTTTCCTATACAAAAAACTGGACCTAGGTACCTGCCGCGATTCAGCGGGCTTGGTAAGGACTTCGGATATGACCATATCGTGGTCAGCTATGCCAGGGAACACCTGGGTTTCCTTAACCAAGGTATAATTTGAGGTCAGAAATAGATCTAATACATTCCCCCCTCTAGTAGGCTGGGTAACAACTTGAACCAAGTTACAGTCATCAATCAATGAAATGAAATCTTCATAAAGTCTGGGGAAGTTACATCCAGGTTTGATTTCAGGGACAAAGTCATTGTTCCATGACAGTTTGGGGAAATTTAGGTCTTAGGTACCCAGCAAAGAATCAGATCAGCCTGCACATCCATATACAGTAAAATTCCTCTATTAAGACCACCTTTGGGACTGTTCAAAAGTGGTCTTTAAGACCACTTTTGAACAGTTCCAAAGGTGGTCTCTGGCCAGTAGACACTGTATGCCAAAAACACAAAGAAAGAATAAGTGAAAACTACCAAATAAGGTTTTCAAAGCAAAATTTGTCTTAATTTTATGTGGTCTTAATAGCGGAACTTTACTGTAGTCTTACAGGCACCTTCTTTAGCTGCATGAAGGAGCATTGGGGCATTAGCTATCCTTAGTGTGGACAAGGAAGACATTGATCAGGCTGATCAGAGCCTTCGCTGAGCACACATGTAAATTGTAGGAAATGTTGTGCCCCAGCTCATATGATTTTGGCAGAACAAAGTTTAGTCTACGCATTTAGCTCTGTCAAATACAGAGGCCTTCAAGGCTAATGAAACAGTCTACACCCCCCCCCCCCCCCCCCCTATCACTTCCATGATGCACCTTGTCCACTCCCATCAGTCCATACTGACTTTGAACTGCTTTTTCACGCTATTTTGCTCCATTTCTTGAACACAACCAGCAGTTGCTGCAAAACCATTCAGCAAATAACTTGTGTAAGGAAGCAGATAATTCACGAATGATGCCAAGCCTGTTATTCTCTGAAGAAAAAAATGTACAAATTTTTAATCTCAAAAGATCAGGGATAAATACAGATTAAACAGTCAACAACAGACTTTGTTTCTAGAGTGTTTAATCGTCAACTTGTTTTGGTCCACTAAGATCTTTTTCAAACGTTTTTTCCCTTATCTTGTTGATCACCTTCCTTTGCAAACAGTGTCGATCCAGATCAGATGACTTCTGAAGAACCCTTATCCTGCTCTTCACAACAACCCCTACCTTTGCAAACAGTGTAGATCCAGATCAGATGGCTTCTGAAGAAGCCACTGATCAGGATCTACACTGGTTCACATACAGTTCGTGAATGTGCAGGAATAAAGTACATCAAGTAATCTGATTGGTTCAAAATCAGAAATTGGTGTGGCTAAATAACTTATTCAGCAAGATAAGGATTAAAGTGTCAGCTGCTGTGGAACTTAGTTTAGTGTTTTAGGGGTCACTTATTGTACTTAGCTCTGGATAAGAAGAAGCAATGAGAATAATTCTGGAATAATTGAGCCCCTCCAGCGAATTTGTGTCTTCGAGCATTCCGTCATGACAAATTTTAACTGCGCATGCCCAGCCATTCAGAGGGGCCAGGGATATGGCTTTCTGTCTGAAGGTTCCTCTTGATTCACTGCTTATATGAGCGAGCAGCAAAGGTTCTGGCGAGACTGTGCGGATGCGCAGGTTCGCCTGAACCTTCGCTGCTCAGCATAGGCGATAAGTACTAAAATCGCTTGACGGGGCCCAATTATAGCCCCGCTTTGAAAAAGTGGGTCTATATTGGATCTGCCTTGTCCTTCTGTGATTCGGTAATTCTGTTATTCATGATAACTCAAAAACCGTTTCAGGTATTTTCATGAAACTTCAAACAAATGTAAAGCACTATAAGACGGTGTGCAGAGCGCATGAACCATAACTGGACTGCCAAGAGTTATTGCCCTTTGAACATCGAACAATGGCAACCGTAATTCCGTTATTCATGGTAACTCAAAAACTGTTTGAGGTATTTTCATGACACTTCACACAAATGTAAAGCACTATGAGACGATGTACAGAGCGCATGACCCATAACTCTGGATTGGAGTTATTGCCCTTTCAACATTGAAAAATGGCAATTTTAAAATTGTCCGCTCCATAACTCAAAAAACCGTTTGAGATATTTTCATGAAACTTCACACAAGTGTAAAGCACTATAAGATGCTGTGCAAAGCGCATGAACCATAACTCTGGATTGCCTACTTTTGGAGTTATTGCCCTTTGAACATTGAAAAATAGAACTTGGAATTAACTCCTACAGTAACAATTTGTAAAGCTGAAAACATTATTTTCTTGTATTTTTCTTTTCTGATAGTGCTATAGCGGGGCTATAGTTGGATCCTCTGACAGTTCTAGACGTCCTTGTTTCTGAAAAAAAAAAAAACAGCATACGTTGTCGGTACTTGTTAGAATCACCTCAGCGATTGCAACAAGTACCCACATATGTTTTGAGGAAGAAAATTATCCCTAAGTTATCCTCATTACTCTTCCTTCCCTGGAGCTATTATTATTTATAGAAAAGAAATTTATAGGCTTTTAATTAGACCGGGCAAGGGCCATTTTATTTTTCATATTATCCTCTCATGTTTGCCTTTTGCTGAATTGTGATGTCCGCCATCTTTGATTTACTGCACAGTTGATAAGAAATCAAAGGAAAATAATATATCATGCACCAGAATAATTTCCAGCCAATAAATTGATAAATAAAAACTTTTGATTGTTTTTCATTCATTTCAGTACTTTATTTCATTGTTTCTCCCAATAAAATTTTCATTCTAACATGACATAAACATTTTCCCACTGAGCACCGTGATTAACATAGTGCATGCAGAAGAGTGCATTTGGTAATGCCACATGTAAACATGTACTTCTCACAACGTCCGTTTCAAAAGAATTCTTTAGAAAACATTGCAACAATGTAGAACATGTCATGTAAAAGCTTTGCAGTATAACAAATTCTTTATATGGGCCCCGTCAAGCGATTTTGGTACTTATCGCCTATGCGAGTAGCGAAGGTTCAGGCGAGCCTGCGCATCCGCGCAGTCTCGCCAGAACCTTCGCTGCTCACTCATACAAGCAGTGAATCAAGAGGAACCTTCAGACAGAAAGCCATATCCCTGGCCCCTCTGAATGGCTGGGCATGCGCAGTTAAAATTTGTCATGACGGAATGCTCGAAGACACAAATTCGCTTGGCGGGCTCATATGATTCTTGATCTGGACCCCATCAAGAATCAAAATAACTGATAATGTATATACAGTCGAATTTCAGTGTCTCGAACACCTTTGCGACCACGAAAATCTGTTCCAGACAAGGGTAGTTCGAGCCACTGAGGTTACTGCCAGGAGGCATAACAAGATACTTTTAGACATCTTTTCGGTGTTTTATATTGAAAATGCATGCTTAGTGTACTCATTAGAATCGCCTCATCGAGGCGATTCTAATGAGTAGACACAGTATACATTTGCAAGATAAAAGACTAAAATCTCCTTAATTATCCCCCCCCCCCCCCCCATTTTTTCTTATGTAGAGGATTTCGCTAGGGGCTCAAGAATGGGTTGGACACATCCATGGTGAACGAGCCATCGGTGTTCGAGCCATGGAAGTTTTAATGTATATTTCAGATGTTGTATACATTCCTAGCTCAACCCAGTATGATTTCCCATCTAGATTTGTCTGGTACAGACTGTGAGCTGGAGAAGGTAAGTTTTATCATGTTTGTGTGTGTGTGAATTCGGGTTTAACGTCGCTTTCAACAATTTTTCAGTCATATCACGACGGTGTCTGGTTGCAACAGGGAGGTAAGTTTTAATTTATCATTGAGATTTGGAAGTACAAGGAGAGCTATTGTAGTCACCCTGGTCGTCCGCTTGCAGATGTGCATTGGCATTCCCGTCACACTGCATTAAAGTTTTTCAAGTGCTATATCTCATCAGTCACTCATTACAGAGCATTTATATTTGGAACATGGAAGGGTCTTCTGAGATTGCAAGAGAACAAAGCCCTGGGTTCATGCCCTGGCGTGGGGCTAGGGATAAGAATCTAGGACACCTTTGTAATACTGTAAGTTTTTTTTAAATGCTTATATCTTGACATTCACTCTGACATCACAGATCATTCATATCTAGAATCTTGTTACCTGGGAGGGTCTTCTGAGATTCCAAATGAACACAACCCTGGGGGTGGGGCAAGGGGTCAAAATCTAGGACACATGCATTTCCATTATGCTAAGTTATGGACACAAATAGTTATACATCAGCCAACTGTGTGACATTGATTTAAGTTTGAAAGAGTGAAGGTCATGGTGACCTAACTTCGAGGTCCAGGTCACCTTCATTTCATGATCCAGTGATTTTACCTTATATCTTGAAGACTATATGTTGGATAAATGTAATACCTTGGATATTAGTTCTGCGTGACCCAATGAATGACCTAAAAATATATCTAGCTCAATATGATTTATATTTCATGGTTCAGTGATTTTTTGCCTTATATCTTGAATTCTGTTTGATGGAGAAATATCATACCTGGAATATAACTTCTTGTGGTCTCTCATCACTCTGAGTTCAAGCACTGTCTCTGAATCATCAGGTCTCTTCACCACTTTGGGTTCAGGCGCTGTGTCTTAATCATTAGGTCTCTCACCACTCAGGTTTAAAACACCATCACTGAATCATTAGGTGTCTCACGGCTTTGGGTTCAAGCCTTGCTTGGGTCACATGCGAGACGTAAGTTCTGCCATGGAAGTCAGGTGGTTTTCTCCAGGTACTCTGGTTTTTGCCCACCTCTGATTAATGATCTGCTCAAAAGAAGTGAATCTTGATAGGACCATACCCCCATCCCCCTCCACCCCCCCCCCCACACACACACATACACACACACACTAAACAAATTGTATTATTTCTTGTTAAAATTATATGCTAATGCTTGTTAGAATCCCCTTGTTGAAGTGTTTTCGTCCAGTACCCAGAACATATCGTTTAATTAAGAAATAAGATAATTCACCGTAAAACTAACTTCTTATATATAGCTGTGTAAAACATGTAATAAATTTCATATTACTTCCAGTTGATGGCGCCATTACAGCGAGGTTGTAGTCAAACCATCACATTGCTGAAGTTGTGTCGGACATCGTTTACCAACAAACGCATGAAGGAAACCACTGTGCCATCGTCATTTAAACAGTTCTTTTCCACAGTATATTCATTGAAGACATTAAACTTGTCAGGCTGCAAGATACCTCCAGAAGCATTAAAGTAAGTACAATTAAACTTCGCTGGCTCAAACATCAATGGCTTGTTTAGTCCCTAAAGAAAAGTCCCATAACTGTAGGTATTGATATACAGTAGAATTCCTATATTAAGACCACCTTTAGACTGTTCAAAAAGGGTCTTCAAGACCACTTTTGAACAGTCCCAAAAGTGGTCTCTAATCAGGGGATACTGCATGCAGAAAACATAAAGAAAGAATAACTGCAACCTACTTAATAATCTTTTTTAAAGCAGAATTAGTCTTAATTTTAGGTGTTCTTAATAGCAGGATTTCAATGTATTTGGGATAGGTAAGGGAGAATTTTCTGATTTTTCGTTGAAAACAAAATTTGTTTATTAAATGTTTTCTTCTGATATAAAGAATTACAAAATGGACAACTTCAACTAAGCTGTGCCCTCATATGTCCATAAAGTTCTTTTATCTGATACCGAATTCTGAGCACTAAGTCAGAAATGAACAGTAATCTTTTAATAATCCAGCACAGAATTTAAAACCAATTTCTAGTGATTTTTTTCAAAACTCTCAAACTAAACTACAAGAAGTTTCTAGAATGCTTTAGAGAAAGAATTTGCTAAAATGCTAGAATATATTAGAATTTTAATACCTTTTCTTGTAAGCAAACTATTTACCAACTATGAAAATTTTATCATATTCCAGATTCCAAAATAGCCTAAACAGTTTGTAAAGTGGGTAGACATGTAAATTAAACATTAACAAATAAAGCACGTATACATAATTGTTAAACAACTGTTGTATGCAAACAAACAGGTATGGACTGTATAGAAAATAACTATTGATAAATTTTGAATCAGATCTTAGCACAGGAAGTTAAGGGGAATGGGAACACCTTCAGGGGAGACAACTCCTGCAAAAGTAATTTTGTCTCCCTTGTTTATAGGGGTCAACTCTGAGGAGCAAATTCTTTCCTTTAAGAGTAGACCCCTTTTTCATTGGGACAGAGTTTATAGAAAAGCAAACAGGAAGTCTGGAAACTTATCTCCCTTTGAAAAATGGCAGAAAAATCCGCCAGGTGTTTCCATTCCCTTTAAACAAAAATTTCAATAGAAAACAGGATTGACATGGATGGCATCATGATGTTATGTACCATTAACCATGTGTTATTACACATGTGATCCTATCATTTTTATGACATGACATTTTCCATTAAATAACATTGACATTATATGATAAATAAGTCTTCCTGTAGGGTTTGTTATACTGTGACATTTATTTTCAGGGAGCTGCTGTTGGGTCTTGGCAGTAACCGCAATCTCAGCAACGTTGAACTGAATCTCAGCAGCATTGACCTTCAGAGCCAAGGAATTCAGAACCTACAAAACAGTCTTTCACAACTTAATAATATAACCAGTCTAAATATATCAAATATTGGTAAGTAATTTTACCAGTCTAAATATATTAAACCGGCCCCGATAGCTCAGTTGGTAGAGTGTCCGCTCCGGGGAACGGGAGGTCTCGGGTTTGATCCCGGGCCGCGACATACCAAAGTCGTTAAAAATGGTACTAGCTGCTCCTCGCTTGGCACTCAGATTTACGGGGTAGAGCTAGGACTGGTCGATCCAGTGTCAGGATAATGTGACTGGGTGTGGTATCATGTAATGTGTCTGGGACATGATACTTCAGTGAGGCAGCACTATAAACGTGAGCATTGAGCTCCCTGTCGCAACCAGACACCGTCGTGATATGACTGAAAAATTGTTGAAAGCGACGTTAAACCCGAATTCACACACACACACACACACAAATATATTAAATATTGGTTAAATAATATCACAAGTCTAAATATATCAAATATTGGTAAGTAATATCACCAGTCAAATGTCTTAACCCTAGGGATGCGAAGAAAAACTACATCTGAAAATGTCGTCTGCTTATGTCATCTGCTAAATTTTTTTGCAAATGTTTCAAAAGTATTTTTATACAGCCAAATAGTGTGGACCCAAATCAGACTGCTCCTAGAGGAGCAGTCTGATCTGGGTCCCTACTGTTTGCAAAAATGGCTTTTAAAGTAACCAGCATACATCAAAGCAGGCGACAATTGTCGTGATTGGCATATTATGGGTTAAATATTGTTAAGAAATATTACTTGTCTAAATATGTCAAACATTGATAAGAAATATTATTAGTCTATAAATCTCATATATTGTTAAAAATTATTACCAGTCAAAATATCCCAATAATGGCAAGAAATGTTACCATTCTAAATACCTCAAATATTGATTTAATATTACCAGAATATTACCAGGCTAAACATAGGAAAATAGGAAAACCTTCAACCCAATGGTCTAATTTCAAAATAATTTTGTAGAAATGCCCCTCTCTTTGCCTTGTATCAACATTGCTAAAATGGTTCCACGCGACTGAACAAGATGGCCATCAGCGCTAAAAAATAGACAAAAAATACCTTCAAATGACATTTCTCAAGCCACTGGCTTGGCTTCATAATAATTAAAAAAAAATGTTCCTGATACCACCCCATACCTAAATTGCTAAAATGGTGCCACTTCACTGAAGAAGATGGCTGCCAGGGTTAAAAATAGGAAAAAATTAACTCAATATCATCAAGACGATCTATTCGATATTTCTATGATTACACTGTACAAGTTATCCATCTGAACACAGCTTTTCTACAGCTTCTGGCAAAAGAATGTGCACTGTACTGGTAAACCACTTAGGGGATAACTGTATTGAAAATTGTCATTTGGGGAGGTAAATCGGAGGTTTTACGGTCGGAAATTTCGTTTTACGGCGACGCGCTAGCGGAGCCGTAAAACGTAATTTGCGACCGTAAAACCGACGATTTACCTCCCCAAATGACAATTTTCAATACAGTTATCCCCATTCTAATGCACTTTTTTGGTTGTTAAGCTAACAATTGTACTATTTTGCACAAGGCGGCAAGCGCAGTGAGCTGCGTAAAACCAAATGCCAGCCAATGAAAAGCGACGTTACGTGATGACGTCGGGTTTCCGACAGTATATCGCAGAATATACTGTCGCAAATTTTTGATGTTGTCCAATCAGACGTCGCGTTACATACGTAAGTGCATTAGAATTATGTATAAGCCTGCCCAGGAAAAGTGTAGCTAAGTAAACTGACTGCATCGATATGAGCTATATATTTTTGACTGGGCATTTAACCCATTTTGTACCGGAAACCCCAAAACGGGTAATGAGTAAACAGTGCAGGCTCAGATCAGACGCCACAGAACCCGGCATCTGATTAGGGCCTACACTGTTTGCAAAAAGTTCAGCCATTTTCCAAATAAATTTTGAAGAAAACACAACCTGACACCCCTAAATTTTGAAATGGACTCCCGCTATATATAAGGAGTAAGATTCCATTTGGTACAATAAGGGTTAAAATCCAAACTAACATGAATATCTCCAGGGACTCAATTTAAAAGTCATTTCTCAAAACAGAAAGGTTCTGCTCCACTGAACAAAATGACAGATCGTGCTGATAAAGGCATCATTAAATGCTAATGCATTTTGGCTCAGGTGAACCATTCAGGTCCATCATAAACATCTTGTTCAATGAAATATTTTGGCTGATGACCTTCTTTGACGAAACTATTTTAACTCTTATCCTGCTGTTCACAACAACCTCTACCTTTGCAAACAGTTTAGATCCAGATCAGAGGCCATCTGTTCAGAATCTACACTGTTTGACATTCATTTTGTGAATTTGCAGCAATAAATTGCATCAAGTAATCTGATTGGTTCAAAGTCAGAAATGGGTGTGGCTTAATTAATTATTCAGCGGGATAAGGGTTAATGAAGAAGAAACATTTAAGACTGTGTGAAGAAACAACAACAACAACAAAAACGACGATGAAAACAGCAACATGGGATGGATTATAAAACTAACAAAACATTTGTTTCTCTTTTCTGTGTCTACAGTTTTCAGTGATCAAGATCTGAGTGATATACTGAATAGTATAGGTCAGAACAAAGCCATCAAACATCTCTCTATAGGCAGAGTCTTCCAGAAAGTCAAGTAAGTCATTTCTTGTTACATATAAAGTCAATTCTTTTTATACTGGCATTCAAAATACCGTAAAAATCCTAAAAATTCGGACACCTTGAGGCTGCTGTAATTCTCCTAAATTTTAACAAATTTGTTTCACAATCCTGCAAGGAGTCCAGATGGAATGGCAAACAGTGTAGACTGATCAGGCAGCTCCTTCAGGAGCAGTCTGATCTGGGTCTGCACTGTTTGGTTAGGCCTGTCTGTCCCAATACTTAGGATCGTTACGGTAGCAACAAAACTTGTTATAATGACAATTCCAATAGAACAAATGAATATTCATCTAAGCCACACCCATTTCTGTCTATCAACCAATAAAATTACTTGATGTAATTTATTCCTACAAATTCATAAATTGAATGTCAAACAGTGTAGATCCTGATCAGATGGCTTCTTCAGAAGCCATCTGATCTGGATCTACACTGTTTGCAAAGATAGGGGTTGTCATGAACAGCAAGATAAGGGTTAATACTCCAAGAAACAAATGCTATGGATATTTGTTTGAATCCATAAGAATTTTGTTTTGAAGCAATAAAAGGCCTTTTTATTTCTTTTGCACTACGCCTTATTGGGATTCTTAAAAGTGGCAAATTCTTTATAGAAACAAAAGGTGAGGGACTGAATACTGTTATTACAACGAGGATTGTCTCCTAAATATTCCACAAAGAATGATAGTTGCATGAAAAACAAATAGCATGTTGCCTGTTCTCTCCCTTTTTTTCTCCATAATTCCGATTTGTGACTTTAACAAGGGCACGGAAATTTATTATATATCTGTCTACTACTAATTTCCGACACAAAAATACAAAATCCAGTATTACCCTACCCGTGTTTTCTGATGTGGCATCATCATCCTTCTAAACAGTGCCAGCCCTGAGCTCTACACGGTTTGCCATTCCATCTGCACCTTTTGGACTCCTTGTTGGATCCTGAAACAAATTTATTAACATTTTTGGAGAACTAAAGCAAGTTCTCAAGGTGTCCGAACTTTCAGGATTTTTACGGTACTAATATTCTTATAGCTCTAGACAGAGAGGAATAATGAGAATGCTGGCCTCTGTAGCGCTGTTTAACCCATTGTATGGGGGAATCCCTAAAGGGGTACCTTAGCAAATAGTGCAGGCCCAGATAAGACATCGCTGATCAGGGCCTGCACTATTTGCTAACAGAATTTTCCGTCAAAATAGAAGAAAAATGCAAAGATAGGCCTGACACCCCTCATATGACAAATGGACCTGTCAAACATATAGCAATGGAAGAGTTTACTAGTATACAATGGGTTAATGTGTATCTGACTTGTGATCCTGGGTTTGATACCTGCTAGGTTGGCAGCATTCTTTTGTGGAGATTTGATCATGAAATCTTTTCTTTGGTCACTCTCTCCCTTCCACTGATTCAAAAAGGGCAGTTATCAGTGTTATGTATAAGATTTTTATCTGATTCTCACATTCACCCCAGTGGGCTATATGTACAGTCAAACCTCGATAATTCGAAGTGACAGGGACCGCCAGATTGTCTTCGAATTATCGGGAGTTCGAATTTTCGAAATCGGTAGTTTTCGGAAATGTTCGGAAGTTTTCATTCGGTATAATATTTGACTACATTGTCCATAGGCAAGAACTGAGACTTTCTATATATTAAGCATTAAAATGATGAGCAAAGTACCTCATCTTTCACCCTTGAGAAAAAAGCAAACAAAACAACATGAACAATTTAACGTCCCGCAACAATTGGGTAATGTCAAACAATAAATCTCTATCAGACGAACTACTATACCAGTAAAAAGGCGGGACAGAAATGACTCATGGGAGTGGTCAGCTAAGATCTAAATCAGAATGCAATAAGCATACTGTTGAAGTCCGTGCTTGCAAACAGCATGTTTCTAGTCACTTGTGTACTGCATTTCACTTTCAACTGTCTTTGAAATTCTCTGAAAATCATCTACTTTCAGTTTCCAAAAAATCCCATATGCTCTAATGCTTTGTGCAAAAGGTCTCAGATTAAATATGTTCTTTAAAAGGTTTATCCTTTTGGAAGCAAGGAATACACCACAGAACTTAGAAATATGGAGTGTACATGTTTTAAAATAATAAAGTCGCTTTATTTAAAACATCAAACATGATTATCTTCTAAACGCTGCTCATTACCAATTACCGATATTTCAATTAAGAAGCTCAGGATTTACCTGTATACACAATAATATAATGCACCTGTGAAATCAGTCGACAAACTCAAAGAAAACATGCTGTTAAAGCTTGACATATTTTTACTTCGAATTCGGAGATGGATTTTAATAAGAATTTCTTTGATGGGGACCGACAATTTTATTCGAAAAATTGAAGTTTTCGAATAATCGAAATTCGAAAAATCAGTAATATTTTTATATAAAGTAATAGCAAAAAAGATCGGGACCGGCACACACTTTCGAAAAATCCGGTAGTTTCGAAAAATCGGCGTTCGAATCACCGAGATTCTACTGTATATTTACTAACTTCTCAAGGGGAAGGTTCTAGAAAATGAGTCACATTTTGTTTACCAGTTGAGGGATTAAAGTATAATCTAGAAACTTCCAGATCACATTATTTTTTGGCATATGAGGTGATTTCATTTACAATATTTCAGAATCTTCCATAACTACATAAAGGGATCAGAATTTCCATTCAAAATTAGGACATGGTCTTGTTATTTTCCCTCAACTTTTAAGATGGCATGAAAAACTGCATCTGAAAATGTCATCTGCTTATGTCGTCTGCTGAATCTTCTTATAAACTTTTTAGAAATTTTTTTTTCATACAGGCAAACAATGTGGATCCAGATCAGACAGCTCCTCTGGGTACACAGTGTTTGCTAAAGTGACATTTCAAGTTACCAGTAGATGGCAAAGCCGGCGACATTTGTTGTGACTGGCATCTTATGGGTTAATTCATCAGTTTACAATGTATAGAATGTGCAAGCTATATGACAAATACAGCAGAACATGAATGGACTGTTATTTTTAGCTCGGCTGGTTTCAAAGAAAACGACGAGGTATTGTCATAGCTCTGGCGTCGTCTGCGTCGTCATGCAAAAACTTGGACATTTTGTAATATCACTGTAATTACTGAACATATTTACTTGAAACTCGGACTAGTTGATCATTATGAAAAGGGGAACTCATACCAATAGGTGAGGTAACACTCAAAATATTTTTGGCACAGTTATGCCCCTTTTTTGACTTAGAATTTTTGCAAAAACTTGGACATTTTGTAATATCTCTGTCATCACTGAACATATTTACTTGAAACTCGGATAAGTTGTTCATTATGAAAAGGGGAACTCACACCAATAGATGAGGTAACCCTCAAAATATTTTTGGCACAGTTATGCCCCTTTTTCGACTTAGAATTTTTGTTTAACTAAAAGAAACTGCAGCCGAGCGTTGGCAGCCGCATGCAGTGCTCTCGTTGGGCAGCACTTTTAGGTCAGACATTTTAGTGTGTATGCTAGATCCAGTTGTTCAAAGCATCTTTTTCTTAGTGGTACAATATCTGCATCACATGAACAACTTCGTGAAATGAAGACCCCCCTAAACCCCACTTTAAATAGAGAAAACTTGGGTTTATGGGGGTATACATGTACATTATTTTTAGCTCACCGTCACATAGTGACGAGGTGAGCTTTTGGGATCACTTTTCGTCCGTCGTCCGTCCGTCCGTGCGTCCGTGCGTGCGTCCGTAAACAATTCTTTAAACAACATCTCCTCCTAAACCACAGATCGGATTTTGACCAAACTTCACAGGAATGATCCTTAGGTGGTCCCCTTTCAAAGTTGTTCAAATGGTTCCGGTCCGTTGCACATCTAGGTCATAGGAGCCAAAAATAGATTTTTTTCACCAAAAACTTAAAAAATCTTCTTCTCTGAAACCACAAGGCCCAGGTCTTTGATATTTGGTATGAAGCTTCATCTAGTGGACCTCTACCAAGATTGTTCAAATTATAGTGCTCGGGCCAAAAATGCCCCCGCTCCGGGGCCCTTTGGTTTTACATGGGCTTATATAGGGAAAATCTTTAAAAATCTTCTTCTCTGAAACCGTAAGGCCCAGGTCTTTGATATTTGGTATGAAGCTTCATCTAGTGGACCCCTACCAAGATTGTTCAAATTATAGTGCTGGGTCCAAAAATGCCCCCGCTCTGGGGCCCTTTGGTTTTACATGGGCTTAGATAGGGAAAATCTTTAAAAATCTTCTTCTCAGAAACTGCAAGGCCCAGGTCTTTGATATTTGGTATGAAGCTTCATCTAGTGGACCCCTACCAAGATTGTTCAAATTATAGTGCTGGGGCCAAAAATGCCCCCACTCCAGGGCCCTTTGGTTTTACATGGGCTTATATAGGGGAAAGCTTTAAAAATCTTCTTCTCTGAAACCGTAAGGCCCAGGTCTTTGATTTTTGGTATGAAGCTTCATCTAGGGGACCCCTACCAAGTTTGTTCAAATTATAGGGCTGGGGCTTAAAATGCCCCCGCCCAGGGGCCCTTTGGTTTTACATGGGCTCATATTGGGAAAATCTTTAAAAATCTTTTTCTCTGAAACCGCAAGGCCTAGGTCTTTGATATTTGGTATGAAGCTTCATCTAGTGGACCCCTACCAAGATTGTTCAAATTATAGTGCTGGGGCCAAAAATGCCCCGCCCCGGGGGCCTTTAGTTTTACATGGGCTTATATTGGAAAAATCTTTAAAAATCTTTTTTTCTGAAACCGCAAGGCCCAGGTCTTTGTTATTTGGTATGAAGCTTCATTTAGTGGACCCTTCAAATTATAGTGCTGGGGCCAAAAATGCCCCCGCCCTGGGGCCCTTTGGTTTTACATGGGCTTATATAGGGAAAATCTTGAAAACCCTTCTTCTCTGAAACCGCAAGGCCCAGGTCTTTGATATTTGGTATGAAGCTGCATCTTGTGGATCTCTAACAAGATTGTTCACATTATAGTCCTGGGGCCAAAAATGCCCCCGCTCCGGGGCCCTTTGGTTTTACATAGACTTATATAGGGAAAATCTTGAAAAATCTTCTTCTCTGAAACCATAAGGCCTAGGTCTTTGATATTTGGTATGAAGCTCCATCTAGTGAACCTCTACCAAGATTGTTCAAATTATAGTCATAGGGCCAAAATGCCCCTGCCTTTGGGCCCTTTGGTGTTACATAGGCTTATATAGTCAAAATCTTTAAACATCTTCTTCTGTGAAACCACAACGCCTAGGTCTTTGATATTTGGTGTGAAATGTCATTTAGTGGACCTCTATCAAGATTGTTCACATTATAGCCCTTGGGCCAAAAATGCCCCTGCCCGAGACCCATTGGTTTTACATAAGACTTATATAGAGATAGTCTTTGAAAATCTGCTTCTCTGAAACTGCAAGGCCCATGCTTTTGATATTTGGTATGTAGCTTCATCTAGTGGACCTCTACCCGGGCCCTTTGGTTTTACATAGGCTTATAATATATAGAGATAATCTTTGAAAATCTTCTTCTCTGATACAGCAAGGCCCAGGTCTATTTGGTGTGAAGCTTCATCTAGTGGACCTAGCCCCGGGGCAATTTGGTTTTACATAGGCTTATGCAGGGAATATCTTTAAAAAAATCTTCTTTTCTGAAACTGCAAGGACCAGGTCTTAGATATTACTGGACCTTTGCAAAGATTGTTCAATTTATAGCCTTTTTTGATATTTGGTATGAAGCTTCACCTTTTTAGACCTCCCTCAACATTTATGCACATTATAACCCTGGGGTCAATAATGGCCCTTGCCTGGGCCCACTTGTTACTCTATGGATCAGGTGAGCGATCCAGGGCCATCATGGCCCTCTTGTGATTAATATTAGGATCACTTTTTGTCTGTCATCCGTGCGTAAACAATTTCTTCAAACAACATCTCCTCCTAAACCAATGAACGGATTTTGACCAAACTTCACAGGAATGATCCTTAGGTGGTCCCCTTTCAAAGTTGTTCAAATGGTTCCGGTCTGTTGAGCATATAGGTCACAGGAGACAAAAATAGATTTTTTCACCGAAAACTTAAAAAATCTTCTTCTCTGAAACCGCAAGGCCCAGGTCTTTGACATTTGGTATGAAGCTTCATCTAGTGGACCACTACAAAGATTGTTCAAATTACAGTGCTGGGGCCAAAAATGCCCCAGCCCCGGGGCCCTTTGGTTTTACATGGGCTTATATAGGGAAAATCTTTAAAAATCTTCTTCTCTGAAACCGCAAGGCCCAGGACTTTGATATTTAGTATGAAGCTTCATCTAGTAGACCCCTACCAAGATTGTTCAAATTGTAGTGCTGGGGCCAAAAATGCCCCCGCCCCGGACCCTTTGGTTTTACATGGGCTTATTTAGGGAAAATCTTTAAATATCTTCTTCTCTGAAACCGCAAGGCCCAGGTCTTTGATATTTGGTATGAAGCTTCGTCTTGTGGACCCCTACCAAGATTGTTCAAATTATAGTGCTGGGGCCAAAAATGACCCCGCCCCGGAGGTTTTACATAGGCTTATATAGGGAAAATCTTTAAAAATCTTCTTCCCTGAAACCGCAAGGCCCAGGTCTTTGCTATTTGGTATGCGCTTCATCTGATGGACCCCTACCAAGATTGCTCAAATTATAGTTCTCGGGCCAAAAATGCCCCCGCCCCAGGGCCCTTTGGTTTTACATCGGCTTATATAGGGAAAATCTTTAAAAATCTTCTTCTCTGAAACCTCAAGGCTCAGTTGTTTGATATTTGGTATGAAGCTTCATCTTGTAAACCTCTACCAAGATTGTTCAAATTATAGCCCTGGGGCCAAAAATGCCCCCGTCTCGGGGCCTTTGGTTTTACTTAGACTTATACAGGGATAATCTGTAAAAATCTTCTTCTGTGAAACCGCAAGGCCTGGGTCTTTGATATTTGGTGTGAAATTTCATCTAGTTGACCTCTATCAAGATTGTTCAAATTATAGAACTGGGGTCAAAAATGCCCCCGCCCCGAGACCCTTTGGACTTATATAGGGAAATCTTTAAAAATCTTCTTCTCCGAAACTGCAAGGCCCATGTATTTGATATTTGGTATGGAGCTTCATCTAGTGGACCTCTACCAAGATTGTTCACATTATAGCCCCCGGGCTACAAATCCCCCACCCCGGGGCCCTTTGGTTTTACATAGACTTATATAGAGATAATCTTTGAAAATCTTTTTCTCTGAAACAGCATGGCCCGTGTCTTTGATATTTGGTGTGAAGCTTCATCTAGTTGACCTCTATCAAGATAATTTAAATTATAGCCCAGAGGCCAAAAATGCCCCCGCTCTGGGGCCATTTGGATTTACATAGGCTTATGTAGGGAATATCTTTAAAAAAATCCTCTTCTCTGAAACCGCAAGACCCAGGTCTTTGATATTTGGGGTGTAGCTCTATCTAGTGGACCTTTGCCATAATTATTCAAATTATAGCCTTTGTTGATATTTGGTATGAAGCTTCACCTTTTTAGACCTCCCTCAACATTATGCACATTATAGCCCTGGGGTCAATAATGGCCCTCCCCGGGGCCCACTTGTTACTCTATGGATCAGGTGAGCGATCCAGGGCCATCATGGCCCTCTTGTTCTTATTTCTGCCCCAAGACATAGATTGTGGGTACTCTTTAGAACTGCCTCAATGAGGTGGTTCTAACGAGCACCCACCACTTATGTTTGAAGTAAAAATAACAAAAATATTACAGATTTTCATCAGAAAAGTAGCCATTTTTGAGATGTAAAAAATGCACTATGTTGCACAGGTGTGTTATCGTCATGTGGAATTTTGGTATTTTTGCTTAGAAAATGAGAGTAAAATCTACTCAGATTTTTTCAGCAAAATATTAGTATATTTGCCATATTAAATGATCAAAGTTTTATCGATTTGTTAACTATCTAAGTTGTTAGTTTTGTACAACTGGCCCCAGATATTTAGAGATTTTACAGTATTATCCAAAGCCATGTGCTCTGATTAATATGAACAGAGAATGGCTGTTAATAAATTAAATATTACTCCAATGTAATAATCAGGCAAAAATTTGTAGTTTTCAGAGGATTTTTTTCTTATCTCAAAATATATAATTTTGCAAAATTATGCATTAGTTATGTGTCAGATAAAAATGTAATTGCATTTTCTGGTGTAGCTTTGGCTTTCTAAGTTTTTGAGATATTCAGCAAAATGCCTGTTTTATAGTGAAAAAACGGTCTAAACATACTAATTATCCCTTATCTTGCTGAATATTCATTTAAGCCACACCCATTTCTGTCTATCAACCAATCAAATTACTTGATATAATTTATTGCTACAAATTCATAAACTGAATGCCAAACAGTGTAGATCCTGATCAGATGGCTTCTGCAGAAGCCATCTGATCTGGATCTACACTGTTTGCAAAGATGGGGGTTGTCGTGAACAGCAAGATAAGGCTTAACAATAAAAGCAAAAGCAATCTTGATTGAGGTACTGTATTTATGTTCAAGTAGTTTTATTTCTCTCAGCCCAATTAAAGTGTGGGAAAGAAAAGACAGGTACGGTAAAAGTAAAAGGATGCTAATAGCATGACAGGAATACCCTTACTGATAAGCGGAATGTCTAAATCTCCCTGACACCATTTTAATGATTGCTTTTCTAGGTCGACAGATGCTTGGTAAATTTGCGTTCTGCTTATGAATATATAACTATATATCTTAAACCATCAAGCACTGCAGAAAATTTTGGACCAGATGGCAGTCTTATTTTTCTTACTTTTCTGCAAAAATAAGGCTTGACATTTCATGTCAATCATCTGCTGGGCAAATAATTGTCAGGCAGATGATTCACATTATTTTAAGCCTTATTTTTGATATGGCTTGACATTTATATGAATTATCTGAGCAGACAATTCAAATGTAATTTCAAGGGGTTATTTGTGATGAAAAATAAGAAAAAAAAAACTTGCTTAGAGCTTGAAGTGTTAAGAGGATGGAAAATGCTGGCACATTTTCCTGCCATTATTGCAAGGGAGACAACTTAAGTGACTTTTTGTTGGCTTCTATAAAAACTAAGACTCATCGGGAAAAAAACAAGTCTATCCTTAAAGGAAAGAATTTGCTCCTTAGGAGTAAATTATTTCCTTTAACCCATTTTGTACCGGAAACCCCAAAATGGATACCCTGGCAAACAGTGCAGGCCCAGATCAGATGCCACAGAACGCAGCGTCTGATCACGGCCAACACTGTTTGCAAAAAATTCTACCATTTTCCGAATAGATTTTGAAGAAAACACAACCTGAAACCCCTAAATTTTGAAATGGACTGCTGCTATGTATAAGGTGGAAGATTCCATTTGGTACAGAAAGGGTTTAGGGTAGACTACTGTTGATTATGTAGACAACACTTACTTGAAAGAGTTACCTCCCCTGAAGGGGTATGCATTTATCTTTATGCTTATTTTTAAATTTTAATTCTTATCTTTATATTTGCCTTCTTTAATTACGTAGAGAGTAGCTACATGATGAAAAATACTTTATTTGATAACTGCAGAAATGCTTGTAGTAAGACGTGTTGTATTTCTTTGGTAATGTGTAACCAACATTATGTTAAATTTTATTAATAGCAGTAGTCAATGTAGAAGAGCAGTTTCTGTGTAAACTACATGTAGTGGCAGGTTAAAAAAAGTAGAATTCTTGCAAATCTATACCCAAGCGACTAAAATGTGTTTTTTAGCAATCACCTAAATGTTAGAATTTCTTTTGTTTTGGATTATACCCTTGTTCAGGCCACTTACATTATACCAGTGTGGATGATTTCTGTGGAATATTCTAAATATCTATGGGTCAGCTTCTGGGATAATTTTTACCAGTGGGACACCGCAGTATACATAATTCAGAACTCTTTGAAACTTTTGACTCCATTCTTTCACCTAGGAAGTTCTGAAGGGGACTCAACCTCCTTTAAATTTGGATATGCCCACACTTTAAATACAGGATTCGGTCAAAATTATTAACTGGGTGACAAACCGTGTAAATCCTTATGAGACAGCATGTAGATCTCATCAGTATCTACACTGTTTGGCTACATATCTGTACTGGTCTGCAGTGAGGGATACATAAGCCCCACCAAGAGCTAAAGACACATAGAGATGGAACTTTTGTTTAAATATTTTCATTGGTGAACTTTCACCAAATGTGTCGGTGAACTGTCTTCAAAATGCATTTTGGTGAACTGTGTCAGTGAACTGTCTTGTTTCTGTTAGGCTTGAGGTGTCTTTTCATCTCATTTTCGGGTGAAAGTCCTACAAAATTGAAAGCAATGTCTCAGAATTGATCTAATTAATTTTGGCGGGCACCTTAAAGCTCAAAAGTAACAAAATCATGTCTGGTGACAAGTGTTATTGGTTTGGTGTCTTTGTCACAAAACTTACTTCAGAGTCTGTATGTTGTTTTATTCATATTTAACCCTTATCTTGCTGTTCACGACAACCCCTATCTTTGCAAACAGTGTAGATCCAGATCAGATGGCTTCTGAAGAAGCCATCTGATCAGGATCTACACTGTTTGAAATTAAGTTTATGGCTGTGTAGGAATAAATTACATCAAGTAATTTGATTGGTTGATAGACAGAAATGGGTGTGGCTTAAATGAATATTCAGCAAGATATGGGTTAAGTTATAGGTTATGCATGAATGGATTTTTGAAGCAATTTTTGAAACAATGAAGTCAGCATGTCAGTAGGGGTATATTCCGGATAAAAATACTAAAGTATAGTAAACGGACATCAGAATTTTTTTTTAAAATGTAAAATCTGTTGCTTTGCTTCAACAAATAAAATATTGAGCTTGCTTATATTATCATCAACTACATGGCTAATTTTAATAAGGTGACCACAGTGCTAACTGTTTGAAGAAAGAGATCCTTGAGGACAATTAAACAACCTAAGTCTAATTGTTTAAAGCATCATTAATTTTGTGAGCTTAGTGGTTGAAAATGTTAACCTTAAGATGGCAATCACAACAATAGTTAACTGCTTTGTTGTCTGGTGGTTAATTTAAAAGTCACTGTTTTAACAGTGTGGACTCAAATCAGACTGCTCCTAGAGGAGCAGTCTGATCAGGGTCCACACTGTTTGCCTGTTTACAAAAATATATTTGAAGTGTTAGCCAGAAGGTGCAGCAGATAACACAAACAGAAGACACTTTCAGATACAGGTTTTCGTGGATAACACACCCATGTGACATGGTGCATTTTTTTTCCCTATCTCCAAAACCGAAAAATTGTCATTGTTTTCTTATTTCTGTCCCATACATAGGTTGTTGGTGTTTGTTAGAACCATCTTAATGTGGTGGTTCTAATGAGTACCTACAACCTATGTCTTGGAGCAGAAAAAGGAAAAAATAATGTATACCCATATAAACCCCAGTTTCCTCTATGTTAAGTGGGGTTCTAACCAGGGCTGGAAAATACTTCAAAATTACACTGTTTCTGCATGACTAAGTTCATGTAGATTTTGGTAAATTTCGTACGGAGAAGACAAAAGTTTTACTCGTCCTCCAAAATTTTTACTCATCATGGCGAGCAGACAAGTGGAATTTTCCAGCTCTGGTTTGGTTGGGACTATAAGAATCTTATATGGGTGTGAGGGGTGGATTGAAAAATCCGTCCCGAGGGACACTGTCCGGCATCACGAGGCTTGCCGAGTGATGCCTGACAGTGATCCCGAGGGACGGATTTTTCTATCCACCCCTCACACCCATATTGGATTCTTTTTCTTGCATACCTTCCATTTCTATTGCGAATTTTTAATACTGCTATCACTTCGGTTACTGACGTCCGCCATTTTGTGATGACACAACAGGAATGTTTAGTGACGTCACACATGACGCCGCCGCACATGAGGTTGTAATCAACCAGTGCATTTATCAAACATGCGATTTTATTCGATTTGGGGTCGGAACACGAGGGTCAGAACATAATTTCTATCCCAGGGTAAAATCACGGATTTCCTTGTCTGGTGTGCAAGAAATTAGTTTCACTTACTTGTTGACATGATGATGATGATGATGATGTTCTAGCAAGAACAATGTTGAACACTCTGGTATTTTTGCTGCAAAAATGTGAGTAGCTTTTGATGTCAAAATACATGTAACTTAAATGGCAATTGGTCCCCACCCATCAGGGCTTGAAGAAATAGATGAGCTGCATGATGCTTCCACGCATAGCTGAAACCGACTCGCACACAAGTACTAGTAAACTGCTTAGAGGATCTAAGCCTGCACAGGCAAAGTGGTGCGAGTCGAACCATCCATGCTTAAACACCTATTGCTTTCATTTGGCGGCAGGCTTGAGATATCATTTCATCTCAATGTCGGGTACAAGTCCCACAAAATTGGAAGAAACGTCTCCAAAATGACCTTTACAGTGTTGATGGGGACTTTAAACCTCAAATCAAGCAAGCATAAATGGCAATTATAAAAGAACCTTTCAACAGCAATAATTAGAAGCCTACTTATGTTAGCTTAAATAGCCAGCATTTTTACCAGAGTTTCTTAGGAAAGAGTGACAGGGATAAGGAGAGGCTATGATAATGTGCTCCATTTATTCCTAAGTCAATGCAAACAAATACTAGTTGTGAAAACAGTAAGTGACCTCATTGTTATCACGAGCACAGCCAAATAATAGCACATTTTTCTCATAAGACAAAGTGTGCTGCATCTGATCTGGTCCTTCACTGTTTGCAAACAGTTCAACCATTTTCTAAATGAATTTCTTGACAATACACCACAACCTCATTATAACACTGTTCATTATTATTATAACAATGTTTTGGATATAACACAGTTTCAAGATGGATCTATAAAATGTATAGATTATATTGACCAATGGTTATTTTTCTATATATTCTATACTTTTTGTTCTGATATAACACTGTTGTTTAACTAGCATGGTTTCTGCTTTGGACCCCATTAATAGTGTTATAAAGAGGTTCTGGTGTACCTCACCCCCTGACACTCCTAAATTTGAAAAAAGGATCCTACCGTATGTTGTGAGGAAGCTTCTATGCTTCTATGTAGCTTTGCCTTTGTCCTGCGCTCTTTTATTTTTGAATATCTCAATCAGATGGCTTCTGAAGAAGCTATCCTGCTGAACTTGGACATGCTGCATCTTAGCGAAAAGTAAAAAATTCCAATCAGATGGCTTCTGCCATCTAAACTGGATCTCCACCTTTTTGTCATTCATTTGGTGAAGCAATTTAATACATCTAGTATGTGATTGGTTGATAGTAAAAAATGGGTGTGGCAGAATTAGTTTATTTGGCAGATCAAGAGCAGAAATTTGTTGAAATGGCGAATAAATTAAATCAAGTAATTTGATTGGTTGATAGTCTTAAATGGGTGTGGCAAAAATCATTCAGAAGAACAAGCGTTAAAATGTGTTAACAAATACTATATGAGCCCCTCCAAGCGAATTTGTGTCTTCGAGCATTCTGTCATGACAAATTTTAACTGCGCATGCCCAGCCACTCAGAGTGGCCAGGGACATGGCTTTCTGTCTGAAGGTTCCTCTTGATTCACTGCTTGTATGAGCGAGCAGCGAAGGTTCTGGCGAGACTGCGCGGAATCGCAGGCTCGCCTGAACCTTCGCTGCTCGCATAGGCGATAAGTACCAAAATCCCTTGACGGGGCCCATATGAAGTGAAATATAAGCTGTCCTATTTATTTTCTAACCAACATTTTCTTTTTCAGGAATTTGAATATGGTAATGGAGGAGTTGGTCCATGTAATTCAAGATGAAGAATCAGTAAGTTCTTTCAGGTCTATGATGAAAATTGTGTGTTTCAGGTCACCCTACCATGCCTACTTTTCAGTGTGGCCCACTTTGAAAAAGTGGGGGCTGTGTTGGATTTGCCTTGTCATTCTGTGATTCCGTACTTCCGTAATTCCGTAGAATCCTGTGGTCGAGTGGTTACGCTTCTCGCCTTGTAAACCAGGGGTCGCAGGTTCGATCCCGGGCTTCTCCAGACTTTCAGATGAGTCATTAAACCGAGGTCCCGTCTTTGTATGAACGTAGCTGTTGGTGGGACGTAAAACTGAAACACTCACTCACTCTGTAATTCCGTTGTTCATTGTAACTCAAAAACCGTTTGGTATTTTCATGAAACATTACACAAATGTAAAGCACTATGAGATGATGTACAGAGAGCGCGAACCATAACTCTGGATTGCCTACTTTTGGAGTTATTGCCCTTTGAACATTGAAAAAATTCTATTCTTCATGATAACTCAAAAACCGTTTGCCTACTTTTGGAGTTATTGCCCTTTGAACATTGAAAAATGGCAATTTTAACCTTGTCCGCGCCATAACTAAAAAAACGATTGAGGTATTTTCATGAAACTTCACACAAATGAATAAGCTCTATAAGACAATGTTCAGAGCGCATGAACCATAACTCTGGAGTGCCTACTTTTGGAGTTATTGCCCTTTGAACATTGACAAATGGCAATTTTAATCTTGTCTGCTCCATAACGCAAAAAATGTTTGAGAGATTTTCATGAAACTTCACACAAATATAAAGCACCATGAGATGATGTGCAGAGAACATGAATCATAACTCTGGATTGCCTTTTTACCACCTTTAATTAGAGGCTGAAAGCTGAAAACATTTTTTTCTTGTATTTTTCTTTTCTGATAGCGCTATAGCAGGGCTATAGTCAGATCCTCTGATAGTTCTAGATTTTTTTTTATTTTCCTATTCGGCTGTATTGTTTTCTTTTTAAACCTATGTAAAAACTTTGCACAAACAGAAAACATTTACCTGCCTCCTAATTAAAATTACTTATAACCGGAAACTTATGTATATATTTTTGGCCTTATGTGTTAGAAGATAGATTGGGGACCAGTTGTTCAAAGTATCATAAGCTTAAAGAATTCATTAGTGATAAAATGTTAACTGTTTTGGCAAGTACCCTTTTTAGCTCGCCTGTACGAAGTACAAGGAGAGCTATTGTTGTCACCTCGGATGGCGTGCGCGTGTGCGTTTGCGTTTGCGTTCCCGTCACACTGCGTTAAAGTTTTTCAAATGCTTATATCTCAACAGTCACTCATCACAGACCACTCATATTTGGAACTTAAGTACCTGGGAGGGTCCTCTGATGTTCAAAGAGAACAGACCCCTGGGTTCATGCCCCGGGGTGGGGCTAGGGGTCAAAATCTAGAACACCTTTGTAATTCTGTGTTAAAGTTTTAGAAATGCTTATATCTTAACAGTCACTCATCACAAAGCATTCATATTTACAACTTGGATACCTGGGAGTGTCTTCTGAGATTCAAAGACAACACACCCCTGGGTTCATGCCTGGGAGTGTGGATGGGGTGGGGCTAGGGGTCAAAATCCAGGACACCTTTGTAATTTATTGTATACCTTTCTATTATACTAACAAGTTATAGACACAATTGGTTATACATCAGCCAATCAAGTGACATTGGTTCAAGTGTAAAAGGGTGAAGGTCATGGTGACCTACATTTCACGGTCCAGTGATTTTGCCTTATATCTTGAAGTCTATTTGTTGGAGAAATGTCATACCTGGGATATTTGTTCCATATGACTCCACCATTGACCTCAAAATATATCTAGGTCACTGTGACCTATATTTCATGGTTCAGCGATTTTGCCTATTATCTCAAATAATATTTGATGGAGAAATGTCATACCTGGATTATTAGTTCCATGTGACCCAATAATTGACCGCAAAATATATCAAGGACATGGTGACCTACATTTCACGGTCGAGTGATTTTGCCTTATATCTTGAAGTCTATTTGTTGAAGAAATGTCATACCTGGGATATTTGTTCCATATGACTCCATGATTGACCGCAAAATATATCTAGGTCATGGTGACCTACATTTCACGGTCCAGTGAGTTTGTCTATTATCTTGAATACTATTTGAAGGAGAAATGTTATACCTGGGTTATTAGTTGCATGTGACCCCATTATTGACCTCAAAATACTATTTGATGGAGAAATGTTCTACCTGGATTATTAGTTCCATGTGACCCAATAATTGACCGCAAAATATATCTAGGTCATGGTGACCTACATTTCACCATCCAGTGATTTTGTCTATTATCTTGAATACTATTTGATGGAGAAATGTTATACCTGGGTTATTAGTTGCATGTGACACCATTATTGACCTCAAAATATATCTAGGCCAGTATGACCTATATTTCATGGTTCAGTGATTTTGCCTATTATCTTCAATACTATTTGATAGAGAAACGTCATACCTGGATTATTAGTTCCATGTGACCCGATAATTGACCACAAAATATATCCAGGTCAGTGTTAGAACACTACCAAAGGCTACTCAATGTTGAGTTCGACTGGGACCCAGACCACCTGTCTGATGAACCACCAGTGGAAGGGCCACCCATCCCAATCACTATTGATATGGTTAAGAAGGCTATCTCTCAGATGAAGACTGGCAAAGCACCTGGTCCCTCTGGCATAGTGGTGGAGATGATAAGAGCTGCAGGTGATGCGGGTGCCTAGATGATCCGTGACCTTGCAGCTGCAATCATCCATGATGGGAAGGTACCCTCTGACTGGGAACAGAGTTTCATTGTCTGTCTCTACAAGGGCAAGGGCGATGCATTGGAACGGGGCAACTACCGTGGTCTCAAGCTGACAGAACAGGTCATGAAAGTCCTGGAGAGGATTGTTGATGGCCTCATTAGGCAGTTGGTGTCCATCGACGATTCCCAGTTTGGCTTCGTCCCAGGAAGAGGCACAACAGGTGCAATTTTTGTTGTCCGACAGCTGCAAGAGAAGTATCTGGCGGCCAACAAGAGACTCTACATGGCTTTTGTAGACCTGGAGAAGGCATTTGATCGAGTGCCTCGGAAAGTCATCTGGTAGGCACTAAGAAAACTTGGAGTGGACGAGTGGATTGTGAAACTGGTCCAAGGGATGTACACAAATGCTCGGAGCCGTGTCCGCGTTGGTGATGGTTACAGTGAAGAATTCGAGGTGAAGGTGGGTGTTCATCAAGGCTCTGTTCTCAGCCCACTGCTTTTCATCATTGTGCTTGAAGCCTTGTCATGCGAGTTCCGCTCTGGAGTCCCCTGGGAGGACCTTATGCTGTTGACCTTGTCATCATAGCTGAATCCCTTGAGGAATGTGTCAGGAGGCTCTTAACTTGGAAAGAGGCAATGGAGGCGAAAGGGCTGAGAGTGAATGCAGGAAAGACAAAGATCATGATCTGTGGTACAGGTCTGGACCTCTTGCAGAGTACAGGCCAGTTCCCATGCGCTGTATGTCGCACTGGAGTTGGCAGCAACAGTATCTTTTGTAATGGCTGCAAGTTCTGGGTGCACAAGAAATGCAGTGGGCTCAAACGCTTGATAGAGGACCCTGAGTACAGGTGTACACGGTGCCAAGGAACTGCACGCCCCTTAGATGGCAGACCACAGAGGGAAGTTCAAGTCGGATCAGACAAGCTGGAGGTTGTAGCTTCCTTCTGCTACCTAGGTGATATGCTCTCTGCAGGGGGTGGTTGCGACCTTTCAACTACATCACGTGTGAAAACAGCCTGGAAGAAATTCAAGGAGTTGTTACCAGTTCTCTCTTCCCGCCACCTCTCGTTCAAGACACGTGGCCATGTGTATAGCTCTTGTGTGCGGAGCGCAATGCTCCATGCCAGTGAGACATGGCCATTGACAAAGCCAAACCTCCAACGTCTACAGCAAAATGACAGGGCAATGATCAGACAGATCTGCAATGTCAAGCCACAGGACACTGTCACCATCAGGTCCAGTGAGTTACTGGAGCGTCTTGGCATTGAGGACCTGGACCTCATCCTGAAAGAGAGAAGACTTCGCTGGTATGGACATGTGGAACGCTCCAAGGGTGCAATCAAGACTGCCTGTGACATACAGGTAAGTGGAAAGCGGGGGCCAGGAAGGCCCAAGATGACCTGGAAGCAGCTAACAGAAAGAGATTGCAGAGAATGGAAGCTCTCTGCTATCGATCCTCATGATAGACAAGCCTGGAGATCTGGTGTAAGATCTGCCATGCATGCAGCAAGCCAGCTACCTGGAAGGGGGCCCACTTATGTGGACGTTGCCCCTGTACCTGCACGTTAATCAAAAATCCGTTGATGATGATGATGAGTGTGACCTATATTTCATGGTTCAGTGATTTTGCCTATTATCTTGAACACTAATTGATGGAGAAATGTCATACCTGGATTATTAGTTCCATGTGACTCAATAATTGACCACAACATATATCCAGGTCAGTGTGACCTATATTTCATGGTTCAGTGATTTTGCCTATTATCTTGAACACTATTTGATGGAGAAATGTTATACCTGGATTATTTATTCCATGTGACCCCATGATTGAGCTTGAATTACATCTAGGTCAGTGTGTCCTATATTTCATGGTTCAGTGATTTTTCCTATTATGTTGAATGCTATTTGATGGAGAAATGTCTCACCTGGATTTTTAGTTCCATGTGACCCGATGATTGACATAAAAATATATCTAGGTCCTTGTGACCTATTTTCATGGTTCAGTGACTTTGCCTTATAATTCAGACACAATTTGATTCTGAAATGAAATTTCTGGAATATATGTTCCATGTGACCTAATTATTGATCACAAATTTATCAAGGTGAGTGTGACCTATATTTCAGGGTTCATAAATTTTACCTTACATCTTGAAGTCGGGAAACAGGCGAGCTATGCTGTCACGCGACAGCTCTTGTCTAATTATGCCCCCGCCATTCGAAGAATGGTGGAAAGGGCATATAGCGTTGCCCCTGTCTGTCCGTCTGTTCATCCGCACCAACAAATGTATAGTTCGGTGGCTATATAAATGGACAGAATCAATGTAAGGTCAAGGTCATACTTGGAGGTCAAAGGTCAAAAAAAGGGGTTCCGAAACTTAAACGCAGTCAATAACTTTCTTATTTCTGGATGGATTTTGAATTACTTTGTAGAAATGTTAACCATCATCAGTCGATGTGTCACATGCAAAATCCAGGTCCGTACCTCCAAGGTCAAGGTCATACTTGGAGGTCAAAGGTCAAAAAAAGGGTCCGAAACTTAAACGCAGCCAATAACTTCCTTATTTTTGGATGGATTTTGAAATTATTTTGAAGAAATGTTAACCATCATGAGACAATGTGTCACGTGCAAACCCAGATCCATACCTCCAAGGTAATACTTGGAGATCAAATGGCATAAAAAGGGTCCAAAACTTAAACACTGTCAATAACTTTCTATGGATGAATACGAACATAGACATATCTTCATGCCGGGGCATCCGTGTCCTATGGACGCATTTCTAGTTGAATTTCTGAAACTAATTCAACCTGACACCCCTCAGTTTTGAAATGGACTCCAGCTATAAATAGTGAAGAACATTCCATTCAGTTGAAAATAGGTTAACCCTTAAGCTGCCAAGAAAAACTGCATCTTAATATGAGTCCCGCCAAGAGAATTTGTGTCTTCGAGCTTTCCGTCATGACAAATTTTAACTGCGCATGCCCAGCCATTCAGAGGGGCCAGGGATATGGCTTTCTGTTTGAAGGTTCCTCTTGATTAACTGCTTGTATGAGCGAGCAGCGAAGGTTCTGGCGAGACTGCGCGGATGCGCAGGCTTGCCTGAACCTTCACTGCTTGCATAGGCGATAGGTACCAAAATCGCTTGACGGGGCCCATATGTTGTCTGCTTATGTCGTCTGCTGAATCTTCTTGCAAACTTTTCAAACACATTTTTGCATGCAGTAGGCAAACATTGTGGACCCAGTGAGGAGCAGTCTGATCTGGGCCCACACTGTTTGCAACAATGACTTTCAAAAGTATCCCACAGATGACAAAGCATTGTCACAATTTTCAGGGTTAGTACAATATTGTATGTATTCCAACTGTCAAGCTGAGCAAACAGAGTAGACCCTGATGAGACACTGCAGACTGCAGTGTCTCATCAGGGTCTGCACTGACTGCCACTCACCCAGCTATTTTTAGACACAACATCGGGTGGTAAATTGTAATTGTTCAAGTTTTAGAACAAATATGGTAGTTGAGGTGTCCAAATACTTAGGCTAGATAGGGTATATGTCTTTCAAATGGGCCTCTGTGGCCTAATTGGTAAGTTCGCCGACTATTAATCATTAGGTCTCTCACCGCTGTGATGGAGCCTCACTCTGGTCACATCACATAAGACGCCATGTTCTGCAATGGAAGGTTAGGTGACTTTGCCCTGGGAGCTACAGTCTTCGTCCACCTCTGATTAAAGTTTGGCACAAAATAAGTTAAATAATCATGAAAGGTCTGTAAAAACCAAAAACCAAAAAGAAAAAAAAAATATTTCTTTCCATTTTCAGGTAATAGAATCTCTGTCTCTGGCTGATTCCCGGTTGAAAAGCAATATGAATCAGATTATTAATGCTCTAGGCAGTAATTCATCACTCACAGAGCTGGATATCAGGTATGACATTGTACTATGATTATCATATCCAATGAACAAGAGTAAGAATTGGTGCATTATTGCTGTACCAGAGAATTGAAAAAGTATGACAGTCTTGCTGAAAATCTTTCTGAACCAGAGTTTAAAGTTATTATCTGAGCCCCGCCAAGTGAATTTGTGTCCTCAAGCATTCCGTCAAGACAAATTTTAACTGCGCATGCCCAGCCATTCAGAGGGGCCAGGGATATGGCTTTCTGTCTGAAGGTTCCTCTTGATTCACTGCTTGTATCAGCGAGCAGCGAAGGTTCTGGCGAGACTGCGCGGATGCGCAGGCTCGCCTGAACCTTCGCTGCTCGCATAGGCAATAAGTACCAAAATCGCTTGACGGGGCCCATCTCATAAACTAGTCTGTAATGTCCAACCCTGTATACCCCATTTTATGCAGAGAAAACTTTACCATCGTATACATAAAGGATCTTACATGAGTGTTCATGTATTATTGAATTTATTAAACGAGTTGAGGAAGAGGGATAAAATGCGAGGCTGTGCCGAGCATTTTATCCCTTTTCCTCAACGAGTTTAATAAATTCAATAATACATGAGCACGAATGCATGATTCTATTTATCATATGACATTTATAATGCATTTCATTCACGTTTCTTTACAAAAATGTCAATATTCTGCCATTAGTAAACACGACGTCAATAAGGACGTTGTACATGTAACGTTACGGGACGTATTTAGCTAATTTGCATATTTAATCCACTAGTGGATTATCGAAAAATAATACATGACGTTATTACACTCTCAGACGCGATGTCATATGATAAATCATTTTAATTGTTTCTTCTTCAAGACATTGGTTGTCTATACTAATTAGAACTGCCTCAGTGAGGCAGGTCTAAGGGCAACCATAACCCATAGTTTTGAGTAGAAATAAGAAAAATATTATTTACTAATAAGAAAAAAAAAATCAAAATCAGAAAATTCACCATTTTGGAAAGAACACACTATGTGGCACAGATGTGTTAAAATGATGTGATTAAGAATCTTTACTTGCCTGTCACTTTAGTTTACTGATAATGAAATGTGAAGTGCTGCATTGAACAAGATGCTACCGGAATTTATCATATGACGTCACGTCTGAGGGTGTCATAACACCATGTAACATTTTTGATAATCCACTAGTGGTTTAAATATGCAAATTAGCTAGATACGTCCCGTAACGTTACATGTACGACGTCCTTAACGACGTCGAATTTACTAACGGCGCAATATTGACATTTTTGTAAACAATCTTGAATAAAATGCGTTTTAAATGTCATATGATAAATAGAATCTTGCATTCGTGCTCACGTATTATTGAATTTATAAAACTCGTTGAGGAAAAGGGATAAAATGCTCAGTGAAGCCTTGCATTGTACCCCTTTTCCTCAACTCGTTTAATAAATTCAATAATACATGAACACTCATGTAAGATCCTCTATGAAAAATAGAAAAAAAGCCTTTCAAGGACAACTCCTATACCCTTGGGCCAATTCCATTCTAACTTTACAGAAACTGCTTACCAAAATAGCCTGAATTTGGTATTGAATGGTTCTGCTCCAGTGAACAAAATGGCTGCTGGAGCCGAAAATAGAATTCTTTTAAACCAGAAATCCCCATCATTTCCACAAGCAATGACATATCTTGAACTCAGCAGCTGAGCAATCCGAGCCACCATGGTCCTCTTGATAGGACTTCCTTGTAATATTTACAGAAATATCTACAAAATGATTTTAACCCTTATCCTACAGACCACAACAATCCTACCTTTGCAAACAGTGTAGATCCAGACCATCTGATCTGGATCTGCACTGTTTGTCATTCTGCTAGTGAATTGAACAAATACATTATACTAAGTAATTTAATTGGGCGATAGTCAATTTATTTGGCAGGATAAGTGTTAAAATGGAATGGCTGTTCTAATAGGGGAGGTGACCCATTCAGAAATAATGTAAATTTACTTGATTTGTCCTTCCCTCTTTTTTCAGTGGAAATTCAATGGGTGACCTTGGTGCTAGGATGTTATCCAAAGCTCTCCAAATCAACAACAAGCTGAAGACCATAATGTGGGACAAAAATAACACGACGTCTCAGGGCTTCGAGGACATAGCTGATGCCCTGGAAAAGTATGTCTAACCCTTTACTGGCCTCTTAATCATTAGGTACATTAGTTTTCACCCACCGGTGATTAACCCTTTTTGTCGCGCCTGCTATTAGCATGGGGCGATATAAGCGCCCAGTTTTCCGTCCGTTCGTCCATTCGTTCGTCCATTCGTCAAGGCGTCAACATTTGCGACCACCCTAGCGTTCACCCAAAGGTTCAAGTTTATTTCTCAAGAACTATGAGAGCTTCATTAATGATACTTGGTTGGGCCGTAAAACCCAAACAAAAAAAAAAAAAAAAAAAAAAAAAAAATGATACTTGGTTCAAACTTGTATCGGGGGATGGTTACTTAAATGCAAGCATCCATATTTGACCTTGACTTATATTTCATGGTTTACTGACTTCGTGAAATATTGCGACCACCCTAGCGTTCACCCTAATGGTCAAGTTTATTTCTCAAGAACTATAAGAGCTTTATAATGATACTTGGTACAAACTTGTATCTGGGGATGGTTACTTAAATGCAAGCATCCATATTTGACCTTGACCTATATTTCATGGTTCACTGACTTTGTAAAATATTGCGACCACCCTAGCGTTCACCCTAATGGTCAAGTTTATTTCTCAAGAGCTATAAGAGCTTCATTAATGATATTTGGTACAAACTTGTATCTGTGGATGGCAACTTAAATGCAAGCATCCATATTTGACCTTAACCTACATTTCATGGTTCACTGACTTTGTAAAATATTGCGACCACCCTAGCCTTCACCCTAACGGTTAAGTTCATTTTTATTACAGCTTCATTAATGATACTTAGTACAAGCTTGCATTTAAGAATGGAAACTTTTATGCACGCATCTATGTTTGACCTTGACCTACATATCATGGTTGGGTGATTTCACGCCCCCACAGGCGCGACATAGCCTTCGGCGGAATTCTTGTTGCAACAAATAGAATCTTCCGCCTTATAAATAGCAGGATTTCATTTCAAACTTTAGGGGTGTCAGGTTGTGTTTTCTTCAAAATTTATTTGAAAAATGGCTTAACTTTTTGCAAACAGTGTAGGCCCTGATTCTGCGGCGTCTGATCTGGGCCTGCACTGTTTGCCCGGGTACCCGTTTTGGGGTTTCCGGTACAAAATGGGTTAATGATCGGCTCGATATGAGTGAAATAAACTTGAAAGGGCTGTAAAACCAAATTAATGTCACCCTTCATGCACTAAAGAAAAATCTACAGCAGATGACAGTGTTTCTTTTCTTCATATTTTGCAGCAAAAAGGCTTGACCTATTCGTTTGAAGCAGCTATGTGAATCATTTGATTAGCAGATGATTCATATGTCATTTTAAGCCTTGTTTTTCTAGTCTTGACATTTCATGTGAATGTTCTCAGCAGATGATTCTATCTACCTTCTTATACTGAGTCGGTCATATTTGGCCATTACCTCAGTTGGGTGGGTGGCTAAATTTAGAATTTAGCTTAAAAAAAAAAAAAAAATCATCTCTGGATGAGTCCTTAAAACTATTTACAATCCAAACACAGAGGTATCCTAAAACGCATACCTCTGAGTCTCAATCTTATACTGTGCGGGCTTTGAACTCCTCTGCAATCTTGGCATTCACCGCAGAAGATGGAAGACTATTCCACTGAGGAATAGTTCTAGGGAAGAAAGAGTTTTTCAGGGCATCACTATAGGACTGGTACCTACGATACTGTGAGTTATTTGCTCTTGATGCCCTTGTCCGGGTTGACACTGTTGCAGGGGTCAAGTACCTATCCTTGTTAATTGATACTGTACCAGAATGTATCTTGTATAAGAAGGTTAAGGAGGACTGCTCATGACGGGTCTCCGGGGATGGCCACTCTAGCTCATCAAGCATGTCACCGACGCTACTTCTATTTCACCATCATCTGCAGGTCCATCGAGCAGCTGTCCTCTGCACCTTCTCCACCTGCTGAATCTGAGTTTTAACATATCGATTCACATGCAATGTCAAGCCTTGTTATCTCCAAAAAAGACAGAAAAAAAGAAATAATTTGAAAATGCTGTCTGCTATTGATAAACAGCACTTGCAAGACTCAGCTTATCTCTTTTTATGCCAGAAACCCCAAAACGAGTAATTAGCAAACCATGTAGTCCCAGATCAGACACCGCAGAATGCGGCGTCTGATCAGGACCTTCACTGTTTAACGGGTCTCCGTGGCCTAGTGGTTAAGAGCGCTGACTCTTAATCATTAGGTCTCTCACCGCTGTGGTTCGAGCCTGGCGCGGGTCACATGTGAGACGCCAAGTTCTGCAACGGAAGGTCAGGTGGTTTTTCTCCGGGTACTCCGGTTTTTGCCCACCTCTGATTAACGATCGGCTCGATATGAGTGAAATAATCTTGAAAGGGTCTTAAAACCTAAACCAAAATAAATAAAACCTTCACTGTTTGCAAAAAGTACAGCCATTTTACAAATTAATTTTGAGGAAAACACAACCTGACACCCCTAAATTTGGAAATGGACTGCTATAAGAAGGTCTAAACCGACCCTGGCAGGTGGACCGTCCATGCATATAAACCCTGTTGGTTTCATTGGGTGGCAGGGATTGAGATGTCATTTTGTCTCAGTGTCGGGTAAAAGTTCCACAAAAATGGAAGCAACGTCCCCATAATGACCCAAATAGTGTTGATGGGGACGTTAATCCTCAAATCAAACAAAAGCACCCTGCCCAGTTTGGTTGACCATTGCTGATCTTGACCTATTTTTCATGCTTGGCTGAACCATGTTTAGTTTGTGCCTTTAGATGCATTACTTGAACACTGTCAGCAAACAGGGCATGGCCATTTGGTCAATTTCCTGTACATTAACCCTTGTCCTGCTGAGCCCGGATATGCCTTATCTTTCAAACAATGAAGATCAGATTCTGTCGTGCTGAGCCCGGATATGCCTTATCTTTCAAACAATGAAGATCCAGATCAGATGGCTTCTGAAGAAGCCATCTGATCAGGATCTTCATTGTTTGCCATTCAGTTTATGAATTTGTTGCAATGGTTTGCATTAAGTAATCTGATTGGTTGATAATCAGTAGTGGGTGTGGCATATATAAATATTCAGCAGGTCAAGGGTTAACCCTTCTCTTGCTGAATATTCATTTAAGCCACACCCATTTCTGACTTTGAACCAATCAGATTACTTGATGTAATTAAGTCTTACAAAGCCATAAACTTAATGTCAAACAGTGTAGATCCTGATCAGATGGCTTCTTCAGAAGCCATCTGATCTGGATCTACACTGTTTCCAAAGATAGGGGTTGTCGTGAACAGCATGATAAGAGTTAAGATTGATATTTACACTATATATCAGGAGAGATGAGATATTGCTATAATTACAATGGTTTGATGAAACTTGTTCTCTTCCACAGGAACTACACCTTACGGAAGATGCCAGTACCAATCAGTGATGCAAGCCAGGCTGCTAGGGCACAGCCGGAGAGGACTGAGGCAGCACTGCAGGCGGTAAGAACACTGTATAAGTTACTTTCTCTACACAATGTTACAATTATCCATACAATTTTAAACTGTAGAGAAATAGTTAAACATTCAGAGAGGGGCAACTCTTACATTGTTTTGTCTTCCTTACTGATAGGAGCAATTTTTTCCAAAAAAAAAAAACAAAAAAAAAACACAAACTCTGGCATAGGGAAAAGGCATAATGACCCTTAATGGTTGAGATTAATTAAGCCACAACAAACATCAAGTCGGCTAGGTTTTGAAGATTTCTTTTTTAACCCATTTTGTACCAGAAACCCCAAAACGGGTACCCTGGCAAACAGTGCAGGCCCAGATCAGTCACCGCAGAACCCAGCATCTGATCTGGGCCTACACTGTTTGCATAAAGTTCAGCCATTTTCCAGCTTAAATTTCAAGAAAATTCATCCTGACTCCCCTAAATTTTGAAATGGGCTTGGGCTAGATATAAGGTGGAAGTTTCCATTTGGTACAGAAAGGGTTAAACATAATTACTACACTATGAAAACACACCTTTTCAAATATATCGAAAATTTTATCACCAAAAAAAAATAGAAAATTTTCAGATGAAAATTTCTGATTTTTTTTTTCACTTTTTTTGCTCAAAAGCATAGATTGTGGTAACTCATTAGAACCACTTGTAGAAGCAGTCTGATCTGGGTCAACACTGTTTGCCTATACACAAAAATATATCTAAAAAGTTTGCAAAAAAAGTTCAGCAGACGACATAAGCAGAAGACATTTTCAGATGTTGTTTTTCATCGGCGTCTTAAGGCTTAAAGCAAAGTCTTATGAAACTGAAGGATTGATTTTGCTGTATTTATTTCTTCACCAGATTGAGAGGTTGCTACAGAGGAACCACAGTCCACAGAAATATTCCTCAGATCAGGCCTACAGGCTACAGCAGGGCTTTCTTATCAGCTCTACGCAACAGGTACGTCAAGTTTTGCTTCACGTTGACAAGTCCGCCCATCAGGGCTTAAAGAAATATTTGGGCTGCATGATGCTTCCATGCAGAGCTGAAACCGATCGCACACGAGTACTAGTAAACCGCTTAGAAAATCTAAGCTTGCCTAGGCAAAGCAGTGCGAATAGGACCGTCTATGCTTATAAACCCTATTGGTTTCATTGGGTGGCAGGGCTTGAGATGTCGTTTCATCTCAATGTCGGGTAAAAGTCCCACAAAATTGGAAGCAACGTCTCCAAAATGACCTATATGGTGTAGACGGGGATGTAAAACCTCAAATCAAGCAAACATACAAATGTTAACAAGTCCATGTGATGAACACGTCTTTAAATATGTTCTATAAAAGGGTTATCCTTTGGAAGCAAGGAATACACCACAGAACTGAAAAATATGGAGTGTGCATGTTTTCTGGGTCAGACCAGCTAGTTTCGGCCAATTAGGCCTCAGTCTATGTAGAGAAAACTGGGTTTACAGGCGTATTCATTATTTTTCATATTTATGCTCTAAGACATAGGTTGTGGGTTCTAACGAGCAACCGTAACATAAATTTCGAGTACAGATAAGAAAATTATCACATGTTTTCATCAGAAAGTCACCATTTTGGAGATATAAATGAATGTACTGAGATATAAAATGAATGGGTGTGCTAGCATGATGTGGGCCTTGGCTTGCTCAACACAATAACCCCTACCTTTGCAAACAGTGAAGAAGCCATCTTATCAGGTTGGTCCTTTGTTATGGAGTTTCACGGCCCAGTCAACACTATTTAGGTCATTTTTGAGCCGGTCAGTTTACCTAGCCATACTTTCCCTTGGCAGGCTTATAATTAAGTGGTTAACCAGTACAGTGCCCATTTTTTCGCCAGAAACTGACAATTGCCCTTCTGAATCAGTGGAAGGGAGAGAATGACCATGATCAATCTCCACGAAAGAATGTTGCCAACCACAGCAGGTATCGAACCTGCATCCTCCTGGTCACCAGTTAGACGCGCATCCTATTGAGCTACCGAGACCGGCCCCCATCTGATCAGGATCTTCACTGTTTGACACACGGTTTGTGAATTTGTAGAAATAAATTACACAAAGACAGAAATGGGTTTGGCTAAATTAATTATTCAACAGGATAAGGGTTAATATTTATACAATCAGTGGTCACTTGCATTAACTTGAAGGATGACAAAATGTGAACCAAGTCTAGCCAACGACTTTAAATGCCTTGTCCACATGATCAGTTGTCAGATTCAAATTTAATAAGACTGATTAAGTAAATATGGGGCCAGTTGTTCAAAGCATCGTTAGCTTAACGAGCTTGTCAGTGGTCAAATTGT
Source organism: Lucinisca nassula (assembly GCA_963580285.1). Classification (NCBI taxonomy): domain Eukaryota; kingdom Metazoa; phylum Mollusca; class Bivalvia; order Lucinida; family Lucinidae; genus Lucinisca; species Lucinisca nassula. The sequence goes on from OY757017.1 coordinate 12,328,309, forward strand.
TAACTGTTCTAGCAAGAAAAATATCAAAAATTTTGGTATTTTTGCTGAAAAAAATGTGAGCAGCTTTTGCATCCGCAAAAGCTGCTGACATTTTTTCAGCAAAATTTTTAGCATATTTGCCATATTTAATGATCAAAGTTTTAAGGATACGTTAACTAACGACGTCGTTAGTTTTGAACAACTCACCCATGGTCTTTAAGAAAGGGTACGACACCAAGGGAAGGAAGTCTGAGATAAAAGTGTTTGTCCTCAATTCTCATTAACTCTTGTCCTGCTGAATAAATTAATTTAACCACACCCATTTCTGACTTTCATCCAGTCAGATTTTTTGATTGAAAATAACAAATTCATGCACTGAATGTCAAACAGTGCAGATACTGATCATATTGCTTATTTTAAGAACCAACACGTAAACCTAGTTACCCAATAATGTGAATTCATCTGTGACACAAGCAAAAAGATATGATGTATATGGCCATTTAGTCACTCTACTGAATCTTCTTGTAGACTCTTGTAGCAAATTTGACGTAAATTGACAGCACCTGAACCCCATCCTGCCAATTTTATCTGCGGCTACTATACTTGTACTAGGATTTGATGCAAAATAACCTCACTTTAAAGTAATATTTTATGTGTTTACTTTACATTTTACTGATACTTTGCTTATTCATGACAGTATTTTACATTGGTCACCAAAATGTATGGCACATTTTTACAAATTAGTTGTGCACATGTAACACAGTAGATTGGCTATCAGTATGCTCACAAGACTATTCATACATCTGTCAATGTTTTATAGCAACCATATCGTTTAAAATAGTATACATCTTTTCTTTTTCTGATTAAAAGATTAAATTGTGGGTGCTTGTTAAAACCACATCATTGAGGTAGTTCTAAAAGCACCAACAATCTATTTTTGGAGCTGAAATATCTAGGCCTGTGTCTCTCATGTAGGGTAGGTATTCATTCGCTTTTTCTATACTTTTACCTATGAACATTATCCATTGAAAACAAGTGCATGTAATTTTTTTTTTTTTTTTTTTTTTTGGTTTGGGTTTTACGGCCCTTTCAAGATTATTTCACTCATATCGAGCCGATCGTTAATCAGAGGTGGGCGAAAACCGGAGTACCTGGAGAAAAACCACCTGACCTTCCGTTGCAGAACTTGGCGTCTCACACGTGGCCCGAGCGAGGCTCGAACCTACGGCGGTGAGAGACCTAATGACTAAGAGACAGCGCTCTTATCCACTAGGCCACGGAGGCCCGTAAGTGCATGTAATTAACACCCCTCTAAACCCCACTTCATATAGAGAAAAATTGACTGGGTATACATAATTATGTCTCCCCCGAAAAATTTTTTTTCGGAGAGACATATTGTTTTTCCCCCGGGCGTCTGTCTGTCCGTCTGTCCGTCTGTCACACTTTCGTGTCCGCTCTATAACTTGAAAACCGTTGGAGCTATCTTCACGAAACTTGGTATAAATATTAATCAGCATTAGACGACGTGCAGTGCACAAGAACTATAACTCTCGCATTTATACTTTTTGAATTATCTCCCTTGGAAGTTTGTTGGTATGTATATATGTATGGGCAAATCTTGTCCGGTCAATAACTTTCTTATTTTCTGCAGGATTTTAAAATTACCGTAAAAATTCGGCTATAAGACGAGGATTTTTCCCTCCAAAATGAGCCCAAAAAAATGACCCCGTCTTATAGCCGAGGTCATGGACTGCAGGCTTTTTTCCGGCATTGTCCGGCGAAGACCAGACATACGGAAAAAGCCGATGGGTGATTTTTGAATTGATATAAATCGCCGCCCACAAACCACCGCTACGATTTTTCTGTACGCGATCGGTAAATGACGTAATTCGACGCCATTACCCCCACACGTGTTTAATGTCATTGCATGTATCTCTTTCATAAAAAAAATGTTTGGAACCGGTAAAAAATATTTTTCCAATAGCTAAGCGGTTGTGAATAGAGGTGGATAGAAAATCAGTGCTTTGCACAGCTCCCAAACTATCCCCAGAAGCTCCGTGTCAATAACCAACAACAGCGTTCGACTTTTCCCGCCAACGTCTGCTATTTGGCGCCAAAACATAACCATTCATGAGATCGTAGAATAGTCCGATTTTATAATGCAAACATTTACCGTTAGATGTAGCTAATAGTCTGAGGAGCAATTAAATCATTTTTCACATTGATTGTGGATTAAATTTTATGACTGGAGGATAAACGCAAATTAGAGACATAACTTGACCATATTTTCACACCTTATCGACACGCACCGCAGGGTGGCAATTATACGAAAGGGATTAATAAAAGTGTCATATTTGAACCGTAATAAATACACAGATGGTTTGTCTCTGAATTGACAGCGATTTACTTACTGGTCTAGTTTTACTGTATTTAAGGACAAAAAAAAGACTGGCAGTTGTAGACGAGTTTTTTTTTTTTTTGCACTTGTCCCGACCGAGCGTCATAAGGTCAAAGTGCACCTGCCCGGCGTGATTTCGGTCTTGTCCCGGACGGCCGGGAAATGGATTTGTCAGCCCATATCGTCTATTAAATAGGAGTCTGTGTAGCCTAAGCCAGCAAAGCATGTACCGGGCCGATAGCGATACGACGTATCGGCCCGACGTTTGCCGCTATTTTGTGCTAGCTCGGGCATTGATTCTTAAACTGAAAAGCTAGGTGTTGTGTCCCCCGATAAAAAACGATTTCTCACATCTAAATGGCATCTGGCAGTAGCAGATAGGTCCCGACAGATATGGCAAAAATTTGACCCGTCTTAAAAAAGAGTATAAGCAAAATCCCACCTTAGAAAAGCTGAAAAGGGGGTCCCGTCTTATAGCCGAATCGCCTTATAGCCGAATTTTTACGGTACTTGGCAGAAATATTAACAACCATAAGACGATGTGTGGTGCGCATGAAGCAGGTCGGTACCTCAAAGGTCAAGGTCATACTTAGAGGTCAAAGGTCAAAAAAGGGCCCTTTTTTCGTATTTAGTGAATAACTTTCTTATTTTGAGATGGATTTTAAAATTACTTGGCATAATTATTAACAACCATGAGATGATGTGTGGTGTGCATGAGGCAGGTCGGTACCTCAAAGGTCAAGGTCATTCTTAGAGGTCAAAGGTAAAAAAAGGGGCCTTTTTTTTCGTATTTGGTCAATAACTTTCTTATTTTGAGATGGATTTTAAAATTACTTGGCATAATTATTAACAACTATGAGACGATGTGTGCTTCGCATGAGGCAGGTTGGTACCTCAAAGGTCAAGGTCATACTTAGAGGTCAAAGGTCAAAAAGGGGCCTTTTTTGTATTTAGTGAATAACTTTCTTATTTTGAGATGGATTTTAAAATTACTTGGAATAATTATTAAGAACCTTGAGATGATGTGTGGTGTGCATGAGGCGGGTCAGTACCTCAAAGGTCAAGGTCATTCTTAAAGGTCAAAGGTCAAAAAGGGGCCTTTTTCATGTTTGGTCAATAACTTTCTTATTTTGAAATGGATTTTGAAATCACTTGGCAGAAATGTTAACCAATATAAGATGTGTTGCGTGCATGACCCAGGTTGGTACCTCAAAGGTCATGGTCATACTTAGAGGTCAAAGGTAAAAAAAGGGGCCTTTTTTTTCGTATTTGGTCAATAACTTTCTTATTTTGATATGGATTTTAAAATTACTTGGCATAATTATTAACAACCATGAGACGATGTGTGCTGCGCATGAGGCAGGTCGGTACTTCAAAGGTCAAGGTCATACTTAGAGGTCAAAGGTAAAAAAGGGGCCTTTTTTTCGTATTTAGTGAATCACTTTCTTATTTTGAGATGGATTTTAAAATTACTTGGCATAATTATTAACAACCATGAGATGATGTGTGGTGTGCATGAGGCGGGTCAGTACCTCAAAGGTCAAGGTCATTCTTAGAGGTCAAAGGTCAAAAAAGGGGCCTTTTTTCATGTTTTGTCAATAACTTTCTTATTTTGAGATGTATTTTGAAATCACTTGGCAGAAATGTTAACCAATATTAGACGATGTGTTGTGTGCATGACCCAGGTTGGTACCTCAAAGGTCAAGGTCATACTTAGAGGTCAAAGGTAAAAAAAGGGGCCTTTTTTTCGAGTTTTGTCAGTAACTTGCTTATTTTTAGATAGAATTTGAAGTTACATGGCAAACATGTTAACTATCATGAGAAGATGTGTTGCATGCATGATTCAGTTTGGTACCTAAAATGTCAAGGTCATACATAGAGGTCAAAGGTAAAAAAGGGGCTTTTTTTCGTGTTTGGTCAATAACTTTCTTATTTTTAGATGGTTTTTGAAATTGCTAGGCAGAAGTGTTAACCACCATGAGATGATGTGTTGCACGCATGACCCAGTTTGGTAACTGAAAGGTCAAGGTCATACATAGAGGTTAAAGGTAAAAAAAGGGGCATTTTTTGTGTTCTGTCAATAACTTTCTTATTTTTAGATGGATTTTGAAATTACTTGGCAGAAATGTTAACCACCATGAGACGATGTGTTGTGTGCATGACTCAAGTTGGTACCTCAAATGTCAAGGACAAAAGGTCAAAGGACAAGAAGGGGCCTTTTTTAGTGTTCAGTCAATAACTTTCTTCTTCCTGGATAGGTTGTGAAATTACTTGGCAGAAATGTTAACCCTCATGAGACGATGTGGTGCACGCTAGACCCAGGTCGGTACCTCCAAGATCAAGGTCATACTAAGAGGTCAGAGGTAAAAAAAGTTTGTTTTTTTTAGCTCACCTGTCACGTAGTGACAAGGTGAGCTTTTGTGATCACTTTTTGTCCGTCGTGCATCCGTCCGTGCGTCCGTAAACAATTTCAAATAAGTATATCTCTAATACCCCATGGTCAATCTTGATCAAATTTCATGAGAAGCATCATCAGGAAGGGGGAAAGGCTGCATAAGGTTTTTGGGCTGATCAGATTGGAATTGTGATTGCCATGGCAACATATAGCTCCCATAGACTTACAATGGGAAAAAATTAAAATATCTTCTTCTCTGAAACCACAGGGCCCAGAGCTTAGATATTTAGCATGTATTAACGGCCAGTGGTCACCTACATAATTCCTGCCAATCATGCCCCTGGGGTCCAAATTGGCCACGCCCCAGGGCCCCTTCGCTCCCATAGACTCATAATGGAACAAAAAGCTTCAAAAATCTTCTTCTCGGAAACCACAGGGCCCAGAGCTTAGATATTTAGCATGTAGCAATGGCAAGTGGTCACCTACATAATTCCTGCCAATCATGCCCCTGGGGTCCAAACGGGCCAAGCCCCGGGGCCCTTTAGCTCCTATAGACTCATAATGGAAAAAAAGCCTCAAAAATCTTCTTCTCTGAAACCATAGTCCCAGAGCTGAGATATTTGGCATGTAGCAACGGCAAGTGGTCACCTACATAATTCCTGCCAATCATGCCACTGGGGTCTAAATGGGCCACGCCCCAGGGCCCATTAGTTCCTATAGACTCATAATGGAAAAAAGCTTCAAAAATCTTCTTCTCTGAAACCACAGGGCCCAGAGCTTAGATATTTAGCATGTAGCAATGGCCAGTGGTCACCTACATAATTTCTGCCAATCATGCCCCTAGGGTCCAAATTGGCCACACCCCGGGGCCCCTTCGCTCCCATAGACTCTTAATGGTAAAATAGCTTCAAAAATCTTCTTCTCTGAAACCACAGGGTCCAGAGCTTAGATATTTAGCATGAAGCAATTGCCAGTGGTCACCTTCATAATTCCTGCCAATCATGCCCCTGGGTTCCAAATGGGGGACGCCCCGGGGCCCCTTCGCTCCCATAGACTCATAATGGAACAAAAAGCTTCAAAAATCTTCTTCTCGGAAACCACAAGGCCCAGAGCTTAGATATTTAGCATGTAGCAACGGCAAGTGGTCACCTACATAATTCCTGCCAATCATGCCCCTGGTGTCCAAACAGGCCACGCCCGGGGGCCCTTTAGCTCCCATAGACTCATAATGGAAAAAAAAAGCTTCAAAAATCTTCTTCTCTGAAACCACAGGGCCCCGAGCTGAGATATTTGGCATGTAGCAACGGCAAGTGGTAACCAACATAATTCCTGCCAATCATGCCCCTGGGGTCCAAATTGGCCACACCCAGGGGCCCCTTAGTGCCCATAGGCTCATATTGGAATAAAAGCTTCAAAAATCTTCTTCTCTAAAACCACAGGGCCCAGAGCTTAGATATTTAGTATGTAGCAATGGCCAGTGGTCACCTACATAATTCCTGCCAATCATGCCCCTAGGGTCCAAATTGGCCACGCCCCGGCGCCCTTTGCTCCCATAGACTCATAGTGGAACAAAAAGCTTCAAAAATCTTCTTCTCGGAAACCACAGGGCCCAGAGCTTAGATATTTAGCATGTAGTAATGGCAAGTGAATGGCAAGTGGTCACCTACATAATTCCTGCCAATCATGCCCCTGGGGTCCAAACGGGCCACGCTCCGGGGCCCTTTAGCTCCTATAGACTCATAATGGAAAAAAGCTTCAAAAATCTTCTTCTCTGAAACCACAGGGCCCAGAGCTGAGATATTTGTCATGTAGCCACGGCAAGTGGTCACCTACATAATTCCTGCCAATCATGCCCCTGGGGCCCAAATTGGCCACACCCCGGGGCCCCTTAGCTCCCATAGACTCATAATGGTAAAAAAGCTTCAAATATCTTCTTCTCTGAAACCACAGGGTCCAGAGCTTAGATATTTAGCATGTAGCAATGGCCAGTGGTCACCTACATAAATCCTGCCAATCATGCCCCTGGGTTCCAAATGGGGGACGCCCCGTGGCCCCTTCGCTCCCATAGACTCATAATGGAACAAAAAGCTTCAAAAATCTTCTTCTCGGAAACCACAAGGCTCAGAGCTTAGATATTTAGCATGTAGCAACAGCAAGTGGTCACCTACATAATTCCTGCCAATCATGCCCCTGGTGTCCAAACGGGCCACGCCTGGGGCCCTTTAGCTCCTATAGACTCATAATGGAAAAAAAGCTTCAGATATCTTCTTTTCTGAAACCACAGGGCCCTGAGCTGAGATATTTGGCATGTAGCAACGGCAAGTATTCACCTACATAATTCCTGCCAATCATGCCCCTGGGGTCCAAATTGGCCACACCACGGGGCCCCTTAATCATAATGGAAAAAAGCTTCAAAAATCTTCTTCTCTGAAACCACAGTGCCCAGAGCTTAGATATTTAGCATGTAGCAACCGCCAGTGGTCACCTACATAATTCTCGCCAATCATGCCCCTGGGTTCCAAATGGGCGACGACCCGGGGCCCCTTCGCTCCCACAGACTCATAATGGAACAAAAAGCTTCAAAAATCTTCTTCTCGGAAACCACAAGGCCCAGAGCTTAGATATTTAGCATGTAGCAACAGCAAGTGGTCACCTACATAATTCCTGCCAATCATGCCCCTGGGGTCCAAACGGGCCAGGCCCCGGGGCCCTTTTGGCTCCTATAGACTCATAATGGAAAAAAGCTTCAAAAAATCTTCTTCTCTGAAACCACAGGGCCCAGAGCTTAGGTATTTGAAATGTAGCAATGGCAAGTGGTCACCTACATAAATCCTGCCAATCATGTCCCAAGGGTCCAAACGGGCCACGCCCCTGGGCCCCTTAGCTCCCATAGACTCATAATGGAAAAAAGTTTTGGAAAATCTTCTTCTCTGAAACCACAGGGCCCAGAGTTTAGATATTTAGCATGTAGCAACGGCAAGTGGTCACCTACATAAATCCTGCCCCTGGGGTCCAAATGGGCCACACCCCAGGGCCCCTTATCTCCCTAGACTCATAATGGAAAAAAGCTTAAAGCATCTCTGAAACCAAAGGGCCCAGAACTTAGATATTTAGCATGTAACAACAGCAAGTGGTTACCTACATAAATTCTGCCAATCATGCCCCTGGGGTCCAAATGGCCAACACCCCGGGGCCCCCTTAGCTCCCATAGACTCATAATGGAAAAAAGCTTCAAAAATCTTCTTCTCTGAAACCACAGGGCCCAGATCTTAGATATATAGCATGTAGCAACGGCAAGTGGTCACCTACATAAATCCTGCCAATCGTGCCCCTGGGGTCCAAATGGGCCATGCCCAGGGGCCCCTTAACTCCCATAGACTCATAATGGAAAAAAGCTTCAAAAATCTTCTTCTCTGAAACCACAGGGCCCACTTCTTCTTTAATACCACAGGGCCCATAAATTAGATATTTAGCATGTAGCAACGGCAAGTTGTTACCTACATAAATCCTGCCAATCATGCCCCTGGGGCCCAAATGGGCAACACCCCGGGGCCCCTTAGCTCCCATAGACTCATAATAGAAAAAGCTTCAAAACTCTTCTTCTCTGAAACCACAGGGCCCAGAGCTTAAATATTTAGCATGTAGCAATGGCAAGTGGTCACCTACATAAATCCTGCCAATCATGCCCCTGGGGTCTAAATGGGCCATGCCCTGGGGCCCCTTAGCTCCCATAGACTCATAATGAAAAAAAGCTTAAAAAATCTCTTCTTCTTTGAAACTGGGAAGCACAGAGCTTAGATATTTAGTATCTAGCAACATAAATTAGTCACCTACATAAATCCTGCTAACCCTGCCCCTGGGATCCAAATGGGCCACACCCAGCTCCCTTAGCTCCTTTAGACTTATAATGGAAAAAATCTTTCAAAATCTTCTTCTCCGAAGCCATAAGGCCCAGAGCTTAGATATTTAGTGTAGCAATGTCAAGTGGTCTCCTACACTAATGATTTTCTGTTCCACAGGTGAGCGATATAGGGCCATTGGGCCCTCTTGTTTTGTGTCCAGTCATTAATTTTTTTATTTCTGGATGGACTTTATAAAGTAACCATGCAGAAATGTTCACAATCATTAGACTATGAGTCATGTGCAAGAGCAAGGTCCATACCTCCAATGTCAAGGTCATACCTAGAGGTCAAAGGTAAAAAAAGGGACAGTCAATAACTTCCTTATTCTTTGATGGATTATGAAATTACTTGGCAGAAATGTTAACCATCATGAGACGATGTGTTGTACCTCAAAGGTCAAGGCCATACTTAGAGGTCAAAGGTAAAAAAGGGCTTTTTTGGTTTACGGCCAATAACTTTTTTATTTTTCAATGAACATTTTTAAAGTTACTATGCAGAAATGTTCATCTTCATTAGATGATGTGTTGCACACAAGACCCAGCTCAATACCTCTAATGTCAAGGTTATACTTAACAGTCAAAAACGGGTGAGACATCTGTGTTTTTGTAGAAAAACAAATTCTAGTTTTCCTTATTTTTGCCCGAAAACATAGATTATGGATACTTGTTAGAACTGCCTCAATGAGGTGGTTCTAAAGAGCACCCAGAATCTTCATTTGGACTAGAAATGAGAAAAAAAGAAAAGTTCTAGAGATTTGAAAGACAACATTTTAGAACTTGGATGTGTTTTTATAGAATAGAAAAAATAACAATAAAAAATGAAATACATTTGTGTTATTACAGATGATTGATAGACTAGTTGTACAATCCCAAGACACAATAAATGCTCTCAGTATTGACCAGGCAGACAGCTACACTAATGACATAGAGTCTGCTAAAGCTCTCATTAAAGATGCAGACAACTCAAAAACAGTAAGTTTTGTTACACTTCAAAGAAATTACAGTGAAATTCCGCTATTAAGACCACCTAAAATTAAGATTAATTATGCTTTAAAAGCTTATTTAGAAGGGTGCAGTTATTCTTTCTTCATGCTTTCTGCACACAATGTCCTCTGGTCAGGGACCATCTTTTGGACTGTTCAAAAGTGGTCTTAAAGACCACTTTTGAACAGTCCCAAAGGTGGTCTTAATATAGGAGTTTTACTCTATAGGGTTTTGATTTGACAGGGCAGGGCCAGTTATTTTCCATATTCCTTGTGAGGAAAAGAAAGATATTACCCTCTCACGCTCGCCTTTGCTGGATTGTGATGTCTGCCCTCTTGGATTTACTGCACAGTCAAAGAGAAACAAAAAGGAAAATAATTTCATGCACCACCATAATTTCCAGCCAATAAATAAATAAACTTTTGATTGTTTTGTAAGACATTTGGTACCTTATATCATTGTGTTCCATTGTAAATCTCTCATTCTAACATGATGTAAACAGTTTCCACTGAACACAGTGAAGAACGCAGTGCATGTGTTTGATGAAGCCACATATGAATATATACTTCTCTCGACGTCTGCTACAAAAGAACTCTTTGGAAAACATTGCAACAATGTACAAAATGTCGTGAAAAAGTTTTGCAGTAAGACAAATTTGTTATTTTGATTCTAGACAGGGAGCATGGGATCATATTCCCCACCTGAAAGTGTTGTTTGCCCAAGCCATCAGACCACAGATAAGGGTAGTTTGACTGTCTGTGTGTATGAAGGGGAATGGGAGCACCTGGCAGATTTGTCTGCCATTTTTCAAAGGGAGACAACTTTTGGGACTTCCTGTTCGCTTTTCTATAAGCCCTGTCCAATTGAAAAAGGGGTCTACTCTTGAAGGAAAGAATTTGCTCCTCAGGAGCAAATTCTTTTCTTTAAGAGTTCACCCCTATTCAGTCTTAGGACGAAGTGCCCTGATACTCCAAGCTCAGTTTAAAGTATAATTACATAAATCAACATCAGTGACAGTTTTAATCTAAACAATAAATACAACTTACTGTACACCAGCAGCGTGCCATATTTACATGCCTAGGAAGCATGGTGAGCTGGTTAAGAGAATTCAAGAAAAAATTACTGCTGATGTGCTCTTTTGCTTAAGAATTGTGCAAACGCAAAATGAACAGTCTGAACAGTCTGGTTTTCATAGGGTATACTGCATTTTCTCAGGTACCCCAACACGTGTCCATGACTGGTTTGTAGAAAATCCGGGTAATAGTTATTTATAGAAAATTGACACTCCATTCTTATCGATGCATAAGAGTGTTATCTATAGAATCTGTGCTGGAATCATGGGTTGGGCTTTGCCAGAAGTGTAGACCCAGATCAGACGCAGTGTTTTGCAGTGTCTGATCAGGGTCTACACTTTTTGCTTAAAAACACACTTAAATTTAAGGGTTAAAGTAAACAGGTTTAGTCTCAAGTCTCAGCCAAGCCTTCACTCGGTATACCAGTACTCTTTTCAAGCCATTCACTTTTGACAGAGTAGTTACAAGCTGTGGGTTGAAACAACAAGTAATGAGTGTTAATGGATATGGTTTAGTGATAGCAAAATTCAGGGTAATTTGATAGGAGTCAGATTTGACTCCCTCAAAAAACACTAAGGCTATAGAGTGTATTGACATGGGAGACAAAACACTTTTGCAGGAATTGCCTCCCCTGAAGGTGTTCCCATTCACCATAATAATAGCATAAGGTCAGAAGGCATAATAGAGACAATTTTTATATAGAGGATCTTACATGAGTGCTCATGTATTATTGAATTTATTAAACGAGTTGAGGAAAAGGGATAAAATGCAATAATACATGAGCACGAATGCAAGATTCTATTTATCTTATGACATTTATAACGCATTTTATTCTAGTTTGTTTACAAAAATGTCAATATTCCGCCGTTAGCAATCGCGACGTCGTTAAGGACGTCGTATATGTAACGGGACGTATCTAGCTAATTTGCATATTTAATCCACTAGTGGATTATCGAAAATATTACATGGCGTTATCACACTCTCAGACGCGACGTCATATGATAAATCATTTTAACCCATAGTTTGCTCGAAACCCCTAAAGGGGTATCTTTGCAAACAGTGCATGCCCAGATCAAACGCCGCAGAATGCGGCGTCTGATCAGGGCCTACACTATTTGTTAACAGAATTTTCCGTCAAAAACATAATAACAACAAAAAATTGACCTGACACCCCTTATATGACAAATGGACTTGTCCAACATATAGCAATGGAAGAGTCCACTAGTATACAATGGGTTAATCTTCTTTATAAATAAAGGTATGTTGTGTAATAGAGTCACTTCAGCGAGGCAATTCTAATGAGTACACAAAATAAAAATAAAATTTCAAGACTAAAAATGTTTCCAATCTGTTCATTATCTGAAGCCATGGGATTTCTCTAGAGACTGGAACCTAAGTTCCAATCAGCACTTGGGAATGAACCTTTGGGGTTTAAATCTTTTGTTTGTTTGTTTGATTTGATTTGAGGTTTAACGTCCCAATCAACACTGTATAGGTCGCTTTGGAGACGTTGCTGCCAATTTTGTTGTGGACTTTTACCCGACATTGAGATGAAATGACGTCACAAGCCCTGTCTCCCAATGAAACCAATAGGGTTTATAAGCATGGATGGTCCGACTTGCACCACTTTGCCTGGGCAGGTTTAGATTCTCTGAGCGGTTCACCAGTACTCGTGTGTGGTCGGTTTCAGCTCTGTGTGGAAGCATCATACAGCCCAATCTATTTCTTCAAGCCCCGATGGGCGCGGGCCAATTGGGGTTTGAGTCACTGAACTTTAACTGTATGGGATTTAGCAGGGTATGGCTATAGAAAAATACTAGACCACAGAAATACATACACAAAATTATTTCCCCCTGCAAAAGGGGAGGGTTTCATTCTGTTTTATGACCGGCCCCGATAGCTCAGTTGGTAGAGTGTCCGCTCCGGGGAACGGGAGGTCTGGGGTTCGACCCCGGGCCGCGACATACCAAAGTCGTTAAAAATGGTACTAGCTGCTCCTCGTTTGGCACTCAGATTTACGGGGTAGAGCTAGGACTGGTCGATCCAGTGTCAGGATAATGTGACTGGGTGTGGTATCATGTAATGTGTCTGGGACATGATACTTCAGTGAGGCAGCACTATAAATGTGAGCATTGAGCTCCCTGTCGCAACCAGACACCGTCGTGATATGACTGAAAAATTGTTGAAAGCGACGTTAAACCCGAATTCACACACACACACACACACATTCTGTTTTATGGTGGATCCTGTTTGTGTTGGCTTCAGGGTTGTAGGTATATAATAAATGTAGTGTTTTGTTTGGTTGGTTAAGAAATAGATAAGCTCTAGCAGTGATTTGTTGAGTAATAAATTACAGTTTGGTGGTCAGTTGTAAAATAAAGTTCAAATCACGAGCCCATAGTGTGAGTGATTTGTCTACTTACAACTGACCAACAAACTGTGATTTATTACTCAGGGCAATTCCAGAATTAGTCAGGGGGGGTGGGTGGGAGGCACTTTTTTAAAAACCCCACCACCCGTAAAATATAATTTTCCCTGACCCCCAGTACCCATGAATTTAAAAAAAATGAGAACCCCGCCACCCCCTATTTAAGAATAAATTCAATACCCCATCCACAGTCCATAAAAATTTTTTTTTACCCCCACCAACCGTAACAAAAAAATGTATGTATAAAATTACCCCCCCCCCCCCCCCCACAAAAAAAAAAAATCAATGAATAAATAAAGAAATGTTAAAATGGTTAAAGGCCGGAGTGATTTGACTGTACTCAACAGCTGTATACTTTGTTTCCTTTTTAGAACATGTCATAGGGTTCGCCGGTCATCCGGGTACTTTCGTTTGTCACGTGATAGCAACGAGCACGCGGGTGAAAACAAACGCCATTTTGAATAAGCAAATAGTGTAAATAAAACCCAAGTCACTAACATATTTCTTACAATTTTGATAAAACATGCCAAAAATCTGTAGTGCAGGTGGTTGTACAAATCATCATTTACAACTGGATAAAAAGCTATCGTTCTATCAGTTCCCAAATGGAGAAAAACATCCAGAGAGACGGTCTCGGTGGATAAGGGCCTGCAGTCGCCAGAACGCTGATGGTTCAGACTGGATTCCTTCATCAAAATATGTTTACATGTGCAGTGAACATTTTATAACAGGTAATTGACTCACAATACATAATTCTTTGGGCCATGCTTTGTTGACAATGAACTGAAATTGTCCTTTCTATTGGTAAAATTGTCTGTTGATTTCTCTCTAGCAACACGAATTCGGCGAGAACTAGTGCTCGTATTTGTCCCTTTCAACAACATTTCTGCACTTACCGAGGCGATCCCTTGGAACATCACCACAGGTGTTGGATGGGTGACTAAATTTAGAAATTGATTGTAATTAACTTTCAAGTGTAGAAAAAAAACCTCCTTACTTAAACCAAGATCAAATGAGCAGTCTGATCTGGGCCCACACTGTTTGCAGAAATGACTTAAAGCTACCGACAGTCAACGATTTTTGTACAGGCAAACAGTGTGGACTCAGATCAGACAGCTCCTCTGGGCAATCTGATCTGGGTTCACACTATTTGCAGAAATGACATATGACATGCAAACAGTATGGACCCAGATCAGATGAGCAGTCTGATCTGGGTCCACACTGTTTGCAGAAATGACTTAAAGCTACCGGCAGTCAACGATTTTTTACAAACAGTGTGGACTCAGATCAGACAGCTCCTCTTAGCAATCTGATCTGGGTTCACACTATTTGCAGAAATGACAAGCAAGCAAGTCAGTGTTATTTTGACAATCAACAGAATGTCAAACCTACCTTGACACTTGGATAGAGTATATTTCCCCGAGTCCATGACACCTCCGAATACACAACACTTGACACTAGTCCGTAGACATCGGTTATCAGGCAGCTGTTATTTCACTAAATGGAAATTTCCCGCCTCGTTATTCTTTACTTTTAATCATTTTTACTTACAGTAACATGCATTTTCAGGTAATAAAAAAACGATTTTATTCAATGTAATTGATAGCGATCTAAAGGGTAATTGCCGGTCGCTCTGTTATTGTTTTCACCTCCAAAATGGCGGCCTATCGGTTGCTACGGGAAGTGACGTCACGCCGGCGAACCCTATAGAAGAATATATAGGTTTTTCAAGCCTATAGTCACATCTGAATTAGTATAAAGAAGAGGGATGCTGCTCAGGGGTCCCTTCAAGAATGAGAAATATCTGCATGTCAGAAGAAATGAACTGTCCAGTTTCCTGACCAGTTGATTCTGGAGACTTACATCAAAGGGATAAATCGAGCTAGAAGGCAGACATTTTGCAAGAACCTCTGTCTAGTTCTGTACTGCATATGTGCAAATAGTGAAGGCTCTGGTGATACTGTACAAATGCACAAGCTCACAAGAGCCTTGGCTGGTGATATATGTGTTTAGTACCATTACTCATAGGAATGTCCATCAAGGTTTTTGTGTTTGGGTTGTATGTTTCAACAACTCTTAAGATCATATGTAGACTCATCCAAAAGTCTGGTAAGTTCAGTAATTGAACGGACAACTCTTACTTTATGAAGCGAGTACTCAACCACTACAACACATCATGGTTGTTGAAATCAGAGGGCCACATGAAGGATTAGTTTTTAATTTAATAGTGAAATTAAAAACAATTTAGACATCTGAAAATATGCTATGCTATTCTAAACTTTTTAAAAAATAGATTTGTACCTGGCAGTGTTGTTGCTTGTGTTTTTGTTAGTCACTTAAGGTGACATGGAACATAATCGAGATACCGGTGCAATTTGGTGCATTCTGGTGCATTCTAAGACCCTTTTTAGCCTTTATATTTGTGACATTTTTGGGGGCATTTTTTTTTTAAAATTGAGAAGATTGTTGTGAAGTTTTTTTATTCCATTACAAGCTTCTGAGATGTTCCTTGAATACTTCCATGTAAATGACAAACACATCTCTGCCTTTAAATGCATGGGTGAAAGTTGCCAGAAATCCAAATACTGAAAAATTGGCTGGGGGTCAAGGGGGCCGCCTAGGCCCCCTTGTGAGTCCGGGGCAATGCCCTGGTGGGAGCCCAGGGGGCTTTGCCCCGGAAGCTCCTTGATTTTAGCAATTCAGAACCCCCTAAAACCCCTAAAAATTGACAAATTTTTTCTGCATGAAATAACTAAGTCCACACCTAAAAAAAAATTGAGCAGGGGTTCCCCCCACTAGGCGCTGGCCAGCTTTGTTCACCCCCCCGCCCATAATAATCCCGGCCTTCAAAAGAGTTGGGCAAAGACAGAGTGAAGAAGAAGTGGGTGGGGTGTCTGAAATGCAAAATAAACAAAGTTTCCAGAACACCTTCTTCTTCAATTGATAGAACTTTTGGAAAATTGATAAATGTAATTAAATGCCACATACCTTAAACGCCCCTTTTTGTGCCTCCAATCCAACAAATTTATCATAAATATAACAATGATGGCTGATTTTTCCACTCGTTTTCCTAGCGTGTTCACAATAAATGCCTGTCCTTTACTGTCTATCTATCCATCTATCTTCTAATACTGAGTCGGTCATACTTAGCCATTACCTCAGAGTCATACTTGGTCATTACCTGGGAGTCTTTTTTCGGAAAATCGTCACCCCCCCCCCCCCCCCCCCCCCCCAATTTTCTCCTCGGATCTGCATGAATCACAAGATCATCAAAAATCGGACCTCCGATCCGCGGTTATACGCGTTTCCGCGGAACTATCACATCCCTGAATTATAAAAGATGCGCGAAACCTCTCGTGGGGCGAAACCTCAAAGTGGCGAAACTCTTGGTGGCGAAACCTCCGATGGCGAACTTGTTTGGTGGCGAATCCTCTGTAAACGCTGTGTTTCACCCAAAGTTCTGTGTTTTACCAAAAAACATGTAAGCAAACATTCGGAATCATTCGGGCGTTTCACCGCCGTTAAAAAAGAGAGAAGTTGAATTTCTATCCGTAATTAATTAATTACCGTTAGAGTAGTTTTCTACCCATAATGATTTAATTGTGGGTTTGACAATGACCCCCACCAGGCATGGAATTCAATTTTCTCTGGACCCCCCCCCCCCCCCCCCCCCCCCCCCACCCGTGAAATACAATATTCACCCGACCCCACCACCCGTACAAAAAAATATCGGGTGCCGCCCGCCCTCCCCCCATGGCTAATTCTGGAACCGCCCTCAACAAATCACACACTTGAGCTGATTTATTTCGATACTAACACACTTAGAATTGACAATAATTCTGTTGTTCCTACAAATCTCCCAACCTTTCACCATTGTTAGAAGAAATCCTGCCAACATTCTTGACCGTATCACACACATTCATGTTTTTTGTAACATAAGAAAATAATGTTTCACTGTCTCACTTCATCAGATCTATACCTGTGATACCTCCCTCATCAGGAGGGAGACTCCCTCATCTTGATGCTAATTTTTGTCCAAGTTATGCTAAATTTTTTGGTAAAATCTTGGAGTCTCCCTCATTTGAACTGAGAATTTCCCTATATATTCTTTACATCTCCCTCATCACAATGGCAAACCTCCCTCATATAGTTAAAATAATTGTCACAGGTATGCAGATCTGCAAGTGACGTCATAAACTGGCAGACATCATAAAATGGGGGCTTTTTATGATGTCACTTGTCGAGCTCCCCTGCCTAGTGATTTGTCGCAGATTTAATCACTGTACCTTTCTATTGCCTATATAGGGGCCCTGTGTTAGAATACAGTGAAATTCCGCTATTAAGACCACCTAAAATTAAGATTAATTCTGCTTTAAAAAGCTTATTTTGAAAGCTTCACTTTTTGTTTGCGATTTCTGCCCATAGTGTCCTCTGGTCATGGACCACTTTTTAACAGTCCCAAAGGTGGTCTTAATATAGGAATTTTACAACAGTGAAATTCTGCTATTAAGACCACCTAAACCTAAGACTAATTTTGCTTTAAAAAGCTTATTTAGAAGGGTGCAATTATTCTTTCTTCGTGTTTTCTGCAAACAATGTCCTCTGATCTGGGACCACCTTTGGGACTGTTCAAAAGTGGTCTTAAAGACCACTTTTGAACAGCCCCAAAGGTGGTCTTAATATAGGAATTTTACTGTACTTGTTTGATACTTGTTTTCTGACTTGCAGTTGTTGCCTAAACTTCATGACATAGCCAATGAATCTCAGAATCCTGGCAACCCAGTGGAGAACAAGATCAAACAGATTTCTGATGAATTGAAAACAGTTCTAGAAAAACAGTTGAAGGTAAGATTATTTCTAAATCAAAGTACTGAGAGTACTGGTGGGTCGGTTGTCTCTGGGTGTAGTTAGGAAAAATGGGCCTGAACGGGGACAGTGACGTTTAACCCTTAAACTCCTTTACTGAAAGTAAAATGTGTAGACCCTGAATAGACGCTTCGGTTTTCGGTGTCTGATCCTTAAATTCCTATACTGTAAGCAAACAGTGAAGACCATGATCAGACCATGATCAGGAAAAATTGGCCTGAACGGGGACAGTTTCGTTTAACCCTTAAACTCCTTTACTGAAAGTAAAACGTGTAGACCCTGAATAGACGCTGCGGTTTTCGGCATCTGATCCTTAAATTCCTATACTGTAAGCAAACTGAAGACCATGATCAGACGCCACGTTCTGTGGCGTCTGATCTGGGTCTACACTGTCTGCCTAGCCCAACCCCATGATTCCAGCCCAGATTTTACAGTTAATCTTTTTACGTAAACACGCTGACCTCACTGTGATAAAATTCTATAAATAATCTCTGTGGGTGTGATAGTCACGTGGACTCCAGCACAAATGGAGGTTCTGTCCTCTATACCTTTGGATCGATTGATAAACAATCGACCCAAAAACAAGACGTGGCCAGTGAATCTCAGAACCCTGGCAGTTCTATTTATTCAAAAAATTTTACCGCTGGTGGTGACTTTTATCGCCCGTTGACAACCTTTGCAAATAGTTTGGAGCCAGATCAGGCCTGACAAATTTGTCCTCAGGCCTAAAACATGTATTGAAACAAGGCATGAAAAACTTGGTTGTCTCAGTCAGTTTGAAACAGGAAAGGCTGGTTACTTACTGACTTGCCCTCGTATTTCTAATTGCATGTCACAGTTTATTATGCCCATGCCATTCGAAGAATGGTGGAAAGGGCATATAGCGTTGCCCCTGTCCATCCATCTGCTTGTGCGTCAGTGCATCTGAAACTTAAACATGGTCAGTAACTTCCTTATTTCTTGATTTTAAAATCAGGAGCAAATTCTTTCCTTTAAGAGTTGACCCCTATTGACATGGGAGCGAAATACTTTTGCAGGAGTTGCCTCCCCTGAAGGTGTTCCCATTCCCCTTAAGCTAACTTAACTTCAAAGTAAGGAGAGGGTCATGCAAGGCAAAACATACTTAAAAACAAAACCTGTTTTGTCATGGCTTTGTCATAATAGAATTGCTATATGTGTTAAAAATCATTTATGATTCCTGGAATGTGGCAGAATACAAACTTTAGGTTATGTGGTTTTACTATCATAAGGATAAGAATAACTGATTTATTATAAGTTTTTTAGAGTTTATGATGAAATGAAATGAGTTGGCTTAACGTGATAATCCTTAGTATTGGGGCAGATGGGCAGTGCAGCTCGAAGTCAGACTGTTCCTGAAGGAGCAGAATGGCTGGGTCTGCACTGTTTGCTGTCCCATCTGTACCTTTTAAACCCCTCACCAGTCAGTAAAACAAATCAGTCAACATTTTAGAAGACTTTGAGCAAGTCCTTGAGGTGTCTGGATTTTTATGGTTAGAGATGTTTTAGAAAAATGATAATGGCAGCAAATAATGTAAAGATGGATGCAAGAAGAGAGAAAGAGGTTAAACAGGTTTATCACATGTTGTAACAATTTAATGATAATAAAGCAAACAGGTTAAAAAAAAAGCTAACTTAACTTTTATTTTCTTTTCAGAAAACTGTAGAAGACATGATGGAGAGTACAAAACAGCAATGCAAAGCAATAATGGGAGATAAGGTATGTTGGTGTCTTGTACAGCTTGCATTTCAGTAAGAATATCTGAAATGTTTCTCTCACCTTGTTTATCTTATCCTCCTAATCCCCCCATTTTGTAGGAGTTACCAAAAATAAAAAAACAACAAAATGAAAAGTTTCATGCATTTAACACTCTGCATGCTGGGTATTTTTTATACCCCCGGCATACAGAGTATGCCATAGGGGGTATATAGTTATACCCCGGCATACGCAGTATGCCATGGGGGTATATAGTTTTCGTATTTTCTGTGTATTTGTGTGTGTGTTTGTGTGTCTGTTAACATTTTCGTGTCCGCTCCATAACTTTTAAACCGCTTAACATATTTTCATG
The DNA here is from genome assembly GCA_963580285.1 of Lucinisca nassula. Taxonomy (NCBI): domain Eukaryota; kingdom Metazoa; phylum Mollusca; class Bivalvia; order Lucinida; family Lucinidae; genus Lucinisca; species Lucinisca nassula. Next base: position 12,348,420 of record OY757017.1, read on the forward strand.
AAACTTCACGTAAATGAAAAACACCATGAGACAACATGCAGAACACATGAACCGTAACTCTTGCTTTCCTACTTTCAGAGTTATTGCCCTTTGAATATTACGAGTTTTACAATACACTTGTGTCCGCTCTGTCACTTTAAAACCATTTGAGATAATTTCATGAAACTTCAAACAAATGTAAAGCAAGATAATAGGATGGTCAGAACACAAGAACCATAGCTCTTGTTTGCATACATTACAAATTATTTCCCTTTGAAGATTGTAAATTATGTGTCTGCTACCATCTTCGTTTCTTCTCCATTACTTTTAAACGGCTTGACATATTTTCATGAAACTCCACACAATGTTGAACACCATGAGACGACGTGCAGAACACATGAACCATAACTCTTGCTTTCCTACTTTCAGAGTTATTGCCCTTTGAATCTTGAAAATGGCCATTCTATGGAATATGGCCTGTATATGCAAAGAAGCTTTTGACATTGCTATTTTCAGCTGAGGTGATGGCACTGGCCAGGGGTATACATGCCCCACTGGGCACTTTTGTCTAGCTTTTTGTATCAGCAGATGACATTTTTAAATATTTTTCTGATTTTCCCAGAAAACAGGATTTGAAATCTCATGCAAATTGTCTCCTGTGGAGACAATGTGCATGAGATGTCAAGTCCTGTTTTCTGGGAAAAATAAGAAAAATATCAACAATTTGTCGTCTGCTGAATTAACCAAGTGAGTGGTAAAGATTAAAGCACTCAAGATTCAGCAGTGTTTGCTTTTGTCTCCTGTTAATCTTGACTTTTTGCTTCTCGTCCCCGTCCATGGCGGCTTGGAGAAATATATGGGCTGCATGATGCTTCAGTCTTACACAAACTGACCACAGGAGTACTAGAAAACCGCTTAGAAGGACTAAGCCTGCACAGACAAAGTGGTGTGAGTCAGACTGTCCAATGTATGTAAGCCCTTTGCTTTCATTGGGCGGCAGGGCTTGAGATGTCATTTCATCTCAATGTTGGGTAAGAGTCCAACAAAATTGGAAGCAACGTCTCCAAAATGACCTAAATAGTGTTTATGGGGCAGTTAAACCCTAATTCAAAGAAACAAAAACTTGCTTCACCCTGTTTTCAGGAAGCACTATTTATGGCACATATAAATGCAACACAATAACAAGCATGGAAGAAATGATTGAGTTCACAGAAAGAAAAAAAATATAAAAGATATTGAATAAATCAAAAAGAAAAAAATACGGTATTCTAGGAATCTTATTTAAGGGGAATGGGAACACCTAGCAGATTTTGTTGCCATTTTTCAAAGGGAGACAACTTTTGGGACTTACTGAGCGCTTTTCTATAAGCCCTGTCCCACTGAAGAATGGGTCTACTCTTAAAAGAAAGAATTTGCCTCTCAGGAGCAAATTCTTTCCTTTAAGAGTTGACCCCTGTTGACATGGAAGACAAAAACACTTGTGCAGGAGTTCCCTTCCCTGAAGGTTTATCCATTCCCTTTAAATGGCTTGGGATGCCTGTGCTGGATGGAACCTCATCTTAGCCTCAGTTTCAGTTGGTGCTGGCCTCAATAGCTCAGTTGGATACGCATCTGACTTTTGATCAGGAGAACACGGGTTCGATACCTGCCGGGGTCGGCAACATTCTTTCGTGGAGATTGATCATGAAATCGTTTCTATGGTCATTCTCCCCCTTCCACTGATTTAAGATTGTGCACTGTACTGGTTAACCACTTATGTATAAGCATGCCCTGAAAAAGTGTGGATAGGTAAACAGACCAGCTCAAAAATGATCCTAAAATAGTGTTGACTGGGCTGTAAAACTCCAATACAAACAAACAGAAACAGTTTTAGTTAGCCAGGCATTCCACAGGTGGGAAGTGACTGTATGGAATCCAAACTCATGAAAAGATTATGATAATATCAATCACTGTTATCTCAAACTACTGCTTAAGTCAAACTAAATCTCATGAATATGTTGATGAATTTTTGTCAAACTTGGCACAGTATATCATTGCAACGAACCAAAGATTTGGTCGATTTCGATAAAATAAAGTCAAGGTCACTGGCTGCCAAAGACTGTCAATTTTTGGACCAAAACTGGCATGTCTGCCCTCTGGCTCATGAATTGATGGATTTCCATCATATTTATAACTTGCCTATAGAAGATTTACATGTAATTATAGCCCCGCTTTGAAAAAGTGGGGCTATATTGGATTTGCCATGTCCTTCTGTCATTCCGTGATTCCGTTAATTTGTGTTGGCTCCATAACTTTGTATCTGCTTAACATATTTTCATGAAACTTCACACAAATGTTAAACACCATAAGACAATGTGCAGAGCGAAGGAATTATAACTGTGGATTGCCTACTTTTGGAGTTATTGCCCTTTGAACATTTTCCGTAATTCCGTAATTCCGTGATTCCGTTAATTTGTGTTGGCTCCATAACTTTGTATCTGCTTAACATATTTTCATGAAACTTCACACAAATGTTAAACACCATAAGACAATGTGCAGAGCGAAGGAATTATAACTGTGGATTGCCTACTTTTGGAGTTATTGCCCTTTGAACATTGAAAAATGGCAATTTTAATTGTGTCCGCTTCATAACTCGAAAACCGTTTGAGATATTTTTAGGAAACTTCACACAAATGTTAAGCACTATGAGACGATGTGCAGAGCGCAGGAACCATAACTCTGCATTGCTTATTTTTGGAGTTATTGCCCTTTGAACATTGAAAAATGGCAATTTTAACAGTGTCCGCTTCATAACTCGAAAACCGTTTGAGATAATTTCATGAAACTTCACACAAATGTTAAGCACTATGAGACAATGTGCAGAGCGCAAGAACCATAACTCTGGTTTTCGTATTTTCTGTGTGTCTGTCTGTGTGTCTGTCTGTGTCTGTTAACAATTTTCGTGTCCGCTCCATAACTTTAAAACCCATTCACATATTTTCATGAAACTTCACACAAACATTAAACACCATGAGATGGTGTGCAGAGTGCAGGAACCATAACTCTGGATTGCCTAATTTTTGAGTTATTTCCCTTTGAATATTGAAAAATATCAATTTTAGCCGTCTTTGCTCGATAACTCAAAAACCGTTTGAGATAATTTTATGAAACTTCACACAAATGTAAAGCACCATATTATGTGTGCAGAGCGCAGGAACCCAAACTCTGGATTGTCTACTTTTTCAGTTATAGGCTTTTGAATATTAAAAAATGGCAATTTTAACTATGTCCGCTCCATAACCGTTTCTGATATTTTCATGAAACTTCAAATAAATGAAAAGCACCTTGAGATGATGTGCAGAGTGCAGGAACCATAACTCTGGTTTGCCTACTTTAGGAGTTATTGCCCTTTGAACATTTAAAAAGGCAATTTTGACTGTGTCGGCTCCATAACTCACAAACCATTTGAGATATTTTCATGACACTTCACACAAGTGTAAAGCACCATGAGACAATTTGCAGAGCGCAGGAACCCTGACTCTGATTTGCCTACTTTAGGAGTTATTACCCTTTGAACATTGAAAAATGGAAGATGAAATTTAGTATAAACATGGACATTCTGGTAATGTATCATGCTCATTGAAATGAGGGACAAGGGCTCACAACTCTTAGAGTTTTTTCAGATAATGTAAAATTTTCAACAGTTATTTCTTGTTCATAACTGTTTTCTCTGCAGCTTAAATAACTTTCTTCTCTGACAGCGCTTTCTTATTAACTTTCTTCTCTGAAGCGGGGCTATAGTCAGATCCTCTGACAGCTCTAGTTAGATTTTGGCTCCAGAAAATTGTCAATTTTAAGATAGAAATAGCGTTTTCTGCACCTTACTTCCAATATGAATTCCTGAGTTTTGCTCACATGTGTGGTGCAATATATATGATTTCAGCCTAGTAAAGTCTTGATTAGACTTTGGTGACCAAGGTCAAATGGGTACTTAAATTATATTTATATTAGGGGAACAATACATATACCGTAATGATCCTAAGTATTGGGACATACAAGCCTAAGCAAACAGTGTAGATCCAGATCGGACTGCAGTCTGTTCTGGGTCTACACTGTTTGCCATTCCAATCCCACTTTTTGGACTCCGTGAAAGAAACCCGTTTAAATTTTAGGAAAATTATTATTTATTAAGGATGCTCACTCATACAACAAAATATATATAGATACAACTACTTTTACTTATCTCCTTTTTCACATAGTTAATAAAACATTATTGGCAGTATATCGACACCGAGTAGATTCAGGTCGAAGGCGGGGGGGACGCAGTGACAGCATATAACCTTGCTCGCACGAAAACGGGCACCAAATTATTAATTTGTTTGCACTCAAAATATTGTGCAGTCCAATTTTGAATTTTGAGTATTCCAAAATAATATTATGCGCACACTCCAAATGTGTGCTCCAAGATTTTGTAACATTCCAAAAATTGCGCACTTCCTATAGTACGCTCCAAATTTTGTAACAGAGTATTCCAAATATTGCGTACATCCTGTTTGTATGCTCCACAATTTTTTAACATTCCAAATATTGCGCACATCCTGTTTGTACGCTCCAAATTTTGTAACAATCCAAATATTGCGCACATCCTATTTGTACGCTCCAAGTATTCCAAATATTGCATACATCTTGTTGGTATGCTTTACAATTTTTTAGCATTCTAAATATTGCGCACATCCTGACTGTACGCTCCAAATTATGTAACAATCCAGATATTGCGCACATCCTATTTGTACGCTCCACTCTATCCCAACTCTTGTGCACTCCAATTTATGCACTCCAACTAATCTTGACAGTGAGCACTCCGTAATGTGCACTCCAAAATGCATTCCATGACACGCATTCCATACCATCTTCTGCATTATGCAATGCATACCATGTAATCCATCCCATATTACATATATTCAAATAGCCCCGGCTGCACGTGGGAACCTTACTTATGACTTGCAATTTAGAAATTTTTAGTATGACCCTGGGGGGAACACATCCTCAGGCTATGGCGAACCATTTCCCTGAAGGAGACGCCACCCAGTTCAAGAAGTTCTGAAAGAAACAAGCCTCAGCTCTGCTCCCAGCAACCAGTACCCAGAATCTAGGCTCAAGAACAAATCTTCAGGTTATGGCGGACCACTTCCATGAAGGAGATGCCACCCAGTCCAAGTAGAAGTCCTGAAAGAAACAAACTTCAGCCTTGCTCCCAGCAACCAGTATTTGGAATCTAGGCTCAAGGCGTAAAGTTTCATTACAACCAAACAGCTGTCTAAGCAAAGCGTCCCCACTATCGAATGCTGAATTCCACATTGCACCTCGAAGCTCAGCTGATCAAAAGTCAGCAGAATCTCTCGGTGAAGAAATTAGGTGGCCATAAACAACCGATCCGGAGTCTACATCATAGTGTAGATTATATTTTCTTGTCCTTTGGGATCATTGATTCCATTATGGAAATTTGAAAATATCTGAGGGTCACTGATGAGGCCTAATTGGTCGAAACTAGCTAGTCTGGCCCAGAAAACATGCACACTCCATATTTTTCACTTCTGTAGTGTATTCCTTGCTTCCAAAGGATAACCCTTTTATAGAACATATTTGCGTCTTCCATCGTTGTTGTTGTAGGGATCCAGCCTATTAAAGGCTCAACAGCTGTCGCTGAATTTTGGGCTTTTAGTTTATGTTCAATGTCACATGCGTATATGTAGTTAAAATCATGGGCATTAAAAGTCACTAAGTAGCCAGTATACATATATATAGTGTTAACACATCAATCCATTTTGTGGGCCAGTCGAAGATATACGTCGATAGGCAGCGTTGTCACATCCAACAGTCTCTCTACAGCGACGGGAGAATAATATCCAGCGTCGGGAGAATAATATATATATCCAATTTAACACTTATTTACTTATTTGTTAATTATATATTGACTTATAGAACTAATTATTGTTGCTATATTTATACAAGTAGACTGTCGTATGTACAGCATCTTAAATTAGGACATGCCAGCCTCAGCACCAGGAGGCACCAAACAAGCCTGAAATGAAAAGAACTTAAGACAGTATCAGGTATTAAACTTCCTGGACTGCCAATAAGATCACAACGACAGCGGCGGGTGGGTGGGTTTTAGATTCATCTTAAAAAATACAACTTTCTTTTGCTGGATTTGAAAACGGAAAAGGAAGGTTTCCCTGAGCATGCGCAAGACGCCAAACCATAGTTTGGCCCTTAAGACACTTGACTGCTGAATAACAAACACGGTGCAAGCGTCCAGTAACCTGGACCAACTGTCATGGTGGATGACAAGATCGAAATTGCGATCAGACATTGTTTAAACCTAAATAATGAGAGGTCAAGCCACCCTGAAGCTGCAATCATGACACATTAATGACAGTCCATTCAATTTGTTCGCACCAAATAAATGGGATTATCATTTAGTTGATAATCCCTATTATTAAGGATGCTCACTCATACAACAAAATATATATAGATACAACTACTTTTATTTATCTCCTTTTTCACATAGTTAATAAAACATTATTGGCAGTATATCGACACCGAGTAGATTCAGGTCGAAGGGGGGGGGACGCAGTGACAGCATATAACCTTGCTCGCACGAAAACGGGCACCAAATTATTAATTTGTTTGCACTCAAAATATTGTGCAGTCCAATTTTGAATTTTGAGTATTCCAAAATATGCGCACACTCCAAATGTGTGCTCCAAGATTTTGTAACATTCCAAAAATTGCGCACTTCCTATAGTACGCTCCAAATTTTGTAACAGAGTATTCCAAATATTGCGTACATCCTGTTTGTACGCTCCACAATTTTTTAACATTCCAAATATTGCGCACATCCTGTTTGTACGCTCCAAATTTTGTAACAATCCAAATATTGCGCACATCCTATTTGTACGCTCCAAGTATTCCAAATATTGCATACATCTTGTTGGTATGCTTTACAATTTTTTAGCATTCTAAATATTGCGCACATCCTGACTGTACGCTCCAAATTATGTAACAATCCAGATATTGCGCACATCCTATTTGTACGCTCCACTCTATCCCAACTCTTGTGCACTCCAATTTATGCACTCCAACTAATCTTGACAGTGAGCACTCCGTAATGTGCACTCCAAAATGCATTCCATGACACGCATTCCATACCATCTTCTGCATTATGCAATGCATACCATGTAATCCATCCCATATTACATATATTCAAATAGCCCCGGCTGCACGTGGGAACCTTACTTATGACTTGCAATTTAGAAATTTTTAGTATGACCCTGGGGGGAACACATCCTCAGGCTATGGCGAACCATTTCCCTGAAGGAGACGCCACCCAGTTCAAGAAGTTCTGAAAGAAACAAGCCTCAGCTCTGCTCCCAGCAACCAGTACCCAGAATCTAGGCTCAAGAACAAATCTTCAGGTTATGGCGGACCACTTCCATGAAGGAGATGCCACCCAGTCCAAGTAGAAGTCCTGAAAGAAACAAACTTCAGCCTTGCTCCCAGCAACCAGTATTTGGAATCTAGGCTCAAGGCGTAAAGTTTCATTACAACCAAACAGCTGTCTAAGCAAAGCGTCCCCCCTATCGAATGCTGAATTCCGCCACAGCAAATTTATGATGCCCCACATAAATTTGTCCCCCAATTCAGCAAGTCAACATTTTTATGAATATAGCCTTTTTATCCTTGTCCTGTTATTCTAACTACATATTAGGATTTTACATTTGGGAAGAAGGGTCTGTAACAAATTGATTGACTACTTCCTCAAATGTATTTAAAAATATGATATTGCCCACAGCAGTGAGATGAACCCTATCCGTCTTAAATAGCCCTGTTGTATTGAAATCGAGCACATGCTTGATTGTTCGGTCACTACAATTAAAGCAGGCTGTCTACCCGATTGGTTTATACGCCTCCTTTGATCCAGCTTTTTAAGCCCTTCATGAGTGTTGTCCGCCGCCAGCCACGACTGACAATTAGGGAGGATGTCTGATCATACCGTTTTGGCTTCGGGATAGATAGAAGCCATGTATGCAAATTAGCTTTTAAAAGTCTTTAAGAAGTTTGCTTTGGGACCACTCAACAAGGTTGTTGCCCCCGAGGTGAATAATTATCATCACAAGGGTTGAATGAAACTGCAGCAACCATTGGAGCTCGGTGTCGTAGTGATCCCAGTGCACCGCTGAACCCTAATAAAAATTTTAGCTAACAATCACTGCATTAGCTGGAGGTCTGAGAGCTGATACACTGTCAGCAAGGTGTGAAACCAGGAAATCACCGATAATCAATATATCTGTAACAGACAATTTAAAAAAGTATGTACTATGTTACCGCCCCAGTTTTCCATCAACCAAGTTCTTTTATGGCTATACTAGAATACCCTTAGCTGCCAAATTAATAGCCCTTCCAATTCTAAAGGAATGTGCAGCATAAAGTTGCTTTGGAAGTCCTAATTTATTTTCTACAGCTGTCACAAGAATGCCACTGAGCTGACAGTGCTTTAATGAATGGCCATTCCGGAGGCAAAAGAAGTCTAGACTACCATCAGGCTTCCACATCATATATTGTTTGACAACCAAGGCAACATATAGATGCATTGATTGCAAGTGGGATGCACGATATTGTTGGAGGGCAGTTATGTCTCAACTAATTCTAAAGATGAATTAAATATTTATCAAGTTTATTTATCTGATTAGAACTATCTCATCCAACATTACCCTGCGTGAGTGGGTATGTGTGATTAGAATGTGGTGTACTGCAAGGTGCAGTGCTCAGTACTCTACATTTTAATAAATGCATAAATTAAAATAAATAAATAAATAAATACATAAATGGAAATATCTCATTAAACATTACCCTCCGTGAGTGGTAAGGTTGATCCGTAGATTTGAAAAGAATGTTGTGTACTGCAAAGTTCAGTGCTCGGCACTCTACATTTTTAATATGTCATGGAAATATCTCGATTAACATTGCCTTCCGTGACTTGGTAAGGTTGGTCTGTAATTTTGAATAGAATGTGGTGTACTGCAGGGTGCAGTTCCAAGTACACTACTGTTTTTTTTTTTTTTTTATAAATCAAAAATAAATAACAGAAGATGCTCCAATGATGGAAAAATTATCCACTGGACCACTGGTCTTATTTCATTACCTACAAAGTAGGCACCAAAACCGAGTTCAAACCCCTTGCATGAATGGTACAGTGCTGTAAGTCCTCATTTGACATCCAGAACCGGTCATGAGAAACGGAAATACCATAATTTTTTTTTTTTTTTTTTTTTTTTTGAAAAATTGTACCCAAAGTTCAAATTCCTTCATATCTGCTGTGATGTGAAGGTGACAGTGTATCTTTGATAAACCACATGTAGCATTTATAAAGTGCCCACAAAATGGACTCCCTAGTACCAAGCAGGAAACTGTCAAGATAACATATGAATCGTCCCTCAGAAACATGTCTAGCTACCCAGAATTCCAAAAAAGTAGCGACAGTCTCGAAAGTCTGGCGTGCTATGCTGCAACCAAATGGCATTGCTTAAACAAAATAAAACTTCCCGTCAAGCTTGAATCTGAGCTGATCAGAGTCTAAAGGAGAGACGAGTAATAGCCCAAATTTTCCTTTTATATCGGAATTTACCAAAAGGCAACCACAGCCTTAAGCTTGTACCATTTGCACAATATAATATACAAGACCTAATGGTGATATGTGCAGAGTTCATAGCGGACAAGAGTCAAAAGGTCCAGCCACTCTGTCATATCGAATCAAATGAGGTTTGTGGCTTCAAATATGTTTTGAAAGTCAATAAAATTACCTTTAGAAAATATATTGTTTGTTGTCATTGAATTCCCAATATATGTTTAATTGACAGGTTACTATCGATAATACCGGTATATCACACCTGTGATTCAAGTGGCTATGTCCGGCTCAAAAGTCGGTCGGGTGTTCATAAATAAACTAACATTCGACAAACACATGGTCATTTGCATATTTAAAAATAACATAGCTGGTCAGCCGAGCCGTCAAGCTATCCAGCAATGCCTGCGCTGTTTAACTCTGACAACCCAAACTGATGCTATTATACCCGAAAGTCGAGGCATAATCCCTTCAAAAATATAAAGAAAATTCTAAAAGCGCATTTACTTAAAATATGGTATTTTAAGTTAATTTAGCGTTACACAATGAGTGCCAAAGGTCATGACCCCTGTGGAAATTCCCCAGTCAGTTTGTAAATATCGGCCACCATCTTGTCTACAATCTATCTACAGATAAATTCCCAAGATTTGCACTCAAAATAAACAGATACCGGGCGTCCCTGTGGTACAAAATATATAAGGACGAACGGCGTGAAGTCACTTCCACTGAGGTCCGCCGTTTTCGGAGGTGCAAACAAAGGTATTCTGCTATATGACCTTACCAAATATTTTCAATCAGTCCCACACCTCTGGCAAAGATTTTGCTTTTAACTGTTCAAAAATGATCAAATTTTAGCAATAAAAACCGAAGCTTTCACCTCCACCAAATGAGAAACTGGCGGGAAGATATCCGTTCTTTGTTTCTTTTTACTGAAGAGTTCCCTGCCGACCGTCCTTATATCAGAAATCATATTTAGCCCTTTAATTTCTTCGCTGCATACTATTTATCTTCCATAATAACATTTTTCCCCAAGCTTTATAAGGTACCAAAAACTCGCAGGGCCACCATTGTCACCCATGTATATTTTGCAATTAAAATGGCGATTTTATGCCGCCGTAGTGTCACTTTTCCTAATATTTTCGTAACGGTGAACTGTCTTAGTTGTCACTTTTTCCCTATTTAGTTGTACCTCGTCACTAACGCATTTTATCATTTCCGGTTGCAAAACGAAAGTACCGATAATATTATTGATGTTCGAGGTCAACCAATGGAAATTCTTATATTATAGCTAAAGGACACCCTCTTCTTCTTTTACAGTCGAACTTCGATAGGTCGAACTCGGTAGGCTCGAACACCACGTTTGGGTCGAACTGACTTTTCAGTCCCGGCAAAATCCCTATTCATTTTAACTAAACATGCCACCCTTGGCTCGACCCACGATGGCTCGAACCCTCGAACTCTAAGCCTGGTCCATAGAGTGCATTTTCTATGTAAAATCCCACTGATGGCTCGCACTTATTACCTTTTTAAAAATTCCAATTTTATAGATCAAGTCACGCAGGCGCGTGATCAGTATCATAAGAAAGGTATACTACGTGAAAGTGCGAAAGGTATACTACGTGGCTTAAATTATGACCGATAAATGTACCGAAGTCACCAAAATCGCCGCAGCTATGATAAAAAATCATAGTACACAAAGATGGATCTTGCCGAGTTGGACTCCAATGGCTCGAACTACCGATGGCTCGAACTTTTTACGGCGGTCCCGGCGAGTCCGAGCCATCAAAGTTCGACTGTATTATGAAACATATCTCAACCGAGTCCCGACAACTTTCTCTTGCTGGATTTTTAGTTTTAGATTCCTCTTAAAAAATACAACTTTCTTTTGCTGGATTTGAAAACGGAAAAGGAAGGTTTCCCTGAGCATGGGCAAGACGCCAAACCATAGTTTGGCCCTTAAGACGCTTGACTGCTGAATAACAAACACGGTGCAAGCGTCCAGTAACCTGGACCAACTGTCATGGTGGATGACGAGATCGAAATTGCGATCAGACATTGTTTAAACCTAAATAATGAGAGGTCAAGCCACCCTGAAGCTGCAATCATGACACATTAATGACAGTCCATTCAATTTGTTCGCACCAAATAAATGGGATTATCATTTAGTTGATAATCCCTATTATATTAGGGGAACAATACATATACCGTAATGATCCTAAGTATTGAGACATACAAGCCTAAGCAAACAGTGTAGATCCAGATCGGACTGCAGTCTGTTCTGGGTCTACACTGTTTGCCATTCCAATCCCACTTTTTGGACTCCGTGAAAGAAACCCGTTTAAATTTTAGGAAAATTTTAGCAAGTCCTCAAGGTGTTCGAATTTTTAGGAATTTTACGGTAGTTCCACTGAAAACATTTCTAAGTTTTTCACTGTATTTCAGGTGTTTGTGTCAGCCCTGCAGGCGGGGTGCAACAAAAACAGCTCATTTCCAAAGGATTTTACAACCAACATCTTAGCCAGTGTTGATAATGAAATATTCAACAAACTCAGGTAAATATATTCAAACTTCACTGGTTCAAAGACAACTGGCATTTCTCCTCTCTCAAAAACTAGCATTTTTCAGGTGAAAGTGTTTAATATATTTCTTATTTCCAGTTGAGGCAGTTCTAACGAGTGCACACAGTCTTTGTTTTTTGATCAAAAATAAGGTAAATACAGTCTAACTTCAATGGCTCGAACACCTTTGGGACCTCGAAAATCTGTTCGAGACAGGGGTAGTTCGAGCCACAGGTTACTGTCAGGAGGCATAACGAGATACTTTTAGACATCTTTTCGGTGTTCTATGATGAATATGTATGCTGTGTGTACTCATTAGAATCGCCTCATCGAGGAGATTCTAATGAGTACACACAGCATACATTTGCAACATAAAATACTAAAATCTCCTTAATTATCCTCCATTATTTCTTATGTGGAATTCGCTAGGGGCTCAAGAATGGGTTCGAATCATCCATGGTAAACGAGCCATCGGTGTTTGAGTCATCGAAGTTCTACTGTAATGAATATATGAAGTTGGACGAAGAGGGTTCGGCATTTCATTGGCTGTCCTTGCAGTAGGTAGGGGAGGAGGGGGAAAAGCTTTTGTCTTAAAGTTTCTTCATTTTCCATCACGATAACAAGTCTGTGAAACAAAGACCCCTCTGAACCTCACTTTATATGGAGAAAAGTGGGGTTTAGGGGGGTATACATTATCTGCCTTATTTTTGCTCAAAAACAGAGATTGTGGGTACCTGTTAGAACCGCCTCATTGAGGCGGTTCTAACGGGCACCCACAAGCTATGTTGACAGCAGAAATAATAAAGATGTTATCATTTTTACCTAGCCTCGCTCGGGTCACATGTGAGACGCCAAGTTCTGCAACCGAAGGTCAGGTGGTTTTTCTCCGGGTACTCCGGTTTTTGCCCACCTCTGATTAACGATCGGCTGGATATGAGTGAAATAATCTTGAAAGGGCCGTAAAACCAAAACCAAAAAAAAAAAAAATCATTTTTACCTAATATTTATAATTTTCTGGCACCATGTTGGAAGCCATTATTTCTTATGGACATGTTTCCCTAATGATTCATTTTCCTCTTTCTCCCCTATCCTTTTCTTCTTCTCTACTATCTCCTCTATCTCTTTTGACCCGACCTCTGGAAGATGACATAAAATGTTCCACAAGTCATAAATGAGCCCGCGCATGACAAAACCTACAATAAGATCTGTGCAACCAACAAAGAGTAAGAACAGTCTGCATATCCATTCAGTATGGCAAGAGAAGCCTTCGTGGTGTAGTGGTTACGCTACTCGCCTTGTAAACCAAGGATCGCAGGATCGATCCCGGGCTTCTCCAGACTTTCTGATGAGTCTTTAAACCGAGGTCCGGTCTCCGTATGACCTTAGCTGTTGGTGGGATGTAAAACTGAAACACTCACTCACTCACTCAGTATGGCAAGAATTTACGTGTATCATCCTTTTGGTAGCCCGGAGGCTAAAGAAAGCCAATAGGATCAGTGAAGACTCTGATCAGACTGCGCGGATGCGCAGGCTGATCTGAGTGTTCGCTGGTCACAGTCTTTTTGTAGGTTTTGCCATGTCATGGCTGTGAATTCGGGTTAAACGTCACTTTCAACAATTTTTCAGTCATATCACCACGGTGTCTGGTTGTGACAGGAAATGGCCATGAGTATGAGATTCTGTTTATCATATAAGGTCATGTGATCAAAATTTTAATGATTCATTAACTATCAACACAAGTTTTGAACAAATGTTACATTGTGGCCGGGATTATTACTGTTTTCTAGTGAGTTAAACCTGGCTGTGGCTGCCCATGTGTCAGACAGGATCCTAGATGAAGTCATTGATAGGCTGTCTAAAAGTCATAAGACATTGGTAAGTATTTTGAAGTGACTGTAATGATTTGGTTTGAAAGTTTGGACTGGGAGCAGTTGTCCAGATGTACAGGTTTTCCAGACCTACAGGCCACTGTAACCTGGTGGTTGAGAGCACAGTCTCATATTCATTAGGTCTCTCACCTCTGTGTGTTCTAGGCTTACTTGAGTTATATGAGCCGGGGCACAGCATTTCCTGCAATTTACATGTGTGCCCAGCAAAGAATCAGAGCAGCCTGCACATCCATATAGTCTAACCAGATTTCTCTTGCTGCATGAAGGAGTATCGGGCCCTCAGCTATTTCTGTAGTGCACAACAAAGACTCTGATCAGACTGCATGACACACAGGCTGATCAGCCTGCCTTGGTAGCTTAGTCAGATGTGCGTCTGACTGGTGATCAGGAGGACGTGGGTTCGATACCTGCCGGGGTCACTGTCTTTCGTGGAGATTGATCATGAAATCTTTTGTATGGTCATTCTCTCCCTTCTGCTGATTCAAGAAGGGCACTTGTCAGTTTCTGGTGACAAATTGTGCACTGTACTGGTTAACTGCTTATGTATAAGCCTGCCCGGGAAGTGTGTGGATAGGTAAACTGACAGCTCAGAAATGACCTAAAATAGTGTTGACTGGGCTGTTAAACTCCAATACAAACAACACAGGCTGATCTGAGTCTGTGCTGGGCACACAAGTAAATTGTAGGAAATGCTGTACACTGGCTCATATGAGATGCCTTGTTCTGCAATCGAAGGTTGAGTGATATTTCTCAGTGTAGCCTGATTTTTTGCCCATATCTGATTGAGGATTGGCTCGAAATAAGTGAAATAATCTTGAAAAGGCCATAAAACCAAAATGAAAAAAAAAAAAAAAAAAATTTGTCCAGACCTAATGAACATGTTGGTCTAAAGTCATCAAACAATTTGGAAAATATGCTGAAAAAAATCTTTCTCACATTTTTTCCCACTTTTATAAGACCAGTATTTTTTGTAGTATATTTGCAAGGGTTCTTAACACATAAAATGCCAATCGACAGTTGTCGTCTGCTTTGCCATCTGCTGGTTTTACAAACAGTATGAACCCAGATCAGACTGCTCCTGCATGCAAAAATATATTTTGAAAAGTTTGCAAAAAAAAAATCAGCAGACAACATAAGCAGACAACATTTTCAGATGCAGTTTTTCTCGGTGTCTTAAGGGTGAACACATTTCCATCAGTGAATTTTTATCAAGGAACAAGTTTGAGTTTGTAAGCTTGGAATACTTTTCAAAATGAGTATTATTTGTTATTGTTTGATTTATCTCAGGAATAACCCCTCCTAAATAAACCCTCAAAACAAACAAATAGACAGGGGGCCAGTTGTTCAAAGCATCGTTAGCTTAACGAGCTCGTTAGTGGTCATATTGTTAACTCTTCTAGCAAGTACAATATCGTAAATTGTGGTATTTTTGCTGAAAAAATGTGAGCAGCTTTTGCGTCCGCAAAAGCTGCTCACATTTTTTCAGCAAAAATTTCTGCATATTTGCCATATTTAATGATCAAAGTTTTAACGATATGTTAACTAACGACGTCGTTAGTTTTGAACAAATAGACAAGATTTTTTTCCAGACAAACCATCTTAATATCAAGAAGAAGAGTGAGATGAGGTCCAGTAAGACAAAGTCAGAGAGAATAAGTCTCGATACTCCTGATGCATCACTCAGATCCAACAGTCCACAGGTGAGTTAACCCATTGTATACTAGTGGACTCTTCCATTGCTATATGTTGGACAAGTTCATTTGTCATATAAGGAGGGTCAGGCCTATTTTTTTGTTTTTGTTCTTTTTTTGTTGGAAAATTCTGTCAGCAAATAGTGCAGGCCCTGATCGGACAATGCATTCTGCGGCGTCTGATCTGGGCCTGAACAGTTTGCCCCTTCAGGGGTTTCCCGCATACAATGGGTTAAGTACACATTACGATAACATATCTGCATCTTTTCATATCTCAATAATGGACATTTTTTCTTGATGAAAATTTATGATACTTTTCTTATTTATACTCCAAACATAGGTTGAGGGTGCTCGTTAGAACCGCCTCAATGAGGCGGTTCTAACGAGTACCCACAACCTATGTCTTGGAGCAGAAATAAAGTAAATAATGTATACCTCCATAAACCCCCTTTTTCTCCAAATGAAGTGGGGTTTAGAGGGGGGTATTCATTACATGGACTTGTTAACGTGATGACATAAACCTCTTCATTATATGACGTGTGATAACACTTTGGTGGGATTAAGTAACGTCATGATGGCGTCCATGTCAACCATCCATTTTTGTGGAAAATTTGTCAAATTTAAAAGCGATGAAATCCAATTTAAAGTGGCCATATGATAAACAGAATCTTACACTCGTGGTCATTTCATATTAAATTTATGAAACTTGCTGATGGCTTGTTTCATAAATTTCATATGAAATGACCTCTCATGTAAGATCCTCTATGTATCATATAACTTCACAGATATTTAGAAGATAACGTCCTGTCATAAAAAAATGATATGACCATTCATGTTTTAATTCGTTTACTGGTGTTTAATGTCATAAAGACAACTTGACAATGATATGTTTTCTACTGAAATTTTTTTAACTTCATCGGCAATAAAATCTAACTTAAATTGTGAACACGAAGCAGAGGGCCTGGTTAGAACACTACCAAAGGCTACTCAACTTCGAGTTTGAGTGAAGACTAGAAGCAGAGGGCCTGGTTAGAACACTACCAAAGGCTACTCAACTTCGAGTTTGAGTGAAGACTAGAAGCAGAGGGCCTGGTTAGAACACTACCAAAGGCTACTCAACTTCGAGTTTGAGTGAAGACTAGAAGCAGAGGGTCTGGTTAGAACACTACCAAAGGCTACTCAACTTTGAGTTTGACTGGGACCCAGACCACCTGTCTAATGAACCACCAGTGGAAGGGCTGCCAATCCCAATCACTGTGATATGGTTTAGAAGGCTATCTCTCAGATGAAGACTGGCAAAGCACTGGGCCCTTCCTGCATAGTGGTGGAGATGATAAGAGCTGCAGGTGATGCGGGTGCCTCGATGATCCCCGACCTTGCAGCTGCAATCATCCATGATGGTAAGGTACCCTCTGACTGGAAACAGAGTTCCATTGTCTGTCTCTGCAAGGGCAAGGGCGATGAATTGGAACAGGGCAACTACCATGGTCTCAAGCTGACAGAACAGGTCATGAAAGTCCTGGAGAGCCGTGTCCGTGTTGGTGATGGTTACAGTGAAGAATTTGAAGTGCAGGTGTTCATCAAGGCTCTGTTCTCAGTCCACTGCTTCTCATCATTGTGCTTGAAGCCTTGTCACTTGAGCACTTGAGTTCCGCTCTGGAGTCCCCTGGGAGGACCTTTATGCTGATGACCTTGTCATCATAGCTGAATCCCTTGAGGAATGTGTCAGGAGGCTCTTTACTTGGAAAGACGCAATGGAGGCGAAAGGGCTGACAGTGAATACAGGAAAGACAAAGATTATGATCTGTGGTACAGGTCTGGACCTCCTGCAGAGTACAGACCAGTTCCCATGCACTGTATGATGCACTGGAGTGGGCAGCAACAGTATCTTTTGTAATGGTTGCAAGTTCTGGGTGTACAAGAAATGTTGTGGGCTCAAGCGCTTGACAGAGGACCCTGATTACAGGTGTACACGGTGCCAAGGAACTGCACGCCCCTTAGATGGCAGAGCACAGAGGGAAGTCCAAGTCTGATCCAACAAGCTGGAGGTTGTAGCTTCCTTTTGCTACCTAGGTGATATGCTCTCAGCGGCGGGTGGTTGCTACCTTTGAACCGTATCACGTGTGAAAACAACCTGGAAGAAATTCAAGGAGTTGCTACCAGTTCTCTCTTCCCACCACCTCTATTTCAAGACACGTGGCAATCTGTACAGCTCTTGTGTGCGGAGCGCAATGCTCCATGCCAGTGAGACATGGCCATTGACAAAGCCAAACCACTGACGTCTTCAGCAGAATGACAGGGCAATGAACACACAGATCTGCAATGTCAAACCACAGGACACTCACCATCAGGTCCAGTGAGCTACTTGGCATTGAGGACCTGGACCTTATCCTGAAAGAGAGAAGGCTTCGCTGGTATGGACATGTGGAACACTCCAACGGTGCAGTCAAGACTGCCTGTGACATACAGGTAGGTGGAAAGCGGGGGCCAGGAAGGCCCAAGATGACCTGGAAGCAGCTGACAGAAACAGATTGCAGAGAATGGAAGCTCTCTGCTATCGATCCTCATGATAGACAAGCCTGGAGATCTGGTGTAACATCTGCTATGCGTGCAGCTAGCCAGCTACCTGGAAGGGGGCCCACTTATGTGGACGTTGCCCCTGTACCTGCACATTTATCAAAAATCTGTTGAT
Source organism: Lucinisca nassula (assembly GCA_963580285.1). Taxonomy (NCBI): domain Eukaryota; kingdom Metazoa; phylum Mollusca; class Bivalvia; order Lucinida; family Lucinidae; genus Lucinisca; species Lucinisca nassula. The sequence goes on from OY757017.1 coordinate 12,366,893, forward strand.
GAATGATGTTGATGAACAGAATCTTACACTCGTAGCATTTCTTATGAAATTTTCTAATTCACCACAGCTCGTTTGATAAATTTCATATGAAATGACAGCTGATGTATGATCTATTTATTAAGGATGCTCACTCATACAACAAAATATATATAGATACAACTACTTTTATTTATCTCCTTTTTCACATAAAACATTATTGGCAGTATATGGACACCGAGTAGATTCAGGTCGAAGGGGGGACGCAGTGACAGCATATAACCTTGCTCGCACGAAAACGGGCACCAAATTATTAATTTGTTTGCACTCAAAATATTGTGCAGTCCAATTTTGAATTTTGAGTATTCCAAAATATGCGCACACTCCAAATGTGTGCTCCAAGATTTTGTAACATTCCAAAAATTGCGCACTTCCTATAGTACGCTCCAAATTTTGTAACAGAGTATTCCAAATATTGCGTACATCCTGTTTGTACGCTCCACAATTTTTTAACATTCCAAATATTGCGCACATCTTGTTTGTACGCTCCAAATTTTGTAACAATCCAAATATTGCGCACATCCTATTTGTACGCTCCAAGTATTCCAAATATTGCATACATCTTGTTTGTATGCTTTACCATTTTTTAGCATTCTAATGTGTGCTCCAAGATTTTGTAACATTCCAAAAATTGCGCACTTCCTATAGTACGCTCCAAATTTTGTAACAGAGTATTCCAAATATTGCGTACATCCTGTTTGTACGCTCCACAATTTTTTAACATTCCAAATATTGCGCACATCCTGTTTGTACGCTCCAAATTTTGTAACAATCCAAATATTGCGCACATCCTATTTGTACGCTCCAAGTATTCCAAATATTGCATACATCTTGTTTGTATACTTTACAATTTTTTAGCATTCTAAATATTGCGCACATCCTGACTGTACGCTCCAAATTATGTAAAAATCCAGATATTGCGCACATCCTATTTGTACGCTCCATTCTATCCCAACTCTTGTGCACTCCAATTTATGCACTCCAACTAATCTTGACAGTGAGCACTCCGTAATGTGCACTCCAAAATGCATTCCATGACACGCATTCCATACCATCTTCTGCATTATGCAATGCATACCATGAAATCCATCCCATATTACATATATTCAAATAGCCCCGGCTGCACGTGCGAACCTTACTTATGACTTGCAATTTAGAAAGTTTTAGTATGACCCTGGGGGGAACACATCCTCAGGCTATGGCGAACCACTTCCCTGAAGGAGACGCCACCCAGTTCAAGAAGTTCTGAAAGAAACAAGCCTCAGCTCTGCTCCCAGCAACCAGTACCCGGAATCTAGGCTCAAGAACAAATCTTCAGGTTATGGCGGACCACTTCCATGAAGGAGATGCCACCCAGTCCAAGTAGAAGTCCTGAAAGAAACAAACTTCAGCCTTGCTCCCAGCAACCAGTATTTGGAATCTAGGCTCAAGGCGTAAAGTTTCATTACAACCAAACAGCTGTCTAAGCAAAGTGTCCCCCCTATCGAATGCTGAATTCCGCCACAGCAAATTTATGATGCCCCACATAAATTTGTCCCCCAATTCAGCAAGTCAACATTTTTATGAATATAGCCTTTTTATCCTTGTCCTGTTATTCTAACTACATATTAGGATTTTACATTTGGGAAGAAGGGTCTGTAACAAATTGATTGACTACTTCCTCAAATGTATTTAAAAATATGATATTGCCCACAGCAGTGAGATGAACCCTATTCGTCTTAAATAGCCCTGTTGTATTGAAATCGAGCACATGCTTGATTGTTCGGTCACTACAATTAAAGCAGGCTGTCTACCCGATTGGTTTATACGCCTCCTTTGATCCAGCTTTTTAAGCCCTTCATGAGTGTTGTCCGCCCACAGCCACGACTGACAATTAGGGAGGATGTCTGATCATACCGTTTGGGCTTCGGGATAGATAGAAGCCATGTATGCAAATTAGCTTTTAAAAGTCTTTAAGAAGTTTGCTTTGGGACCACTCAACAAGGTTGTTGCCCCCGAGGTGAATAATTATCATCACAAGGGTTGAATGAAACTGCAGCAACCATTGGAGCTCGGTGTCGTAGTGATCCCAGTGCACCGCTGAACCCTAATAAAAATTTTAGCTAACAATCACTGCATTAGCTGGAGGTCTGAGAGCTGATACACTGTCAGCAAGGTGTGAAACCAGGGAATCACCGATAATCAATATATCTGTAACAGACAATTTAAAAAAGTATGTACTATGTTACCGACCCAGTTTTCCATCAACCAAGTTCTTTTATGGCTAAACTAGAATACCCTTAGCTGCCAAATTAATAGCCCTTCCAATTCTAAAGGAATGTGCAGCATAAAGTTGCTTTGGAAGTCCTAATTTATTTTCTACAGCTGTCACAAGAATGCCACTGAGCTGACAGTGCTTTAATGAATGGCCATTCCGGAGGCAAAAGAAGTCTAGACTACCCTCAGGCTTCCACGTCATATATTGTTTGACAACCAAGGCAACATATAGATGCATTGATTGCAAGTGGGATGCACGATATTGTTGGAGGGCAGTTATGTCTCAACTAATTCTAAAGATGAATTAAATATTTATCTAGTTTATTTATCTGATTAGAACTATCTCATCCAACATTACCCTGCGTGAGTGGGTATGTGTGATTAGAATGTGGTGTACTGCAAGGTGCAGTGCTCAGTACTCTACATTTTAATAAATGCATAAATTAAAATAAATAAATAAATAAATACATAAATGGAAATATCTCATTAAACATTACCCTCCGTGAGTGGTAAGGTTGATCCGTAGATTTGAAAAGAATGTTGTGTACTGCAAAGTTCAGTGCTCGGCACTCTACATTTTTAATATGTCATGGAAATATCTCGATTAACATTGCCTTCCGTGACTTGGTAAGGCTGGTCTGTAATTTTGAATAGAATGTGGTGTACTGCAGGGTGCAGTTCCCAATACACTACTGTTTTTTTTTTTTTTTTTTTTTTTTATAAATCAAAAATAAATAACAGAAGATGTTCCAAAGATGGAAAAATTATCCACTGGACCACTGGTCTTATCTCATTACCTACAAAGTAGGCACCAAAACCGAGTTCAAACCCCTTGCACGAATGGTGCAGTGCTGTAAGTCCTCATTTGACATCCAGAACCGGTCATGAGAAACGGAAATACCATAGTTTTTTTTTTTTTTTTTTTGAAAAATTGTACCCAAAGTTCAAATTCCTTCATATCTGCTGTGATGCGAAGGTGACAGTGTATCTTTGATAAAACCACATGTAACATTTATAAATTGCCCACAAAATGGACTCCCTAGTACCAAGCAGGAAACTGTCAAGATAACATATGAATCGTCCCTCAGAAACATGTCTAGCTACCCAGAATTCCAAAAAAGTAGCGACAGTCTCCAAAGTCTGGCGTGCTATGCTGCGACCAAATGACATTGCTTAAACAAAATAAAACTTCCCGTCAAGCTTGAAGCTGAGCTGATCAGAGTCTAAAGGAGAGACGAGTAATAGCCCAAATTTTCCTTTTATATCGGAATTTACCAAAAGGCAACCACAGCCTTAAGCTTGTACAATTTGCACAATATAATATACAAGACCTAATGGTGATATGTGCAGAGTTCATAGCGGACAAGAGTCAAAAGGTCCAGCCACTCTGTCATATCGAATCAGATGAGGTTTGTGGCTTCAAATATGTTTTGAAAGTCAATAAAATTACCTTTAGAAAATATATTGTTTGTGGTCATTGAATTCCCAATATATGTTTAATTGACAGGTTACTATCGATAATACCGGTATATCACACCTGTGATTCAAGCGGCTATGTCCGGCTCAAAAGGAGGTCGGGTGTTCATAAATAAACTAACATTCGACAAACACATGGTCATTTGCATATTTAAAAATAACATAGCTGGTCAGCCGAGCCGTCAAGCTATCCCACAATGCCTGCGCTGTTTAACTCTGACAACCCAAACTGACGCTATTATACCCGAAAGTCGAGGCATAATCCCTTCAAAAATATAAAGAAAATTCTAAAAGCGTATTTACTTAAAATATGGTACTGTAAGTTAATTTAACGTTACACAATGAGTGCCAAAGGTCATGACCCCTGTGGAAATTCCCCTTACCAAATGTACACAAGAAATATTTTCAATCAGTCCCACACCTCTGGCAAAGATTTTGCTTTTAACTGTTCAAAAATGATCAAATTTTAGCAATAAAAACCGAAGCTTTCACCTCCACCAAATGAGAAACTGGCGGGAAAGATATCCGTTCTTTGTTTCTTTTTACTGAAGAGTTCCCGGCCGACCATCCTTATATCAGAAATCATATTTAGCCCTTTAATTTCTTCGCAGCATACTATTTATCTTCCATAATAACATTTTTCCCCAAGCTTTATAAGGTACCAAAAACTCGCAGGGCCACCATTGTCACCCATGTATATTTTGCAATTAAAATGGCGATTTTTATGCCGCCGTAGTGTCACTTTTCCTAATATTTTCGTAACGGTGAACTGTCTTAGTTGTCACTTTTCCCTATTTAGTTGTACCTCGTCACTAACGCATTTTATCATTTCCGGTTGCAAAACGAAAGTACAGATACTATTATTGTTGTTCGAGGTCAACCAATGGAAATTCTTATATTATAGCTAAAGGACACCCTCTTCTTCTTTTATTATGAAACATATCTCAACCGAGTCCCGACAACTTTCTCTTGCTGGATTTTTAGTTTTAGATTCTTCTTAAAAAATACAACTTTCTTTTGCTGGATTTGAAAACGGAAAAGGAAGGTTTCCCTGAGCATGCGCAAGACGCCAAACCATAGTTTGGCCCTTAAGACGCTTGACTGCTGAATAACAAACACGGTGCAAGCGTCCAGTAACCTGGACCAACTGTCATGGTGGATGACGAGATCGAAATTGCGATCAGACATTGTTTAAACCTAAATAATGAGAGGTCAAGCCACCCTGAAGCTGCAATCATGACACATTAATGACAGTCCATTCAATTTGTTCGCACCAAATAAATGGGATTATCATTTAGTTGATAATCCCTATTATAGCACTTTTGTTTTGGTTATAACACACAGGCTGTAATGGGCTGTTAGATCTGGATCTACTCTTTTTGCAGAGAGAGGGCTTTCATGTTCAGCGTATAAGGGTTAGGGTTAAAGGAATGAATTGCATATCAGGGACCAGTTGTTCAAAGCCTCGTTAGCTTAACGATCTCGTTAGTGGTAAAACTGTTAACTGCTCTAGCAAGTGGTCAAACTGTAAACTGTTCTAGCAAGTTCAATATCTAAAATTTTGGTACTTTTGCTGAGAAAATGTGAGCAGCTTTTGCATCAGCAAAAATATTAACATATTTGCCATATTAAACGATCAAAGTTTTAACAATTTGTTAACTAACGACATTGTTAGTTTTGACAACTGACCCCAGGAGGCAAGACCCATTTTGATAAGAAAGCATAAATATTTATGAAAAAAAGTTGTCTGAACATGTATCTATTCCCCTTAACTCTTTCTCCCCTGAATTCACCAAATGGTCTCTTCCATCTTTGAATCTGGACTCTTCCATTCTTATAATTAAGGGGTTTAGTTAATAATAATTAACAGAATGGCAAACAGTGTTGTTTGTTTGTTTTCGAGTTTAATAGCCCAGTCAAACACTATTTTAGGTCATTTTTTAGCAGGTCAGTTTACCTATCCACACTTTCCTGGGCAGGCTTATACGTAAACGGTTAACCAGTACAGTGCACATTCTAATGCCAGAAACTGACAACTGCCCTTCTTGAATCAGCAGAAGGGAGAGAATGACCGCAGAAAAGATTTCATGATCAATCTCCACGAAAGAATATTGCCGACCCCAGCAGGTATCGAACTTTCGTTCTCCTGAGAACCAGTCAGACGCACATCCGACTGAGCTACCGAGGCCAGTGGATGGCAAACAGTGTAGATCCAGATAAGATGGCTCATTATGAGTCGTCTCATCTGGACCTACACTGTTTGCATAAGCATGTGTAAGGGTCTACAGGGTTGAAAGTGTCATAAAGGTCTACAGGGTTGAAAGAGTTAAAGGCACATAGGTATCTATCCATACAGATCACTTATCTGGTTAGCTGAAAAAATTCATTTTTTTTCAGTCTTCCCCCAAAGTTCAGGCTAAAAGACAGAGTATGCTGAACAGAAAATTGAGACCACAGTCTGTTATTGGTGAGTAGAATTGTTCTTTGTGCTTAAGAATTTATTTTTAATATATTGATTTGACAATATACCCCACCCACCCATAGAATAGAAGCTTTGACAAATTTTTGTTTTGGCTGCTTTATGTGTGCTTTATTACACGGCTGTTGCATAGTTTTATGTATAAAATATAGTTTTAACGATGACTACGTAAATAAAATATATGTCATCATGTTTTTCAGGGGCCAGATGATCAAAACTTATGACAATTCAAACGGGCCTCCGTGGCCTAATGGATAAGAGCGCTGACTCTTAGTCATTAGGTCTCTCACCGCCGTGGGTTCGAGCCTCGCTCGGGTCACGTGTGAGACGCCAAGTTCTGCAACGGAAGGTCAGGTGGTTTTTCTCCGGGTACTCCGGTTTTCGCCCACCTATGATTAACGATCGGCTCGATATGAGTGAAATAGTCTTGAAGGGCCGTAAAACCCAAATCAAAAAAAAAAAAAAAAATGACAATTCAAACTACTGTGATAGCCATTGTCTTTGTCCAGTTGTTCAAAACTAATGACATCATTAGTTAACAAATTGTTAAAACTTGTATCATTTAATATGACAAAATACTGATATTTTTGCTGAAAAAAATGTGAGTAGCTTTTGCAAATGCAAAAGCTACTCACATTTTTTCAGCAAAAATATAAGCATTTTAGATATTGAACTTGTTAGAACAGTTAAAGATTTGACCACTAACGAGCTTGTTACGCTCACAATGCTTTGAATAACTGCGCCCTGGTGTTTATCCCTCCAAGCACTGCAAAATATTTTAGAGCAGATGGCAATCTGATTATTTTTCATTATTTTTCAGCAAAAATAAGGCTTGACATCGAAAGATCATCTGAATAGGGCTTGACATTGCAATAGAACCATCTCTTGGCAGATGATTTGAATAAATCTTGAAAATTACATGAGAATAATCGGCTGGGCAGATTATTTGAATAAAGCTTGACATTACATGAGAATAATCTGCTAGGCAGATGATCTGGAAAGGCATGACATTACATGAAAATAATCTGCTGGGCAGATGATCTTAGTAAAACTTTGCATTACATGAGAATCCTATTGGCAGATGATTTGAATAAAGATTGACATTATATGAGAATCACCTTCTTGGCAGATTACCGTAAAAATTCGGCTATAGGACGAGGATTTTTCCCTCCAAAATGAGCCCGAAAAATTGACCCCGTCTTATAGCCGAGGTCATGGACTGCATGCTTTTTTCCGGCAATGTCCGGCGAAGACCAGACATGCGGAAAATGCCGCTCGATGAATTTTGGATTGATATAAATCGCCGCCCACAAACCGACGCTACCATTTTTCAGCACGCGATCGGTAAATGACGTTATCTGACGCCAGCACCCCAAACGTGTTTAATGTCATTGTGTGTATCTCGTTCATTAAAAAAAACGTTAGGAACCGGTAAAAAATATTTTCTCGATAGCTAAACGGTTGTGAATAGAGGTGGATAGAAAACCAGCGCTTTGCACAGCTCCCGAATTATCCCCAGAAGCTCCGTGTCAATAACCAACAACAGCGTTCGACTTTTCACGCCCAGCGTCTGCTATTTGGCGCCAAAACATAACCATTCATGAGATCGTAGAATAGTCCATTTTTGTAATGCAAACAACTACCGTTAGATGTAGCTAATTGTCTGAGGTGCGATTAAATCATTTTCACATTGATTGTGGATTAAATTTTATGATTGGCAGATAAACGCAAATACGAGACATAACTTGACCATATTTTCACACCTTATCGACACTCACCGCGGGGTGGCAATTATAAGACAGGGATTAACAATAGTGTCACACTTGAACCGTAATAAATACACAGATGGTTTGTCTGCATTAATTATTGCGATTTACTTACTGTTCTAGTTTTACCGGATTTAAAGACTGACAGTTGTAGACGATTTTTTTTTTGCACTTGCCCGACGGGGCGTCATAAGGTCAAAGTGCACCTGCCCGGCACGATTTCAGTCTTGTCCCGGACAGCCGGGAAATGGATTTGTCAGCCCTGTCTTCTATTAAATAGAAGTCTGTGAAGCTGTCTAGCCTTAGCCAGCAAAGCATGTACCAGGCCAACTTCGGGCCGACAGCGATACGACGTATCGGCCCGACGTTTGCCCACTATTTTGTGATAGCTGGGGCGTTGGTTCTGATTCTAAATACCTAGGTGTTGTGTTCCCCGATAAAAAAAAAGTTCAGATACTTATTGAAAAGCTGCAACAAATATATCTAAATATTTTGGATGGAAATAAATTTATCTCTTTCCCGAAGCTTAATAGACCTAGCGATTCAGATTCAATAAGAGTTGTCTCTCTTTGTAACTCTCACAAACAAAGACACACTATGTCTAAGACATAAACAAAGCCAAATGAGGGGTAAGTAGAGGGGTTTTCTGACGAAAAAAGGCTGATTTCTCGCATCGAAACGGCATCTAGCGGTAGCAGATAGGCCCCGACAGATATGGCAAAAATTTGACCCGTCTTATAAAAGAGTATAAGCTAAATCCCACCTTAGAAGAACTGAAAAAGGGGTCCCGTCTTATAGCCGAATCGCCTTATAGCCGAATTTTTACGGTATCTGAATAAAGCTTGACAATACATGGGAATCATCTGCTAGGCAGATGATTTGAATAAAGCTTGACATTACATGAGAATCACCTTCTTGGCAGATGATATGAATAAAGCTTGACATTACATGAGAATCACCTTCTTGGCAGATGATTTGAATAAAGCTTGACATTACATGAGAATCACCTTCTTGGCAGATGATCTGAATAAAGCTTGACATTACATGAGAATCACCTTCTTTGCAGATGATTTGAATAAAGCTTGACAATACATGAGAATCACCTTCTTGGCAAATGATCTGAATAAAGCTTAACAATACATGAGAATCACCTTCTTGGCAGATGATTTGTTTTGTTTGTTTGATTTGAGGTTTAACATCCCCGTCAACACTGTAAAGGTCATTTTGGAGACGTTGCTTCCAATTTTGTGGGACTTTTACCCGACATTGAGATGAAATGACATCTCAAGCCCTGTCGCCCAATGAAATCAATAGGGTTTATTAGCATGGACGGTCCGCCTCGCACCGCGGTTCCTGGACAGGCTTAGATCCTCTAAGCGGTTTACCAGTACTAGTGTGCGGGCCGGTTCAGCTCTGCATGGAAGCATCATGCAGCTGATTTGAATAAAGCTTGACATTACATGAGAATCACCTTCTTGGCAGATGATCTGAATAAAGCTTGACAATACATGAGAATAATCTGATGGGCAGATTATTTGAATAAAGCTTGACATTACATGAGAATAATCTGATGGGCAGATTATTTGAATAAAGCTTGACATTACATGAGAATCACCTTCTTGGCAAATTATCTGAATAAAGCTTGACAATACATGGGAATCATCTTTGCAGACGATTTGAATAAAGCTTGACATTACATGAGAATAGTCTGCTGGGCAGATGATCTGAATAAAGTTTGACTTTACATGAGAATTATCTTGGCAGATGATTTGAATAAAGCTTGACATTACATGAGAATAATCTGCTTGGCAGATGATCTGGAAAGGCATTACATTACATGAAAATAATCTGCTGGACAGATGATCTGAGTAAAGCTTGACATTACATGAGAATCATCTTCTTGGCAGATGATCTGAATAAAGCTTGACATTACATGAGAATAATCTGATGGGCAGATGATCTGAATAAGGCTTGACCTTACATGAGAACCATATGCTTTGAATAAAGCTTAACATTACATGAGTACAATCTGCTTGGCAGATGATCTGAATAAAGCTTGACATTACATGAGTATAATCTGCTGGGCAGATGATCTGAATAAGGCTTGACATTACATGAGAACCATATGCTTTGAATAAAGCTTAACATTACACGAGAGAATCATTTGCTGTTAGGCCTTATTTTTGCTGAAAAATAAGAAAGAAAAATACTTTGAAAATGTCATCTGATAAATGTACTCAATGTTTGAAGGATAAAGGTGAACAGAGGGCCACATGGAAGATTAGTACTAGCATACAAAATGTGTTACCCTCTTTGAATAAAGTTGATTATTATTATTATTATTATTATTATTATTTAACCCTTATCTTGCTGTTCACGACAACCGCTATCTTTGCAAACAGTGTAGATCCAGATCAGATGGCTTCTGAAGAAGCCATCTGATCAGGTTCTACACTGTTTGACATTCAGTTTATGGATTTGTAAGAATAATTTACATCAAGTAATCTGATTGGTTCAGAGTCAGAAATGGGTGTGGCTAAATTGAATATTCAGCAAGAGAAGGGTTAATAGACAAACCTTGAATGGCCAATGTCTTTATCAGGGTCTAGTTGTTAAAAACTAAGGACATTGATAGTTGGGCGGTAGGGCTTGAAAAGTCATTTCAACTCAGTGTTGGGTAATGTCCAAGAGAATTGGAAGCAATGTCTCCAAAATGACCTATATAGTGTTAACCCATTGTATGCGGGAAACCCCTAAATCGGTACCTAGGCAAACAGTGCAGGCCCAGATCAGACGCGGCAGAACACGCAATCTGGTCACGGCCTGGTCTTTTTGCTAACAAAGTATTCTGTTAAAAATAGAATAAAAACAAAAAATAGACCTGACACCCTAACATGACAAATGGACATGTCCAGCAGATAGCAATGGAAGAGTTCACTAGTATACAGAGGGTTAAGGGGGATGTTAAACCTCAAATCAAACAAACAAGGAAACAAAAATATCAAAAATTTCAAGTCTTTTGCAAGTCTCATGTTGTTGAACAGGCTGGTTTGGGTTTTAGATAGCTTTCTTTTGAAGAAGCTCTTATAGTCTTGATTGGTGAGCACTCAAACATAATAAATGTCAGTTTATGATTGATTCTATTTAGCTGCTCACCTGACCAAAGATCATGGTGAGCTTTTGTGACTGTGAGATGTCCAGTGGCGTTGTGTGTAAACTTGCTAGTGAACACTATAGAGGCCACAGTTTTGGGCCAATCATCATCAAACTTGGTCAGCATGAACATCATGACAATATCTCGGTCAAGTTCGAATATTGTTCATGTCTGGTGAAAAAGTAGGTCAGTAGGTTAAATCATAGAAAAACCTTGTGAACACACTAGAGGCCATAGTTTTGGTCCGATCATCATCAAACTTGCTCAGAATGATCATCTTGACAATATTCCGATCAAGTTTAAAAATAGTTCATGTCTGTTCAAAAAGTAGGTCAGTAGGCCATATCATAGAAAAACCTTGTGAACACACTAGAGGCCATAGTTTTGGTCCGATCATCATCAAACTTGCATAGAATGATCATTTTGACAATATTTCGATCAAGTTCAAATATGGGTTATATTGCATGAAAAAATAGGTCAGTAGGTTAAATCATAGAAAAAGCTTGTGAACACACTAGAGGCCTCAGTTTTGGTCCAATCATAATCGATCTAGCTCAGAATGATCATCTTGACTATATCTCGGTCAAGTTCAAGTATGGGTCCTGTGGGGTCAAAAAGAAGGTTAGTAGGTCAAATCATAGAAAATCTTGTGAACACACTAGAAGCCACAGTTTTAGTTCAATCATCATCAAACTTGCTCAACATGACCATCTTGACAATATCTTGGTCATATTCTAATATGGGTCATGTTGAGTCAAAAAGTAGGTCAGTAGGTCAAATCATTGAAAAACCTTGTGAACACACCAGAGGCCACAGGTTTGGTCAGATCATCATTGAACTTGCTCAGAATGATCATCTTGGCAATATCTTGGTCAAGTTTGAATATGGGTCATGTCTGGTGAAAAAGAGGGTCAGTAGGTCAAATCATAGAAAAACCTTGTGAACACACTAGAGGCCATAGTTTTGGTCTGATCATCATCAAACTTGCTCAGAATGATCATCTTGACAATATTTCGATCAAGTTCAAATATGGGTTATATTGCATGACAAAATAGGTCAGTAGGTTAAATCATAGAAAAAGCAAACTTGCTCAGAATTATCATCTTGACAATATCTGGGTCAAGTTAGAATATGGGTCATGTTGAATAAAAAAGTAGATAAGTAGGTCATTTTGTCATAACGTTTGAACCGTTCTAGATTGAGCCTTCATATTTAACATGTAGGTTCCTTGTGATAAGGGCTTCCCACTCAAAAAATTGACCTGTGACCTTGACCTTGACCTGTGATCATACCTCTGTGTCACTAAATTTGGTATAGTTATGCCTTAATTATCATAATTTGAACCTAGATAGAGCCGTCATATTTGGAATGTATGTTCCTTGTGACAAGGTCTTCCCACTAATACAAAAATTTTGACCTATGACCTTGACCTTCGATCTACTTTGTCATAACGTTTCAAGCATTTGAGATAGAGCCTTCATATTTGGCATGTAGGTTCCTTTGGACAAGGCTTCCTTTTAATACAAGAAATGACCTGTGACCTTGACCTTGACATGTGACCTTCTGTATCATAACTTTTGAACTATTTGAGATAGAGCCTTCATATTTGACAAGGTCTCCCCACCCATAAAAATAATCTGACCTGTGACCTTCACCTTTTACCTACTTTGTTGTAACTTTTGAATCATTTGGGATAGAGCCTATATGTTTGGCATGTAGGTTTCATGTGACAAGGGCTTATCTTTCATGCAAAAATTTTGACCTTTGACCTTGATCTTGACCTGTGACCTACTTAATATCTTTTGAACCATTTGAGATGGACCCTTCATATTTGGCTTGTATGTTCCTTGCGACAAGGTCTTCCCACCCATACAAAATTTTTGACCTATGACCTTGACCTTTGACCTACTTGGTCATGACTTTGGTACCATTCATATTTGGCATGTAAGTTTCTTGTGACAAGGGCTTCCCACTCATACAAAAAACATTGACATGTGTCCTTGACCTTTGGTCTGCTTTGTCATAACTTTTTAACCTTTTGAGATAGAGCCTTCATATTTGAAATGTAGTTTCCTTGTGACAAGGGCTTCCCACTCAAAAATATTGTGATCTTGACCTTGACATGTGACCTACTTTATCATAACTTTTTAACCATTTGAGATAGATACTTTATATTCTGCATGTATGTTTCTTGTGACAAGGGCTTCCCACCCATACAAAGATTTTGTCATGTGACCTTGACCTCTGACCTACTTTATCATAACTTTTAAACCATTTGAGATGGAGCCTTCTTATTTGGCATGTCTGTTCCTTCTGACAAGGGCCTCCCACCTATACAAAAATTTTGACCTTTGACCTACTTTGCCATAATTTCTGAATCATTTGAGATAGAGCCTTCTTATTTGGCATGAAGGTTCCTTGTGACAAGGGCTTCCCACACAAAAAAGTTTGACCTGTGACCTTGATCTTTGACCTACATTATCATAAGTTTTGTACCATTTGAGATAGAGCCTTCATTTTGGCATGAATGTTCCTTGTGACAAGGGCTTTCCACCCATACAAAAAGTTTGACCTGTGATCTTGACCTTTGACCTACATTATCTTCAGTGTTTGAACCAACTGAGATAGAGCCTTCATATTTGGCATGTATGTTCATTCTGACAAGGCACCTTAGTATATTACCTACCTTTTCATTTCTACAGTGTGGATCAGGTGAGAGAGCCAGGGCCGTCATGGCCCTCTTGTTCATCTGTTAAAGTCAAAACTGCATTACATCATGGTACCCTCAAAGAGAGGTGTCATGAGAATTGGTATTGAGTATGGCCCTCGTGGGCAGCAATGCAGGCTGTGCAACATCTCTGCATGGTGTTGATTAGGTGTGTCATCCGGACATTTGAAGTGTTCTGCCAGCCATTCTGAAGCGCTTGCCAAAACTCATTTCCATTATGTGGTCACACTTGGCTTTTTTTTATGTCCTGTCCCATTTGGTCCAAAAAATGTTCAGCAGGGTTAAAATCATGGGACATTGATGGCCAGGGAAGCACATTCCCATTTTTCTGTCGCAGAACATCATCAGTAATCTTTGTTGTGTGCGGCCTCACATTATTGTTCAGCAACATCATTGGATGCCTGTCCGTCAAAACCGATCCAACATGTTTTTCTTGTCTTTAAGCCAGCCTCCCTGAGGCGACTTCTGACCGTCTGCGCACTCACATTGGGCTATGCCAACCGGGCATTTGTTTCACTGTTTGCATAGCTCATCAGAATCAGTCCCTGGTGTGCATTAGGTGGATGACCCAGTCCTGTCTCTTGTTTGTCTCCCTTGGTCTCCCACTTCTGTCACAATCAGTGCATGTGCATGCACATGCGCACATGCATGTGCAAATGCTGTTTACTCCATATTTGATGCTGTGCATGAGTATGTGTGTTGGTGATGTTTGGATATTGGTGTATTGTTATCGAGGACAATAAAGACGATAGCATATGCAAACAATGCTTACCCTAAATTTGATGCAATGCAGGATTGCGTTGTTGTCTGAAGTTTGTTTATGGGTGTATTACAACCCATTTTATGCTTGTGGACTCTTCCATTGATATATATTTGACAAGTCCATTTGTCATATATTTGTCATATATTACACCTGTGGACACAAATCCGTTCAAACTTTGATGAGCTTCATTTCATTTTGATCTGATATTTCATTCAATATTTCCTTACATCCTGTCAGTCAACTGCAAGATGGGAATAAATTCAAAACACAAAGTGTTGTATATTTCATTTTTGACACTGCAATGTCCAATCAGAATTTATCTCAAATGTCAATCAGATCTAAAAATGGAAAAAAGTGCTTCCCACAATAAGACCAATAAATGTATATTGTTTGATCCAGTTTTAGACTACTTTGATGAATGACATTTGCTTGTCAAACTAACTTGATGCAAAGAGATTTATTGAAAGATACTTCATCGGGGTTTGAACACTTTTGTGTCCTCGGCCCCCGCCCATATGGGCTTGAAGAAATATATGGGCTGCATGATGCTTCCACGCAGATCTGAATCCGGCCTGCACACTAGTACTGGTAAACTGCTTAGAGGATCTAAGCCTGTCCAGGAACCGCAGTGCGAGGCGGACCGTCCATGCTAATAAACCCGATTGGTTTCATTGGACGACAGAGCTTGAGATGTCGTTTCATCTCAATGTCGGGTAAAAGTCCCACAAAATTGGAAGCAACGTCTCCAAAATGACCTTTATAGTGGGACAGGGACGTTAAACCTCAAATCAACCAACCAACCAACCAACACTTTTGTGTCGACAGGTGTAAAGGGATGCCAGTAGTATTTTTTCGTTTTTGTTCTATTTTTGACAGAATATTCTGTTAGCAGAAAGTGCAGGCCCTGATCAGATGCCGTGTTATGCGGCGTCTAATAACGTGGCGTCTGATCTGGGCCTGCACTTTTGGCCAAGGCACCCCTTTAGGGGTTTCCCGCATGCAATGGGATAATCATGGACAATAAGGAAGGCAGGTCAACAGGGTCAAAGACTTTTCCACGTGCTACATGCACATGCATTGAACTGTCTTCACACAATTTGATTTGATGTTTTGTTGGATAGAATGGAATAAAAAGGGTCCAGTCATGTAAATTCCAGTCACAGCAAACTTCTATAAAAATGTTGAAGTAAAGAAATTAAAGAAGTACAATGAATGACAAACAGTGTAGATCCTGATCAGATGGCTTCTACATTGTTTGCAAAGGTAGGGGATGTCGTGAACAGTGGGATAAGACTTCTTCCGAAGCTGTCTAATCTGAATCTACACTGTTTGCAAAGTAGGGATTGTCATGAAAAGCAGGATAAGGTAAATCCCATTATTGTTGTGAATACATTGTGCTTTCAAAACATTTTGAACACCACTCGTACCTTGCTTGGTCTATCAAGAAAACGCAACCTGTGACCTGTATTTCATGGTCTGCTGACTTTGGGCTTAGGCAGTTCTACCAAGGTCAAGATTTTTGTCTGAGAATTTTTTTTAACTTCTAGTGATGTTATGAAGTTGATATTTCAAATGCAAATTTCTTTGCATGTGTCTTATTATCTAGCAGCAATATTTAAGTTGATGGGGACTATATGTGGGGATGATATTCTAGTTCCATTGACTTTGCTTAATATCTTAAGCCCTTTTTGCTATATTTTTAGCTCACCAGAGCCACAGGCTCTTGGGGAGCTTATAGGATAGGCAGTTGTCCGTTGTTGTCGTCGTCTGTAGTGTGGCATCAACACTCTCAAATGGCATCTCCTCTGAAGCCACTGGGCCAATTCAGCCCAAATTTCATCTGTAGCATCCTTGGGCTGGGGGATTGAAAGTTTTTTTTTTAATGAAAATGGGCACATTAGTTTGGTTGCTATGGCAACTTAGAGTTTCCATAGACTTATACATGTAGTGTTGAAAATAGAAAAATGTCATTGACTGCCAAGACTTTGCGGATATTTTGACAAAACTTTTATAGAAATGTTCCATGAGTAAACTTCTTTTAGTTATATGCTTTTATGCCAACCTGGGGGTCACCCAGGGTGTGCTGGGGCCATGCCCCACCCTCTCCACTTCATAAAAGGCCATATATCTCAGAAACCATTCAGATCCCCACCCCTAAAAAAAAATATACTCTTGTTCCATATGATAAGATGCATTCAGTGACACCAACCTGTAGGTCCCCTGGAATGTGCAGAGGCCATGCCACAACCCCCTCCACTTTGTAAAAGACCAAATATCTCAGAAAACTTTCGGATCCCCACCACTATACCATATAATTTATATTCTTGTGATGATAACGACCTAGGGGTCTGCCGGTGGTGGGCTGTGGTCATGCCCCACCCATCCACTTCACAAAATGCTGTATATCTGAGAAACTGTTTGGAACCCCACCCCTAAACCATATATTTTCATGTTCCTTATGATAGGACACATTCAGTGACACCAACCTGGGGGTTCCCCTGGGGTGCACCATCATGTCCCGGGCCATGTCACACCCCTCCACTTCATAAAAAAGCCATATATCTCAGAAACATTTCAGATCCTGGCCCCTAAACCATATATATTCTTGTTGCTTGTGATAAGATTTCAGTCATATCAACCTGGGGGTCTCTTTGTTCTGGGGCAATGTCCGGGGGCCATGCCCCACCCATCCACTTTTATGACATAAATGGCCAAGTATCTCAGAAACCATTCAGATCCCCACCCCATAATCATATATATTCTTGTTCCTTATGATTAGACACAATCAGTCACACCAACTTGGGGGTCAACAGGGACTGTTCCTCTCGCCTCCACTTCATAAAAGGGCCGCATATCTCAAAAACTGTTCAGATCCCCACCCTAAACCATATATATTCTTGTTCCTTATGATAAGACACATTCAGTGACACCAACCAGGGTTCCATTGGGTCCATGCCTTACCCCATCCACTTCATAAAAGGTCAATATTTCAGATACAGAGTCCACATGGGTCCTTATATGGGTATGGGGGGTTCGTTTGTGGTAATTTAAATTCATATCATGTTGAAATACATGGCTGCCATTGCGCAGTGCCCACCTGAGCTCTGGTGAGCACAATGGCCCATGGGCCTCATGTTGTCATACTTATGCTGAATGATTATTATGAGAAATTGTGTCCTATAAATAGGTAAAGCTTAAGTCACATTGATCTACATCTCTGAATAATCTATTTGACCTTACTTTCCACACTTCATTGAGCATCTCAGTGTATCAAACAAGAAAGTATCTTGGCTAATTAACCCATAAAATGCCAATCACGACAATTGGCGTCTGTCGTCTGCTTTGTCATCTGCTGGTTACTGTAAAAGACATTTTTGCAATCAGTGTGAACCCAAATCAGACTGCTCCTCTAGGAGCAGTCTGATTTAGGTCCACACTGTTTGCCTGTACACAATTTTTTTTTTTAAAATGTTTGCAAAAATATTCAGTCAATGGCAAAAGCAGACAACATTTTCAGATGTAGTTTTTCTCGGCATCCAAAGGGTTAAATTCAACACACAGATGCCTCTCTGACTAGTTCCGTGGAGACTGATCTTGAAATATTTCTATGGTCTCTCTCCTCGCTGATGATTCAAGAAGGGCAGTTGTTATGGGTGAAAGAATGTTCACTGTACTGTTTAGCCTCTTTGAAGGACTAAGCTTGTTAAAGAAAAGAATAGTTAGGTAAATTGACTGCATCCACATCACTTTTATGTGTTGAATTTGTTGTCAAATTTGAAATCATTAAAAACAAACAAACAGAAAAAACAGACTTTGGCACTTATAACAAGTGATCACATCAGTTTCTGCATTATATGCCATTAAAGTATCAGAGAAAATAAGGCAGGGCAGGGCAGATAATTCACATGAAATGTCAAGCCTTGTTTTCGCTAAAAAAATGGACTGTCCTCTACCCATTACGCAAACACGCCTATTCAAATACATTGCCACCTTTATCGCCTTAAAAATGAAAATTTTATGATGAAAAATTGTGATATTTCTGCTCAAAATATAGATTGTGGGCACTCGTTAGAACCGCCTCATCGAGGCGGTTCTGACGAGTACCCACAATCTATATTTGTATCTATATTTATATCTATATTTTATAGCAGAAATAAGAAAAATAAGGTATATCCCCGGAAACCCCAGTTTTACGATAAAAAAGTGGGGTTCAAGGGGGTCAAAATTATATAGGCGTGTTTTCGTGATGTGTAGCTTTTTCGGGGTCATTGGGTGAGGAAACACCTTGTCTTACAGTTATGAGCTGAAACTGACCACACATGAGTACTGGTAAACTGCTTAGAAGGACTAAGCCTGCCCAGGCAAAGTGGTGCGAGTTGGACCATCTGCAAAATTATATACTTTATTGGTTTCATTGTGTGGCAGGGCTTGAGATATCATTTCATCTCAGTGCCAGATAAAAGTCCTAGAAAATTGGAAGCAACATCTCCAAAATGACCTAAATAGTGTTGAGGGGGATGTAAAACATCAATTCAGACAAACAAAATTGTCCTTACAGCAGGTAAGCGTAGATGGGGGAATGTTGTTTCTCATCACGTGAACAAGTCCGTGAAATGAAACCCCGTTACACCCCACTTTATATAGGGAAAACTGGGGTTTATGGGGGTATACATTATTTTCCTTATTTCTGATCATAGACATAGGTTGTGGATACTCGTTAGAACCGCCTCAATGAGGCGGTTCTAACGAGCACCCACAACCTATGTTTGCAGTATAAATAAGAAAAATATCACAGATATTCATCAGAAAAGTAGCCATTTTGGAGATGTGAATAAATGCATTAAATCGCACGGGTATGT
Source organism: Lucinisca nassula (assembly GCA_963580285.1). NCBI lineage: Eukaryota > Metazoa > Mollusca > Bivalvia > Lucinida > Lucinidae > Lucinisca > Lucinisca nassula. Next base: position 12,386,410 of record OY757017.1, read on the forward strand.
TATCGTAATGTCAGTTTCTACACTTCCATTCCTTTTCCTTTCTCTCTCATGTCCCTCATTTTCATCTCCTCATCCCTGCCCATCCGAGCTTGGAGAAATAGGTTAGACTGCATGGTGCTTCCACGCAGAGCTGAAACTTACCACACATGAGTACTGATAAATCGCTTTAAGAAGGACTAAGCCTGACCAGGCAAAATGGTGTGAGCCAGGCCGGCTAATGCATATAAGACTTTTGCTTTCATTGGGCGGCAGGGCTTGAGAAGTCATTTCATATCAATGTTGGGTATATGTCCCACAAGATTGGAAGCAATGTCTCCAAAATGACCTAAATAGTGTTGATGGGGACATAAAACCTCAATTCAAACAAACAAAATCTTTTTCATCTTCACTACTGTCTCTTCTTTCTCTTTTCTCCTTTTCTCTGGGAGTCTACACAAAATGACCCACATGGGTTGACGTGACATTAAACTTTTGTCTGTGACATTAAACCCCTTGCACAGACAATCTTTAGCTTTATAAGCCAATAGACAGATTTCATTCAAATTTGCCTTATGGGAAAAATAAGATGACTTCTGACAGAATAAGAAGGGCTACTGTTTCTCACTATAAATTCAGCGGTTTTAACCTATTTTGTACCGGAGACCCCAAAAGGGGTACCCTGGCAAACAATGCAGGCCCAGATCAGACGCCACAGAATACGCTGTCTGATCAGGGCCTTCACTATTTGCAAAAAGTCCTACTATTTTCCAAATAATTTATAAAGTGAAACAACCTGTCACCCCTAAATTTCGAAATGGACTCCTGCCGTTTATAAAGAGGAAGATTCCATTTGGTACAAAACGGGTTAATAACATTTTAGACTGATACAGGTATCTAAAAATCTAAAGAATTCCCATTTAATTGCTTAATTTGGTGATACAGAATTACTTTATATCTATTTTATAATCGTAGGTGTCCCATAAAAGTCACGTTTGAAAGGTAGTGTAGATGCAGATAAGCTGCAGCAAAACAGAAAGTCTGATCTGGGTCTGACTTATAGGATAGGCTTATAGACTTAAAGTACATGAATTTTGCTGGACTTATCTTTATTGTTGTTTCTGTTTACACTATAGTTTTGACATATTTACCATAGGTATTCGGACAGACAGGCCTGAGCAAACATTGTGGACCCAGATGAGACGCTGCAGACTGCGATGCCTCATCAGGGTCTACACTGTTTGCCACTCATCCCTCTATTCTTAGACACAAAATCGGGCAGTAAATAATACTCGTTCAAATTTTAGAACCAATTATGGTAAGGAGTTGAGGTGTCCGAATATTTAGGGTATAGACAATATACCTTATAATCAACACACAATTGTCGTCTGCTTTGCCATCTGCTGGTTACCTTAACCCTTATCTTGCTGTTATCTTTGCAAACAGTGTAGATCCAGATCAGATGGCTTCTGAAGAAGCCATCTGATCAGGATCTACACTGTTTGGCATTCATTTTATGAATTTCTAGCAATAAATTACATCAAGTAATTTGATTGGATTTTAGAGAGAAATGGGTGTGGCTTAAATGAATATTCAGCAAGGCAAGGGTTAAAAGTCAATTTTTGCAAACTGAAAGTAAAAAAGAAGTAAATAACATCAAGTGGTTTGATTGGTTGATAGTCAAAACTGGGTGTGGCAAAATTAATTCATTCAGCAAAACTAGGCTTAGTCAGTTATTCAGTGATGATTAACCTTAACCCTTCTCTTGCTGAATAGTCACTTTAGCCACACCTATTTCTGACTTTGAACCAATCAGATTGCTTGATGTAATTTATTCCGACAAATTCATAAATTGAATGTTAAACAGTGTAGATCCTGATCAGATGGCTTCTTCAGAAGCCATCTGATCTGGATCTATACTGTTTCCAAAGATAGGGGTTTTCATGAACAGCAGGATAAGAGTTAACAGTCTGTTAACCACTGTCTCTAGAAGACGAAAAATTGATATTTTTTTATTTTTTCTCAGAAAACAGGACATGACATTTCATACAAATTATTTCCATAGGCTTAGTTATTCAGTGATGAAAGCTATTGCATGAAATGTCAAATCCATGACTTGACATCTCATGCAAATTATCTCCATAATTTGCATAAATGATCTCCATAGGAGATAATCTGCATGAAATGTCAAACCCAGGACTTGCAATCTCATGCAAATTATCTCCATAATTTGCATAAATGATCTCCACAGGAGATAATTTGCATGAAATGTCAAATCCTGTTTTCCGGGAAAATAAGAAAAAAATATTTCAAAATGTTGTCTGCAAAAAAAAAAAAAAAAAAAAATACCCAGCATACAGAGCATTAAAAACTAGTCCTGGGGCCAGTGCTTGAATGAACAGCCATAACAGGGTCTACACTTTCTTGAAATTGGAATTATCCAGGTTGGGGAGTGATTATTGGAGGATACAAGAATATTAAATTTTATGGTAGACGTGGTACAAAAAATTGTTGTGTTAAATGTTATTTTTGAAAAAAAAAGTTTTATAAAGATTGCTGTGTATCAAAAGTGTATATACCTCAGTGAATTGTGTTACCTACCCGTGAAATGAGTTTCGTGTATTTGTGTGAGATTCAATAAGGAAATGACTAAATAGAGCAAAAAATAATGATCTCTTTCAGTTGTTTAAAATTTCAATGGATCTGGCTTTAAATATTTAATTTATGTGACAAATACACACTGTGAGTTATATTTTAACCCTAAAGAGACTGAGAAAAACTACATCTGAAAATGACGTCTGCTGATGTCATCTGCTGAATTTTTGGCAAATGTTTTAAAAAAATATTTTTGCATACGGGCAAACAGTGTGGACTCAAATCAGACTGCTCCTAGAGGAGCAGTCTGATTTGGGTCTACTCTGTTTGCAAAAAATGACTTTTAAAGTAACCAGCAGACGACAAAGCAGACGACAATTGTCGTGATTGGCATTTATTGGGTTAAAGGAGATTTTTTTTTGTATTCTGGTTTGGAAATGGATAGACTGTGAAAGTACTAAATAACAAGTTTTTCTTTTTTAAAAAACAAATGTAAATTTTTCAAGGGACTGAGCAAAAGTGGTCTTAAACACCACTTTTGAACTGTCCCAAAGGTGGTCTCTGACCAGAGGACACGATAGGCAGAAAACACGAGGAAATAATAACAACAGCCTATCAAATAAGCTTTTTAAACCAGAATTAGTCCTACTTTTCTGTGGTCTTAATCGTGGAATTTCATTCTATTATCAGAGTTCTGCCCATTTGAAAATTGATTTAAACTTTTCATTTCTACAGCAGCTGAAACTTAAATTTATAGTTTGATCAAGATTTTTTTTTTTTTTTTTTTTGGTTTTGGTTTTACGGCCCTTTCAAGATTATTTCACTCATATCGAGCCGATCGTAAATCAGAGGTGGGCAAAACCAGAGTACCTGGAGAAAAACCACCTGACCTTCCGTTGCAGAACTTGGCGTCTCACATATGACCCGAGCGAGGCTCGAACCACAGTTTGATCAAGATATGGAGCAGTGGTATTATGTTGTTTCAAGAATACAGTTCCCCAAAATGTTAACAGAGTTATGCCCCTTTGAAAATTTCTGTGAACTTTTCATTTCTGGCCGACTCCTACAATTTACATCTGATAAAGCTGAAACTTTGTTCTGTTGTTACAGTCCACCAAATATTAGCAGTAATGGCCCTATGCGAACTCCTCCTACAGATTACATTAGATCAAGCTGAAACAGTGTAAAAAGTTACACCATGCTGTGGAGCAGCGCATACATGATTTTGAGGCTACAGTCCACCAAATATTAGCAGAGAATATTCTTGAAAACTTTTCATTTCCAGCTGATTCCTCCTATAGTTTCGGCCCCTGCCGATTGTGGCTTGAAGAAATAGATGTGCTGCATGATGCTTCCATGCAGAGCTGAATCCGGCCCGCACACTAGTACTGGTAAACCGCTTAAAGGATCTAAGCCTGTCCAGGAACCGCGGTGCGAGGCAGACCGTCCATGCTAATAAACCCTATTGGTTTCATTGGGTGACAGGGCTTTAGAAGTCATTTCATCTCAATGTCGGGTAAAAGTCCCACAAAATTGGAAGCAACGTCTCCAAAATGACCTTTACAGTGTTGACGGGGACGTTAAACCACAAATCAACCAACCAACCATTGTGGCTTGAAGAAATAGATGTGCTGCATGATGCTTCCATTCAGAGCTGAAACCCACCGCACACGAGTACTGGTAAACTGCTTAGAGGAACTAAGCCTGCCCAGACAAAGCAGTGCGAGTCCGAATGTCCATGCTTATAAACGCTATTGGTTTCATCGGGCGACTGGGCTTGAAATGTCATTTCATCTCAACGTCAGGTCAAAGTCCCACAAAATTGGAAGCAACGTCTCCAAAATGACCAATACAGTGTTGACAGGGATGTTACCTCAAATCAAACAAAACCTCCTTTAGTTTGCATCCCATCAAGCTGCAAGGTGATTTACAGTTGGACCCTGATATGAAGTAGCGCATTTTGTTTTGAGGTTACAATTGTCCTTTTGTCCATCTATAAACTTTTTTTTTGGCTAATCCCTTGTACTATTTGGGCCCCGTCAAGCGATTTTGGTACTTATCGCAAATGCGAGCAGGGAAGGTTCAGGCGAGCCTGCGCATCCGCGCAGTCTGGCCAGAACCTTCGTTGCTCGCCAATACAAGCAGTGAATCAAGAGGAACCTTCAGACAGAAAGTCATATCCCTGGCCCCTCTGAATGGCTGGGCATGCGCAGTTAAAATTTGTCATGACGGAGTGCTTGAAGACACAAATTCGCTTGGCGGGGCTCATTTGTCAGTGTATGAACTACATCAGATAACTTGCCATGGGCATATGATGCTCCACTTGTGGAGCTTTTGTTCTTATCAGTTTTCATCAGTGTGTGTACACACAATGAAAAAAATAAAAAAATTATAATTTATTGTGATAGAGTTTGCTATCATATTGTATGTTGATTTAAACTCAACAACAAGGAAGAAAATATGGTGACTTTATCATGTATGAGAAGTGGAAAAATGTACCATATGGCTCAGAGTTCAATATACAATAACACACCCGTGTGATGTGCATTCTTTCATATCTTTAAAATGGCTACTTTTTCCGATGAAAATCTGTGTATACTCTGAACATAGATTGTGGGTGCTCATTAGAACCACCTCATTGAGGCGGTTCTAACAAGTATCCACAACCTATGCAACGAGGTGGTTCTAACGAGCACCTACAACCTATGTCTTGGAGCAGAAATAAGCAAATTAATATACGTCTGAAATCCCCAGTTTCCTCTATATAAAGTTGGGTTTAGAGGGTATTCATTTCACGGACTTGTCAATATCATTTTCTATGCAAGTCCAACTTCAATGTACGTATTTGGAGAGGCTGACCCGAGCCATGGATGTCCCTGCAAACACTGATCAGACTAAGTTGATTTACTGAATAATCTGAATCTTATTTTTTTTTAAATGCCAGTCAAGTAATAGCAGACAACATTATCAAATATTTTTTTTTTTATTTTTTTTCTGAGAAAATTTAAGGCTTATTTTTTAAAAACATTCAAAGTGGATTGTGAAGTGATATGCGAATAAAGCAAATGGAAATGTGTGGTTTGATGATATGACAAAAACCTCTGCTTCATATAATTCTTTACTGTACCATAATGATCCTAAGTATTGGGACAGACAGGCCTAAGCAAGCAGTGCAGGCCCAGATCAGACTGAGCAGTCTGATCAGGGTCTACACTGTTTGCCATTCTGTCTGCATCTTTGGATACCTTCCTGGATCATGAAACACATTTGTTAAAATTTTAGGAGAATTACAGCAAGTCCTCAATGTGTTCAAATTTTTAGGATTTTTACGGTAATTCCCCTAAATACTGGAACACCTCTGAGCAGGATAGACTCTTCCATCTTATATATAGCAGGAGTCCATTTCAAAATTTAACCCTTCTCTTGCTGAATGTTCAGATTAGCCACACCCATTTCTGTCTATCAACCAATCAAATTACCTGATGTAATTTATGGCTACAAATTCATAAACTGAATGTCAAACAGTGTAGATCCTGATCAGATGGCTTCTTCAGAAGCCATCTGATCTGGATCTTCACTGTTTCCAAAGATAGGGGTTGTCGTGAACAGCATGATAAGAGTTAAGAGTCAAGTTATTTTTAGAAAATTATTTAGAAAATAGCTGAACTGTTTGTAAACAGTGCAGGACCAGATCTGGGCTTGCACTTACAGTTTCACACTGTACCATTTTGGGATTCCCCACATGAAATAGGGGTGGTTTGGTGAGGTTAACGTGATGTGTATCTTGTGTCACTGGGGTGTCCAACTGAAATTGGCTTACAGTTCTTTCTCCCCTGTCTCTCACTTTCATCTCTTGGCCGGCCTCAGTGGCTCAGTCGGATGCGCGTCTGACTGGTGATCAGGAGGTCGCGGGTTCGACTCCCGCCAGGGTCGGCAACATTCTTTGGTTGAGATTGATCATGAAATCTTTTCTACTGTCATTCTCTCCCTTCCGCTGATTCAAGAAGGACAGTTGTCAGTTTCTGGCGAAAGAATGTGCACTGTACTGGTTAACCGCTTACGTATAAGCCTGCCCAGGAAAGTGTTGATAGGTAAACTGACCGGCTCAAAAATGACCTAAATAGTGTTGACTGGGCCATAAAACTCCAATACAAACAAACAAACAAAACTTTCATCTCTTCTTCTTTCTCTTCTATGTCTTTTCTCCCTTTATCCAAGACAACACAAAATGACCCACAAGGGCTGACTTGCCATTAAAGACCAATCAATCAATCAATCAATCAATCAATCAATCAATCATATAAAATAGGTAATCAGTAGTTATCTTAAAATTTCTGCATGTCTTTATAGAAGTCTACATACTGTATCGCACATGCTCCAAATTAGCGCACACTCAAGCTATTTTTGGAAAGAAGCACAAGCGCACACTTTACAGTAACCTCCTCACGATTTTATGTTGAGTTTTGGTGCATTTTTGACCCAGACAGTCATATGTATATGTGGTGAACCCCTCTGCTGAATTATCTCATTACGAAAACACGCCTATATAATTTTGATCCCCTTCAACCCCACCTTTATATATAGTAAAACTGGGGTTTCCTGGGGTATTCCTGATTTTTCTTATTTCTGCTCTAAAATATAGATTGTGGGTACTCGTTAGAACCGCCTCATAGAGGCGGTTCTAACGAGTGCCCAGAATCTATATTTTGAGCAGAAATAAGAAAAAAATCACAATTTTTCATCTTAAAAATTTCATTTTTTCGGCGATAAAAGGTGGCAATGTAGTTGTATAGGCGTGTTTGCGTAATGGCAATGTTTTTCGTATTGAGTGTGTGCTTACTAGGTAGATTTTTCATCACGATTTTTTGATACAATTTTGAAAAAAAATAAGCATCGGTGCAGTAAATCTGGCAAATACATTATAAACAGACTGGTCCAATGTGGAGTAGGACAGACTCAAAATTGCCGTACAACTAATCAGGTTCTACACTGTTTGTCATTCTGTCAGCACCACTGTTGACAAATTTGTTTGAATTTTTTGGAATAATTTCGGTAATGTGTCCGAGGTGTGACAATTTTTAGATTACTTAGAGCATGTTGTGTTAATTAAATAATGCTGTCTGATTCACTGACATACATAATGCATAATTATGCTTGAAGATCAATGTGGCCTTATTTGAACTCTTCTGAATGGAAAGACAGTCTAGAAGTCTTTAGTGAATGTGAGAAAAGATAGCCCTGTGAACACCTGGATAGATATTTTGATAAGGAAAAATCTGTGTGTCAAGGATAAAATTTTGTTGAATGGAAAAGTCATTTTATAGGGTCGTTCTTCCTAAGGTTTAGCCTGTCTTGGATCACTGTGGCTTCAGCACCCTGTCTACAATAGTTACTGGTCTTTAACCCTTTTTGTACCAAATGGAATCTTCCTCTTTATATATATTAGGAGTCCATTTCAAAATTTAGGGGTGTCAGGTTGTGTTTTCTTCAAAATTGATTTGGAAAACTTTTCGCAAACAGTGATGGCCCTGATCAGACGCTGCATTCTGAGGCGTCTGATCTGGGCCTGCACTGTTTGCCAGGGTACATGTTTTGGGGTTTCTGGTACTAAATGGGTTAAAGGGGGCCCACCTATGTGGATGTGTTGCCCCTGTACCTGTATGTTAATCAAAACTCTGATGACGATGATGAAATCACAATACAAGAGCAAACAGCAAGTTTATTTTTTTTAATTGCCCATTTAGGCTTGAAGAGCTGAAACCGACTGCACATGTCTATTGAGTGCTGGTAATCCGCTTAGAGGATCTAAGCTTGCCCAGGTAAAGTGGTGCGAGTTGTCAACCCTTATTTTATCTGAATAATAATTAAGAAAAAAAAACATTTGAAAATGACAAGTGCTTATGTTGTGATTGGCATTTAAGCGTTAACCAATTGGGGCCAGTTGTTGAAAACTTATAATGTAATTAGTTAACGTATCGTTAAATCTTTGCTAATATTTTTGCTGAATAAATGTGAGCAGCTTTTGCATTCGCAAAAGCAGCTCACATTTTTTCAGCAAAAATACTAAAATTTTAGATATTGTACTTGCTAGAACAGTTAACAGTATGATCACTAAGGAGCTCGTTAAGCTAATGATGCTTTGAATATCTGGGCCCTGGTCGTCTTCTCTGTATAGGATGTTAGGTTGAGATTGTTGAGAAATTTATTTAGTAAGTTGCCAAACATTTTTGAAAACATTGAAGGCCCTGATCAGACACTACTTTCTGTGGCATCTGATCTGAGCCTTCCCTGTTCAGGACTTCATGTGTAGACCAGATTGAAAAGATTGAGTAAATAATAAAGAAAAGTACATTTTGGTTTTTGAATCTTAAAATCTGTTGCATATTTTTTTTTTTTTTTTTTTGTCCTGCACATGTAGACTTGACATGCAAATGACATGTTTATTGCAAAAATCCTAATTTACATATTCATACTTACAAAAGATGAAACATATGGTGAAATGTGTATTTGAAAGTATCTTTTATTTGAAGATAACGCCTCATGTTATTTGCAAATATTTGCAAGATTGATTGTCTGTTTTATAATTTTATGCAAAACTATCTGTGTAAGTTGCTGTAGTCAACCGGAAATATTTATCATTCTGCAAAGCTGTCATTGTCATTAGTTTTCGCGACTTTTCGGCTCCGAAAAAATTGGGGAAAATTTATACATTTTCTTGTTCTAATGCATAACACGCACCGAATTTTGATGCCATATTTTGGAATAAAAAAAGTGTGTTTTACACGCCGAAATACGATACTGTATTACCCCAAGTAATGGCACTTAGGCACGCCCCCGCCCATAGGGGTTTGAAGAAATATATGGGCTGCATGTTGCTTCCATACAGAGCTAAATCTGGCCCACACACTAGTACTGGTAAACCACTTAGAGGATCGAAGCCCATCCAGGAATGCGGTGAAAGGCGGACCGTCCATGCTAATAAACCCTATTGGTTTCATTGGGCGACAGGACTTGAGATGTCATTTCATCTCAATGTCGGGTAAAAGTCCCACAAAATCGAAAGCAACGTCTCCAAAATGACCTTTACATTTTGACGGGGACGTTAAACCTAAAATCAAACAAACAAATAAAATGGCACTTAGGCATTTCTTACAAGCCCAAGAAAGCCTATTAACCCTTGACCTGCTGAATATTTATATATGACACACCCACTACTGATTATCAACCAATCAGAATACTTGATGCAAATTATTGCAACAAATTCATGAGCTGAATGACAAACAATGAAGATCCTGATCAGATGGCTGATCTGGATCTTCATTGAAAGATAAGGCATATCCAGGCTCAGAAGGACAAGGGTTAACCCTTTTTGTACCAAATGGAATCTTCCTCCTTTTTAAAGCAGGAGTCCATTTCAAACTTTAGGGGTGCCAAGTTGTGTTTTCTTTAAAATCTATTTGTAAACTGGCTGAACATTTTGCTAACAGTATAGGCCCTGATCAGATGCCGTGACAAATTGTGGTAATTCTTCCAAATTGATTTGGAAAATGGCTGAACTTCCTGAAAATAGTGTAGGCCCGGATGAAACACCACATTCTGGGCCAGCACTGTTTGCCCTGGTACCTGTTTTGGGGTTTCTGGTACTGAATGGGTTAAGTGCACGACTGCCAAATGGAATATTCTTCCTTATATATAGCCGGAGTCCATTTCTAAATTTAGGGGTGACAGGTTGTGGTATCTTCAAAATTGATTTGGAAAATGGTTGAAATTCCTGCAAATAGTGTAGGCCCTGATATGACGCTGCTCTACGGCGTCATGAGATGCAGCTCTGCAGCGTCTCATCTGGGCCTGCACTGTTTGCCAAGGTACACCTTTTGGGGTTTCCGGTACAAAATGGGTGAAGCCAAATTTAGACAATGGAGCATGCATTTTGAAGTCGAATAAGTTCTAAACACACACACACATGAAAAAAAAGAGTTTAATGCTATCTGCTATTTCAATTTACTTGGTGCTGTAAGGTTTAAGATTCAGATCATCCTATACTTTTGCACAGTCTGATCAGCCTTTGCTGAGTGCCGTATGGATATTATGGCTCTGGTCAAACTCTTAACCCTATTTCAATACACAACTCTTCTCCCAAATTTTCCAATGTAAATTTTCAGCCATTTGTGTTGCATGATTTAAATTTTCACTATGGGTTCAGAGCAGAATGGCAAACAGTATAGATCATGATCAGCTGGCTTCAAAACAGGGTATAAATGGATTCAGCATGGTGAGGGTATAATAAAGCAAAACCTGTCTTAGTGGCGACCTCTATTAAGCAAGCAACCTGTCTTAAGCAAGCAGGTATCCAGTTCCAGAAAAAGGAAAATGCATTGAAATTCACCTGTGTTAAGCAAGCACCTGTCTTAAGCAAGCACTTTTTAATATCCCACAGGTGCTTGCTTAATACAGGTTGGACTGTATGTTGAACATAGTTTGGGCTGTGTCCATATCTTACAAATGGCTCTTCTCGAACATTATATCTTCCTTGTTGAGTTTAAATCAACATCCAATGTGATACACAAGATAAGATATGAAATGTCAAATCTTATTTTCTTTGATAAAATGATAAAAAAAAATATGATTGTCATCTGCTGAGGAAATTGTCATAGTGCTTTAAGGGTTAACAATTTCACAAACCTTATCCTAAGTATTCAGATGCCTCAACTCCTTACCATTCTAACAGTTGAACAAGTACAATCTTCTACTGAATGTTGTGTCTAAGAAAAGCGGGATGAGTGGAAAACGGTGTAGACCCTGATTACAACCCACATTCTGCGGTGTCTTATCTGGTCTACACTGTTTGCTATGCCAGTTTCAGTATAGCTCAGTTGGATTGGTCTACACTGTTTGCTAGGCCGGCCAAAGTATGGCTCACTCTGATCTGCATTTGACTGGTTACCAGGAGGACCTCGGCTTGATACCTGCCAGGGTTGGCAACATTAGATCGATCATGAAATCTTTTTTAAGGCCATTCTCTCCCTTTCATTGATTCAAGAAGGGCAGTTGTCAGTTTCTGGCGAAAGAATGCTCGCTGTACTGGTTAACCACTTATGTATAAGCCTACCCAGAAAAAATGTGAATAGGGAAACTGACCTGCTAAAAAATGACCTAAATAGTGTTCACTGGGCCGTTAAACTCCAATACAAACAAAGTTTTTTGGCACCTCAACTCCTTACCATACTTATTCTAAAATTTGAGCAAGTACTTAGAGAAACTTACATGAGTGTTCATGTATTATTGAATTTATTAAACGAGTTGAGGAAAAGGGATAAAATGCGAGGCGATTCAATTATACATGAGCACAAACGCAAGATTCTATTTATCATATGACATTTACAACGCATTTTATTGACGATTGTTTACAAAAAATGTCAATATTCCGCCATTAGTAAACGCGACATCGTTAAAGACACAGTTCATGTAATGTTACGGGACGTATATAACTTATTTGCATATTTAATCCACTAGTGGATTATCGAAAATAATACATGGCATTATTACACTCTCAGACGCGACGTCATATGATAAAATAGAATAGCCGGATGAGTGTCCAACAGTGTAGACCCTGACGAGTAGGGCTGACTATCGATGCCAATTTTGACTATCGTGATAGTATTGCTATCGTGGAAACTACTATCACGATACTATCACTATCGCGGCATACTATCACGATACTATCGTGATACTATCGGGTACACTTATAAATGATTCATAGATGTTAATATCACTCACATAAAATGGCTAAGAGTGACTGAACGAGTTAGGAAAATTGCAATGACCTAAAATTGTATGTTTATTGTGTGTTTCAATATCAGCATTAATTCCCTCGGGGCTATTCCAGAAAAAAACATGGGGAGACGGCTCTTTATATATATCCCCACCACCGCCAAAATATAGTTTGCTGCTTCCAGTATATATGCCTGTAAGTGATGGTTATCATAGCTTTAATACCATTGCAGTGGTTGAGATTTTCTGCTTGTGGAAACTGACAAATGCTGATCGTTCTTCGATTGTTTGATGTTTGCCGCCTGTGTTAAATTAATCTGTGGATTCAGTTAATTAGGTAACCCGATTATTACATAGTATTACGTAATCACAGCACGCTATTTTAGCACCTCTTTAAGGGCGACATGAATCTAACAAACTGCATTAAAACTTGAATTTACATTTTTTTTTTTTGAAGTTGCGGTAATGGTCAAATGTGACCGACGCAGTATAAGAAGATAGATAGAAGTTAACATCAAAAGCTAGACTATCAAAATAGAAGTAAAGCAATGATCAAGTCGTTTTTTTTTTCATTTAACAATATGTACAGGGCTCGACCTGGGCTCTCTGACTCTGTGGACATTAAGTCCTTGCACACAAGACAGCTAAGACAAGCAGCAATAGTAAAACAAAGTTTTCATGTAATGAAATTTGGCCGTTTTGAAATGCTATTTTTCTGGAATATCCCTCTATTATAATACAAAGACAACCAAAAATAAAATAAGAAAGACCCACGAAAAATAAAAACGCCAATTTGCCCCAGGTTGTCCAGTGTCCACCATCAAAACGTCCAGAATCACCTTAAGAAAGTATTTGATAGACGGAGACCTAAGGCCTCATGCTGCACGTTGTTTCCCCTACTCGATGACGACAGGAAAATAAAACTTTGTCTGCTTAAATATTCCCCCAAGAATTCAATCCCAATCGGTCCGGCCAGCTGAATGATGACATCATCATTGATGCATTTGTGCATACTTACCGACTAATCTGAGTCTATCATGTACTCGCATGCACATTCTGTGCATTTTTCGAGAAACATTTCTAATGAGACCACAAAAGGGCGGTTTAACAGTCTGGTCCTTATACGCAAAAAGAGTCACATATACAACAAGTTAAACTGCATTATACCGTCAACTATTATACATTTATTTACCTATGGGAATGAGTCAGCACACAGCAAAAACAAACATTTCTTAAAACAAAAGATCAGCTTGTGCATCTTGCAAATGTCTTCGAAACTGAACAGGGAAATGACGTTTGCTATAATACGCAAGGATAATACAAATAGCAAACATTTATATATGACTGCGCAGGCTGATCTGAGCCTTCACATGTAGCACAGGTTTCACTGTCATGTTTTCAAAAAGTTGCATGCAACAAACGCGTGATCAAACTATCATTGACGTTTTGTTATTGAAAAACGCGGGAAAATTTCTGACTGCCTCAACTGCACGTGCAAAAATGACGGCGGGAAATTCATCGCCGCGAGATATTCACCACACGGCAAAAAACTATGATACACATGTGTGACCAGCGAAGACTCAGATCATCATGCACATATGTGAAGGCTTATCAGTCTGTCCTGATTACAGCTGAATGGATATCCTAAGCAAAAATATGTGCGTAATTACACAACAGTACAGGTATATTTTCAAAGTATATTCAAGAAAAAAAAACAATCGAAACTATCGATAGTTGAGTCAACTATCGGCGATAGATATCGATAGTCCAAAGTACTATCGCTGCATTGCTATCGAGGCAGTCCCTATCGCGATGCATCGAACTATCGATGCATCGTTACACCCTTACGACGAGATGCTGCATATTGCTTGGTCTACAATGTTTGCTAAGGCCTGTGTGTCAGTAAATACAGTAACATTGAGTAAGTGGTGTGTCATTATCAATCTGTGGTGGTTGCCAATTCTTCTTGGTATATGGTACATATGATTTTCTAGTTTTGTTTCGACTAGTAATTGTATTGAAACTTCACTGACTCCCAACTCTGGTTGCTCATTTACTTTGTCTATTCTAACTCGAACACATTCTCGAGTCGCTAGAGAACTATTCTCTCATAATTCCAAATTACCTACAAGTAATTGCGGACAATCTACGGAGTTTCTTTTAGTTTAACTTGAAAGTGTTAGGGTTGGTTGGGTGAAGTGTTGTGTATCTTACCAACAGTTACTGATATTAACTTACAGTTGGGCAAGGCCTAGCAGCTGTCCTTGCAGCAGGTTTTGTTTGATTCGAGGTTTAACGTCCCCGTCAACACTGTAAAGGTCATTTTGGAGACGTTGCTTCCGATTTTGTGGGACTTTTACCCAACATTGAGATGAAATGACATCTCAAGCCCTGTCGACCAATGAGGTCCGCCTCGCACCGCGGTTCCTGGACAGGCTTAGATCCTCTAAGCGGTTTACCAGTACTAGTGTGTGGGCCGGATTCAGCTCTGCGTGGAAGCATCATACAGCCCATATATTTCTTCAAGTCCCTATGGCCTAGCTGCTGTCCTTGCAGCAGGTACTGAAGGGTAAATGTTATTCTTCTGTTTCTACTCTATCTTTCATTTTCTTCTTTCTTCCCATTATCCCTCTCTTTCAGTGTAGAGTTTTGTGTTGTCATTGGGTTATATCCATGGTAATGCTTCAACTGCTACATAAATTCCTGGAGCAGACGACAATTTGATTTCTTAAAAAATATTTTTCATGGTAATTAACTCATTTTGTACCAGAAACTCCAATCTGCCCCCGCCCACAGGGCCTTGAAGAAATATATGGGCTACATGATGCTTCCACGCAGAGCTGAATCCGGCTCGCACACTAGTACCGGTAAACCGCTAGAGGATCTAAGCCTGTCCAGGAACCGCAGTGTGAGGCGGACCGTCCATGCTAATAAACCCTATTGGTTTCATTGGGTGACAGGGCCTGAGAAGTAATTTCATCTCAATGTCGGGCAAAAGTCCCACAAAATTGGAAGCAACGTCTCCAAAATGACCTTTACAGTGTTGATGGGGACGTTAAACCTTAAATCAAACAAACAAAACCATAAACTCCAAAACATGTACCCTAGCAAACAGTGCATGCGCAAATCACACGCCGTAGAATGCAGCGGCTGATCAGGGCCTACACTTTTTGCCAAAATTTTAGCCATTTTCCTAATAAATTTTGAAGAAAACACTACCTGCCACCCCTGAATTTTGAAATGGACTCCTGCCTTATATAAGGTGGAAGATTCCATATGGTACAAAAAGGGTTAAGGCATGAGATTACATGTGAATAGTCTCCAGACAATTCACATGTAATGTCAAGCCTCTTTTCACTGAAAAATACACCTTGAAAATTCGGTCTTCTAGTCCTGCTTTGCAGTCGAAGGGTTAATTGGGCTTGTCTTCACTCAGTAACTGTCAGACCAGGAAGAGAAAGAGTAAGATTTTGAAATGCACCATAAACTAATCTTAAATCAGTAAACAAAGAAATACTGTGTGGACAATTTATTTAAAAGAAAAGGGCATTGACAGTGTGTGACAAAACAAAGTTGTTGTTTATTAGGTATATTTCTGATTGAAATGACATGTATTTTGTCCTGCTGAGCCTGGATGTGTCTTATCTTTCAAACAATGAAGATCCAGATCAGATGGCTTCTAAAGAAGCCATCTGATCAGGATCTTCATTGTTTGTCATAATCAGCTCATGAATTTGTTGCAATAATTTGCATCAAGTAATCTGATTGGTTGATAATCAGTAGTGGGTGTGGCAGATTAAAATATTCAGCAGGACAAGATTTAAAGGTTCCTGGATTTTACCAGTTCCTGGATTTTACGCTGTATCTGTTGATGGATTCTGTTCCTGGATGAGGAGAGTGTGACATCTTGTATATGTCTCGTTATTTAGAGTGGGCAGAAAACTGTTGTGCTGTGAATATTTCTAAATCAGGCCTGTGGAATTAAATTTCGAGAACGGAGTAACTGTAGTCATTGAGAGAATATTGAAGTTCTGGGTCCAAGGTTACAATTGTTTTTTCATGCTCCGCTCAGTTCAGTATAAATTTTGTCTTGCTCATACATAATAAAATACCAACAGTTTTTGTGCCCCCGCCCACCCGGGACTGGAGAAATAGATTGGGGTGCATGGTGCTTCTGTGCAGAGCTGAAACTGACAGAGTATTAAAGTACTGGTAATTATTCCACTTAGAAGGTCAAAGCCTGCTGGCCAGGTAAATTGGTGCAAGTCAGGCCACCCCTTAACCTTTACCCTGCTGTAGGCGACAAGCCATATCTTTGCAAACAGTGTAGATCCAGATCAGATGGCTTCTGAAGAAGCCATCTGATCAGGATCTACACAGTTTGACATTCATTTTATGAATATGTAGAAATAAGCTGCATCAAGTAATCTGATTTGTTCAAAGTCAGAAATGAGTGTGGCTTAATTGAATATTCAGCAGGTTAAAGGTTGATCCCTAGCAGTTATTTTGGGCATAGGTCTAGAGGTCCTCTTTTCATCTAAAGGCTGGTAAGTCCAACAAACATCTCCACAACAGCTGAAAAGGTGTTGATTGGGACATAAAGCCTCAGCACATTTTACAGTATTTAACCTTTCTATTCAGATACCCCAGCCAAGACCATACTTGTTCTTGTTTGTTTGTTGTTTGAATTGAGCTTTTACATCCCCGATAACACTATTTAGGTCATTTTGGAGACATTGCTTCCAATTCTGTGGGACTTTTACAAGCCACTGAGATGAAATGACATCTCAAGCCCTGCTGCCAAAACAAACCAAAAAGGGTTTAAATGTAGAGATGGTCTGACTCGCACCACTTTGCCTGGGCAGGCTTAGACCCTCTAAGCAATTACCAGTACTCGTGTGCTCTGCATGTAAGCATCATGCAGCCCAATCTATTTCTCCCAGCCAGGATGGGCGGTGGCCCCATACTTGTTCTGAAATTTGAACAAGTACAACTCTTACTAATACAGTAAATACATTTTTATTTATGAGCTGGACAAATACTATTTCTATTGATCTTAGCATGGTAAAATACATGTACCGTATTCAACCTATTTACCGCACATGCTCCTATAAGCGCACACCCAAGCTTTTTCTGGAAAAAATACACAAGTGCAAACTTTACAGTAACCTCCCAACAAATTCATATTGAGTTTTGCTGCATCTTTGACCGGGACAATCATATGTATATGTGGTGAACCCCTATGCTGAAATTCAACTCTATAAAATAATCATATCAGAAGCTTATTTTTTCGTATTTTTTTCGTATTGAGTGTGCGCTTATTAGGTAAATTTTTCACCAAATATTTTCATACAATTTTGTAAAAACTAAGCACACGTTGCAGTAAATAGGTCGAATACGGTACCTTCTTTTCTGGTAGTTTCAAACTTTTGGGCAGATACAATTTCATGCTCAAGTGATCTGAGTATGAAAAACTTATTTAAAACCTTGTGGCACGTTTTTGGAGTGGGACCGGTATGATGCAATGTCTGTGGTCGAAGTTAAAAGGACTGCAGAATAAAGTGAACGTCGAAGAAGCAAGCTTCACCAGTTACATCTCTGAAGAAGGTAATGAAATTTTCTTAACCCTTATCCTGCTGAATAAATTAATTTAGCCATACCCATTTCTAACTCTCAGCCAATCAGCCACATCTCTCAGCCAATCAAATTAAATAATATACTCATAACATATTCATTCAATTTACAAACAGAATGACAAACAATGTAGATCCAGATCAGATGGCTTAGAAGCCATCTGATCTGGATCTGCATTGTTTGCAAAGGGTGTTCACGAACAGTATAACAAGGGTTTATGCGTTGTATTTCTCAAGATTTAATCTAAATCTCCCTGGTGTAGTGGTTAACAACAAGCAGTGAGGGCTTCTCCAGATTTTTGGAAAAGTCTTTAAACTCTTGAGGTCCGGCCCACGCCCATTGGGGCTTGAAGAAATAAATGGGCTGCATAATGCTTCCTCGCAGAGCCAGATCTGACTGCACATGAATACTGGTAAACTGCTTAGAGAAACTAAGCCTACCCAGGCAAAGCAATGCGAGTTGGACCGTCTATGCTTATAAACCCTATTGGTTTCATTGGGCGACAGGACTTGAGATGTCAGTTCATCTCTATGTCGGGTAAAAGTCCCACAAAATTGGAAGCAACGTCTCCAAAATGACCTATATAGTGCTGACGGGGACATAAAACATCAAATCAAACTAACAAACAAACAAAACTCTGAGGTCCCGTCTTCATATGACCATAGTTGTTGTTAGGACATAAAGCTCAGACAAAGAAACAGAACAATTTAACCCATTTTCAGCTAAATAGAATATTCTCTAGGTGGAAGTAGCCAAGGTGAACGAGTCGTCCATGTTTGGGTTATGAAAGTTTTCGCTGTATTTAGATCTCCCTGGGATAGATCTATGGTAAAATTTCAAAAGTGACTTCCTGGACACCTCAAATCCTTACCATACTTGTTCTAAAATTTGAACAAGTACAATTTCCTGATATTGTGTTTAACCCTCATCTTGCTGAATATTCATATAAGCCACACCCATATCTGTCTATCAACCAATCAAATTACTTTATGTAACTTATTGCTACAAATTCATAAACTGAATGCCAAACAGTGTAGATCCTGATCAGATGGCTTCTTCAGAAGCCATCTGATCTGGATTTACACTGTTTCCAAAGATAGGGGTTGTCGTGAAAAGCTAGACAAGGGTTAAGAATAGCCGGATGAGAGGCAAACAGTGTAGACCCAGATGAGATGCTGCATTCTTGGGCATCTCAGAACGTGGCATCTCTTCTGGGTCTACTCTGTTTGCTTAGGCCTGTCTGTCTGAATACATACAGTAAATATGGTAGCAACAGTCTTGAAATTTTAGGAAAATTTGTTGTCCCTGGTGCTCATTTAGTTTTGTCCAATAAGGAAGAATGGTAGGCTAGCTATCATATTCAACATACTGTCACGTTCTTTTGCATTTGTGATGTTGTTATATTAATTGACAACATATTTGCTACTGTTCAATTAGTCATTTTCTTATGATTCTTTTTAACCCTTTTTGTACCACCTTATATATGACAGGAGTCCATTTCAAAATTTAGGGGTGACCGGTTGTGTTCTCATCAAAATTAATTTGGAAAATGAGTGTACTTTTAGCAAACAGTGGAGGCCCTGATCAGACGCCGTGTTCTGCGGTGTCTGATCTGGGCCTGCACTGTTTGCCACAGTACCCGTTTAGGGGTTTCCAGTCTGAAATGGGTTAAGGGGGATGGATACAACTCGCATATGTATATAGTTTCTGACATTTTATTACAATGGAGACAACTGAATTTCCATAAAACTTTACACCTTTTAAAAGGGTCTTCTCTTGAAGGAAAGAGCAAATTCAAAATAGACCCCTGTTGGTAAGGGAGACAAAAATGTTTTTGGCAGACCCACCCATCGAGGCTTGAAGAAATAGATGGGCTGCATGATGCTTCCACGCAGACCTGTAACCGACAGCACATGAGTACTGGTAAACCACTCTGCCTAGGCAAAGTGGTACGAGTGTGACCATCCATGCTTATAAACCCTATTGGTTTCATTAGGTATTTGTGCTTGAGATGTCATTTCATCTCAATGTTGGGTAAAAGTCGCACAAAATTGGAAGCAACGTCTCTAAAATTACCTGTCGAGTTTTGACAGGGATGTTAAACCTCAAATCAAACACAAACTATCATTCGGTTGGTATTTTTAGCTCACCTGACCGAAGGTCATGGTGAGCTTTTGTGACCGTAAGATGTCCGGCGTCGTCGTGCGTCGTCCGTCGTCCGTCGTCCGTCGTGCGTAAACTTTTTCTTGTGAACAAACTAGAGGCCACAGTTTTGGTCCAATCATCATCAAACTTGCTCAGAATGATCATCATGACAATATCTCGGTCAAGTTCGAATATGGGTCATGTCGGGTGAAAAAGTAGGTCAGTAGGTCAAATCATAGAAAAACCTTGTGAACACTCTAGAGGGCACAGTTTTGGTCCAATCATCATCAAACTTGCTCAGAATGATCATTGTGACAATATTTTAGTGAAGTTTGAATATGGATCATGTCGGCTTAAAAAGTAGGTCAGCGGGTCAAATCATAGAAAAACCTTGTGAACACCCTAGAGGCCACAATTTTGGTCCAATCATAATCAAACTTGCTCAGAATGATCATCATGACAATATCTTGGTCAAGTTCGAATATGGGTCATGTCCGGTCAAAAAGTAGGTCAGTAGGTCAAATCATAGAAAAACCTTGTGAACACTCTGAAGGCCACTGTTTTGGTCCAATTATCATGAAACTTGCTCAGAATGACCATTGTGACAATATTTCAGTCCAGTTCGAATATGGGTCATATCGGGTTAAAAAGTAGGTCAGCGGGTCAAATCATATAAAAACCTTGTGAACACCCTAGGGGCCACAATTTTGGTCCAATCATAATCAAACTTGCTCAGAATGATCATCATGACAATATCTCGGTCAAGTTTGAATATGGGTCATGTCCGGTTGAAAAGTAGGTCAGTAGGTCAAATCATAGAAAAACCTTGTGAATACTCAGGAGGCCACAAGTTTGGTTAAATCATTAATCTTGCTCAGAATGGTCATTGTGACAATATCTTGGCTAAGTTTGAATAAAGGTCTTTTCGGGTCAAAAAGTAGGTCAGTAGGTCAAATTAAAGAAAAAACTTGTGAACACTCTAGTTTTACATAGACTTATATAGGGAAAATCTTTAAAAATCCTTTTCTCTGAAACCACAAGGCCTAGGTCTTTTATATTTGGTATGAAGCTTCATCTAAAAGACCCCTGACAAGATTATTCAAATGATAGTGCTGAGGCCAAAAATGTCCCCGCCCCCGGGCCCTTTGGTTTTACATAGGCTTATATAGGGAAAATCTTTAAAAATCTTCTGCTCTGAAGCTGCAAGGCCCAGGACTTTGATATTTGGTATTAAGCTTTATCTAGTGGACCCCTACCAAGATTGTTCAAATTATAGTGCTGGGGCAAAAAATGCCCCCGTTCCGGGGCCCTTTGGTTTTACATGGCCTTATATAGGGAAAATCTTTAAAAATCTTCTTCTCTGAAACCGCAAGGTCCAGGACTTTGATATTTAGAATGAAGCTTCATCCATTGGACCTCTACCAAGATTGTTCAAATTATCGCCCTTGGGCCAAAAATGCCCCCACTCAGGGGCCCTTTGTTTTTACATAGACTTATATAGGGAAAATCTTTAAAAATCCTTTTCTCTGAAACCACAAGGCCTAGGTCTTTTATATTTGGTATGAAGCTTCATCTAAAAGACCCCTAACAAGATTATTCAAATGATAGTGCTGAGGCCAAAAATGTCCCCACCCCCGGGCCCTTTGGTTTTACATAGGCTTATATAGGGAAAATCTTTAAAAATCTTCTGCTCTGAAACTGCAAGGCCCAGGACTTTGATATTTGGTATTAAGCTTTATCTAGTGGACCCCTACCAAGATTGTTCAAATTATAGTGCTGGGGCAAAAAAAGCCTCCACCTGGGGCCCTTTGGTTTTACATAGGCTTATATAGGGAAAATCTTTAAAAATCTTCTTCTCTGAAACCGCAAGGCCCAGGACTTTGATATTTTGTATGAAGCTTCATCTAGTGGACCCCTACCAAGATTGTTCAAATTATAGCCCTTGGGCCAAAAATCCCCCTGCTCAGGGGCCCTTTGGTTTTACATAGACTTATATAGGGAAAATCTTTAAAAATCTTCTTCTCTGAAACCGCAAGGTCCAGGACTTTGATATTTAGAATGAAGCTTCATCCAATGGACCTCTACCAAGATTGTTCAAACTATCGCCCTTGGGCCAAAAATGCCCCCGCTCAGGGGCCCTTTGTTTTTACATAGACTTATATAGGGAAAATCTTTAAAAATCCTTTTCTCTGAAACCACAAGGCCTAGGTCTTTTATATTTGGTATGAAGCTTCATCTAAAAGACCCCTAACAAGATTATTCAAATGATAGTGCTGAGGCCAAAAATGTCCCCGCCGCCGGGCCCTTTGGTTTTACATAGGCTTATATAGGGAAAATCTTTAAAAATCTTCTGCTCTGAAACTGCAAGGCCCAGGACTTTGATATTTGGAATTAAGCTTTATCTAGTGGACCCCTACCAAGATTGTTCAAATTATAGTGCTGGGGCAAAAAAAGCCTCCGACTGGGACCCTTTGGTTTTACATGGCCTTATATAGGGAAAATCTTTAAAAATCTTCTTCTCTGAAACCGCAAGGCCCAGGACTTTGATATTTTGTATGAAGCTTCATCTAGTGGACCCCTACCAAGATTGTTCAAATTATAGCCCTTGGGGCAAAAATGCCCCCGCTCAGGGGCCCTTTGGTTTTACATAGACTTATATAGGGAAAATCTTTAAAAATCTTCTTCTCTGAAACCACAAGGCCTAGGTCTTTTATATTTGGTATGAAGCTTCTTCTAAAGGACCCCTACCAAGATGATTCAAATTATAGTGCTGGGGCCAAAAGTGGCCCCGTCCCGGGGCCCTTTGGTTTTACATAGACTTATATAGGGATAATCTTTAAAAATCTTCTCTGAAACCACAAGGCCCAGGACTTTGAAATTTGGTATGAAGTTGCATCTAATGGACCTCTACCAAGATTGTTAAAATTATAGCCCTGGGGCCAAAAATGCCCCCACTCTGGGGCCCTATGGTTTTACATAGACTTACATGGGGAAAATCTTCAAAAATCTTCTTCTCTGAAACCACAAGGCCTGGGTCTTTGATATTTGGTATGAAGCTGCATCTAGTGGACCTCTATCAAAATTATTCAAATTATAGCCCTGGTACCAAAAATGTCCCCGCTCCGGGGCCCTTTGGTTTTGCATAGACTTATATAGGGAAATCTTTAAAAATCTTCTCTGAAACTGCAAGGCCAAGGCCTTTGATATTTAGTATGGAGCTTTATCTAGTGGACCTCTACCAAGATTGTTCAAATTATAGCCCTGGGGCCACAAATGCCCCCACCCCGGGCCGGGGCCCTTTGTTTTTACATAGATTTATATAGCCCTGGGGCCATTTGGTTTTGCATAGGCTTATGTAGGGAATATCTTTAAAAAAAATCTTCTTCTCTGAAACTGCAAGGCCCAGGTCTTTGAAATTTGATGTGTAGCTTTATCTAGTGGACCTTTGCCAAGATTGTTCTAATTATAGCCTTTGTTGATGTTTGGTATGAAGCTTCACCTTTAAGACCTCCCTCAACATTATGCACATTAAAACCCTGGGGCCAATAATGGCCCTCTCTGGGGCCCACTTGTTTCGACTTTTTGCCAGGTTTGGAAGCCTCTGGTCCTGTTCCAGTATCTCTTAGAGGATTGATATGCATGTTGCAAACAGTTGTTGGAATACCCTATTCAAAAACACCCTTATCAAAAGTATGGTTGAATATGGGAAAGAATGAGGGTCGTTCAAAAAGTTTTTGGCAGCAATTACGCAAAAATACGCTATGGTAGTGGAAAGGATATGGTGAAGTTATTTAGAACAGCGGAACTAGCCGTTTTAAACTTGAAATCTTTATTTTTCGACATATTTTGTTGAAATATGAGGAAATCGGGGCAATTTACAGGGATTTTCACTTTTTCACCATATCCTTAGGACTGCCGGGCATTTTTGAAACCATGACTAAAATGGGGGTAGGGGAGAACATTTCGCCCTAGAACCCGATCTTTTGGTTCATTTAGTCTTGTCTAGCCCGTTTTCAATAGAAGACAAAATGTACTGTTCGGTATGTGAAAACAAACTTTCTGATGACGTCATAGGTCATGGCGCAGGGGTCACGCTATGCTAAAACATGCTCACGGACTTCTTTTTTTTTTTTTTTTTTTTTTTTTTGCGTTTTTCTCAACCTAATTTTCCTCTCGTTTTCTATCATTTTACCTTATGTACGTTTCACTCTTTTGTACCTATTCTCGACATGTCTTTGTTTTGGCCGCACTTGTTTCGTACAGACAGCACGCCGTCTCAAAGAACATGGGGCAGAATGGCAATTTCAGAGGCTAATTTTTTCGACTTTTTGCCAGGTTTGGAAGCCTCTGGTCCTGTTCCAGTATCTCTTAGAGGATTGATATGCATGTTGCAAACAGTTGTTGGAATACCCTATTCAAAAACACCCTTATCAAAAGTATGGTTGAATATGGGAAAGAATGAGGGTCGTTCAAAAAGTTTTTGGCAGCAATTACGCAAAAATACGCTATGGTAGTGGAAAGGATATAGGGAAAACCTTTGAAAATCTTCTTATCTGAAACCAGAAGGCTCAGGTCTTTGACATTTGGTTTGAAGCTTCATCTTGTGGACCTCTAACAAGATATTTCATATTTTAGCCCTGGGACCCGGGTCCGACTGGTTTTACATAGACTTATATATGGAAAACTTTTAAAAATCTTCTTGTCTGAAGTCACAAGGCCAAGGTCTTTGATATTTGGTATGAAGTTTCATCTAGTGGACCTCTAGCAACATTGTTCAAATTATAGCCCTGGGGCCAAATATGGGCCCATACTAGGGCCCACTTGTTTTACATAGACTTATAATGGGAAAACCTTTGAAAATCTTCTTGTCTGAAGCCAGAAAGGTCAAGGTCATTGGTTTTTGGTATGAAGCTTCACCTTTTAGACCTCCCTCAAGATTATGTGTTTGGAGCAGAAATATGAAAAATACTGGATTTTTTAACAGAAAATTTTAAAATATATTTTTATGCTTTTGCTCATTTGCGTTGATTGTTCGGTAAGCAATGATAAGTATAGACTGCCATTGACAAATCATCTATTTTTTAACCCACTGTTTACTGGTGGACTCTTCCATTGTTATATGTTGGATAAGTCCATTTGTCATTTAAGGGTTATCAGTCCTATTTTTCATTTTTATTCCATTGTTGACAGAAATCCTGTGAGCAAACCATGTAGACCCTGATTAGACGCCATGTTCTGCAGCATCTAATCTGGGCCTGCACAATTTGCCAGGCTACCCCTTTTAGGGATTTCCCACCTAGAATGGGTTAAACAGAGTATGCTAATTTATTTGTATGCAGATGACTGATGTGCCATTAACCCTTTTTGTACCAAATGGAATCATCCTCCTTATATATACTAGGAGTCCATTTCAAAATATAGGGGTGTCAGGTTGTGCTTTCTTCAAAATTGATTTGGAAAATGGCTGACCTTTTTGCAGACAGTGGAGGCCCTGATCAGACGCCGCGTTCTGCAGCGTCTGATCTGGGCCTGCACTGTTTGCCCTGGCACCCGTTTTGGCGTTTCTGGCACTAAATGGGTTAATAAATTCTTACTGACATTGATCATATTGATAGTACCACTCTCATCTGTTTTAACTCATCCTGCTGAATAAATTAATTTTGCCACGCCCCTTCTGATTTAATACATAATCATGTATAATGTATTTGTTCAGTTCACAATCTGCATGACCAACAGTGTAGATCCTGATCAGATGGCTTCTAAAGAAGTCATTTGAATTGAATCTACACTGTTTGCTAAAAGTTGTAGTGTTCATCAGGATAAGTGTTAAATGGAAAGGGGAGGGGAATTAACCCTTTTTGTATCTTCTTCCTTATATATACCTGGGGCCAGTTGTTCAAAGCATCGTTGGCTTAACGAACTCATTAGTGGTCATATTGTTAACTGTTCTAGCAAGTTTAATATTTAATTTTTTGGTATTTTTGCTGAAAAAAATGTGAGCAGCTTTTGCATCTGCAAAAGCTGCTCACATTTTTTTCAGCAAAAATATTAGCGTATTTGCCATAATAAATGATCAAAGTTTTAACAATACGTTAACTAACGATGTTGTTAGTTTTGAACAACTGGGCCCAGGAGTCCTGATCAGATGCCCATTTTGGGGTTTCTGATACTAAATAGGTTAAAACATATTAAAAAAAAAATGTCTTGCATATCATAAGAATATGTTTAATTAATGGATTTTCTTACATGCTTTTCAATGAATGATAGAGATTTATCAGTGAAATATAAATCAATATTCAGTGAAAATACGATTTTTTATTTTTCACTGTTTGGGACTACTTTTTTCTTCAAATCTTACTTTAATTTCAATTTTATCTTTGTCAGATAACTGAACAATACTGAAATGTGTTCTAATTGACGCATAGCCCGTTCATGTGTGACGGGGACGTTACTGACGTCATTTATGACGCTGACGTCACGTCTTTTGTCGCGCGACGTTAGACTTGCCAGCAACTTCTTTGGAAAACTACTCTCTCAATTATTTCATTAATCATTCATAATAATACCATCTCAGGCCATTTCTCAGGTGCAAACTTACACCCAATAGTATACCCACTAAACACGATGGACACCACTAAATTGACGCGAAACGAACAGGAACAAAGATAATTTTCTCCGAATGTGAGCGACACCATTAAAGACGCTAAATATTGCCTTTTGAAGCATGTAAGAAACAGAAAATTTGATTTTTTCAGTGCAAGATCAAATTTTATTTCACTCATGAACACCAAAACTGCTATTTTCACTCGTGGCTACGCCACTTGTGAAAATAACAGTTTTGGTGTTCATTCGATGAAATAAAATTCGATCTTACACTGAAAAAATCAAATATCCTCTATATCCTTTGCAAGCAAGGAATACAGTTACACCACACAACTGAAAATAAGGGAGGCAATTCTAACAAGCACCCACAACATATATTTTTATGGAAACATTAGAAAAAAATATCCCTTATTTATTCTAACATCAACATATTTTCTGGCGAGGGCATCCATGTCCTATGGACACATTTCTAGTTCATTTTTATTTCATTTTTTTTTTTAAAGAAAATCCTGTAAGCAAATAGTGCAGATCCTGATCAGAGGCCATGTTCTAGGGCATCTAATCTGGGCCTGCGCTGTTTGCCAGGCTACCCTCTCTAATAACACGATTTCTTATGGAGAATGGGAACATCTGTCAAATTTTACCTGCCATTTTTCAAAGGGAAACAACTTTAGGGACTTCCTGTTTACTTTTCTATAAGCCATGTCCCACTGACAAATGGGCCTACTCTTAAAGGAAAGAATTTGCTCCTCATGAACCCTATTGACATAGGAGACAAAAAATACTTTTGCAGGAGTTGACTCCTCTAAAGGTGTATCCATTCCCCTTAAGGGATAAATTTCCTTATTTCTTAAAAGCATGAGTTTTTGGTACTGATATTTGTTTCATGAAGAAATAGTAAAAATCATTGTAAATTATTCGCATTTCTCTTTCCAATCAAGTTACATGTAAGTTTACTTAGTCACAAACCTTTCAGGAAAATGTTACAAAACCACTGGTATATGTAATTAAATTTATACACAAAATGTAGTTAATAGTGAATTAGTACATATAATCCACAAAACAATATTGTTTTGCCATTCTTGTATAGTTTACCATTTTTTTATATGATTAGATAAGTTTATATTTTTGCACATTCTTGTTTGTAAATTTCCATAACTATATTTAATCCTTAAACTGCCAATCATGAAATTTTTAGACATTAATTTGAAATAATACTGTCTTATTTTGCAGAGAAAAGGCTTGACATTTCATGTGAATTGTCTGCCCAGCAGACAATTCACATGAAATGTCAAGCCTTATTTTCACTGAAAAATATGGGCAGACAATTCACATGAAATGGCAAGCCTAATTTTCCCTGAAAAATAGTTTTATTTTTCAGTGAAAATAAGACGACATTACATGTGAATCATCTGCTGGGATTTTTCAGTCAAAATAAGACTTGACATTACATGTGAATCATCTGCTGGGATTTTTCAGTCAAAATAAGACTTGACATTACATGTGAATCATCTGCTGGGATTTTTCAGTCAAAATAAGACTTGACATTACATGTGCATCATCTGCTTGGCAGATGATTCACATGAAATGTCAAGCCTTATTTTCTCTGAAAAATAATTTAGAAAATACAATTGCCATCTCTTCTAAAATTTCTGTGATGCTTTAAGGGTAAACATTTGTTGGTATAAACAACTAATGTACAGATATACTGATAGCTTTATTTTTTATGACATTTGCTTGTGATTTTTTGTGTTTATGTATGATATCCTAAAATGAAGACAGGCCTCCTTGGCCTAGTGGACTAGTCTCTTGACTCCGTATCATTAGGTCTCTCACCGCTCTGGGTTCAAGCCTCACTCAGGTCATGTGAGACTATAAGAATCTAACATGGGTGTGAGGGATGGATGGAAAAATCCATCCCAAGGGTCACTATCTGGCATCACGAGGCTTGCCGAGTGATGTCGGACAGTGATCCCGAGGAACGAATTTTTCTTTCCACCTCTAACACCCATGTAGGATTCTTCTTCTTGCATACCTTCGATTTCTGAGCTTGAATGTTTAATTCTGCAGTCACTTCAGTTGCCTACGGCCGCCATATTGTGGCATCAGCCTTAATGACGGCACATATGAGGTTTTCATCGAAATGTATTTGGAAAATGGATGAACTGTAAGCAAACAGTGGAGGCCCTGATCAGATGCCACATTCTGCGGCGTCTGATCTGGGCCTGCACTGCTCGCCAAGGTACCCGTTTTGGGGTTTCTGGTACTAAATGGGTTAAGATCACCGAAAATTAAGACAAATTCTGCTTAAAAAGCTTATTTGGAAGGGTACACTGATTCTTTTTTTATGTTTTCTTATACAGTGTTCTCTGGTCGGAGACCATCTTTGGAGGTGTTCAAAAGTGGTCTTAAAGACCACTTTTAAACAGCTCCAAAGGTGGTCTCCGACCAGAGAACACTGTATACAGAAATGTTCTGAATATAAAGATGGTCTGAATATATGAATTTTACTGTATTGTTGGTACTTATCAGAACTGAACTTGTCACAAGCTGTGATAACTCAGTGAATTTCATGACAAAACCTACAATACTCGTAAGACCTGCACGACAACTAGGTTCAGTTGTTCAAAACTAACAATGTCGTTAGTTAACATATCGTTGAAACTTTGGTCATTTAATATGTCAGATATGCTGGTATTTTTGCTGAAAAAAAATGTGAGCAGCTTTTGCAAATGCAAAAGCTGCTCACATTTATTTAGCAAAAATAACAATTTTAGATATTGTATTTGCTGGAACAGTGAACTTAACGAGCTCGCTAACTGCCACATTGTTAACGATGCTTTGAACAACTGGACCCTGATGACTAAGATAAGCATGCATATCATTTAAGTCAGTGATAACAGAGTCTATGCTTGCTAATCATTGGATAGCCCAGAGGACATAGAAGGCTCATGCAAGCAGAAAAGACTCTAATCAGACTGTGCAAATGTGCAGTCTGATCTGAGTCATTGTTGCTTGCATGATGCGCTGGATCATTTCAAACTGGGTCTATGTCAGCTCCATGCATATTTAGTGACATGTCAGAAGGTTAAAGGCTTGATCCTCAGGTCGAGCAACATTATATCATAGAGTCTGATCAGGAAATATTGCTTATGGTCTTTCCTTTCAGCTGTTTCAAGCCTAAGGGTAGTTGTAAGGTTCTGGCAATTGAATGTACAGTAAGATACGGCTATTAAGACCAGCTTAGATTAAGACTTGTTTTAAACATGTATTTAAGACCAACTTTGGGTCTGTTCAAAATGGTCTTTTTTAAAAGTGGTCTTAAAGACCACTTTTGAAGTGGTCTTAAAGACCACTTTTGAACAGCCCCAAAGTGGTCTTATTATAGGGATTTTACTGTAGTCTGTACTGAGTTAATTTCTTAGGGCCTGACCAGTGAAAATGTCAGGTTTTCTGATAGGGGCCGATTTGTTTCAAGCATCTTCGGCTTAACAAGCTCATTAATGCACAAAACACTAAGTGTTCTGACAAACAGAACATCTAATTCTCTCACTGGTATTTTGGGGGAAAAAATGAGATTATCTTATGCAAAGCCAAAAAGCTACTCATATTTTTTTTTCAGCAAAAATATTAGCATATATTTGCCATATTAAATTGATACATTAACGAACAACATTGTTAGTTTTGACATGACCTTCACAGTGTTAAATAGTCCGTTATGTTTCAGAACAAACAAAGTGAATGCCATTTTTATTGTCTCGTATCTTGTTTGTAAAATCTTGTTTGTCTCGTATCTCTGTTTTATACTGCATTCTGTAATAAATAAGTTTACACCACTGTCATTTGTCTGAAATTGTTAGTTTTCTTATTTAAAATACGTGTCTGTTCTTTTCTTGAAAGTTGAAAAGAGAAACGATCAGGAATTGATACAATCAGATCCCAAATTCTTCCCACAATATCACTAGGGAAAGAAGTTGAAACATGGAGTGACGACAGTAAACAAAACGGACAACAGGCAAACCGAATCAGCAGCTCTTTCCCAAACAGGTGGTGTCTCAGAATATCCAAACCTAACAAAAAAGGAGCAATATACATAACAGGGGAAAGAATCAGAATCACCAACATGACAAACATTAAACTGGAAGGACAAATGTAACTGAAATGAACAACCAAAAGCGTGGGTGGGGGTTTGAGTGAAAATCAGAATAATCAAAGTAACAACATATATGATTAGTGAAAGAATCATAACCACCAACACAAAACATGAAGGAACCATAGCATTTACTGACTTGGAACGGTTAGCAAACCCTCCCCATGTTGTTCGAACAAGTATTTTCTAACTCCTCATCGAATCAACTCGGTAAATAAAGTGAGTGAGTGAGTTTTAGTTTTACGTCCCACCAACAGCTAAGGTCATACGGAGACGGGACCTTGGTTTAAAGACTCATCCGAAAGTCTGGAGAAGCCCGGGATCGATCCAGCGATCCCTGGTTTACAAGGCGAGTAGCGTAACCACTGCACCACGGAGGCTTCTACTCGGTAAATAAAGAAATCACAATTAAAATGAAGTTGAAATTAGAAATTTCTCCAATTAAATGGATTTTATGTGGCTACAATCCTCTCCCTTGGCTCTGTCATGATTTAGACAGTCTGCATAAAGGGTTTCTGTCCATATGAACATGGATTCAGAAGCAGAATGGAAAACAGTATAGATCCTGATCAGCTGGCTTCTGAGAAGCCAGCTGATCTGGATCTATACTGTTTTCAAAAAAGGATAAAACTGGGTTCAGCATGGTGAGGGTTAAAGTATGCTGTGTATACTCATTAGAATGGCCTCAATGAGGCCATTCTAATGAGTACACACAACATAGCTTTATTTCAGAGATCTAAAAGACATCCTTAAGTCCCCCCCCCCCCCCCCCAATTATGCCTCCTAAACTGGGGCTATAATTAATTGTAAATGGCTCATACAAATTTTTATGGTCACAAAGGCATTCAAGCTATTGATGTTTGGCTGTGAGTGGAGTCTGATCAGAGCCCATGCTGTCCGTACTAAACTTCAATTTAGCCCAACCTATCACTAGGGCATAAAACAAGGACTCATCTATCTGGATCTACAGATGTACATGGTAATCTGAGAATGCTCCAAGATCAGGTGCTGGAAAATGTGTCACCTGATCAGGGTCTACACTGTTAGCTTAAAATAAAGGAATATAAGGGCTAAAGAGAACAGTCCAAGTCCCCGTTCAGGACCATTTTTTCAGCCTATTCTCGGAGACAAAGAACACACCAGTGCTGGCAGAGCTTTGATTATCTTCACTTTGGGCATATTTTTGAAGATAGTTTCACTTAGCATGCCTCATATGAGTTTTGAGTACTTTAGAAAGGTGGCTGTCGGTTTATGAAGTTTTCATTATGGCGAAGTTGTTTTATGTTGGTGTTTCTTTCCCTTTGGTGTCTAAGTCTTGAATAAGAGGTGTGAGGTAATTGTATCAATTCCTGATCATTGCCTTCTGTTCTACCTTTATTTAACAAAAGTCATCAATTCATCTTCCTGTATCACAAAAGCATAATAATGGATGTCTTGTTAGGTTAGCAATGTTACTACTTAGCAGACTGCAAAATCTTGTAATTCAAATTAGTGTCATCTATATTTCTCGAAAAGTATTGATATACAGTAGAACTTCGATGGCTCGAACACAGATGGCTCGTTTCCATGGCTGGGTCGAACTCGTACTTGAGCCCCTAGGTAAATCCTCAAGATAAGAAATGGTGGGGGATGATTAAGGAGATTTTAGTCTTTTATCTTGCAAATGTGTGCTGTGTGTACTCATTAGAATCGCCTCGGTGAGGCGATTCTAATGAGTACACACAGCAAACATTTTCATTATCTAACATCGAAAGATGCTCAAAAGTATCTCGTTATGCCTCTTGGCAGTGACCTTCCGGGGCTCCAACTACCGCTGTCTCAAATAAACTTTAATGGTCCCAAAGGGGTTCGAGCCATCGAAGTTCGACTGTATACTTATTAGAGCATACTGTAAAAATCCTAAAATTTCATACACCTTGAGAACTTGCTGTAATTCTCCTCAAATTTTAATTGTACCACAACCAGCCAGGAGTCCAAAAGGTGCAGACAGAACATGGCAAACAATCATGTCAATGTATACCCTGATGAGACTGCTCCTTCAGCAGTCTGATCCAGGTCAGCACTGTTTGCTTAAGTCTGCCTGTCCCAATATTTAGGATCATTATGGCATGTTCAAATTAGTCATATGAAAAAAAATGACAATTTTCAGATGAAAAATTGTGATATTTTGCTTATTTATACTCAAAATATAGATTGTGGATACCTGTTAGAACCGCCTCATTGAGGCGGTTCTAATGAGTACCACAATCTAATTTTAGAGCAGAAATAAGACAATAAGGTTTCCCCTGTTTACCCCTATGGGGTTCAAGGGGGTCAAAATTATATAGGCATGTTTTCGTGATGGAATACACTATCAATTAGGCATTTTATCCACGTCATATTAGCAGAGATTTGTCCTGCTCCTTAATTTGAAATACCAATTATTGCTGATAAATTTTAATATGCTAGTCATTGCCATTTTCAAATTTATGAGGACAAATTTCATGCTAGAATGAGTTGAGCATGAAAATTAAAATGTTTTTATAACTTAGAGTCCTGATCCCTAACTCTCCAACAAGTTATCTTGTGTCTCTTTTATTGTGCGCAATTAAGAGCCGAGACTCTTGCATTTCTGTATTAAATCTATATAATAGTTGTTGTCCAATCCACTTCATTATACATTTGAATGAAATGTCTGTAAAGGGGGAGTTCCAAATCTGCCCACGCATAGATTTTCTTGAAACTTCAATTGTTGTTTACTTCAGGAATATCAACTATATATAAAACTTAGTTTCATTTGATAAATTACTATAGGTCTCAAGGGAGCTCCCTGGGGTAGTCCCCTGTAGAGGTCATACAAACCTTGACCTTTTCAGCCTTAAATCAATAGGTATGATTATTTTCAAATTTTGATTGGCAGCAGAACTTTATAAGGATTAATCTTATACAAAAAATGTAAATGTGTCTATGTCTTTTAATTTTTCTGATAAATTTATTTTCAAACTTTCTTCTACTTTTCATGAAAATTTATAAACAATGAGATTTTCATCATAAGTGTTAGATGTGTTACTGATCTTGTCACCCCAAGATATTGCATATAAAATTGGCCACATATATCCTCTATACAGCAAACAAATTTCAGAAAAGTCAGAAACCGGTAACCCAAATCAGAAACCGGTAACATTATTTTTGATAGATATGGGTTCAGGTCTATTTTTGTGCTAAAATCAGTTGCAATATAAGGGGACATGATTTCCTTAAAGTGTATTTTTATTGTGTTTTTAATGACCATTTGGTGCCACGTTATCATACAAAGCTTAGCATAGGCATTTATGCAAAAGAAACTCTCTCCCCACACCACCCGGCACCCCCCCCCCCCCCTCTCAACACACACATACACAAAAGATACTGTTTACAGTCAGGCGTTTTAGTTTGACTTTTCAAAAGTAAATGAGAACATACATTAGCAAAGTACACCACAACCTCGTTATAACACGGTTCATTACAACACGGTTTTGGATATAACACGGTTTCAAGATGGATCCCAAAAATGTATAGATTATATAGAAAAATGACCATAAATGGTCATTTTTCTATATAATCTATACATTTTTGTTTGGATATAACACGGTTTTTTAACTAACACGGTTTCTGTATTGGACCCCATTAATAGTGTTATAAAGAGGTTGTGGTGTATACCAGTTCAATCCAAACATTTGAAAGAGAAAAAATAAAATGCATTCATGCACTGTTCATGATGATAGTTAGTTTTGCAAAAATGATAATCCTCAGAATAGGAATAAGACAAGGTGGATCTTTTTGGTCTTTCTGTATATTTTTAAACCCCGCAATAAAAAGACACTTGATGTCAGTAATACGCAATGACGTATTGAATCTGCTTTATAAATTACTTGCATAGCCCTATTTTTTCTTTAATTATGTTTGCTGTTGTCATTCTCTTCTTTAAAATAAAACAGTAGCCAATAAATTGCTATTTGTGAAGGGACAGACTGATTTTTCCATTTATTCTAATGATAGATCGGTCCATGTGTTGGTCATTTTTAGCTCACCTGAGCACGAAGTGCTCAAGGTGAGCTTTTGGGATCGGTCTTTGTCCGTCGTCCATCGTCCGTCGTCCGTGCGTCCGTGCGTCCGTCGTCAACTTTTGCTTTAAACAACTTCTTCTCCAAAACTGCTGGACAGATTTTGATCTAATTTCACAGGAATGCTCCTTGGGTGATCCTCTACCAAAATTGCTCAAACTGTTCCGCTCGGGTGAACAAGATGGCCGCCAGAGCTAAAAATAGAAAAACCTTTAAACGACTTCTCCTGCTTAACCAGTGGATGGATTTTGAAATTATTTCACAGGAATATTCCTTGGATGACCTTCTACCCAAATTGCTCAAACCGTTCCGCTCGGGTGAACAAAATGGCCGCCAGAGCTAAAAATAGAAAAACCTTTAAACGACTTCTTCTCCTTAACCAGTGGATGGATTTTGAAATTATTGCACAGGAATGTTCCTTGGGTGACCCTCTACTAAAATTGCTCAAACCGTTCCGCTCGGGTGAACAAGATGGCCGCCAGAGCTAAAAATAGAAAAACCTTTAAACGACATCTTCTCCTTAACTAGTGGATGGATTTTGAAATTACTTCACAGGAATGTTCCTTGGGTGATCCTCTACCAAAATTGCTCAAACTGTTCCGCTCGGGTGAACAAGATGGCCGCCAGAGCTAAAAATAGAAAAACCTTTAAACGACTTCTCCTGCTTAACCAGTGGATGGATTTTGAAATTATTTCACAGGAATATTCCTTGGATGACCTTCTACCCAAATTGCTCAAACCGTTCCGCTCGGGTGAACAAAATGGCCGCCAGAGCTAAAAATAGAAAAACCTTTAAACGACTTCTTCTCCTTAACCAGTGGATGGATTTTGAAATTATTGCACAGGAATGTTCCTTGGGTGACCCTCTACTAAAATTGCTCAAACCGTTCCGCTCGGGTGAACAAGATGGCCGCCAGAGCTAAAAATAGAAAAACCTTTAAACGACATCTACTCCTTAACTAGTGGATGGATTTTGAAATTACTTCACAGGAATGTTCCTTGGGTGACCCTCTACCAAAATTGCTCAAACCGTTCCGCTTGGGTGAACAAGATGGCCGCTAGAGCTAAAAATAGAAAAACCTTTAAACGACTTCTCCTCCTTAACTAGTGGATGGATTTTGAAATTACTTCACAGGAATGTTCCTTGGGTGACCCTCTACCAAAATTGCTCAAACTGTTCCGCTCGGGTAAACAAGATGGCCACCAGAGCTAAAAATAGAAAAACCTTTAAACGACTTCTTCTCCTTAACCAGTGGATGGATTTTGAAATTATTTCACTGGAATGTTCCTTGGGTAACCCTCTACCAAAATTGCTCAAACCGTTCCGCATGGGTGAACAAAATGGCCGCCAGAGCTAAAAATAGAAAAACCTTTAAAAGACTTCTTCTCCTTAACCAATGGCTGGATTTCGAAATTAATTCACAGGAATGTTCCTTGGGTGACCCTCTACCAAATTTGCTCAAACCGTTCCGCTAGGGTGAACAAAATGGCTGCCAGAGCTAAAAATAGAAAAACCTTTAAACGACTTCTTCTCCTTAACTAGTGAATGGATTTTGAAATTACTTCACAGGAATGTTCCTTGGGTGACCCTCTACCAAAATTGCTCAAACCGTTCTGCTCGGGTGAACAAGATGGCTGCCAGAGCTAAAAATAGAATAACCTTTAAACGACTCTTTCTCCTTAACCAGTGGATGGATTTTGAAATTACTTCACAGGTATGTTCCTTGGGTGACCCTCTACCAAAATTGCTCAAACCGTTCCGCTCGGGTGAACAAGATGGCCACCAGAGCTAAAAATAAAAAAAACCTTTAAATGACTTCTCCTGAACCAGTGGATGGATTTTGAAATTATTTCACAGGAATGTCCGTTTGGTGACCCTCTACCAAAATTGCTCATACTGTTCCGCTCCGGTGAACAAAATGGCCGTCAGAGCTTCTCCTGCTTAACCAGTGGATGGATTGATAGCCCTGGGGCCAAAAACGGCCCTGTCCCGGGGCCCACTGGTTTTATATAGGCTTATATAGGGAAAACCTTTAAAAATCTTCTTGTCTGAAACCAGAAGGCCCAGGTCTTTGATATTTGGTATGTATCTTTGTCAAGTGGACCGCTACCAAGATTGTTCAAATTATAGCCCTGGTGCAAAAAAACAGCCCCACCCCCGGGGCCCACTGGTTTTACATAGGCTTATATATGGAAAACCTTTAAAAATCTTCTTGTCTGAAACCAGAAGGCCCAGATCTTTGATATTTGGTATGAAGCTTCATCTAGTGGACCTCTACCAAGCTTGTTCAAATTATAGCCCTGGGGCCAAAACCGGCCCCTTCCTGAGGCCCACTGGTTTAACATAGGCTTATATTGGGAAAACCTTTAAAAATCGTCTTGTCTGAAACCAGAAGGCCCAGGTCTTTGATATTTGGTAAGTAGCTTCGTAAAGTAGACCGCTACCAAGATTGTTCAAATTATAGCCCTGGGGCCAAAAACGCCCCCGCGCCAGGGCCCACTGGTTTTACATAAGCTTTTATAGGGAAAACCTTTAAAAATCTTCTTGTCTGAAACTAGAAGGCCCAGGTCTTTGATATTTGGTATGAAGCGTCATCTAGTGGACCTCTACCAAGATTGTTCAAATTATAGCCTTTGTTGATGTTTGGTATGAAGCTTCACCTTTAAGACCTCCCTCAACATTATGCACATTAAAGCCCTTGGGCCAATAATGGCCCTCCCTGGGGCCCACTTGTTACACTATGGATCAGGTGAGCGATCCAGGGC
The DNA here is from genome assembly GCA_963580285.1 of Lucinisca nassula. NCBI lineage: Eukaryota > Metazoa > Mollusca > Bivalvia > Lucinida > Lucinidae > Lucinisca > Lucinisca nassula. Next base: position 12,424,132 of record OY757017.1, read on the forward strand.
CATCATGGCCCTCTTGTTTCCCTTTCTTTGGGAGATGATGAAAAGTCCTCCTCATTGCGGGTTAGTTTGTCATCAAACCACATCTTTTGTGTATTGTCACTGGAGTTGCAAGTTGCAATGCATGAGAGAGTTTTTGATATTGGATAAAAAACAAATTTTCTCAATCTCTTAATCTACAATCACTCTTGAGGCAGACATGTATTGATTTCTTGTTTTTAGCTGACCTGTCATGTAGTGACGAGGTGACCTTTTGGGATCACTTTTCGTCCATTGTGCGTGTGTGCGTGTATGTGTGCATGCATCTGTCCATCAGTCCGTGTGTGCGTAAACAATTTCTTCAAACGAGATCTCCTAAACCACTGATCAGATTTTGACCAAACTTCACAGGAATGATCCTTAGGTGGTCCCCTTTCAAAATTGCAAAATGGTTCTGGTCCATTGCACATCAAGGTCACAGGAGCCAAAAATAGATTTTTTTAAATGAAAACTTAAAAAATCTTCTCCTCCGAAACCACAAGGCCCAGGTCTTTGATATTTGGTGTGTAGCTTCATCTAAAGGACCTCTACCAAGATTGTTCAAATTATAACCCTGGGGCCAAAAATGTCCCCGCTCCGGGGCCCTTTGGTTTTACATAGACTTACTTAGGGAAAACCTTTAAAAATCTTCTTGTCTGAGACCAGAGGGCTCAGGTGTTTGATATTTGGTATGAAGCTTCATCTTGTGGAGCTCTATCAAGACGGTTCACATTATAGCCGTGGGGCCATAAATGCCTCCGCCCTGTGGCCCTTTGGTTTTACATTGACTTATATTGGGAAAACCTTTAAAAATTTTCTTGTCTGAAACCAGAAGGCTCACTTCCTTGATATTTGGTTTGAAGCTTTGTCTAGTGGACCTCGACCAATGTTGTTCAAATTATAGCCCTTGGACCAAAAATGACTCCGCCCCTGGGCCCAGTGGTTTTACATAGACTTACATAGGGAAAACCTTTAAAAATCTTCTTGCCTTAAACCAGGAAGCTCGGGTCTTGATATTTGGTATGAAGCTTCATCTAGTAGACCTCTACCAAGATTGCTCAAATTATAGCCCTGGGGCAAAAAATGGACCCACCCAGGTGTCCACTGGTTTTACATAGACTTATATGGGAAAACATTTGAAAGTGTTCTTGTCTGAAACCAGAAAGCCAAGGTCTTTGATATTTGGTATGAAGCTTCATCTAGTGGACCACTATCAAGATTGCTCAAATTATTGTCCTGGGGCAAAAAATGGGTCCATCCCGGGGCCCACTTGTTTTACATAGATTTATATTGGGAAAACTTTTGAAAATCTTCTTGTCTGAAACCAGAAGGCCAAGGTCTTTGATATTTGGTATGAAGCTTCGTCTTTGATATTTGGTGTGTAGCTTCATCTAGTGGACCTCTAGACTACCAAGATTGTTCAAATTACAGCCCTGGAGCCAAAAATGGCCCTGTCCCAAGGCCCACAGGTTCTATATACAGACTTATATAAGGAAAACCTTTAAAAATCTTTGTTTGAAACCAAAAGGCTCGGGTCTTTGATATTTGGTATGAAGCTTCCCCTTTTAGATCTCCCTCAAGATTATGCAAATTATAGCCCTGGGGCCAATATTTCCCTTCCCCTGGGTCCACTTGTTACACTATGGATCAGGTGAGCGATCCAGGGCCATCATGGCCCTCTTGTTCAGAGAAAATAAGGCTTGTCATTTCATGTAAATTGTCTGCAGGGCAGACAGTTCACATAAAATGTCAAACCTAATTTTCTCTGAAAAATAATAATTTAAGATAGATGTCATCTGCTTTATGGTTTTCCTTGGTGCATTAAGGTTTAGGAATTTTCACAATTTTTGTAAACATAAAAGCAGATGAACCATCTGATTTGTTTATGCCCCAGTGTACCAGGAGCCAGTTGTTCAAAACTAACGATGTCGTTAGTTAACATATTAAAAACTTCGATCATCTAATATGGCAAAATTAATATGCTATTATTTTTGCTGGAAAAACTGCTCACAGTTTTTCAGCAAAAATTCCAGCAAAAATACAAGACTTATTTTTATTGTACCTGCTAGAGCAGTGAACAATTTGACCCTTAACAAGCTTGTTAAGCTATCAAGGCTTTGAACAACTGGCCTGAGATAGGCAGAGAGGAGATATCATCTGTACCTGCCTTTGGAATACTCTCTTGACTAAAAGGTGAACCCAATTATGTGAATTCGACTGTAACATAAAAAAAGTATGGCAAATATGACCATTAACCCATTTAGTAGTGGAAACCCCTAAACGGGTACCCTGGCAAACGGTGCAGGCCCAGATCAGACGCCACAGAATGCGGCATCTGATCAGGGCCTCCACTGTTTGCTAAAAGTTCAGGCATTGTCCAAATCAATTTTGATGAAAACACAACCTGACACCCCTAAATTTTGAAATGAACTCCTGCTATATGTAAGGAGGACGATTCCATTTGGTACAAAAAGGGTTAAGTCTGCTTGCAAACACACTTTTGGTATCCTGTTGTATAATCTTTTCGACATTTCGACATCCATAGCGCATTTCTGCGTAATTGCTGCTCAACACTTTTTGAACGACCCTCATTCCTTCACATATTCAATCAACTTTTAACATGGCTGTTTCCGAATACGTTATTCTTGCACACCGGACAAGGAAATCCATGATTTTATCCTGGGATAGAAATTTATGTTCTGACCCTGGTGTTCCGACCCCAAATCGAATATAATCGCGTGTTTGATAAATGCACTGGTTGATTACAACCTCATGCACGGCGGCGTCATGCATGACGTCACTAAACATTCCGGTTGTGTCATCACAAAATGGAGGACGTTGGTAACCGAAGTGACAGCAGCATTAAAAATTCGCAATAGAAATGGAAGGTATGCAAGAAAAAGAATCCTATATGGTGTGAGGGGTGGATAGAAAAATCCGTCCCTCGGGATCACTGTCCGGCATCACTCGGCAAGCCTCTTGATGCCGAATAGTGACCCTCGGGACGGATTTTTCCATACACCCCTCACACCCATATAAGATTCTTATATTCCAACACCTGTGCACGGCATGTATATCACACTAGAAGAACACCAGAAGCATCCAAAAGTAGCCAAAAAGACGAAAAAATAGCCTCTGAAAATTCCATTTTCATCTGCTTCTTTTGAGATGGCTTGCACTCTATACCAAACAAGTGTCACCACAATGAAGATGCTCCGAAAATAGAAGAAAGAGTGAAGAAAGTATAGGAAAGAAAAGAGAGCATAAGGGGGAAAATAAGTTTGAGAAAACGGAAAAAAAAAGAGACCTGTCTTTGCGCATTTTTAGCTCGTCTGTTTTTTGAAAAAAAACTTTCGAGCTATTGTCATCACTCCGGCGTCTGTGTTGTCGTCTGGCGTTGTCGTTCCAAAAAAACTTAACCTTGGCTATAACTTAAAAAGTATTAGACCTAGCCTCATGAAACTTCATACACACACTCATCATCACAAGAGCTACATTTTGACCAAGGACCATAACAACATTGTTGATTTTGGCTGAATTATCTCCCCTTTTCCAATTTTTTTCTGAAACACATTTTTGCTCTCATTTCAATACTATTCACAACAGAGCCTTCAAACTTCACATGAATGTTCCTTGGGACAAGACCTTTTCAGTGATACCACACTTTTTGATCTGTGACCTTGACCTTTGAACTTTGACCTATTTTTCGAAAATTTAACCGAAAACCTTAACCTTGACCATATTTCCAAAAGTATTTGGCCTACCTTCATGAAACTTCATACACATACTCACCATCACAAGAGCTACATTCCCTACAAGTTTTATAACTCCATCTTGCAATTTGATTGCTCTTGTTTGACTTAGAACTTTGGTTTTCTAAAAGAAACTGCAGACGAGCGTTGGCACCTGCATGCGGTGCTCTTGTTTAGCATAGTGTGACCCCTGCGCCATGACCTATGATGTCATCAGAAAGATTGTTTTTACCATACTGAAGAGTACATTTACTCTGTTATATATAATGGGGGAGACAAGATCAACTGGCCCAAAAGGGTGAAATGATCTCCCCTACCCCTATTTTATTCACAGTTTCACAAAAGCTTGGCCGTTCTAAGGATATATATTAACTAAGCAAAACCCGTTACCAGTTATCAGCCAATCAGATTACTTGATATGTTATATTCATAGTCACAAACTGCATGATGTAGATCCTGATCAGAAGCCATCTGATCTGGATCTACACTATTTGCAAAGGTAGGGGTTGTTGTGAACAACAGGATAAGGGCTAATCTAGTGGTCTTCACAAGTTTGACCTATAAATTGACAACACCTGAACTGCTCAGCGGCAGCCCTTAGTCGCGACTATTATACCAGGATGTAAATACACTGTGTTGGTTATTTTGGGTACCATAATTTAACTCTTATCATGCTGTTCACGAAAACCCCTATCTTTGGAAACAGTGTAGATCCAGATCAGATGGCTTCTGAAGAAGCCATCTGATCAGGATCTACACTGTTTGACATTCAATTTATGAATTTGTAGGAATAAATTACATCAAGTAATCTGATTGGTTCAAAGTCAGAAATGGGTGTGGCTAAGCTGAATATTCAGCAAGAGAAGGGTTAAATGTTCAACTCTGAATTTATCATTAAATTTGACAGTCATCATAAAAAATGTCAAAAAGTCTTTGCTCAACCACTTTTCCTGCTGAATATGTCAACACGGTCAACCCTCACTTTTGCAAACAGTTTAGATCCTGATCAGATGGCTGAAGAAGCCATCTGATCAGGATGGCGATTCATTTTAAATGCCAAGCCTTATTTTCAAAAACAAATCTTCAAATGATATATGAATTGTCTGCTTGGCAGATGATTCACATAGAATGCCAAGCCTTATTTTTGCTGAAAAAAAAAATAGATTTCCATTGCTCTAGAATTTTCTTTCTCGGTCCCCGCCCATCGGCTGCATGATGCTTCCACGCAGAGCTGAATCCTACCCTCACAGGAGTGATGGTAAACTGCTTAGAGGATGTAAGCCTGCCCAGGCAAAGCTGTGCGAGTCGGACCGTCCATGCTTATAAACCCTCTTGGTTTCATTGGTCTACAGGGCTTGAGATGTCATTTCATCTCATTGTCGGGTAAAAGTCCCACAAAATTGGACACAACGCCTCCAAAATTACTTTATGATGTTGACTGGGACGTTAAACCTCAAATCAAACAAACAAATCTAGAATTTTCTGCAGTACTTGAAGTGTTAAAATGAACATATTTCTTATCAGTTTAACATTGCGAAAAATCATGACAACATCCTGTGACAAGTTTATGATTTTTATCGAAAGTAGTATCAGATTTCTGTGCCCAGTAGGCAACAAAGACTACTCATGTGACAAATCCATTTTGTTCCGAATGGAATCCTCTGCATTATATATAGCAGTTGTCCTTGTTGATATTTAGGAGTGTCAGGCTGGTTTATGTTTTAGAAAATTACTTAGAAAAATGGCTGAACATTTTTGCAAACAGTGAAGGTCCTGATCAGACACCGCAGCATGCGGTGTCTGATCTGGGCCTGGACTGTTTGCCCCTACCTTCGCTTTTGGGTTTCTCATATAAAATTGGTCAAAGACATCCTTATTCAAAGAATTTTAGCTCACTGTCACGTAGTGACGAGGTGAGCTTTTGGGATCACTTTTTGTCTGTTGTCCGTCGTGCGTGCGTGCGTCCGTCCGTCCGTCCGTCCGTGTGTAAACAATTTCTTCAAACGACATCTCCTCCTAAACCACTGATCGGATTTTGACCAAACTTCATAGGAATAATCCTCAGGTGGTCCCCTTTCAAAGTTGTTCAAATGGTTCCGGTCGGTTGCACAACTAGGTCACAGGAACCAAAAATAGATTTTTTTTCACTGAAAACTGAAAAAATCTTCTTCTCTGAAACCACAAGGCCCAGGTCTTTGCTACTTGGTATGAAGCTTCATCTAGTGGACCCCTACCAAGATTGTTCAAATTATAGTGCTGGGGCCGAAAACGCCCCTGCCCCGGGGCCCTTTGGTTTTACATGGGCTTATATAGGGAAAATCTTGAAACATCTCTGAAACCGCAAGGCCCAGGTCTTTGATAATTGGTATGAAGCTTCATCTAGTGGACCCCTACCAAGATTGTTCAAATTATAGTGCTGGGGCCAAAAATGCGCCCGCCCGGGGCCCTTTGGTTTTACATGGGCTTATATAGGAAAAATCTTTAAAAATCTTCTTCTCTGAAACCGCAAGGCACAGGTCTTTGCTATTTGGAATGAAGCTTAATCTAGTGGACCCCTAAGAAGATTGTTCAAATTATAGTCTTGGGGCCAAAATTGTCCCCGCCCCGGGACCCTTTGGTTTTACTTAGGCTTATATAGGGAAAATCTTTAAAAATCTTCTTTTCTGAAACCGCAAGGCCCAGGTCTATAGGGAAAATCTTGAAAAATCTTCTTCTCTGAAACCACAAGGCCTAGGTCTTTGATATTTGGTATGAAGCTTCATTTAGTGGACCTCTACAAAGATTGTTCAATTTATAGCCCTGAGACCAAAAATGGCCCCGCCTTGGGGCCCTTTGGTTTTACATAGACTTATATAGGAAAAATCTGTAAAAATTTTCTTCTGTGAAACCACAAGGACTAGGTCTTTGATATTCAGTGTGAAATTTCATCTAGTGGACCTCTATCAAGATTGTTAAAATTATAGCCCTGGGGCCAAAAATGCCACCGCCCTGAGACCCTTTGGTTTTACATAGACTTATTTAGGGAAATCTTTAAAAACCTTCTCTGAAACTGCAAGGCCCATGTCTTTGATATTTGGTATGGAGCTTCATCTAGTGGACCTCTACCAAGATTGTTCAAATATTTGGTATGAAGTTTCACCTTTTTAGACCTCCCTCAACATTATGCACATTATAGCCCTGGGGTCAACAATGGCCCTCCCCGGGGCCCACTTATTACTCTATGGATCAGGCGAGCGATCCAGGGCCATCATGGCCCTCTTGTTAGCTTAACAAGCTCGTTACTAGTCAAAATGTTAATTGTTCTGGTAAGCAAAGTACCTAATACTGCAGTAGTATTTTTGCTGAAAAATGTGAGCAGCTATTTTGCCTTTGCCATATTAAATGATCAAAGTTTCAATGAAACCTTATAACTGCCAGTGTCTTCAGTTTTTATGCCCCCGCATCATATGATGCCAGGGGCATATAGTTTTCCGTACGTGCGTACATGTGTACGTCTGTCTGTACGTGTGTGTGTACGTACGTACGTACGTGATCCTGTAACCTCAGGTTAAAGTTTTTGTAACAGGTAGAGCCTGATTTATGAATGGCATTTGGCAGGGGCATCCGTGTCCTATGGACACTTTTTCTAGTTAACAACTGACCCCTGGGGCCAGTTGTTCAAAACTAACGACATCGTTAGTTTATGTATTGTTAAAACTTTGATCATTAAATATGGCAAATATGCTAATATTTTTGCTGAAAAAATGTGAGCAGCTTTTGCAAATGCAAAAGCTGCTCACATTTTTTCAGCAAAAATACCAAAATTTTAGATAGCTCGTTAAGCTAACAATGCTTTGAACAACTGACCCCTGATCTATATATCCAGGATAGATTTTGTTTGTTTGTTTAATTTGTGGTTTAACTTCCCCGTCAACACTGTAAAGGTCATTTTGGAGACGTTGCTTCCAATTTTGTGGGACTTTCACCCGACATTGAGATGAAAGGACATCTCAAGCCCTGCCGCCCAATGAAACCAATAGGGTTTATAAGCATGGACGGTCCGACATGACCGCCTTGCCTGGGCAGGTTTAGATTCTCTAAGCGGTTTTCCAGTACTCGTGTGCGGGTCAGTTTCAGCTCTGAGTGGAAGCATCGTGCAGCCCATCTATTGCTTCAAGCCCCAATGGGCAGGGGCTAAATATCCAGGATAGAAATTTTATTATTTCTAGGGAAATTGCTGTTGTTATCCTTTTTCTGATCCAGCAATCTTATATACTTTAAAAAATATTATTTTGTGTCAGTAGAAAAAATTCATTATCCAACTCCAACATAACCTCAGTTTCCTGGGCCCCCAACTGTTGGAGCTTTGAGAAATAGATTGGGCTGCATGGTGTTACCAGGCAGAGCTGAAACTGCACGAGTACTGGTAAACCACTGAGAGGGTCTAAGCCTGCCCAGGCAAAGTGGTGTGAGTCAGATCGTCCATTCATTTGTGTTCATGGGTAATTATGTCTCCCCCTCTTTGGGGAGACATATTGTTTTCTCCCCGGGCGTCGGTCTGTCTGTCCATCTGTCACAAAATCGTCTGCTCTATAACTTGAAAACCATTCAAGCTAACTTCACAAAACTTCATATAAATATTAATCATTATTGGTCAGGGTGCAGAGCACAAGAACTATAACTCTTGCATTTATACTTTTTGAGTTATTTCCCTTGGAAGTTTGGCAGTCACAAAATCGTGTATGTTTGTATGGGCAAATAGTGTTCGGTCAATAACTTTCTTATTTATGGATGGATTTTGAAATTACTTGTCAGAAATGTTAACCACCATGAGACAATGTGTCTACTGCATGACCCAGGTCAGTACCTCAAAGGTAAAGGTCATACTTTGAGGTCAGAGGTAAAAAAAGTTTCTTTTTTCTGTTTGGTCAAAAACTTTCTTATTCCTGGATGGATTGTGAAATTACTTGGCAGAAATGTTAACTATCTTGAGACAATGTGTTGTGTGCAAGACCCAGGTGGGTTCCTCCAAGGTCAAGGTCATACTTAGAAGTCAAAGGTAAAAAAAAAGGGTCTTTTTTAGTGTTTGGTCAATAACTTCCTTATTCCTGGATGGATTTTGAAATTACTTAATGTTAACCATCATGAGACCATGTGTTGTGCAAGACTCAGATTGGTCCAAGGTCAAGGTCATACTTAGAGGTCAAGGGTCAAAAAAGGGTCCATTTTTGTGTGTCCGGTCAATAACTTTTTTATTTCTGCATCGGCAGTATAACTTTGCTTGTATAATTATGTATCTGTGATAAACAGTTGACTGCATTGGAAATAGCAATGCTGTTTTAAGAGAAATAATAAAACTGAAGAAATAGATGCCATGAAAAAACTGCATCTGAAAATGTTGTCTGTTTATGTTGTCCGTTACATCTTCTTGCAAGCTTTTAAAACATATTTTTGCATACAGGCAAACAGTGTGGACCCAGATCAATGTGGACCCAGATCAGACTGCTCCTACACGAGCAGTCTGATCAGGATCCACACTGTTTGCAAAAAATGACTTTCAAAGTTACCATCAGACGACAAAAGCAGATAACTATGGCTGTAATTATGATGCTTAAACTGTACATGTATACTTAGAAAAATAAAAAAATGAAGAAAATGTAAAGCTGTACTTAGAGAATATCATTTGTTTGTTTGATTTGAGGTTTAATGTTACTGTCAACACTGTAAAGGTCATTTTGGAGACGTTGCTTCCAATTTTGTGGGACTTTTACTCCACATTGAGATGAAATGACATCTCAAACCATGCCGCCCAATGAAACCAATAGAGTTTATAAACCGGGACTTGCACTGCTTTGCCTGGGCAGGCTTAGATCCTCTAAGCAGTTTAACAGTACTCCTGTGCAGTCAGATTCAGCTCTGCGTGGAAGCATCATGCAGCCCATCTATTTATTCAAGCCGCGGCCATTGTACATGTGTAGTTAGAATAACAAAAAATGAGGAAACAGTAAAGCTGTACTTAGAGAATCATAGAAGTTTGGAATGAGTTAAACCGATAGAGAAATAGTAAAATTTGGAAAATATTAAAGCTGAACTGTGAATCATAAAAGTGGAGAATGAATGAAACCATAGAGAAATAATAAAAGTTGGAAAATAGTAATCACAAAAATGGAGAATGAATGAAACTGATGAAAAAATGAAAAAGCAGTAAAGGTGTACTAATATCATAAAAGTGGGGAAAATATGAACCTGTACTGAGAAATCATCAAAGTTGGGAGATAGTGTAACTCATGCAGAGAGGTCATCAAAATGGTGAAATTGTGAAAGCATCTGCAGAGAAATCTTAAATTTGAGGAGATATGGAAACCATACTTAGAGATCCAAACATTGAAAGTTTGGAGATAGTTATTGATATGAACTGGTCTGTCATTGGTTCAGTTTGTGTTTCAGTTTACTTCATTTATATTTCCCCATGATTAGACTCAATTATGTATTGTTTCAGATTGATAATTGTGGATAATTACATTTCAGTATTGATATGATGCTGTTTAATCCTTTTTGTACCCGATGGAATCTTCCTCCTTATATACAGCAGGAGTCCATTTCAAAATTTAGGGGAGTCAGGTCGTGTTGTCTTCAAAATCGATTTGGAAAATGGCTGAGCTTTTTGCAAACAGTGGAGGCCCTGATCAGACGCCGCGTTCTGCTGCGTCTGATCTGGGCCTTCACTGTTTGCCCTGGTACCCGTTTTGGGGTTTCCGGTACCAAATGGGTTAAAAATGAAATGATACAAAATTATTATGTATCAGTAATAATAAGGGTGATCATTGCAGAGGTGACCATGTAGTGCTGCACTTTCACATTTTGAGGACCGTATATTGGAAAAGGCTATGGGCGGGCCTTTTTTAGTATAGGTCAGCTCAAAACCGTTTTTGGTGAATACATAGAAACTATTATTGTGCTGGATATGTTGAAATAAAAATGGAAACTGCAGGTGAAGTAGCAGAATCTTTGACTTATTGTCGAAACACTAAACTGTCAAAGCAAAGGAGATTGTCCCTGTTTGTTTTGTTCAAATTGAAGTTTAACATCCCTATCAACACTATTTTGGACATTTTGGAGATGCTGCTTACAATTTTGTGGGACTTTTAACTGACATTGAGATGCAATGACATCTCAAGCCCTGCCCCCCAAACAAACCAAAAGGGTTTTGGAGACGTTGCTTCCTATTTTGTGGGACTTTCACCCGTCATTGAGATGAAATGACATCTCAAGCTCTGTCGCCCAATGAAACTAATAGGGTTTATAAGCATGGACGGTCCGACACTTGCACTGCTTTGCCTGGGTAGGCTTAGATCCTCTAAGTTGTTTACCAGTACTAGTGTGCGGGTCGGATTCAGCATCATGCAGCCCATCTATTTCTTCAAGCCCCGACGGGTGGGGGCGTTAGTCTGTATTTGTTTCTATGATACAAAAATGATCAAAAACTACTTCCTCTTGTCTTGGGTATTGTGGCGATGATCCAGACCTGACAATTTGACCTACCGTAATGATCCTAAGTATTGGGACAGATAGGTCTAAGCAAACAGTGCAGACCCAGATCAGACTGCTCCTGAAGGAGCAGTCTGATCAGGGTCTTCACTGTTTCAAACATTGCAGACCCAGATCTGAGCAGTCTGATCAGGGTCTTCACTGTTTGCTATTCCGTCTCCACTGTTTGGACTCCTTGCTTGATCGCGAAACAAACCGGTTTAAATTTTAGGAGCATTACAGCAAGTCCTCAAGGTGTTTGAATTTTAGAACTTTTATGGTAGTTGTGTTTTCCGTATATTCATGCCTGCAAACACACTTTTGCTTATCCTGCTGAATAAATTAATTTAGCCACACCCATATCTGACCAGCGTCCAATCAAATTACTTTGTATATTGTAGTCATTCAATTCACAAACATGATAGCCACCAGAACTAAAAAATATACAACACTTAAAATGACTTCTACTCCTATATAGCTACAACTGATTTTGAAATAATTTCACAGAAATGTTCCTTGGGTCACTGTCAACCAAAATTGCTCAAATCCTCCACTCCAACATGTATTACCTACTATTTCATTTGTACAATAAGGATCAGGTGAGCAATCCAGGGCCATTAGAGCCCTCTTGTGTTCTTTTTTGTTTTTGGACTGAAAAAAAAAATTGATTAGCTTTTCCTCAGCAAAATGCACTATTGTCTTAGATATTTGTCTTTCCAGAAAATTTAACATTTTGACATCAATATTCGTTAAACATACCATGCTTTTGAATAACTGATGATTAGTTGTGTTTTGTTATCAATTGTTTTCTCAGATCGTGATCGCTTTGCTGTTAATACTGATCCACCCCGCCCAGTAACAGTACCACAAACCAAGCGGTCTCCAAGGCTGGGTTCAAGGTCACCACAGCAAAAAAGGTCACGGCAAAAACAACCTGTCCCTGACATTGAAGTCACATATGCCAATGTCAGTGACTCGATAGGGCTTTGCACGGATGTGGAGCCTGAGCATGCGGAGCCTTTGTATGACAATGCCAAAAATGCTATTTATATGAATGTTGGTAAAGAGGCCGAGGTTTTACGAGAGCAAGAGGACAAACGGGAACAGGGTTTGTATGACCTTGACCTTGGCATGTGGAATTTGGCATGAAGAGTTATGGTTATTAAAAATACAGCCCGACTTCATGGAATTTGGTTTTCTTTAGGCATGTTAGATGAATGCATGGTACTTGTATATATATATGAATATTGCTTATGTCATTTATATATAAATTGATTATGATATTATGATACTGTGACTATAGGAAAAACTGGGGCAGAACACTGCAATAATTTGCATTGAGGGCCCTGTACAGATGCAACCCTAGTTTCTAGCTTTTAGCCAGAAGAAAATAAAATTATACACACACAAATGATATTTTCTGGAAAATACCTTCCAAAACGGGGTCTCTTTTAAAGGAAAGAATTTCCTTGAAGGGTGGCCCCAAATGATGACAGGAGTGATCTACGTTTTTTCATGACATACCGTATTCGCCCTAATTACCGCACATGCTCCTATAAGCGCACACCAAAGCTATTTTTGAAAAGGAAATGCATAAGCGCACACTTTACAGTAGCCTCCTCTCGAAGTTCTCACAGTAAATCTATAAAAACTTGCTGTTATTTCTTCAACAGTGAAGGCAATGCTTAAGTATCCTTTTCTGTCCCATTATATATCAGTATGCATCATCTCGGAAGCTATTGTTTTCGTATCAAGTGTGCGCTAATTAGGTAGATTTTTCACCACGATTTTTTGACACGATTTTGAAAAAACTAAGCGCACGGTGCGGTAATAAGGGCGAATACGGTATGCCCGGTCCCCGCCCATCGGGGCTTGAAGAAATATATGGGCTGCATGATGCTCATAAACCCTATTGGTTTCATAAGGCGACAGGGCTTGAGATGTCATTTCATCTCAATGTCGAGTAAAAGTCCCACAAAATTGGAAGCAACGACTCCAAAATGACCTTTACAGTGTTGACAGGGACGTTAAACCTCAAATCAAACAAATAAATTTCTTCAATCCCCGATGGGCGGGGGCGGTAATTGTGGATGGTACATAATTATTATGTGCTTATGGGATCAATGGCTGCAGATATGCTAAGGGCTCTCAATGCATGTTGTTTTTCAAATGTTTCCTATGTATTTTCTCTTTGTATTATTTTGTTTCATATTTTCAGTGTCTTTAAATTAACATTTTGATGGAAATAATTTCATAAACTTCATAATGAAGTGTTTATAGATTTAAACTAGATACCGATGGATACCTACCATGTTAGCAAAATTATTTTCTCACATTAACTCTCATCCTGCTGTTCACGACAACCGCTATCTTTGGAAACATTGTAGATCCAGATCAGATGGCTTCTGAAGAAGCCATCTGATCAGGATCTACACTGTTTGACATTCAATTTATGAATTTGTCTGAATAAATTACATGAAGTAATCTGATGGGTTCAAAGTCAGAAATGGGTGTGGCTAATCTGAATATTCAGCAAGAGAAGGGTTAATCGTATATAGAACCTTTTTTTTTCTTATTCTCTCCCTTATTCTGATTAAAGACTATGCATTTTACTGGTTAAATGCCTATGTATAAGTCTGCCCAGAAAATATGTATAACCTAAATACATATAATATTGACTCGCAGTGCTGTTAAACTCAGAACAAACATCATGATGAGATATTACTGTAATACAATAGAAATATAATAACAATGATGATGGTGAAAATAATAATAATAATAATAATTATCAAAAGAACATCAAAAACTCTAATTTTAATTTTCAGCAAAAAATCACTCAGTCCATTATTGGATCCATATAAATCACTGAAAGAAAATATTCAAAAATTGTTTTTTAGAAAATTCATTAAAAAATATCCCAAAGGCTAAAGAATACTCATGCGATCAGCAAAGATGCTGATCAGACTGCACATATGCATGCTAAACTGAGTCTGTACTGGTCACACATGTCTTAGTGTAAGTTTTGTTGCGCACTGGCTCTTATTAGCTCGGCTGTTTTCTAAGAAAACGACGAGGTATTGTCATAGCTGTGGCGTCGTCTGCGTCGTCGTGGTGCAAAAACTTGGACATTTTGTAATATCTCTGTCATTACTGAACATATTTACTTGAAACTCAGACTAGTTGTTCATTATGAAAAGGGGAACTCATACCTATAGGTGAGGTAACCCTCAAAATATTTTTGGCATAGTTATGCCCCTTATTCGACTTAGAATTTTTGCAAAAACTTGGACATTTTGTAATATCTCTGTCATTACTGAACATATTTACTTGAAACTCAGAATATTTGTTCATTATGAAAAGGGGAACTCATACCAATAGGTGAGGTAACCCTCAAAATTTTTTTTTCACAGTTATGCCCCTTTTTCAACTTAGAATTTTTGTTTAACTAAAAGAAACTGCAGCCGAGCCTTGGCACCTGCATGCGGTGCTCTTGTATAGAACATTCTTTCTGCTTTGTTATTTCACATGCATGCACTTCATAAATCTATAAAATGACTGTTCCTTATTGACAGAAACAATGATACTATTTACATCCTTGCATTCACAAGGAGCAGTCTAATCAGAATCTTCACTGTTTGCTTAGGCCTATCTGTCCCAATACTAAGCATCATTACAGTACCCTCAGGGTTGGCAAAATTGTGTCATGGAGGTTAACCCTTATCTTGCTGTTCACGACAACCCCTATCTTTGCAAACAGTGTAAATCCAGATCAGATGGCTTCTGAAGAAGCCATCTGATCAGGATCTACACTGTTTGGCATTCAGTTTATGAATTTGTGGCAATAAATTACATCAAGTAATTTGATTGGTTGATAGACAGAAATGGGTGTGGCTTAAATGAATATTCAGCAAGATATGGGTTAATCATGAAATCATTCCTACTCTCATCCTCTTCTTTCATTGTACAAGAAGGGCAGTTGTCAGTTTTTAGCGAAAAAAAATCTGCATTTTACTTGTGAACCATTTAAGTTAAAGAAGTGTGGTTGGGTTAACTAGGTAACCAACTCAACATGACCTTAATGGTGTCAACCTTTCCCACTCTCTGGGCTAATTCAGCAGATGACAAATTGTCAGTTTTTACCGAAAAAAAAAAATCTGCATTTTACTTGTGAACCATTTATGTTGAAGAAGTGTGGTTGGGTTAACTAGGTAACCAACTCAAAATGTCCTTAATGGTGTTAACCATTACCACTCTCTGGGCTAATTCAGCAGATGACAAATTGCTTCATATTCATACAAAAATTTTTGACCTGTGACCTTGACTTGACCTGCGACCAGCTGTAAAGAAAAAAATAACATTGGTAATAACTTCTAAAACAAACTGAGATAGATCCTTCATATTTTGCATGTGGGTTTCTTGTGACACGGGCTTCAAGCCCATACAAACAATTTGACCTGTGACCTTGACCTTGACCTGTGACATACTTAAAAGAAAAACAACATTGGTCATAACTCTTGAACCGTTTCAGATATGGCTTTCATGTTGGCATGTTGGTTCCTTGTGCCAAGGGCTCTCCACTCAAAGACCTGTGACCGTGATCTTGACCTACTAAAAAGAAAAAAAAAATATCATTTTTCATAACTTTTGAACCATTTGCGATAGAGCCTTCATATTTAGCATGTAGGTTCCTTGTGACCAGGGCTCCCTACTCAAACAAAAAATCTTGACCTGCGACCTTGACCTTGACCTGTGACCACCTTTGAAGAAAAAATTGACATTGCCTTGGGACTTGTTCGTGTTTTACAAACAAATCTTGTTTTCATTTTTTCTCAAAACATGGATTGTTGGTACTCATTGGAGCTGCCTCATTTAGGCGGTTCTAATGAGTACCCACAATCTATGTTTTTTGAGCAGAAATAAGAAAAAATAATATATTATACCTCTGTAAACCCCAGTTTTACTTTACAAAATCTGGGTTTAAGTGGGTGTAAATTATAAAGGCATGTTTTCGTGATGATTGCAAAAAAAAAACAAAAAAAAAAAAACATGTTTTTTTCATGATATGGCTCATATAAGAAAGCAGTCTGATCAGACCCTGAACCTGCCGGCCTTGGTAGCTTAGTCTGATTTGTGTCTGACAGGTGATCACAAGGTCGCTGGGCTGATACCGGCCAGGTAAGCAACATTCTTTCATGGAGATTAATCATGAAATCTGTTTTGTTGTCATTTTCTCCCTTCAGCTGATTCAAAAAGGGCAGTAGACTGACCGGTTCAATATGACCTAAATGGTGTTGACTGGGTTATTAAACGGAAAATAAAAAACTTTTGAAAGCTTGTGTGCATTCTGAAGGAGTCTGCTCAGACCCTGAAATTTCACCTACTGGACATTTGCAGAGATGGATCCATCCATGTGCTAAAGCAAAACTTCATTGGTCCAAAGGATAATAATGTAAAATGTTTAACCCTTAAGATGGCAGGAAAAACTACATCTGAAAATGTAGTCTGCCTATGTCGTCTGCTGATTTATTTTTGCAAACTTTTTCAAAATATTTTTGCATACAGGCAAACAGTGTGGGCCCAGATCAGACTGCTCCTACAGGAGCAGTCTGATCTGGGTCCACACTGTTTGCAAAAAATTACTTTTAAGGTAACAGGCAGACGTAACGGCAAAGCAGACGACAATTGTCCTGATTGGCATTTTATGGGTTAAGGGGAGGCAACTTTTGCAAAACTTTTTGTTTCCCATATCTCAAGGGGTCTACTCTTAAAGGAAAGAATTTGAGGAGCAAATTCTTTCCTTTAAGAGTGGACCCCATAAAAAAGGGTCTACTTTTGACCCTGTTTTGATAGGACTACCGAAAATCAAATATGGAGTCACGAAAGTTGTCTTTCTTGTAAGGAAATGTCCAAAAATACAGACAGACCTGTCATTTTCCCATAAATCCCATTTTTACTTGAACTGTCCTTGGTATTGATGTTACTAGTATACTTCCTGAATTGGAGTGATTTCGGATCTTTGGCTTCTATAGTTGCTAGTATAAACAGCTTGGGCTACATTGCTTATAAATCCTACATACTTTGACTGACATGCTTGAGCAATTAAGGCGTAACTATACCAAATTTAGTGACACAGAGGCCATTCTGATATTTAATCTTCATCAGGGTGTCTCAACCCCAAAGTTTTGAAACTGAAACGGATGACGGACAAGACTCGGCAAACACAGCACATCTACCTCCGAGCACACACCGACCGACGTAGCTCATGTGACAGGTCAACTGGAATGATCAGGCAAGAGACACCCACCCGCGGACTTATAGGCGTCCCCCACCGAGCCAACATCAGCAAACATGACCCACACTCCACAGAAGTCCCGGGCATCAGGAAGGAGATGTCCAAAGTAGCGAGACTTGCAAAATTTAAAATATTACAAAAAGTGGCAACCAATATATAATATAGGAATGGACCAAACTGGTCATGGTGCTGTTAAACCTGCACCATTTTTACACACGGCTCTGCTGTTCACTCTATTCTTACTGGATGATAAAATCATTTTTTTCCATCCATCCATATAATCCGAATGTCCATCTATCCACCCATCCATTCATGATGATGATGATAATATTAATAATAATAGTAATGATAATAATAAAGTCTTTACTTCAAGAGGGTAATACAACACAATTAGACAAGTAACTTATCTCCTTTGTGGCCCTCAAATTATTTGCAAGTTTTACAAATAACAAAGTACCAAATTTATTGTGCCTTTGAACAGATGATGATGGTGATCCCTCCATCCATCCATCCATCCATCCATCCATCCATCCATCCATCCATCCATCCAGCCATCCATCCATCCATCCATCCATCCAACCAACCATCCATCCATGATTAGCTAATAATCCATCCATCCATCCAACCACCCATCCATCTAATATGTCTGTCCATCCATCTATCCATCCATTTGTCCATCCATCCATCCCATCTGTCAGGGCTTAAAATTGATTCTATAAGTAATGTTTAAGTAATAAACATCAGATCTTTCATCACTGTGGGTCAGATCTGAAACTCCCAAGTTCGCAATGGAAGGTCTGGTGGTTTTTCTCTGGGTGCCATGTTTTTTTTCCCACCTTGCTATAATCATCAGCTCAATATAGGTGATATCATGTTGAAAGGGCTATAAAACTTGACTCAAAACAGAGAAAATCTTCAGTCATTGGATGAAACTTAACCCTTGTCCTGCTGAGCCTGGATATGCCTTACCTTTCAAACAATGTAGATCCAGATCACATGGCTTCTGAAGAAGCCATCTGATCAGGATCTACATTGTTTGTCATTCAGATTGTGAATTTGTTGCAATAATTTGCATCAAGTAGTCTGATTGGTTGATAATCAGTGGTGGGTGTGGCATGTTTGAATATTCAGCAGGTCCTATATTAGGCCATAAAAGAAAAAAAACATGCAAGCAAACAAACAGACAAACAAAGTCCTCCTATGTTCATAAAAATAAGGAGAAAATGAAATCTTAACCCTTGTCCTGCTGAACCCGGATATGCCTTTTCTTTGAAACAATGTAGATCCAGATCAGATGGCTTCTGAAGAAGCCATCTGATCAGGATCTACATTGTTTGTCATTCAGGTTGTGAATTTGTTGTAATAATTTGCATCAAGTAATCTGATTGGTTGATAATCGGTAGTGGGTGTGGCATATATGAATATTCAGCAGGATAAGGGTTAAACTACACTGGTACAACAGTAGCTTTATTTTGTAGCCTATGTAGTTTAGCCCTTTTTTGTACCAAATGGAATTTTCCAACTTATTATAGTACAAGTCCATTATAAAATTTAGGGGTGTCTGGTTTTGTTTTCTTCAAATTTTATTTTGAAAATAGCAAAACTTTTTGCAAAGAGTGTAGGCCCTGATCAGAAGCCGCATCGTCTGATCTGGGCCTGCACTGTTTTCCAACAACGGTTTTGGGGTTTCCGGTACAAAATGGTTTAGTTTATAAGCATGAGGATATGGTCTTCCTGAAGTCGAGTAGTTTCACTTCTTAACTTTCAAACGATTTTATAAAGTAAAAATGAAGTAACAGATATTTAAGAACAATGTTAAAGAGGGTTAGTGCATGGTTCTTTGGTTTGTTTTCACCCGAAAAAGATGGACAAATAAGGGAAGAGGAAAATAATAGGGATGAATCGGAAACAGAAGACAATGCTTGCCTTATTAAGGAAGATTTAGATGGTATATAGATATTGCATTGTCTTTCCATATTTAGTCTTTTCAGTTTGTTTTTGTGTGTGAATTTTGAATTACTTAACCCTTGTTCTGCTGAGCTCAGATATGCCTTTTCTTGAAACAATGTAGATCCAGATCAGATGGCTTCTGAAGAAGCCATCTGATCAGGATCTACATTGTTTGTCATTCAGATTGTGAATTTGTTGTAATAATTTGCTACAGGTAATCTGATTGGCTGATAAACGGTAGTGGGTGTGGCATATATGAATATTCAGCAGGACAAGGGTTAACATCTTGTGGAGAATTCATAAATTTATCAGGCTCTCTTGAAAACTGAACGCGAGCTGCTGTAGTACACCTAGTAACACTATATATCCTTTGAACAAGGATTTTGTTCTTATATAGGTGCAAAAGGAAATACATGTACTTTGTTATCTGAACAGCCATGTTTTCACAAAAGGAAAACAAGCCTATACAAATACATTGTAACCTTTATCGCCGAAAAAAAAAAGAAAATTTTTATTATGAAAAATTATGGTATTTTTTCTTATTCCTGCTCAAAATATAGATTGTGGGTACTCATTAGAACTGCCTCATTGAGGCAGTTCTAATGAGTACCCACAATCTATATTCTAGAAAATCATCCAGGCAGTTCTAATGGTACAATCTATATATTCTAGAAAATCATCGAGGCAGTTCTAATGAGTACCCACAATCTATATTTTAGAGCAGAAATAAGAAAAAAATAACACCATTTGGGCTATATAAAATTGGGGTTCAAGGGGGTCAAAATTTTATAGGCATGTTTTCATGATGTTCTCACAAAAATGTATTCAATCTAATTATCTATAAAATATATATACATTTTGTTGGTCATTTTTCTTATACATTTTTCTGTATACATTTTTGTTGTTACATATACAAACAACTATGTTTAATTACACAAAAATATGAAAATTGTACAGAATTTTAGGTCATTTTTAAAAGGTCATTTTTCTATTAAATATGTACATTTTTTATGGCTGTATTTCTGTAGAATTGAATTGCTAACTATATCCAAAATCTTGCTAGAATATACATAGAAAGTGATTGAAAACATTTTTGTTCGTATTTTATACGTCGGAATCATGAAAATTTAATATTTTGTTGAATGTAGGTGTTTTTCCGTGACATTCTACAACTATCTGAAATCAATAGACTTCCAAACAATAATGAAAGAATTTGTATGTTTGATCGGAAGTTATGCGTAAGATATAGATATGTTTAGGATTAGGAAAATATCCAAATGGAAAGTTTCTAAATGGATACGAAGACATTTTTGGCATAGGAGAAGACAAGGAGGTAATGTCATCTTACGTACTTGTCTGTTATGTGTCATAATACGGTAAAAATCCAAAAAATTGGGACACCTTGAGGCCTTGCTGTAATGCTCCTAAAATTTTAACAAATTTATTTCATGATCCCGAAAGGTGTACAAAAGATGCAGACAGAATGGCAAACAGTGAAGACCCTGATCAGACTGCTCCTGAGGAGCAGTCTGATCTGGGTCTGCACCATTTGCTTAGGCCTGCCTGTCCCAATATTTAGGATCATAGTACAGCGTAAACATGCCATAATGACCCTAAGCATTGGGACAGATAGGCCTGAGTGAACAGCACAGACCCAGATCAGACTGATCCTCAAGGAGCAGTCTGATCAGGGTCTACACTGTTTGCCATTCCTACTGCACCTTTTAGACTCCTTGCCGGATCGTGAAAAAAATCTGTTAAAATTTTAGGAGAATTACAG
The DNA here is from genome assembly GCA_963580285.1 of Lucinisca nassula. NCBI lineage: Eukaryota > Metazoa > Mollusca > Bivalvia > Lucinida > Lucinidae > Lucinisca > Lucinisca nassula. The sequence continues at coordinate 12,445,427 of OY757017.1, forward strand.
CAAGTCCTAAAGATGTCCAAATTTTTAGGATTTTTATCTCACCTGTCACGTAGTGATGAGGTGAGCTTTTGGGATCACTTTTCGTCTGTCGTGCATGCGTGAGTGCGTGCATCTGTGCATGCATGCGTAAACTTTTTCTTCAAACGACATCTCCGCCTAAACCACTGACCGGATTTTGACCAAACTTCACAGGAATGATCCTTAGGTGGTCCCGTTTCAAAGTTGTTCAAATGGTTCCGGTCCATTGCACATCTAGGTCACAGGAACCAAAAATAGATTTTTTTCACCAAAAAACTTAAAACATCTTCTTCTCTGAAACCACAAGGCCCATCTTTGATATTTGGTATGAAGCTTCATCGAGTGGACCTCTACCAAGATTGTTCACATTATAGTGCTGGGGCTAAAAATGCCCCCACCCCGGGGCCCTTTGGTTTTACATGGACTTGTATAGGGAAACCGCAAGGCCCAGGTCTTTGATATTTGGTATGAAGTTTCATCTAGTGGACCCCTACCAAGATTGTTCTAATTACAGTGCTGGGGCTAAAAATGCCCCCGCCCTGGGGCCCTTTGTTCTTACATGGGCTTTTAGCCTGCCCAGGCAAAGAGGTGCGAGTCGGCCCGTCCATGCATATAAACCCTATTGGTTTCATTGGGCGGCAGGGCTTGAGATGTCATTTCATCTCAATGTTGGGTTAAAGTCCCACAGAACTGGAAGCAAGGTCTCCAAAATGACCTTTACAGTGTTGACCCGGACGTTAAACCTCAAATCAAACAAACAAACTTACGTGGGCTTATATAGGGAAAATCTTTAAAAATCTTCTTCTCTGAAACCACAAGGCCCAGGTCTTTGATATTTGGTATGAAGCTTCATCTAGTGGACCCCTACCAAGATTGTTCAAACTATAGTGCTGAGGCCAAAAATGCACCCGCCCGGGGGCCCTTTGGTCTTACATGGGCTTATATAAGGAAAATCTTTAAAAATCTTCATCTCTGAAACCGCAAGGCCATGGTCTTTGATATTTGGTATGAAGCTTCATCTAGTGGACCCCTACCAAGATTGTTCAAATTATAGTGCAGGAGTTAAAACTGCACCTGTAAACCCCACTTTATAAAATAGAGAAAACGGGGGTTTATAGGGGTATACATTATTTTTTGTATTTCTGTCCAAAGACATAGGTTGTGAGTACTCGTTAGAACTGCCTCAATGAGGCAGTTCTAACGAGCACCGAAAACCTATGTTACCTATGTGTGTACTTGTTAGAACTGCCTCAAAGGCCGTTCTAACGAGCACCAACAACCTATGTTTTGAGTATAAATATGAATTATATCACAATTTTACATAAGAAAATAGCCTTGTAAACCAGGGGTCGCAGGTTCGATCCCGGGCTTCTCCAGACTTTCGGATGAGTCTTTAAACCGAGGTCCCGTCTCCGTATGACCTTAGCTGTTGGTGGGACGTAAAACTGAAACACTCACTCACTCACATAAGAAAATAAACCATTTTGGATATATGAAAGAATGCACAATGTCGCACAGAAGTGTTCAGCAGGATAAGGGTTAACCCTTGTCCTGCTGAATATTTAAATATGTCACACCTACTACTAATTATCAGCCAATCAGATTACTTGATGCAAATTACTGCAGCAAATTCATAAACTGGATGGCAAACAATGAAGATCCTGATCAGATGGCTTCTTCAGAAGCCATCTGATCTGGATCTACATTGTTTCAAAGATAAGGCATATCCGGGCTCAGCAGGACAAGGGTTAAAATAGCTTGCAAAGTTGCTAGGAATGTTTGAACAGCCAACAACTGGGACCTGATTGACCCAAGTCTGCGGAGAGACTGCACTCATTACAAAAATATGTCTATACAAATACATTGTAAATTTTACCCCCCAAAAAACTAAATTTTTAGATGAAAAATTGTGATATTTTCCTTATTTCTGCTCAAAATATAGATTGTGGGTACTCTTTAGAACATCCTCTCCTCATCGAGGCGGTTCTATCGAGTACCCACAATCTATATTTTAGAGCAAAAATAATGTTTACCCCCTGTAAACCCAGTTTTTCTATATAAAAGTGGGGTTTGAGGGGGTCATATTTTCGTGATGATCTTGACAGTTCTGAGTAAAATAAACTGATATTTTTAGGACAGATAAGTTTTGTCCCCCTGTTAACCCTTATCTTGCTGAATATTCATTTAAGCCACACCCATTTCTATCTATCAACCAATCAAATTACTTGATGTATTTTATTGCTACAAATTCATAAACTGAATGCCGAACAGTGTAGATCCTGATCAGATGGCTTCTTCAGAAGCCATCTAATCTGGATCTACACTGTTTGTGATGAAAGGGGTTGTCGTGAACAGCAAGATAAGGGTTGGGAGTACTTCCAGTAGTTTATCAACCGTAAAAATGCCAATTAGGAATTATCAAATGGGATGTTCAAATATTTTCCCTTTTTCAGATGTAAAAATGAAAATGTTACCTGTTTCAGTCATTATTGGCACTATATTACTAAGGATTAAGGTAGGCCAGTTGAGCAGCTCCAGACCACATGGGCATTGTTTCTCCTTGTATTTATTGGTGGTTATTGTTCTGTCTATTTCAGATACAGTAGACAGTCATCCAGAACCAGAACCAAAAGTTAACAAGTCAGGTAAGGCGTGACAGGTCACGAACTTGACATAAGCTATAGTTGCCTGTGATCTTTCTTGTTTTGAAAACTGTGTAGATCAAGATCAGCTGGCTTCTGAGAAGCCAGCTGATCAGGATCTACACTGTTTTCCGTTCTCCCTCTGAAACCATGAAAAATCTGAAACCGTATCATTACGAAAACACGCCTATACAAACACATTGTTAACTATACCGCCGAAAAAAACTAAAATTTGAGGAGAAAATATTGTGATATTTTTCTTATTTCTGCTCAAAATATAGATTGTGGGTACTCGTTAGAACCGCCTTATCGAGGCGGTTCTAACGAGTACCCACAATCTATATTTCAGAGCAGAAATAAGAAAAACAAGGTTTACCCCTATGAACCCCAGTTTTACTATATAAAAGTGGGGTTCAAGGGGGTCAAAATTTAATAGACAGGTTTTCGTGATGAACACAGATGGCTGAATCTCACGGAGAACTGTGGCTTAGGGAATTGTTCAGCATGGTGTATGTGTGTGTGTTTGAGTTTTACATCCAACCAACAGCTAAGGTCATAATTATGGAGATGGGACTTAAATTTAAAGACCCGTCCGAAAGTCTTGAAAAGCCTGGAAACAATCCCAAGATCCCTGTTCAGCATGGGAAAGGTTAATATAAACTGTCAATAACAACATCTGCAGACATCATTTTCAAGAAAAATCAAAGTACTGAAAGTACTAATAGAAGGTGATGGTAGAAAACTGTTAGTTTTTACACAGGGTAATTTCATTTCATTATCTTTTTTTTTTTTTTTTTGTTTAATTTTTAAAACAGTCAATGGTTATGTATGATTGTAGTAACGCGAGGGAAAGACAAATGAAATGTCAAAAACAAAATTGAGGATCGAACGGTACATGTTGTGGTTCCCTTCTTGTGTCAATGAGAATAATTCTGGAGACAATAACATACATGTAGACTCTAGCAAACAAGATAATTTACTCAACACTATATGTTCTAGCAAATGGCTTTCTTACACCAACGCCCCCCGCCCATAGGGGCTTGAAGAAATATAGGAGCTGCATGATGCTTCCACGCCGAGCCGAATCCGGCCCGCACACTAGTACTGGTAAACTGCTTAGAGGATCTAAGGCTATCCAGGAACCGCGGTGCGAGGCGGACCGTCCATGCAAATAAACCCTATTGGTTTCATTGGGCGAAAAGGCTGGGGATGTCATTTCATCTCAATGTCGGGTAGAAGTCCCACAAAATTGGAAGCAACGTCTCCAAAATGACCTTTACATTGTTGACAGGGACGTTAAACATCAAAGAAAAAAAAACACAAAAATTTCTTACACCAATATTCCGGGACACTGGCTGGTTTTTATCTGAGGCTTCGATCACAAGTTTAAAAGTTTGTTGGTTGCTATGTTTTGTCAAGTGTTTGAAAGACATCCGTCGACCCAGTGAAACCTCGATTAAACAAGAAGGCCATAATGGCCCTGGAACACTCACCTGATCCGAATTGTACAGATAAAGTGGTGGGTAATATAAGGTGGAGTAGATGGTTTGAGGCATTTTGGTAGAGAGTGACCAAAGGAACATTCCTGTGAAATTATTTCAAAAGCAGTCTACCTATTTAGTAGTACACCACGTGAACAAGTCCGTGAAATGAAGACCCCTCTAAACCCCACTTCATATAGAGAACACTGGGGATACGGGATGGGGGGTATTCATTATTTTTCATATTTCTGCTCAAAGACACAGGTTGTGGGTACTCGTTAAAACTGCCTCATTAAGGCGGTTCTAACGAGCACCAACAACCTATGTTTTGATCATTGTTAAGAAAAATATCACGGATTTTCATCAGAAAAGTAGCCATTTTGGGGATGTTAAAAATGCACTAGGTCGCATGGGTGTGTTATCGTAATGAGAAGTCAGTTTAAAACTTGTTTATTGTTTCATTTGGTGGCTTTTATGTTCAGTGGAGCAAAACTATTTTGAGCAACTTTGTCAGAGGGTCACCTATGGAACATCCTTCCAAATTATTTTCTTTCTGCATGAGGATGAAGTCTTTTCAAAGTTCCCTTCTAAAGAGCTGACTTATATGTTACTATCTGGACATTTTCCGGACATTGAGGGTCATGTCCTAGGGCATGGAGATGAATTTGCTCAGCGTCACGTGAACAAGCCCGTATATGACCCCCCCCCCCCCCCACTCAACGCTAAACCCCCCTTTATATGGAGAAAACTAGGGTATACATTATTTTTCTTATTTCTGCTCCAAGACATAGGCTGTGGGTACTCGTTAGAACCCCTTACTGAGGCGGTTCTAACGAGCACCCTGAACCTATGTTTTGAACATTTATATAAAAAATATCAAGGCTTTTCATCAGAAAACTTGCCGTTTTGGAGATGTGAAAAATGCTCAATGTCACACGGGTGAGTTATCGTAATGGTCAAACTTACAATGCCTAGCTGTGACAATTGGCGGGGGTGGGGGGGGGGGGTGTTGGTGCAAGAATTGTCATAAAATGCTAGACATATGGGTCATTGGTTCCCTTTGACAATACAGAACTTACTTGTATGTCACTATCTGGACATATTGTGGACATTGAGAGTCAGGTCCTAGTGCAATAGAGGGAAATAGAGAGGCTCAGTTTTACTAATAATGTCACATAGTGACAAAGGGAGTGGTTATGTGTCAGTGGTTCCCTTTGACAATACAGAACTGACTTGTATGCCACTGTCTAGGCACCTTGTGGACATTGAGGGTCAGGTCTTAGTGCAGCAGAAGGAGATGAACCGGCTCAGCTTTAACCCTATATAAAACCAGTGGGCTCCGGGTAGGTCCAGTTTTGACCCGATGGGGTTATAATTTGGACAATCTTGGTAGAGGGCAACTAGAGGAAGTTTCATTCCAAATATCAAAGACTTGGACCTTCTGGTTTCCGACGAGAAGGTATTTAAAGGTTTTCAGTATGTCAGTCTATGTGAAACCAGTGGGCCCTGAGGCGGGGCCATTTCTGACTCCAGGGCTTTGATTTGAATAATCTTGGTAGAGGTCACCCGCACGAAACTTCTAGTAAAATATCAAAGACCTGGGCATTGGTTTTTTTAGAACATTTTAAAGGTTTTCCATATATGTGACCAGCCATGAGATTTTGGGTCCAAATGGGGTCCATGACCGAAAATGAGTTTTTGCCATTTTCTGATAGCTTTATAATACTGAAGTGCATATGTGAAATTTCAGATGAAAACATTGAGCGGTATACGAGATATAGATCTTTAAAGACTGACCCTGAATATGCGAAAATTGCATTTTCAGTCATTTTAGATGTATACTTGCTAGTTATTCTTGACTTCAAAGCCTCATTAAGCATTCAGAGAAAACAAAATATCAGCAAATCATGCTTTCACACAATTATTTATTCACCCAGTAGCAATCATTCGTTATATATTTGTTGGGAAGAATTCTGTTGCCATGGCAACAAATTTAAAATAGGTGGATATAGAGTAGCCCACCTACTTACATTATATGTATGTATGTCACCAACATCAATTTGTTTGAATGCTACGTACATCTAAATAGCCAAGGATTGGACTGTACCAATTACTTTAACTGCAAAGTCTGGCTTTTGGGAGCAGACTGTTTAACACACATTGCTACATTCAAGGTCATAGTGGTGGAATGAATGATTTCATGGTGGCTAATAAAATATGAATTCCATATGAAAATTAATAATAATAATAATTATAAAAACACAGAAAATTTACGCACAATCCTTTACTTTTCGACAAAATTGTATGTACATCATTGCAATTATAGCAAAATTTTGTATTGTAAATAAATCATTAATCTGCATTAAATAATGGCATACATGTAATTCATAAGTATGTTGTCAGATTACCCCACCCACCAACATATCACTAGTATTATCATGATTTGGGATCTATAATCGCAGAATGAAGTAAAGTTGACATTTACATCCTTATGTGAGTATGTGTGCAATTGCGTATGCAAACTGTACAAATGTAAAGCTAATAGCACCTCCTTGTCATGGACATCCTTGCAAAACAAACTTTACATACCGCCACCTACCATCAAGGCTAGGAGAAATAAACTGGCTACATCGTGCCTACCTGACGTAACATGAGCACAATTTTATAAAACGCTAAAAAGGTCTTAGCTTGCCCAGGCAAAGCAGTTATAGCGAGGTTGTTCTACAAATAAACCCTAGCAGATTGTTTATGCAGGGGTTTTGATATGTAATATTTTCTCAATGCTGGGTAAACGTCCCATAAGTTTGGTATCAATGTTTCCAAAATCACCTAAATAGTGTTGACAAGGTTGTATAACACAAACAAACAAACAAAAGCTTTATACAGAGAATTGGGGGTTATAAGGGTATCTGTTATACTTGGAAGAACCATTTCTATCATGCATGATACAATCTTGCTATACCAAAATTTCAACAGATTAATGTCCTTCTGTGGAACACATGGGCCTATCAGTTAAATATAACGAGGTATAACCTTGCCATAAAATCAAGTCAGTTATTCCATTCCACACAGGAAGATGTTGTTGAATATTGTAAGGGCACCACTTGTCACGATAAACCAGAAGGTCGAGAGAGGGTTGCACGGCTATAATACATATGTGGGCTCTACCAGGGTCATAGAGAATTCCTAGTAAAAGTGAATACCGCCAGCCATTATTTAAAATTAAAATTTTATAACTTAAATTATCTTTTTCTCTGAACAATAAAACTGTCATCTCATTTTCGGAGTAAAATTACATTGCAATATTTGACACAGGCAACCCCGCAGTTACAGTAATACTTTATGCAAACAAAATTAAAGTACTTATAAACTAACATGACCAGTACACTAATTCCCATCAAAACATGCAGTTGCAGCTGTATTCGCAGTTTCAACAACAGAAACAAACACATTAATATATAGTCAAAACATTTATTTTGTATATAATCATTAAAAGTGATGATAATTCAAATGACTTTAAATGATACTTGACTTGCAGTTATTGAATTGATTCATATACATAAACTGGTGTTGTTTTCCCTCACCCATCAGGGCTTGGAGAAATATACGAGGCTGCATGGTGTATGTACTTCAGTGTTAAGCTGAAACAACCGAACATTTCAGTACTGGTAAATTAAATGCTGCGGGTTATTTTTTCTAAATCGTAAGTAAATGGTAACACAGGCAGTACCATTCTTTTTTTCTTTCATTTTTTCATTTGGTGGGTGGGGTGATCTTACGTTTTTTTTTTTTCAAGATTATTTCACATATCGAGCCGATCGTTAATCAATGGTGGGCGAAAACTGGAGTACCCGGAGAAAAAAATGACCTTCCGTTGCATAGTTTGTTGTCTCACATGTGACCAAAGCCAGACTCGGACTCAGTACCGTAATTACTTTATGTTATATTCGTGTAAGACTAAATCTCGATTTTAAAATCTGTTAGCCTGGAGTCGTCATTCTACCAACCTACAATTCTCAATACATCCAACTTATGGAAGTATAGAATTCAAAGTAACTTTTTGTGCAACCCTTGAATTGAAAGTGTTGCATAAACGTGTACATGTGCATATACGTGTACATATATACGATGTTCCCAGTGATAGGTGCAAAAGTAACATTAATTAAATTGATTGATTGATTTGAGGTTTAACGTCCCCGTCAACACTGTTAAGTTCATTTTTGAGACATTGCTTCCAATTTTGTGGGACTTTAACCCGCCATTGAGATGAAATGACATCTCAAGCCCTGTCGCCCAATGAAACCAATAGGGTTTATCAGCATGGACGGTCCGTCTCGCACCGCTTTGCCTGGGCAGATCCTCTAAGCGGTTTACCAGTACTCGTGTGCGGGTTGGAATCGTGGAAGCATCTCGCAGCCCATATGTTTCTTCAAGCCCCGATGGGAGGGGGCCGAACATTTATTAAAGTGTCTTGCCAAAGGGCATGACATTTCCGCAACTCAGGAGCAAATGCTTTCCTTTAAGAAATCAACACATTATTTATTGTTTGATTACACCAAAGGCTCTCATGAACTTATCCGTCCCCATTTATGAAGGTGCTGATTTTGACACAATATGGTCTTACAATGTGCTTGGATTGATGACCACTATACCGCTAGCTTATTGTGTGCTGATCAGGAATTAAACCTGGATAGAAGTGGCTGAAAATGAGGGGCATACTCGTGTGCTATTTAGTTAACAAATTTTTGATATAAAATAGGCAAATTAGATTTGAAAGACTTAATGTGTAATGCCAGATCTGCTGTTGTTGACATCATGGACCCTTTGTATAAAACCTACTGAATCAAGGGATCTATTAAAACCGAACCGTGCGAAAGTGCAAATTAATTAGCCTATCAGAGTTGATCAGGAGAACGCAGGTTCGATACCTGCCGGGTTCAGCAACATTCTTGCGTGAAGATTGATTATGAAATCTTTTCTACGGTCATTCTCTCCCTTCCCCTTATTCAAGAAGGGCAGTTGTCAATTTCTGGCGAAAGAATGTGCACTGTACTAGTTAATAACTTACGCATTAGCCTACCCAGGAAAAGTGTGGACAGGTGAACTGACCGGCACAAAATGACCTAGTTAAGGTTGACTGGGCTTTAAACTCCAATACAAACCAACAAACCTGAAACGAACAATTGTACGAGAAATACTATGATCCAAAATTTCGTACTTTGAACTTTTGGTGATCATGTATATGGTGTTAAAGGAATGCAATTCTCGCAACAATGCAAAATTCTTATTTAAAAAGAAAGAAAAAAAAAGCTGAAAAAAAAGGGATCAGGTCGGGACTCGAACCAGCGATCCCATTCTTGGAGGGGAGGTGCTCTGCTGATTGCGCTACTCGGCACAGTTATAAAAAGGGACGATTTATAACTATATATCTAAAATGGCACGGCCAATATTACCGGTCAAAATTGTTTTTCGTCATATCTTCCAAGTATGAAAACAAGAAACGGCTTTTTATTTTTGCTTATTAATCCTAAGCAAACTTTATAATTTACAGTATAAAAGGCTCTTGTTTAAAAAATTATTAGCAACAGGTGCGTCATAAATTAGCTACGTCAACTATGACGTCGCGATTTATTCACGTTTTCTCGGAATGACGTAATGCCCCATTTGGGCACAAAATCTCATGGCGCGTCACATATGGCTATGTAAAACCGGTGGGGCCTGAGGCGGGGAGAGGACAAACAGATGAAGCATCATACCAAATATCAAAGACCTGGACCTTCTGGTTTCAGACAAGAAGTTTTTTAAAGGTTTTCCATATATAAGTCAAAATAAAACCAGTGGGCCCCATGGCAGGGCCATTTTTGACCCAAGGGCTGTAATTTGAACAATCTTGGTAGAAGTCTGCTAGATGAATCTTCACACCAAATATCAAAGATCTGGGCCTTGCGTTTTCAAATAAGCTTTTTTTTAAGAATTTCCTTATATATCCCAATGTAAGACCAAAGGGCACATCGGGGAGGCGAAGGGGGGGGGGGGGGGGGGGTGGGTTTGGGGGTAGGAGCAATTTTGGCACAAGGACTATAATTTGAAAATCTTGATATAGGTCCACAAGACGAAGCTACATACCAAGTATCAAATATCCGAGGCTTATGGTTTTAGACAAGAAGATTTTTGAAGATTTTCCTGCGAGATGTCTATGTGGAACCAGTGGGCTACAGGGCGGGGGCATTTCTGGTCACAGGGCTATAATTCTAACTCTTGATAGAGGTCCACTAGACGCAGCTTCATATCAAATAAAAAACACCTCAGCCTCCTGGTTTCTGACAAGAAGATTTTCAAAGGGTTTCTCTATATAAGTCAATGTAAAACCAAAGGGTCCCGAGGCGCGGACATTTTTGGCCCCAGGGCTATAATTTGAAGTAGGAAAGTCTATTGGTCTCATGGTGTGGCAAGGCTTTAAATGCCATTTCATCACAGTGTTAGGTAAGAGTCCAACGAAATTCGAAGCACAACAGTTTTGTTTATTTGTTTGATTTGTTTGATTTGAGGTTTAACGCCCTGTCAACACTTTATAGGTCATTTTGGAGAAGTCGCTTCCAATTTTGTCGGACTTTTACCCGACATTGAGATGAAATGGCAACTCAGCCCCTGCCGCACAATGCAACCAAAAGAGTGTATATGCATGGATGGTCCAACTCACACCACTAGTACTTTTCCTGGGCAGGCTTAGAAACGAAACCTTTAAGCTGTTTACCAGTACTCATGTTCGGTCGATTTCAGCTCTGCGTGGAAGCATCATACAGCCCTTATCTGTTGCCCAGAGCCCCGGTGGGCGGGGCGGTTATACAGTCTTGACGGGGACGTTAAACGTCAAATCATACAAATCAAATACACCTCAGTAAAAAAGGTAAATATTCAGATACAGAAGAAGAAGAAACAAAATCTGATATTTTCTGACCTCGGCTCAAAAAAAAACAAAAAAAAAACAAGCACCCATCGCCCGCAATAAATATGCATTTCTCCGTACTATAAACGTTAAGATTACGGTGTTTAAGTTATAAAGTCATATTTTCCAGATGGTTCACAGAAATATATCCATGCAACAGTGAATCGGCCCCCGTCCATTGGGGCTTGAAGACATATATGGGCTGCATGATGCTTCCACGCAGAGCTGAATCCGAACCGCACACGACTGCTGGTAAACCGCTTAGAGGATCTAAGCCTGCCCAAACAAAGTGGTGCGCACGAGACGGACCGTCCATGCTTATAAACCCTATTGGTTTCATTGGGCGAAAGGGCTGGAGATGTCATTTCTCAGTGACGGGTAAAAGTCATACAAAATTGGAAGCAACATCTCCAAAATGACCTTTACAGTGTTGACAGGGACGTTAAACCTCAAATCAAACAAATGCAACAGTGAAGGTAACTTCGCTCTATCCGCCCCGCCCATAGGGGCTAGAAGAAATATATGGGCTGCATGATGCTTCCACGCAGAGCTGAATCCGGCTCGCACACTAGTACTGGTAAACTGCTTAGAGGAGCTAAGCCTGACCAGGAACCGCGGTGCGAGGCAGACTGTCCACGCTAATTAACGTTATTGGTTTCATTGGGCGACAGGGCTTGAGATGTCGTTTCATCTCGATGTCGGGTAAAAGTCCCACAAAATTGGAAGCAACGTCTCCAAAATGATCTTTACAGTGTTGACGGGGACGTTAAACCTCAAATCAAACAAACAAACAAAACTTCGCTCTATCTGTAGTATAGCAAGTCGTAGTATTCCATTCATACTGTCAACTCATTCATTGAATTATTAATCCGCGATCTAGATTTTGAGCGAGTTCTGTTGACGTACTAGAGTTAACAAGAGTTGACTTGCTCCAAAACGCACCGTCTAGGAATATTGCGACTGCTAGAGTTAGCTTGGTATGAGAGTCGGAAGCCTTGCCTAGTAACAACGAATACGTTAGAGGGTGGAAAATTGTAAGTTAAATGCAATCCGAAAATCTATTATTCCCAACTATTCGAAATTTTGGCCATGTGTTGGAAAAATCGCGTCCAACTTTCTTGAAAACATGTTTATACTTTTGATTTACTCGAGGGCAAACGATGACATTTTCTTGACGTCAGTAGAGTTCTGAATCTGAATCGTTACTGGTGACGCATCAAATGAAATTTGATGCTTCCTGTCGCTTCTAATTGCTGGATCGTGAAGTGGGGGGGGGGGGGGGGGGGCTGGAAATAAAATTATTGTACAACTTTGTACAAGAGTAAGTCTACTGTCTCCCCTACTTTTCTTGAGTTAACTTTAGTTGGTCAGCTGGACCCGCTCAAAGCAAACTAGGTCATGATAAAGCTGCGAATTGAGACCAATTTGAACCAAGAGGATTAATTTTATGGCATGCTACACTCTGAAGTTAGTTGTTTGTGTAATGGGCAGCCTCAGTTTGACAATCTGCATATCATTTTCACTTATCAAATGATACATGCGCGTCTATTGATAAATATATTGAGGCTTATTTTTCTTGAAGCATAGGAGTGATTCGTCATCGAGGGGCTCCAGTGTCGATTGGCATAAGAAGGTGAGACCTGAAAGGTCATCACTTTCTAATAAGTTTATATTCATTTCTTAATTAACCTACGATTATCCCCCTTTCATCGTGTTTTATGTTCTTGCTAGACAGAACTCCCAACTCCCAAAGAAGCAAGCTTGATTGAACTCAAGTTAACTCTAATAGTGCGGCACGAGCCATAACCCGCGTGTCTTGGTGTAACTATAGTTAACTCTAGAAAGTCAACCGAACTCGCTCTTAATAACTAGACCAGGTCAGCTGCGAAACGAGACCAATTTCAAATCAAGATCCATTTTATGACATCTAACTCTGAAGTTCATTGTTTATGTACTTTGCATCCACAGTTTTTTTCAATCTGCATATTATTTTCACATATCAAATGATACAGGCGCGTCTCTTCACTGATTTATGATGACCTATTTTTCTTGAAACAGAGGAGTGATGCGGTATCAAGGGAATTCTTTGGAGTGTTGCCATAAGAAGGTGATACCTGAAAGGTCATCACCTTCTAAAAATCTTATTATTCTGAAAAAAATTAAGCTTGACTCTCTGCTGAACAGATGATTCATATGAATTGTCTTGTCTTATTTTCTTTGAAAAACAAACAAAAAAAATTGTTGTCTATTCTAAAATAAGATTTGTGGTGCCGTGACAGTTAAAGGTCACTTCCTTTAAACAGTTTCCTGTAATAAGTGGCCACTTTCAAAGGGATTTTGTGTGAGGTGAAGGGTCTACCGTAATGAACCTAAGTATTGGGACAGATAGGCATAAGCAAACAGTGCAGACCCAGATCAGACTGCTCCTGAAGGAGCAGTCTGATCAGGGTTTACACTGTTTGCCATTCTATCTGCACTTTTTTAGCTCACCTGTCACGTAGTGACAAGGTGAGCTTTTGTGATCACTTTTTGTCCGTCGTCCGTCGTGCGTCCGTGCGTGCGTCCGTGCGTCCGTAAACAATTTCAAATAAGTATATCTCTAATACCCCATGGTCAATCTAGATCAAATTTCATGAGAAGCATCATCAGGGAGGGGGAAAGGCTGCATAAGGTTTTTGGGCTGATCAGATTGGAATTCTGGTTGCCATGGCAACATATAGCTCCCATAGACTTACAGTGGGAAAAAATTAAAATATCATCTTCTCTGAAACCACAGGGCCCAGAGTTTAGATATTTAGCATGTATTAACGGCCAGTGGTCACCTACATAATTCCTGCCATTCATGCCCCAGGGGTCCAAATTGGCCACGCCCCGGGGCCCCTTCGCTCCCATAAACTCATAATGGAACAAAAAGCTTCAAAAATCTTCTTCTCGGAAACCACAGGGCCCAGAGCTAAGATAATTAGCATGTAGCAATGGCAAGTGGTAACCTACATAATTCCTGCCAATCATGCCCCTGGGGTCCAAACGGGCCACGCCCCGGGCCCTTTAGCTCCTATAGACTCATAATGGAAAAAAAGCTTCAAAAATCTTCTTCTCTGAAACCACAGGGCCCAAAGCTGAGATATTTGGCATGTAGCAACAGAAAGTAGTCACCTACATAATTCCTGCCAATCATGCCCCTGGGGTCCAAATTGGCCACACCCCCGGGCCCCTTCGCTCCCAAAGACTCATAATGAAAAAAAGCTTCAAAAATCTTCTTCTCTGAAACCACAGGGCCCAGAGCTTAGATATTTAGCATGTAGCAACGGCCAGTGGTCACCTACATAATTCCTGCCAATCATGCCCCTGGGTTCCAAATGGGTGACGCCCCGGGGCCCCTTCGCTCCGATAGACTCATAATGGAACAAAAAGCTTCAAAAATCTTCTTCTCGGAAACCACAGGGCCCAGAGCTGAGATATTTGGCATGTAGCAACAGCAAGTGGTAACCTACATTATTCCTGCCATTCATGCCCCTGGGGTCCAAATTGGCAACATCCCGGGGCCCCTTAGCTCCAAAAGACTCATAATGAAAAAAAAAGCTTCAAAAATCTTCTTCTCTGAAACCACAGGGCCCAGAGCTTAGATATTTAGCATGTAGCAACGGCCAGTGGTCACCTACATAATTCCTGCCAATCATACCCCTGGGTTCCAAATGGGTGACGCCCCGGTGCCCCTTCGCTCCCATAGACTCATAATGGAACAAAAAGCTTCAAAAATCTTCTTCTCTGAAACCACAGGGCCCAGAGCTGAGATATTTGGCATGTAGCAACGGAAAGTGGTCACCTACATAATTCCTGCCAATCATGCCCCTGGGGTCCAAATTGGCCACACCCCGGGGCCCCTTAGCTCCCAAAGACTCATAATGAAAAAAAGCTTCAAAAATCTTTTTCTCTGAAACCACAGGGCCCAGAGCTTAAATATTTAGCATGTAGCAACTGCCAGTGGTCACCTACATAATTCCTGCCAATCATGCCCCTGGGTTCCAAATGGGTGACGCCCCGGGGCCCCTCGCTCCCATAGACTCATAATGGAACAAAAAGCTTCAAAAATCTTCTTCTCGGAAACCAAAGGGCCCAGAGCTGAGATATTTAGCAGGTAGCAACGGCAAGTGGTCACCTATATAATTCCTGCCAATCTTGCCCATGGGGTCGAAACAGGCCACGCCCCGGGGCCCTTTAGCTCCTATAGACTCATAATGGAAAAAAGCTTCAAAAATCTTCTACTCTGAAACCACAGGGCCCAGAGCTGAGGTATTTGGCATGTAGCAACGGCAAGTGGTCACCTACATAAATCCTGCCAATCATGCCCCTAGGGTCCAAATGGGCCACGCCCCGGGGCCCCTTAGCTCACATAGACTCATAATGGAAAAAAAAAAGCTTCAAAAATCTTCTTCTCAGAAACCACAGGGCCCAGAGCTTAGATATTTAGCATGTAGCAACGGCAAGTGGTCACCTACATAATTCCTGCCAATCATGCCCCTGGGTTCCAAATGGGCCACGCCCCAGGGCCCTTTAGCTCCTATAGACTCATAATGGAAAAAAGCTTCAAAAATCTTCTTCTCTGAAACCACGGGGCCCAGAGCTGAGATATTTGGCATGTAGCAACAGCAAGTGGTCACCTACATTATTATCATGCCCCTGGGGTCCAAATTGGCCACGCCCCGGGGCCCCTTAACTCCCAAAGACGCATAATGGCAAAACAGCTTCAAAAATCTTCTTCTCTGAAACCACAGGGCCCAGAGCTTAGATATTTAGCATGTAGCAACGGCAAGTGGTCACCTACATAATTCCTGCCAATCATGCCCCTGGGTTCCAAATGGGCGACGCCCCAGGGCCCCTTCGCTCCCATAGACTCATAATGGAACAAAATGCTTCAAAAATCTTCTCCTCGGAAATCACAGGGCCCAGAGCTTAGATATTTAGCATGTAGCAATGGCAAGTGGTCACCTACATAATTCCTGCCAATCATGCCCCTGGGGTCCAAACGGGCCCCCCCCCCCCCCCCCCCCCCCCCCCTGGCCCTTTAGCTCATATAGACTCATAATGCAAAAAAGCTTCAAAAATCTTCTTCTCTGAAACCACAGGGCCCAGAGTTGAGGTATTTGGCATGTAGCAATGGCAAGTGGTCACCTACATAAATCCTGCCAATCATGCCCCTTGGGTCCAAATGGGCCACGCCCCGGGGCCCCTTTGTTCACATAGACTAATAATTGAAAAAAAAAAAAGCTTCATAAATCTTCTTCTCTGAAACCACAGGGCCCAGAGTTTAGATATTTAGCATGTACCAACGGCAAGTGGTCACCTACATAATTCCTGCCAATCATGCCCCTGGGGTCCAAATGGGCCACGCGCAGGGGGCCCTTTGCTCCCATAGACTCATATTTAAAAAAAGCTTAAAAAATCTTCTTCTCTGAAACCACAGCACCCAGAGCTTAGATATTTAGCATGTAGCAATGGCAAGTGGTCACCTACATAATTCCTGCCAGTCATGCCCCTGGGGTCCAAATGGGCCACACCCTGGGACCCCCTTAGCTCCCATAGACTCATAATGGAAAAAAAAACTTCAAAAATCTTCTTCTCTGAAACCACAGGGCCCAGAGCTTAGATATTTAGCATGTAGCAATGGCCAGTGGTCACCTACATATTTCCTGCTAATCATGCCCCTTGGGTCCAAATGGGCCATGCCCCGGGGCCCCTTAGCTCCCATAGACTCATAATGGAAAAAAGCTTCCAAAATCTTCTTCTCAGAAACTGTGAAGCACAGAACTTAGATATTTAGTATCTAGCAACATAAAATAGCCAACTACATAAATCCTGTTAACCCTGCCTCTGGGGTCAAAATTGGCCACGCCCGAGCTCATCACCTCCAATAGACTTATAATGGAAAAAAAAAAAAAAAAATCTTCTTCTATGAAACCATAAGGCCCAGAGCTTAGATTTTTAGTATGTTGCAATGTCAAGTGGCCACCTACATAAATCCTGCCAGTTATGCCCCTGGGATCCAAATTGGCTCCACCCCAGGGTTCTTTAGCTTCCATAGACTTACAATTGGAGAAACTTCAAAAATCTTCTTCTCTGAAACCACAGGGCCCTTATAATGAAAAAAAAAAAGAAAGAAAAAAACAACTTAAAATGGGGAAAAAATTCTTCAAAAATCTTCTTCTCTGAAACCATAAGTCCCAGAGCTTAGGTATTTAGCATGTAGCAATGTCAAGTGGTCGCCTACATGAATCCTGCCAATCATGCCCCTGGGGTCCAAATCCTGTGGCCCCTTAACTCCAACAAACTTATAATGGAAAAGGCTTCAAACATCTTCTTTGAAAGCATGAAGTACAGACCTTAGATATTTAGTATATAGCAACACAAAATGGTCGCCTACATACACCTGCCAACCGTGCCCTTTGGCTCATTAGCTTCTATAGACTTATACTGGAAAAAACTTAAAAAAAATCTTTTTCTCCGAAACCATAAGGCACAGATTTTGTTTGATTTGAGGTTTTACATCCCCGACAACACTGTATAGGTCATTTTGGAGATGTCTCTTCCAATTTTGTGGGACTTTTACCAGACATTGAGATGAAATTACATCTCAAGCCCTGTCGCCCAATGAAACCAGTAGGGTTTGTGAGCATGGACACCGCTTTGCCTGAGCTTAGCTATTTAGTATGTAGCAATGTCAAGTGGTCTCCTACACTAATGATTTTCTGGTACACAGGTGAGCGATATAGGGCCATTGGGCCCTCTTGTTTGTACACCCTGCTGGATCATGAAACAAATTTGCAAACAGTGCAAATCTCAAATCAGACAGTTTCTGAAGGAGCAGTCTGATCAGGTTCTACACTGTTTGCCATTCCATCTGCACTTTTTGGACTCCCTGCTGGATCATGAAACAGCAGACAGTTTACATGTAAAGTCAAGCCATATTTTTGCTGAAAAATAAAACAAACAGACAAAAATACTTGCAAACACCATCATCTAAATGGGTCTAGTGCTTGAGGGTTAAGTTACAGCTGAGTAAGGTTCACTGCTCTTGTAGCAGGTAGGGGTTGGTGAGGAGTGTCCTCTTTTTCTCCAGTTTTATACTCAAGTTACACCCTGTCTGTTCTATCTCTGTTCTTGCTGCCGGCCTTGGTGGCTCAGTCAGTTGCGAGTCTGGCTAGTGATCAGGAGGTAGTGGCATTGATACCTGCATAGTCAACAACATCCTATTGTGGAGATTGATTTTGGAATCTTTTCTAGGGTCATTCTCTCCCTTCTGCTGATTCAAGAAGGGCAGTTGTCAGTTTCTTGTGAAAAAAAAAAGAATATGCTCTGTACTGGTTAACAGCTTATGTATAAGTCTGTCAAAAATAAGTGTGGTCTGGTAAACTAACCAGCTCCATATGACCTAAATAGTTTTGACTGCGCTGTTAAACACCAACCAAACTAACAAACCAACTCTTTCTTCTGAAGTGATCCACAAAGGTTGACATGGCATGCTGTTACATTCCAACACAACAGCAGCAGTCTGAAACATTCCTCTTTCAGTATTTGGGTTAGCATTCTGTATGTTCAGAAAATGTCTTTTCAACCCTTAAGATGCCGAGAAAAACTACATCTGAAAATGTTGTCTGCTTATGCCGTCTGCCAAGTTTTCTTGCAAACTTTTTAAAAATATATTTACATACAGGCAAACATGTGGACCCAGATCAGACCGCTCCTAGAGTCCACACTGTTTGCAAAAATGACTTCAGAAGTTACCAGCAGATGACAAAGCAGATGACAATTGTTGCGATTTGCTTCTTATGGGTTAAAGCATATCTTTGCCATCAATTTCCTTAATGCGTATCTTAATCTTAGAAAAACTTCCAAGTTCTTTAGATACCAAATGAATGACATTGTTTTCACTGATTTTATATTACTCCCTTAGCCAAGGTCAAAAGGTCAGATGAGGATGTACTTAGTGACCTTCCTGATTTGAATGTTGAAAGCCAGAAACTGACCCATTTGACAGCCAGCAGACCTAAAGTAACAAACAGAGCACACAAAACAAGACCTACGACTAGAAAGTCACAGTTACCAGGGAATAATGAGGCAGTTGATGAAGGACTTGATAACTTCTTCGTGTCAAAGACAGATGAGCCATCCTTGACCTCTGTTACCAAGGTGACACCAAACAACAAGAAGAATGTGAAGGTTGAATCTAAGTAAGTTTTAACAAGAGATAAATTGATCAGAAACAAGTATCCAGCTTTTATACCCTTTTACAAAGTTGGTGTTACTGGTTTTGTTCTACTGAATAAACATTTTGCCACACCCATTTTTGACGATCAACCAATCAATTGACTTGTTGAATTTATTCCTAAATTCTCCAACTGAATGACAAACAGTGAAGATCCAGATCAGATGGTTTCTCCAGCAGCCATCTGATCTAGATTTACCCTGTTTGCAAAGCTAGAGGATCTGGTTCACGAGGACAAAGGTTATAGGAAATGGAATTTGACCTTTCGCTAGGTGACAGAATTTTTAGTTCTCGAGAACGTAACAGTTTTGAACCAATGGTTAACCCTTGTCCTGCTGAGCTCGGATATGCCTTATTTTCCAAACAATGAAGATCCAGATCAGATGGCTTCTGAAGAAGCCATCTGATCTGGATCTTCATTGTTTGCAGTCCAGTTTCTGAAATTGCTGCACTAATTTGCATCAAGTAATCTGATTGGCTGATAATCAGTAGTGGGTGTGGCATATTTAAATATTCAGCAGGACAAGGGTTAACAGTTTTCTTTAACCCATATCATGCTGTTCACGACAACCCCTATCTCTGAAAACAGTGTAGATCCAGATCAGATGGCTTCTGAAGAAGCCATCTGATCAGGATCTGCACTGTTTGCCATTCAGTTTATGAATTTGTAGCAATAAATTACATCAAGTAATTTGATTGGTTGACAGACAGAAATGGGTGTGGCTTAAATGAATATTCAGCAAGATAAGGGTTAATATTTGATTGATGGTGGAGAGTTATCGCTTTGGTTTATGGTTTGCTTTGATTCTGAATGTACAAAAAGAACATTAGCATCAATTGAAGAATCCTTATCTGTGTTATCCTTTCAAGGCCTCGCTTGGGCCACATGTGAGACGCCAAGTTCAACTACGGAAGGTCAGGTGGTTTTTCTCTGGGTACTCTGGTTTGCACCCACCTCTGATTAACGATTGCCTCAAAATAAGTGAAATAATCTTGAAAGGGCAATAAAACCAAAAACAAAAAAATAATAAAAAAAAATCCTTCAAGCACCAGGGGAAATTCTAGAGCAGATGACAGCTAGTTATGATAGGCACTCATACTAAACTTGCTAGAACAGTTAACAATATGACCACTAATGGGCTCATTAAGTTAACAACTGGCCCAAGGGGTATTGGTGAACTTTTTGGTTAAAAATTTCAAATTGTGCAATGCTTGTGGCTGGGTGGATGAGGTGTTGGTGTTGTGTATTTTTTTGCATTGGGTATGATTTCCATTCAATATACCTCTGATGACTGATCAGATATGAGCAGTATCTTGAATGACAACAATCATGGCTGTTGTATTTTTGTTTGTCTACTAAAACACAAGACATGTACATGTTTATACAAACAATAAGTATCTTTAAAGAAGATAACCACTGCAGATTACATGAATGGATGCTTATAGCCCATCATCTAAAGGAGACTCCAAGGGATCCAAAGCTGAAACTGTGTTAATTAAACAACCATGCTATATCCAAACAACCATGATATATCAAAACAGCCATGCAATATCCAAACAACCATGCTATATCCAAACAGAAATGTATAGATTTTACAGAGAAATGACTATTTGATCGCCTTTTTTAGCTCACCTGTCACATAGTGACCAGGTGAGCTTTTGTGATCACTTTTTGTCCGTCGTGCGTGCGTGCGTGCGTGCGTGTGTGCGTGCGTGTGTGCGTAAACTTTTTCTTTAAATGACATCTCCTCCTAAACCACTGACCCGATTTTGACCAAACTTCACAGGAATGATCCTTAGGTGGTCCCCTTTCAAAGTTGTTCAAATGGTTCCAGTCCATTGCACATCTAGGTCACAGGAGCTAAAAATAGATTTTTTAAACGAAAACTTTAAAAATCTTCTTCTCTGAAACCGCAAGGCCCAGGTCTTCAATATTTGGTATGAAGCTTCATCTAGTGGACCTCTACCAAGATTGTTCAAATTATAGCCCTGGGGGCCAAAATGCCCCCGCCCCGGGGGCCTTTGGTTTTACATAGGCTTATATAGGGAAAATCATTAAAAAATCTTCTTCTCTGAAACCACAAGGCCCAGGTCTTTAATATTTGGTGTGAAGCTATACCTGGTGGACCTCTACTAAGATTGTTCAAATTATAGCCTTTGGGCCAAAAATGCCCCTGCCCCGGGGGCCTTTGGTTTTACATAGGCTTATACAGGGAAAATTTTTTAAAATCTTCTTCTCAGAAACCGCAAGGCCCAGATCTTTGATATTTGGTGTGAAGCTTCATCTAGTGGACCTCTACCAAGATTGTTCAAATTATAGCCTTGGGGGGCCAAAATGCCCCCGCCCCGGGGGCCTATGGTTTTACATAGGCTTATATAGGGATAATCATTAAAAAATCTTCTTCTCTGAAACCACAAGGCCCACGTCTTTAATATTTGGTGTGAAGCTTTAACTGGTGGATGTCTACTAAGATTGTTCAAATTATAGCCTTGGGGCCAAAAATGCCCCCGCCCCGGGGGCGTTTGTTTTTACATAGGCTTATACAGGGAAAATCTTTAAAAATGTTCTTCTCTGAACCGCAAGGCCCAGATCTTTGATATTTGGTGTGAAGCTTCATCTAGTGGACCTCTACCAAGATTGTTCAAATTATAGCCCTGGGGCCCAAAATGCCACCTCCCCGGGGGCCTATGGTTTTACATAGGCTTATATAGGGATAATCATTAAAAAATCTTCTTCTCTGAAACCACAAGGCCCACGTCTTTAATATTTGGTGTGAAGCTTTACCTGGTGGATGTCTACTAAGATTGTTCAAATTATAGCCTTGGGGCAGAAAATGCCCCCACCCAGGGGGCCTTTGGTTTTACATAGGCTTATACAGGGAAAATCTTTAAAAATGTTCTTCTCTGAAACCGCAAGGCTCAGATCTTTGATATTTGGTGTGAAGCTTCATCTAGTGGACCTCTACCAAGATTGTTCAAATTATAGCCCTGGGGGCCAAAATTCCCCCGCCCCGGGGGCCTATGGTTTTACATAGGCTTATATAGGGAAAATCATTAAAAAATCTTCTGCTCTGAAACCACAAGGCCCACGTCTTTAATATTTGGTGTGAAGCTTTACCTGGTGGACCTCTACTAAGATTGTTCAAATTATAGCCTTGGGGCCAAAAATTCCCCCTCCCCGGGGGCCTTTGGTTTTACATAGGCTTATCCAGGGAAAATCTTTAAAAATCTTCTTCTCAGAAACCGCAAGGCCCAGATCTTTGATATTTGGTGTGCAGCTTCATCTAGTGGACCTTTACCAAGATTGTTCAAATTTTGGCTTTGGGGGCCATGAAGCTTTTCCTGGTGGACCTTTACTAAGATTGTTCAAATTATAGCCTTGGGGCTAAAAACAACCCTGCCCGGGGGCCTTTGGTTTTACTAGGCTTATATAGGGAAAATCTTTAAAAATCTTCTTCTCTGAAACCACAAGGATCTCTTTGATATTTGGTATGAAGCTTCACCTAGTGGACCTCCACCAAGTTTGTTCAAATTATAGCCCTGGGGCCAAAGATGCCCCCGCCCAGGGGGGCTTTGGTTTTACTAGGCTTATATTGGGAAAATCTTTAAAAAATCTTCTTCTGAGAAACTGCAAGGCGAAGGTCTTAGATATTTGGTGTGAAGCATCATCTTTTGGACCTCTATCAAGATTGTTCAAATTATAGCCCTAGGACCAAAAATGCCCCCACCCTTTGGTTTTTCATAGCTTTAATTAGGGAAAATATTTAAAATTCTTCTTCTCTGATATCACAAGGCCCTGGTCTATGCTATTTGATGTGAAGCTTCAACTAGTGGACCTCTACCAAGATTGTTCAAATTATAGCCCTGTGGCCAAAAATGCCCCCACCCCTGGGGCCTTCGGTTTTACATAGGCTTAAGTGATGTTAAATCCGAATTCACACACACACACACACACATTTAGATAGGCTTATACATGGAAAATCTTTAAAAATCTTCTTCTCTGAATCAGCAAGGCCCAGACCTTTGGTATTTGGTGTGAAGCTTCATCTAGTGGACCTCTTTCAAGATTGTTCAAATTATAGCCCTGGGGCCAAAAATGCCCCCAACCCGGGACCCTTTGGTTTCTCATAGGCTTTTATAGGGAAAACCTTTAAAAATCTTCTTGTCTGAAACCAGAAGGCCCAGGTCTTTGATATTTGGTATGAAGCTTCATCTAGTGGACCATTACCAAGTTTGTTCAAATTATAGCCCTTGGGCCTAGAATGTACTGGAGACACTAATTTTCAGGTGAGCGATTCAGGGCCCTCTGGGCCCTCTTGTATTAGGATCACTTTTTGTCTGTCATCCGTGCGTAAACAATTTCTTCAAACAACATCTCCTAAACCACTGATCGGATTTTGACCAAACTTCATGAAAATGATCCTTAGGTGGTCCCCTTTCAAAAATGTTCTAATGGTTCCGGTCCGTTGCACATCTAGGTCACTGGAGCCAAAAATAGATTTTTTTAACCGAAAGCTTAAAAATTCTTCTTCTCTGAAACCACAAGGCCCAGGTCTTTGATATTTGGTATGAAGCTTCATCTAGTGGACCCCTACCAAGATTGTTCAAATTATAGTGCTGGGGCCAAAAATGCCCCCGCCTTGGGGCCCTCTGGTTTTACATGGGCTTATAAAGGGAAAATCTTTAAAAATCTTCTTCTCAGAAACCGCAAGGCCCAGGTCTTTGATATTTGGTATGAAGCTTCATCTAGTGGACCCCTACCAAGATTGTTCAAATAATAGTGCTGGGGCCAAAAATGCCCCCGCCCCGGGGCCCTTTTGTTCTACATGGGCTTATATAGGGAAAATCTTTAAAAATCTTCTTCTCTGAAACTACAAGGCCCAGGTCTTTGATATTTGGTATGAAACTTCATCTTGTGAACCTATACCAAGATTGTTCAAATTATAGCCCTGGGGCCAAAAATGCCCCCGCTCCGGGGCCCTTTGGTTTTACATAGACTTATATAGGGAAAATCTTGAAAAATCTTCTTCTCTGAAACCACAAGGCTTAGGTCTTTGATATTTGTTATGAAGCTTCAGCTAGTGGACCTCTACCAAGATTGTTCAAATTATAGCCCTGAGACCAAAAATGCCCCGCCATGTGGCCCTTTGGTTTTACATAGACTTATATAGGGAAAATCTTTAAAAATCATCTTCTCTGAAACCACAAGGCTTAGGTCTTTGATATTTGTTATGAAGATTCAGTTAGTGGACCTTTACCAAGATTGTTCAAATTATAGCCCTGGGGCCAAAAATGCTCCCGCTCCAGGGCCCTAGGGTTTTACATAGACTAATATAGCGAAGATCTTGAAAAATCTTCTTCTCTGAAAGCACAAGGCTTAGGTCTTTGATATATGTTAGGAAGCTTCAGCTAGTGGACCTCTACCAAGATTGTTCAAATTATTGCCCTGAGACCAAAAATGCCCCCGCCACATGGCCCTTTGGTATAACATAGACTTATATATGGAAAATCATTGAAAATCTTCTTCTCTGAAACCACAAGGCCCAGGTCTTTGCTATTTGGAATGAAGCTTCATCTAGTGGACCCCTACCATGATTGCTCAAATTATAGTGCTGGGGCCAAAAAAGACCCCGCCCCGGGGCCCTTTGGTTTTACATAGGCACCCATATCCTTTCCACTACCATAGCGTATTTTTGCGTAATTGCTGCCAAAAACTTTTTGAACGACCCTCATTCTTTCCCATATTCAACCATACTTTTGATAAGGGTGTTTTTGAATAGGGTATTCCAACAACTGTTTGCAACATGCATATCAATCCTCTAAGAGATACTGGAACAGGACCAGAGGCTTCCAAACCTGGCAAAAAGTCGAAAAAATTAGCCTCTGAAATTGCCATTCTGCCCCATGTTCTTTGAGACGGCGTGCTGTCTGTACGAAACAAGTGCGGCCAAAACAAAGACATGTCGAGAATAGGTACAAAAGAGTGAAACGTACATAAGGTAAAATGATAGAAAACGAGAGGAAAATTAGGTTGAGAAAAACGCAAAAAAAAAAAAAAAAAAAAAAAAAAAGAAGTCCGTGAGCATGTTTTAGCATAGCGTGACCCCTGCGCCATGACCTATGACGTCATCAGAAAGTTTGTTTTCACATACCGAACAGTACATTTTGTCTTCTATTGAAAACGGGCTAGACAAGACTAAATGAACCAAAAGATCGGGTTCTAGGGCGAAATGTTCTCCCCTACCCCCATTTTAGTCATGGTTTCAAAAATGCCCGGCAGTCCTAAGGATATGGTGAAAAAGTGAAAATCCCTGTAAATTGCCCCGATTTCCTCATATTTCAACAAAATATGTCGAAAAATAAAGATTTCAAGTTTAAAACGGCTAGTTTCGCTGTTCTAAATAACTTCACCATATCCTTTCCACTACCATAGCGTATTTTTGCGTAATTGCTGCCAAAAACTTTTTGAACGACCCTCATTCTTTCCCATATTCAACCATACTTTTGATAAGGGTGTTTTTGAATAGGGTATTCCAACAACTGTTTGCAACATGCATATCAATCCTCTAAGAGATACTGGAACAGGACCAGAGGCTTCCAAACCTGGCAAAAAGTCGAAAAAATTAGCCTCTGAAATTGCCATTCTGCCCCATGTTCTTTGAGACGGCGTGCTGTCTGTACGAAACAAGTGCGGCCAAAACAAAGACATGTCGAGAATAGGTACAAAAGAGTGAAACGTACATAAGGTAAAATGATAGAAAACGAGAGGAAAATTAGGTTGAGAAAAACGCAAAAAAAAAAAAAAAAAAAAAAAAAAAGAAGTCCGTGAGCATGTTTTAGCATAGCGTGACCCCTGCGCCATGACCTATGACGTCATCAGAAAGTTTGTTTTCACATACCGAACAGTACATTTTGTCTTCTATTGAAAACGGGCTAGACAAGACTAAATGAACCAAAAGATCGGGTTCTAGGGCGAAATGTTCTCCCCTACCCCCATTTTAGTCATGGTTTCAAAAATGCCCGGCAGTCCTAAGGATATGGTGAAAAAGTGAAAATCCCTGTAAATTGCCCCGATTTCCTCATATTTCAACAAAATATGTCGAAAAATAAAGATTTCAAGTTTAAAACGGCTAGTTTCGCTGTTCTAAATAACTTCACCATATCCTTTCCACTACCATAGCGTATTTTTGCATAATTGCTGCCAAAAACTTTTTGAACGACCCTCATTCTTTCCCATATTCAACCATACTTTTGATAAGGGTGTTTTTGAATAGGGTATTCCAACAACTGTTTGCAACATGCATATCAATCCTCTAAGAGATACTGGAACAGGACCAGAGGCTTCCAAACCTGGCAAAAAGTCGAAAAAATTAGCCTCTGAAATTGCCATTCTGCCCCATGTTCTTTGAGACGGCGTGCTGTCTGTACGAAACAAGTGCGGCCAAAACAAAGACATGTCGAGAATAGGTACAAAAGAGTGAAACGTACATAAGGTAAAATGATAGAAAACGAGAGGAAAATTAGGTTGAGAAAAACGCAAAAAAAAAAAAAAAAAAAAAAAAAAGAAGTCCGTGAGCATGTTTTAGCATAGCGTGACCCCTGCGCCATGACCTATGACGTCATCAGAAAGTTTGTTTTCACATACCGAACAGTACATTTTGTCTTCTATTGAAAACGGGCTAGACAAGACTAAATGAACCAAAAGATCGGGTTCTAGGGCGAAATGTTCTCCCCTACCCCCATTTTAGTCATGGTTTCAAAAATGCCCGGCAGTCCTAAGGATATGGTGAAAAAGTGAAAATCCCTGTAAATTGCCCCGATTTCCTCATATTTCAACAAAATATGTCGAAAAATAAAGATTTCAAGTTTAAAACGGCTAGTTTCGCTGTTCTAAATAACTTCACCATATCCTTTCCACTACCATAGCGTATTTTTGCGTAATTGCTGCCAAAAACTTTTTGAACGACCCTCATTCTTTCCCATATTCAACCATACTTTTGATAAGGGTGTTTTTGAATAGGGTATTCCAACAACTGTTTGCAACATGCATATCAATCCTCTAAGAGATACTGGAACAGGACCAGAGGCTTCCAAACCTGGCAAAAAGTCGAAAAAATTAGCCTCTGAAATTGCCATTCTGCCCCATGTTCTTTGAGACGGCGTGCTGTCTGTACGAAACAAGTGCGGCCAAAACAAAGACATGTCGAGAATAGGTACAAAAGAGTGAAACGTACATAAGGTAAAATGATAGAAAACGAGAGGAAAATTAGGTTGAGAAAAACGCAAAAAAAAAAAAAAAAAAAAAAAAAAAAGAAGTCCGTGAGCATGTTTTAGCATAGCGTGACCCCTGCGCCATGACCTATGACGTCATCAGAAAGTTTGTTTTCACATACCGAACAGTACATTTTGTCTTCTATTGAAAACGGGCTAGACAAGACTAAATGAACCAAAAGATCGGGTTCTAGGGCGAAATGTTCTCCCCTACCCCCATTTTAGTCATGGTTTCAAAAATGCCCGGCAGTCCTAAGGATATATAGAGAAAATCTTTAAAATCTTCTTCTCTGAAACCACAAGGTCTACGTCTTTGATATTTGGTGTGAAATTTCATCTAGTGGACCTCTATTAAGATTGTTCAAATTATAGTGCGGGGGCCAAAAATGCCCCCACCCCAGACCCTTTGGTTTTACATAGACTTATATAGGGAAATCTTTAAAAATCTTCTTCTCTTAAACTGCTAGGCCATGGTCTTTGATATTTGGTATGGAGCTTCATCTAGTGGACCTCTACCAAGATTGTTCAAATTATAGCCCTCGGGCCACAAATGACCCTGCCCCGGGGCCCTTTGATTTTACATAGACTTATATAGAGATAATCTTTGAAAATCTTCTTCTCTGGAACAGCAAGGCCCAGGTCTTTGATATTTGGTGTGAAGCTTCATCTAGTGGACCTCTATCAAGATTGTTTAAATTATAGCCCAGATGCCTAAAATGCCCCCGCCCCGGGGCCATTTGGTTTTACATAGGCTTATGTAGGGAATATCTTTAAAAAAAATCCTTCTTCTCTGAAACCACAAAGCCCAGGTCTTTGATATTTTGTGTGTAGCTTCATCTAGTAGACCTTTGCCAAGATTGTTCAAATTATAGCCTTTGTTGATATTTGGTATGAAGCTTCACCTTTTTAGACCCCCCTCAACATTATGCACATTATAACCCTGGGGTCAATAATGTCCCTCTCCGGGCCCACTTGTTACTCTATGGATCAGGTGAGCGATCCAGGGCCATCATGGCCCTCTTGTTCTATATAACCTATACATTTTTGGGATCTGTCATTACAGTATGTTATAGACACAATCATGCTATAATGAACAGATAGAGATCTCACACAAGTGGTCATTCCATATTAAATTTATTAAACAAGCCTTTGGTGAGTACATTTCACAAACTTCATATGAAATGACCAAAAGTGTAAGATTTTATTATCATATGGCCATTATTCTGTGTGTTTTCTCTGTAGGTATAGATTCTAGAGAAAGCATTACATTGTCACCGATAATGTGATAACATTTTGTAATGTTGTTATGTGATATTACATTATTTGTACATATGAAATGGAAATATTACATTATATGTACATATGGAAATATTACATTATATCTACATATAGAAATATTACATTATATGTACATTTGAAAATATTACATTATATGTACATATGGAAATATTACATTATATGTACATATGGAAAATATTACATTATATGTACATATGGAAAATATTGATTGATGTTACACCACTAAATAACAACCAGAAGCCTCTGTGGTGTAGTGATTAAGCTACTCGCCTCATAAACTATGAGTCATGGGTTCGATCCTGGGCTTCTCCAGACTTTTGGGTGAGTCGTTAAATTGAGGTCCCATCTCCATTTGTGGGACTTAAAACACAAACACACACACCACTTAATAACAGTGATGTCATTTGATAAAGAGATCTATATGTTGCAGCCATGAACAAGGTAAACCACTCATGAAGATTTTATATGTCATGTAACTTTGCGGTCATTTGGTGGATAGTGAGTGAGTGTTTGAGTTTTACGTCCCACCAACAGCTAAGGTCATACGGAGACGGGAATACTCCATTGAGGCAGCACTATAAAAGTGAGCATTGAGCTCCCTGTCGCAACCAGACACCGTTGTGATATGACTGAAAAATTGTTGAAAGCGACATTAAACCCCAATTCACACACACACACACCTCGGTTTAAAGACTCATCCGAAAGTCTGGAGAAGCCCGGGATCGATCCTGGGACCCCTGGTTTTCAAGGCGAGTAGCGTAACCACTAAACCACGGAGGCTTCTTATTTAGTGGATAACGTCATGTGACAAAAATAATATGATTGCATGTGGTTTCTGGCATGTATCGTCATGACGCCATCCATGGTAACACTGTCTAGATTTATCTAGTTAAATCTCTTTAAACTTTGACAATAAAATCTGATTTAAAATTATTATATTATAAAAAAAAATTTAAACTAACAGTCATTTTATATGAAATAAATGAAACTCACCAAAGGCTTGTTTGATGAATTTCATATGAAATGAGTACTTACGTAAGAGCCTCTATATTTATTGCAAGTTCTTATTCTGTCTTAGTACCATATTTACCCTAAGTATTCGAACACCTCAACTCCTTGGTTTCATTTGTCGGCAGGGCTTGAGATGTCATTTCATCTCAATGTCGGGTAAAAGTCCCACAAAATTGGAAGCAACGTCTCTAAAATGACCTAAATAGTGTTGACCAGGATGTTAAACCTCAATTGAAATGAATATACAAACACCTCAGCTCCTTGCCTTATTTGTTTTAAACTTTGGACAAGTATAATTACTTCTCGATTTTTTGTCAAAAAAGAGACTGGATGAGTGGCAAACCATGCATACCCTGGTGAGACGCCACATTCAGTGGTGTCTTATCTAAGTTTTTTCTGTTTCCTCAGGCCAATCTGTCCGAATACATGGGATAAATATGGTACATGTATTTCCTACAGCCTGTGCATGAAGTGGGGTTTGCATGCTCTTTCTCATACTTAATATCATTTATCATATGACGTCACATCTGAGAGTGTAATAACGCCATGTAATATTTTTGATAATCCACTAGTGGATTAAATATGCAAATTAGCTAGATATGTCCTGTAATGTTACATGTACGACCTCGCGTTTACTAATGGCGGAATATTGACATTTTTGTAAAGAATTGTGAATAAAATGCGTTTTAAATGTCATATGATAAATAGAATCTTGCATTCGAGCTCGTGTATTAATGAATTTATTAAACTCGTTGAGGAAAAGGGATAAAATGCTCGGCAAAGCCTCACATTTTATCCCTTTTCCTCAACTTGTTTAATAAATTCAATAATACATAATTTATTAAACTCAATGAGGAAAAGGGATAAAATGCTCGGCAAAGCCGCACATTTTATCCCTTTTCCTCAATGAGTTTAATAAACTCAATAATACATGAGCACTCATACTTAATATCATGTAATCATTCACCTTCTATGTATACAGCAAAACTGAACCAGAGTCCAAGAAAAAACATGGTTTATTTGGTCATGGAAAGAGCAAAGATAAAGAGCAAAAAGCGTAAGTTTCATCTTGGTGGTTTGAAGCTCAGACAAGATTTTGTTGCCTCCATGGCATTTATATAGAAAAGAAAATTTGTGACTTAAAGGACATGGTGGATAGTCCATGTCATTATCATGTGATTCTGACCAGAGTTCTGGCAGAAAATACCTTTGGGGCATTTTTGTTGCACCTGCAATTAGCATGGCATGATATGGGAGTCCAGTTTTCAATCCATCCATTTGTCAAGCCGTCTGAGTCATCATATGCGGCCAACCTAGTGTTCACCCTAATGGTCAGTTCATTTCTCAAGAACTATAAGAGCTTTATTAATGATACTTGGTGCAAACATGTATCAGGCAATGTCAACTTTATCCATATTTGCATCGACCTACATTTCATGGTTCACTGAGTTTTGTCATCTACCGTAAAAATTCGGCTACAAGACAAGAATTTTTACCCCCCAAATGAGCCCAATTTTTTAGATCTATCATATAAACAAGGTCTAGGACTTCACCCGAGTTTTCTGCAGTCTGATTGTGGGTCGTTTAGCATAATAGTGATTGTTCTTGATTCCCAGGGGCCAGTTGTTCAAAACTAACGACATCGTTAGTTAACGTATTGTTAAAACTTTGATCATTAAATATGGCAAATATG
The DNA here is from genome assembly GCA_963580285.1 of Lucinisca nassula. Lineage (NCBI taxonomy): Eukaryota > Metazoa > Mollusca > Bivalvia > Lucinida > Lucinidae > Lucinisca > Lucinisca nassula. The sequence continues at coordinate 12,477,051 of OY757017.1, forward strand.
CTGAAATTTTTGCTGAAAAAAAATGTGAGCAGCTTTTGCGGAGCTCACATTTTTTCAGCAAAAATACCAAAATTTACGATATTGTACTTGCTAGAAGAGTTAACAATATGACTGCTAACGAGCTCGTTAAGCTAACGATGCTTTGAACAACAGGCCCCAGATTGTTAAGAGTAGTTTTGATACAATCTATGTCAGTATAAATCGGATGCAAATTGTGTGTGAAATTATGAAACATCTGAATATTGGTCTTACGAAAGCCAATACTAGATAACCAGCATTTATTTAACTAATTTAATTAATTGTTAGAGGGTAAATATTAATATTCTTACTTCTGCTCAAAAACATTCACCTTATTTGCATTATCTGCTGGTTCCTAGTCTGAAGGTTATCAGCGTTGGAAAAACAGGTAAACAGACCCCCCTGACCTTGAAAGGTCAGGGGGGGTCTGGTTACCTGTTTTTCCAATATTGACAATATGCAAGCTGGGAGCCAGCAAATAATGCAAATATGGTGAATAGATTGATGATACTTGTTAGACCTGCCTCAATGAGGCAGTTCTCACAATTACATTCAATCTGGTTTGAATAAAAAATTAATAAAATATGACAAATTTGCATTAGTAAAGTGACATTTTTAGCTCACCTGAGCCGAAGGCCCCGGGGGAGCTATTGTGACCGGTCACCGTCCGTCGTCTTCCGTCCATATGTCCGTCCGTTCACAATTTCTTTAAACAACATCTCCTCCTAAACCACTGAACAGATTCTAACCAAACTTAGCAGAAATGATCCTTAGGTGGTCCTCTCTCAAAGTTGTTCAAAGAATTCCATTCCATTTAGAACTCTGGTTGCCATAGCAACAAAAAGGCGAAAATAAGAAATAACCTTTAAAAATCTTCTTCTCTGAAACAAGAAGGCCTAGGTCTTTGATATTTGGTATGAAGCTTCATCTATTGGACCTCTACCAAGATTATTCAAATTATAGCCCTGGGGCCAAAAAATGACCCTGCCCCGGGGCCCACTGGTTTTACATAGGCTTATATAGGGAAAACCTTTAAAAATCTTCTTGTCTGAAACCAGAAGGCCCAGGTCTTTGATATTTGGTATGAAGCTTTATCTAGTGGACCTCTACCAAGATTGTTCAAATTATAGCCCTGGGGCCCAAAACGACCCCACCCTGGGGCCCAAAACGACCCCACCCTGGGGCCCACTGGTTTTACATAGGCTTATATCAGGAAAACATTTAAAAATCTTCTTTTCTGAAACCAGAAGACCCAGGTCTTTGATATTTGGTATGAAGCTTCATCTAATGGACCTCTACCAAGATTGTTCAAATTATAGCCCTGGGGCCAAAAACGGCCCCACCCCGGGGCCCACTGGTTTTATATAGGCTTATATAGGGAAAACATATAAAAATCTTCTTCTCTGAAACCAGAAGGCCTAGGTCATTGATATTTGGTATGAAAGTTCATCTAGTGGACCTCTACCAAGATTGTTCAAATTATAGCCCTGGGGCCAAAAACGACCCTGCCCTGGTGCCCACTGGTTTAACATAGGCTTATATTGGGAAACCCTTTAAAAATTTTGTCTGAAACCAGAAAACCCAGGTCTTTGATATTTGGTATGAAGCTTCATCTAGTGGACCTCTACCAAGATTGTTCAAATTATAGCCCTAGGCCCATAAACGGCCCTGCCCCCAGGCCCACTGGTTTTATATAGGCTTATACTAGGGAAATCATATAAAAATCTTCTTGTCTGAAACCAGAAGGCCAAGGTCTTTGATATTTGGTATGAAGCTTCATCTAGTGAACCTCTACCAAGATTGTTCAAGTTATAGTCCTGGGGCCAAAAACGTCCTACTGGTTTTCAATAGGCTTAAATAGGGAAAACCAGTGGACCTCTGCTTAGATTGTTCAAATTATAGACCTGGGTCCAAAAATTGCACCGCCCTGGGACCTACATGTTAATCTCTTAGCTCAGGTGAGCTATATAGGACCATCATGGTCCTCTTGTTACTGCTTAGGTGTGTTATCTAAATGTTTTGTAATTTCAGAGGAGGCCTTTTTGGAAAGTTAAAAAAATCTGGAAGGTCAAAAGAACCTGCCAAAAGTCCTAGCAGGAAACTATCTGAAGTGGGAGAGGAAGTGGATGGTGTCATCAAAGAGGACTCCTTGTCACAGAAAAGCTCTGATGATTCACTGTCACAGAGAAGCTTACAGGAGAAAAGGAGAAGTAACCAGTCTGTGAATTCTGTAGAGAAAAAATTGACTGGTTCTGAACCAGATTCTGCTTCATTAAAATCACAGGAATCAGACCATTCTGGCAATGTGAGTTTTAATAATTCAGAAACATTAGAGCAGAGTGTTGAAGAGGATAAGGAGGACAAGACAGAGTCTGGGACAGAAGAAGGAACAACTGAAGAGGAGTTGGATGAAGGAGAGGAAAGTGAAGAAGACAAAATTGAAGAGAAAAAGCCATTAGAACTACCTAAAAATAAAAGGAGTTTTGATAAAAGTAGTGAAGTAAAGGCAGAAAAAGTGAACGATAGTGTTAACACTGTTGAGAATGGCACAAAGTCAGAAGAGGATATAGACAAAGAGGAGATAGGCAAAGAAGATAAATCAGAAGAAAATGTTAGTGAAGGTGAGTCTTGAAGTTGATACATTAATACAATGTACATTGCAGTATCTACTTGTGATCAGTGGTGTAGAAATCTAACTTAACCATTTTACAAACCTTTGCATATGAGAGAGGTATATTACTAAATGCTCCTGTCCATAGGCTAACTCCTCCTATTGGACGGGTTTTTAAAAAAAATCCGTCCTTTAAAATAGCGATGTCCGGGCGGGCGGGCGGGCGTCGTCCCAGGTTTACCTTTTGGTTAACCTTTTTTTCAAAGTGATATTTTTCATCTATTCTGTAGCAGATTGTTTTAATATCAGGACTGATGCATTAGTGGAGGTACAGCTTTCATGTATTATCCATAAATGGCACAAAAGACTAAAATTTTGGCAGAAATTGTCATTTTTCAAACTTGTGTTTTTCAGGTTTACCTTTTGGTTAACCTTTTTTCAAATGCCAGTGTAGTGGATAGAGTGCTGGACTACGAATCCTATTGTTGACTATGAATCTGAGGGGCGTGAGTTCAAACCCCGGTGGAGACATTGTTTTTTAGCTCACCTGTCACGTAGTGACAAGGTGAGCTTTTGTGATCACATTTTGTCCATCGTCCGTGGGTGCGTGCGTGCGTGCGTGCGTGCGTCCGTCCGTAAACAATTTGTTGTCCGCACGATAGCATCTTCATTTATGATTTGATTTTAACCAGACTTGCACACAACTTGTACCCCCATGAGATCTAGGTTCCTTTCTTGAACCAGCCATATCCCATCATGTGTTACTGAGTTATGGCCCCTGAAAGAGCAAAAATTGCCTATTTTGGTCTTCTCCGCAGGATAGCATCTTCATTTATGATTTGATTTTAACCAGACTTGCACACAACTTGTACCACCATGAGATCTGGGTTCCTTTCTTGAACCAGCCATATCCCATCATGTGCTACAGAGTTACGGCCCCTGAGAGGGTAAAAATTGCCTATTTTGGTCTTGCCCGCACGATAGCGTCTTCATTTATGATTTGATTTTAACCAGACTTGCACACAACTTGTACCCCCATGAGATCTAGGTTCCTTTCTTGAACCAGCCATATCCCATCATGTGTTACTGAGTTACGGCCCCTGAAAGGGCGAAAATTGCCTATTTTGGTCTTGTCCGCACGATAGCATCTTCATTTATGATTGGATTTTAACCAGACTTGCACACAACTTGTACCCCCATGAGATCTGGGTTCCTTTCTTGAATCAGCCATATCCCATCTTGTGCTTCGGAGTTACGGCCCCTGAAAGGGCAAAAATTGCCTATTTTGGTCTTGTCCGCACGATAGCATCTTCATTAATGATTGGATTTTAACCAGACTTGCACACAACTTGTACCACCATGGGATCTGGGTTCCTTTCTTGAATCAGCCATATCCCATCATTTGCTTTTGAGTTACGGCCCCTGAAAGGGCAAAAATTGCCTATTTTGGTCTTGTTCGCACGATAGCATCTCCATTTATGATTTGATTTTAACCAGACTTGCACACAACTTGTACCACCATGGGATCTGGGTTCCTTTCTTGAACCAGCCATACCCCATTATGTGTTACGGAGTTACGGCCCCTGAAAGAGCAAAAATTGTCTATTTTGGTCTTGTCTGCATGATAGCTGTTTCATTTATGATTTGATTTTAACTTAACTTGCACACATTTTGTACCACCACAAAATATCTTGGTCAAGATCGAATATGGGTCATGTTGGGTCAAAAAGTAGGTCAGTAGGTCAAATCAGGAAAAAAACCTTGTGAAGACACTAGAGGCCACAGTTTTGGTCCGATTATCATCAAACTAGCCCAGAATAATCATCTTGATAATATCTCAGTCAAGTTCGAATATAGGTGTTGTCGGGTCAAAAAGTAGGTCATTAGGTCAAATCATAGAAAAACCTTCTGAACACACTAGAGGCCACAATTTATGTCCAATCATCATCAAACTTGCTCAGAATGATCATCTTGATAATATCATAGTCACGTTCGAATATGAGTCATGCTGGTTCAAAAAGTAGGTCAGTAGCTCAAATCATTGAAAAACCTTGTGAACACACTAGAGGCCACAGTTTTGGTCCAATCATCATCAAACTTGCTCAGAATGATCATCTTGATAATATTTTGGTCACCTTCGAATATGGGTCATGGCAGGTCAAAAAGTAGGTCAGTAGGTCAAATAAGAGAAAAACCTTGTGAACACAATAGAGGCCACATTTTAGGTCCGATCATCATCAAAATTGCTCAGAATGATAGTCTTGACAATATCTCTGTCAAGTTCGAATATGGGTCATTTCAGGTCAAGAAGTAGGTCAGTAGGTCAAATCATAGAAAAACCTTGTGAACACACTAGAGGCCACAGATTAGGTCCGATCATCATCAAACATGCCCTGACAATACCTGAGTCATGTTCAAATATTGGTCATGTCGGTCCAAAAAAGTAGGTCAGTAGATAAAATCATAGAAAAACCCTCTGAACACACTAGAGGCCACAGTTTTGGTCTGATCATCATCAAACTTGCTAAAAATTATCATTTGACAATATCTCAGTTAATTTTGAATGTGGGTCATATCTGGCCAGTAAGTAGGTCAGTAGGTCAGATTGCTGAAAAACCTTGTGTACACACTAGAGACCCCAGTTTTGGTCCGATCATCATCAAACTTGCTCAGAATGATTATCTTGACAATATCTGGGTCAAGTTTGAATATGGGTCATGTCGGGTCAAAAAGTAGGTCAGCAGGTCAAATCATAGAAAAAGTTTTGAACACTCTTAGAGGCCACAGTTTTAATCAAATCATCATAAAACTTGCTCAGAATGATCATCTGGACAATATCTCAGTTCAGTTAGAATATGGGTCATGTCAAATCAAAAAGTAGATCAGTAGGTTATTTTGTCATAACTTTTGAACTGTTTGAGTTAGAGCCTTCATATTTTGGCATGTAGGTTCCTTGTGACAAGGGCTTCCCACTCATATAAAGATTTGACCTGTGACTTTGACCTGTGACCTACTTTATCATAACTTTTGAACCATATGAGATAGAGCCTTCATATTTGGCATGTATGTTCCCTGTGACAAAGTTTTCCCAATCATTCAAATTTTTTTAGCCATGACCTTGACCTTTGACCTACTTTGTCATAACTTTTGGAGCATTTAAGATACAGCCTTCATATTTGGCATAAAGGTTCCTACATAGGAGTGAGTGTTTGAGTTGAAGTCTCACCGAAAGCTAAGGTCATACAGTGATGGGACCTCTGTTTAAAAACCAATCTGGAAGTCTGGAGAAGCTTGGGATCGATACTGCTACCCCTGGTTTACAAGGCAAGTAACATGACCACAGTACCATGAAGGCTTCTAAACTTCATTGGAATGTTGTGTAGATGACCCTCTAGGAAAATAGCATAACGATTAACAAATGGTCACAAGAGCTAAAAATAGAAAAAACATTGTGAATTTGCTTCAAATGCGAACTTATTCTAATTCTTTGGGCCAATTGGATTTTAAACTTCACAGGAATGTTGCCTAGGTGACTCCCTACCAAAATAGTTAAACCATATTCCACTCCAATGAACAAGATGGCTGCCAGAGCTAAAAATAAAAAAAAATCTTCAAATGACAATTCCTACTGTACTCTTGGGTCAATTTCATTCAAACTTTGAAGTAATATTGCTTTGATGATCCTCTACCAAAAAGGCTAAAACGATCCCGCTCTGATGAAAAAAATGGCCACCGGAGCTAAAAATAGAAAAATATTGTAAATCTGATTCAAACGTGAACCCTCCTAAACCCTAAGGCCAATTTGATTCAAACTTCACAGGAATGTTACCTAGGTTACTCCCTACCAAATAAGCTAAAATCACTGCTGATGGCCACCATAGCTAAAAATAGAATGTACTCGAGACAGTGACAGACAGGTGAGCGAACCAGGGCCCACAGGGCCCTCTTGTTTTTTTTGTTCTTTTTTTTTTTTTTTCTTTTTTCATTCTTTTTTTTTTCTTTATTTTTCTTTTCTTCTCCATAACACATATGAACAATTATTATCTTCCTCCCCTGATAGTTGCTAGTAATAATACATACATGCATGCACAAGCATGGAATTTTCTTTTTTTTTTTTTTTTTTTTTCGTTCTTTTTTCAGCTCAGCTGAGCATGAAGTGCTCAAGGTGAGTTGATGTCCGTCGTCCGTCAACAATTTCTTTAAACAACATCTCCTCCTGGGATAATGGCCCGATTTCAAAATTATTTTACAGAAATGTTCATTAGGTGACCCTTTTTCAAAATCGCTAAAATCAGTGTCCACCAGAGCTAAAAATAGAAAAAAAACTTTATTTTTTTTTTTCTTCTTAAAACACATAAACAAATCATAACCCCCCCCCCCCCCCCCCCCCTCCACAAAAAGTTGTTACTGGGTTAGGATATTGCATTTGTTCTGTACATACATGCATACTTAGTTTTACATACATACCCTACCCACCCCACCCTACCCTAGCATACCCTACCCCACAACCCCACCCCACCCCCATCCCAAAACAACCCCAATCCACCCCCAACCCCACCCCATCCCACCACTCCCCACCTTACCCGACCTCACCCCATCCCATCCACCCAAGCCCACCCCACCCCACAACCCCACCACACCCCATCCCACCCCACACCCCACCCCACCACAAATTCCACCCCGTCCCACCCGACTCCTAACCCATCCCACCCCACCCCACCCCACCCTACCCCACACCAGCACACCCCACCCTACCCCACCCATGCCACCACCATCCTAAACGTACTGAAAAAAAAATCCCCGTCCATAATGCCATTAGGCATTTTTCTTGTTATTTTATCAAACTGAAACTTAGTAGGTAGTTAGACCATAACATGGTGTAGCGCATATTGTTTTGAGGTTGTGGTCCACAAAATATTTACAGAGTTATTGGTAGGTAGTTAGACCATGACCTGGTGTAGTGCATATTGTTTCGAGGTTGTGGTCCACCAAATATTTACAGAGTTATGCCCCTTTGAAAATTTTTGTAAACTTTTTCGTTTCCGGAAACTCGCCCTACAGTCTGCCACATCCGATCAAGCTGAAACTTGGTAGATAGTAAGACCATGACCTGATGTAATGCATGTGGTTTCGAGGTTACAGTCCACCAAATATTTACTGAGTTATGCCCCTTTGAACATTTTTCGTAAACTTTCATTTCCGGATAACTCCTCCGACAGTTTTTTTTATCGGATCAAGCTGAAACTTGGTGGATAGTAAGACCATGACCTGGTGTAGCGCATATCATTTCGAGGTTACGGTCCACCAAATATTCACAGAGTTATGCCCCTTTGAAAATTTTTGTAAACTTTTTCATTTCCAGATAAGTCCTATAGTTTTCATCTGATCAAGCTGAAACTTAGAAGGTAGTAAGACCATGACCTGATGTAGCCCATATTCTTTCTAGGTTATAGTCCACCAAATATTCACAGAGTTATGCCCCATTGAGTATTTCTGTAAATATTTTGTTTCCGGATAACTCCTCCTACAATTAACATTCAATCAAGCTGAAACTTGATATATAGTTAGACCATGATTTGGAACAGTACGTATTGCTAGGGCCCCACACTGGCTACAACTATATTGCTGTTGTCTGTGTGTTTGTAACGCTTTAACGAAAAGCCTAATGTCGGTCATAACTTTAAATGGATTTGCCCTATTCTCATGAAACTTCACACACATACTCACCATCACAAGACCTATATTCTGACAAAGGACCATACCCATATTGCTTTTGTCCATGTGTACAGTGCTTGTCTTGCCTTAACCCATTTATTTCTTCAAGCCCAGATGGGCGGGGGCCAATGGTTTAGAGAGGATGGGTCCACCAACTATTTATATATAAGTATAACACTTCAAAAATATGTGTAGACATTTTCATTTCCGGCTATACTCTTTCAAAACGCAGTGAGATGTGACTGCTCTTTTAAAAGGCTTGTGTGAAATGTGGCTCAGACTGTGTAGATGTAGAGTCTGATTTGAGTTATCTCTGGTTGAACAGGCCCTGAGATTATGAAACTTTTATTTCATGCTCAGCTCACATGAGCTCGAAATTTGTCCTGCTTATAATTTAGAATCCAACAATGGTTCACATTTTAAAATTTATGAGAAGGATGAACATTCTTTGCTGATTTGAACATTAAGATTGTCTGCATTTTTTGTGATTTAATACATATACATCTTCATGCTCAGTTGAGATGAGCATGGAGAAAAGTTGTAAATCTCTGGGCCAGGTCTTTTTATCAGACTGCTCCTAGATCTGAGTCCACACTGTTTGCACCATTGACTTTGAAAGTAACCAACAACAAAGCAGACGGCAGTTGTTGGATTGACATCATAACCCTTTATCTGCTCTTCACGACCTTTGCAAACAGTGTAGATCCTGATCAGATGGCTTCTGAAGAAGCCATCTGATCAGTATCTACACTGTCATTCATATTGTGACTTTGAACAAAAACATATCATGTATTCTGATTGGCTGTCAGTCTGAAATGGGTGTGGCTAGTAAAATTATTCAGCAGGAGAAGGGTTAAAGGTTGGTTGTGTGTTGGCTTCTATGAGATATTGATGCTCCCTGTGTCCATAGAAACAGATAAGATGGGTATTTGTTGATACTGGTAATTAACCCATTGTATACTAGTGGACACTTCCATTGCTATATGTTGGACAAGTCCATTTGTCATATAAGGTGTGGCAGGCCTATTTTTTAGCTCACCTGTCACGAAGTGACAAGGTGAGCTTTTGTGATCACTTTTTGTCCGTCGTCCGTCGTGCGTGCGTCCGTCCGTGCATCCGTGCGTCAGTGCGTCCGTCCGTAAACAATTTCAAATAAGTATATCTCTAATACCCCATGGTCAATCTTGATCAAATTTCATGAGTAGCATCATCAGGTAGGGGGAAAGGCTGCATAAGGTTTTTGGGCTGATCAGATTGGAATTCTGGTTGCTATGGCAACATATAGCTCCCATAGACTTACAATGGGAAAAAATTAAAATATCTTCTTCTTTGAAACCAAAAGACCCAGAGCTTAGATATTTACCATGTAGCAACGGCCAGTGGTCACCTACATAATTCCTGCCAATCATGCCCCTCGGGTCCAAATTGGCCACGCCCCGGAGGCCCTTCGCTCCAATAGACTCATAATGGAACAAAAAGCTTCAAAAATCTTCTTCTCGGAAACCACAGGGCCCAGAGCTTAGATATTTAGCATGTAGCAATGGCAAGTGGTCACCTACATAATTCCTGCCAATCATGCCCCTGGGGTCCAAACTCGCCACGCCCCGGGGCCCTTTAGCTCCTTTAGACTCATAATGGAAAAAAGCTTCAAAAATCTTCTCCTCTAAAACCACAGGGCCCAGAGCTGAGATATTTGGCATGTAGCAACGGCAAGTGGTCACATACATAATTCCTGCCAATCATGCCCGTGTGGTCCAAATTGGTTACACCCCGGGGCCCCTTAGCTCCCATAGACTCATAATGGAAAAAAAAAAAGCTTCAAAAATCTTCTTCTCTGAAACCACAGGGCCCAGAGCTTAGATATTTAACATGTAGCAATGGCCAGTGGTCACCTACATAATTCCTGCCAATCATGCCCCTGGGTTCCAAATGGGCGACACCCCGGGGCCCCTTCGCTCCCAAAGACTCATAATGGAACAAAAAGCTTCAAAAATCTTCTTCTCGGAAACCACAGGGCCCAGAGCTTAGGTATATAGCATGGAGCAACGGCAAGTGGTCACCTACATAATTCCTGCCAATCATGCCCCTGGGGTCCAAACTGGCCACACCCCGGGGCCCTTTAGCTCCTATAGACTCATAATGGAAAAAAGCTTCAAAAATTTTCTTCTCTGAAACCACAAGGCCCAGAGCTGAGATATTTGGCATGTAGCAACTGCAAGTGGTCACCTACATAAATCCTGCCAATCATGCCCCTAGGGTCCAAATGGGCCATGCCCCGGGGCCCCTTAGCTCCCATAGACTCATAATGAAAAAAAAGCTTCAAAAATCTTCTTCTCTGAAACCACAAAGCCCAGAGTTTAGATATTTAGCATGTAGCAACGGCAATTGGTCACCTACATAATTCCTGCCAATCATGCCCCTGGGCTCCAAATGGGCCACGCGCCTGGGCCCCTTTGCTCCCATAGACCCATAATGGAAAAAAGCTTAAAAAATCTTCTTCTCTGAAACCAGAGCGCCCAGAGCTTGGATATTTAGCACCTAGCAAAGGCAAGTGGTCACCTACATAATTCCTGCCAATCATGCCCCTGGGGTCCAAACGGGCCACACCCCAGGGCCCTTTAGCTCCTATAGACTCATAATGGAAAAAAGCTTCAAAAATCTTCTCCTCTGAAACCACAGAGCCCAGAGCTGAGATATTTGGCATGTAGCAACGGCAAGTGGTCACCTACATAAATCCTGCCAATAGTGCCCATAGGGTCCAAATGGGCCAAGCCCCGGGGCTCCTTAGCTCCCATAGACTCATAATGAAAAAAAAAGCTTCAAAAATCTTCTTCTCTGAAACCACAAAGCCCAGAGTTTAGATATTTAGCATGTAGCAACGACAATTGGTCACCTACATAATTCCTGCCAATCATGCCCCTGGGCTCCAAATGGGCCACGCGCCAGGGCCCCTTTCCTCCCATAGACTCATAATGGCCAAAAAAGCTTAAAAAATCTTCTTCTCTGAAACCACAGCGCCCAGAGCTTAGATATTTAGCACGTAGCAAAGGCAAGTGGTCACCAACATAATTCCTGCCAATCATGCCCCTGGAGTCCAAACGGGCCACACCCCAGGGCCCTTTAGCACCTATAGACTCATAAGGGAAAAAAAAAAGCTTCAGAAATCTTCTTCTCTGAAACCGCAGGGCCCAGAGCTTAGATATTTAGCATGTAGCAATGGCAAGTGGTCACCTACATAAATCCTGCCATTCATGCCCGTGGGGTCCAAATGGGCCACGCCCCGGGCCCCTTAGCTCCCATAGACACATAATGGAAAAAAGCTTCAAAAATCTTCTTCTCTGAAACCACAGGGCCCAGAGCTTAGATATTTAAATGTAGCAATGACAAGTGGTCACCTACATAAATCCTGCCAATCATGCCCCTGGGGTCCAAATGGGCCACACCCTGGGACCCTCTTTGCTCCCGTAGACTCATAATGGAAAAAAAAAACTTCAAAAATCTTCTTCTCTGAAACCACAGGGCCCAGAGCTTATATATTTAGCATGTAGCAACAGCAAGTGGTCACCTACATATTTCCTGATAATCATGCCCCTGGGGTCCAAATTGGCAATGCCCCGGGGCCCCTTAGCTCCCATAGACTCATGGTGGAAAAAAGCTTCAAAAATCTTCTTCTCAGAAACTTCTGTGGCGATTTATTTATGTTGTTGTTTGTTACTTGCTGTGTGTATCACTTGTGTCTTTTGGTTTTGGATGGCCATATGGCTATTTTGTGGGAAAGTAACTGTCCTTATGGCCTTCCTTTGTTTAGGTTTCCATTATGGTCTGGTCGCTTAATGTTTGTATTTCTTTCCCTTTGGTGTCTTTTATGGGTGGAGTAAGTTAATTGTATCAATTCCTGATCTTTGTTTTACTTCTACTTTGAAGCACAGAACTTAGATATTTAGTGTCTAGCAACATAAAATAGCCAGCTACATAAATCCTGCTAACCCTGCTCCTGGGGTCAAAATTGGCCACACCCGAACTCATCACCTCCAATAGACTTATAATGGAAAAAAAACCTTAAAAAATCTTCTTCTATGAAACCATTAGGCCCAGAGCTTAGATTTTTAGTATGTAGCAACGTCAAGTGGCCACACACATAAATCCTGCCAGTAATGCCCCTGGGATCCAAATTGGCTACACCCCAGGGCTCTTTAGCTTCCATAGACTTACAATTGGAGAAACATAAAAAATCTTCTTCTCTGAAACCACAGGGCCCTTATAAAGAAAAAAAAAAAAAGCTGAAAATGGGGGTAAAAATCTTCTCCCTGAAACCATAAGTCCCAGAGCTTAGGTATTTAGCATGTAGCAATGTCGAGTGGTCGCCTACATGAATAAAAATCAAAAATGAGTTCCTGCCAATCATGCCCCTGGGGTCCAAATCCTGTGGCCCCTTAACTCCAACAAACTTAAAATGGAAAAAGCTTCAAACATCTTCTTTGAAACCATGATCTTAGATATTTAGTATATAGCAACACAAAATGGTCGCCTACTTAAATCCTGGCAACCGTGCCCTTTGGGTCAAAATTGGCCAAGCCCCAGGGCTCATTAGCTCCTATAGACTTATACTGGAAAAAAATTAAAAAAATCTTTTTCTCCAAAACCATAAGGCACAGATTTTGTTTGATTTGAGGTTTTACATCCCCGTCAACACTGTATAGGTCATTTTGGAGATGTCTCTTCCAATTTTGTGGGACTTTTACCCGACATTGAGATGAAATTACATCTCAAGCCCTGTCGCCCAATGAAACCAGTAGGGTTTATAAGCATGGACACCGCTTTGCCTGAGCTTAGATATTTAGTATGTATGTAGCAATGTCAAGTGGTCTCCTACACTAATGATTTTCTGGTACACAGGTGAGCGATATAGGGCCATCGGGCCCTCTTGTTTCATTTTTATTCTACTTTTCACAGAAAATTCTGTCAGCAAATAGTGCAAGCCCTGATCAGACGCCGCATTCTGGGGGGTCTGATCTGGGCCCGCACTGTTTGCCTAGGTACCCCTTTAGGGGTTTCCAGCATACAGTGGGTTAAAGCATGGTTTTTGTTCATCTCCATAAAAACCTATGTTGTGGTTATTCAATACCCACAACATAGGTTTATATGGAGAATCATAAAACATCACAAAAACACGCCTATATAATTTTGACCCCCTTGAACCCCACTTTTATATAGTAAAACTGGGGTTTCGGGGATATACCTTATTTTTCTTATTTCTGCTCTAAAATATAGATTGTGGGTACTTGTTAGAACCGCCTCGATGAGGCGGTTCAAACAAGTGCCCACAATCTATATTTTGAGCAGAAATAAGAAAAATATCACAATTTTTCATCATAAAATTTTCATTTTTTTCGGCGATAAAGGTGGCAATGCATTTGTATAGGCGTGTTTTCGCAATGCAGCACACCTATACAGGCAACAGAAAGGAACTGTGTTTTATTTTGGAACAAATCACTAGTCCAAAGAGCAGGATGAGTGATGTCATTAAAAGCCACTATTTTGTGACGTCACTAGTAGATTCCTTGAGGTAAGATGGTTAAACGTTATTTTCTTGCATCAAAAACATTACACAAGGATACAAATGTGTGTGATACAGTCAATAATGATGCCGGAATTTCTTCTAACAATGGCGGAAGGTGTGGAGAATTTGAAGAAAAAAAACAAATTGTGGTAGATTGTTAGTGTGTTAGAATCGATTTCAGCTCTTATGTGTTGAGTAATAAATCACAGTTTGTCAGTTAGTTGTAAGACAAAACTGGAGCCCACTCCGAAGATTCACCATTAACAACAACCCGCTGTTTTCTGTAGCAAAGAAAGGAATCTATCCATTTGAGGGTCTTTCCCCCAATTCCATAACCAAATAACTTAGATTTAAGTAGTTCATGAGGAGGGGTGTCAAAAGCCTTCTCGAAGTCCAGAATAAATGTGTCCACCTGTCCTCCTTTGTCCAAGATTTTTGCCCAGTCATTAATAACTGTGCTTAGCTGAGTTTCACAACTGTGCCTTTTCCTAAATGCATGTGTCTGTCTGACAAAAGGTTATGTTCGTCCAAGTGGGCCATGATGTTCGAGCAGACTATATGTTCCAGCAATTTACACAGAACACAAGTCAGAGACACAGGGCGATAATTAGGGGCAAGAGTCCTATCTCTTTTTTTGAAGAGTGGACAGATGTTTGCTAAGAGCCATTCTTTGGGGATTTCACCCGTATCAAGAGACTGTAGAAACAAGTGTGCAAAAACTGGACCCAACTCATTTGCTAATTCCTCCAGGACTCTAGGATGAAGCTCATCTGGTCGTAAGGCCTTACAGGGGTTTAAGCCTTGAAGTAATTTGATCACTCCTGCAGCTGTCACAACAATATTATTCATGAATGGAGCCGATCTTCCAATGGAACCTCCGTTAACTCAGTTTTATTAAACGCATCATTGAATTGACAAACTAGTTCCTCTGCCCTTTCAGAGTCTGATTCAGCAACCCCATCCCCTCCTTTGATCTACTTTACAACTGACCTCAAACTGTGATTTATTACTCAACAAATCACTACTAGAGCTGATTTCTTAACCCATTGACATGATTGTATGCGGGAATCCCCTAAAGGGGTACCTGGGCAAACAGTGCAGGTCCAGATCAGACGCCGCAGAATGCGGCGTCTGATCAGGGCCTACACTATTTGCAAAATGTTCAGCGATTTTTCAAATGAATTTTGAAGAAAACACAACCTGACACCCATAAGTTTTGAAATGGACTTCTGCTATATATAGGAACGAAGATTCCATTTGGTACAAAAAGGGTTAAAAAAAAGAAAATTATCCTTCGGTTATCACCAGATACCCATCCTGTCTGCTGCTATGCCTATTTGTTTGAATTATCTGAAGTACTGAATTATTGTCTTCTTCATTTTCAGACCAAGAGAAGAAGACTGAAGAAGAGGAAGAGGAGAAGAAGGAGGAACAACCATCCCCCAAACTACCAGCAGGGGTACCAAAGATAATGGGAGGGCTACCAGGTCTGGGAGGTGTCAATATGATGGCTGAACTGAAGGCCAAACAAGAAAAGAGAAAGTCCATGGTAATAAATAGAGGATCTTGCATAAATACCTATGTGCATGGCTGTTTGAAGCCATTGTCAAATGGACCAAAAGCCGTGCTCATACAGCAAAAACCATGTTCAAATCATGAAATTTGTGTGCTGTTTGAACATAGATTTTGAGCTTTTGATATCACAAGACGGGCCTTGCTTTGTTTACATTATGTTGAGCGACGTAACGTTATCGCCCTGAACGTAGCGTTTTAGAGTTCTATGATGACGTCACTGCATGACAACGTCATTGTAAACAACATTTTGAACTGGCCGCCATTTTGGTTTTCCTATCGCATTTGAAGAGTTTATATGGAGCTTTTGGGCGTTTTCGTCAAAATTTACTGTCCGATTCGTAAGTTAATGCAAGAACAACGATTATCCATGGTAATTTCATTGCATTAACATTTGCCGGATCCCTCGGAAGATATTTGAACATTCGGCCTGGCGGCCTCATGTTCAAAAAGCTTCCTCGGGATCCGGCAAATGTTAATGCATGAAAAACCATGGTTGATCCCTATAGTCTTACATAAGTTGTCATTTCAAATGAAAGTTTAGTGAGTTTCATAAATTTCATATGAAATGACCACAAGTGTATCACATAATTATTTTAAACTGGATTTTCATTATGACAACACAACCATGCAATACATGGCATTTTTTGAAATCTCCAAAATGGCTACTTTTGTGTCAGATGGAAATCTGTGATATTTATATTTTTCTTATATATACCGTATTCCTCCCATTTAATGCCCCGGGCGCTTAAAATATTGGAAAAAGAGGGGGTGCTTATTAGACACAAAATCTTACCAGTATGGAGAGTTTAAAACCCATTACATGTGGTAGTTTTCTATTAGAATATGGTGGAATCCTGACATAAAGTACCAAATGGTCAACACAGACCCTCTTTGATAGATGATTTACAACAAATAGTGATACGGCGAATCTTTACTTTATAAGCCAAAATATTTTTTCCCCTAGCAGAAGGGGTGCTTATTATTTTACTCTTCGAAAAACAGTGAGGGGGCGCTTGTAGGAGCTGGGGCGCTAAATGGGAGGAATACGGTACTGCAAAACATAGGTTGTCGGTGCTCGTTAGAACTGCCTCAATGAGAACATAGGTTGTGGGTGCTCGTTAGAACTGCCTCAATGAGGCAGTTCTAACGGGCACCCACAACCTATGTCTTGGAGCAGAAGTAAGAAAAATAATGGAAACATCCATATTTGTCCTTAACCTACATTTTTCTTACTTCGCTGGTATGGACATGTGGAACGCTCCAAGGGTGCAGTCAAAACTGCTTGTGACATACAGGTAGGTGGAAAGCGGGGGCCAGGAAGGCCCAAGATGACCTGGAAGCAGCTAACAGTAAGAGATTGCAGAGAATGGAAGCTCTCTGCTATCGATCCTCATGATAGACAAGCCTGGAGATCTGGTGTAAGATCTGCCATGCGTGCAGCAAGCCAGCTACAGTACGGCTCAGGTATAAGAACCAAAAAACTCTTTATTCCGAATCTCGGCGTTTCGAGTACTTTCAAAAACACTCGGAATTGTTCCGAGTATATGTATATATTTGGCGGACACTCCTCGAAAACACTCGCAAGGTCCGCGGTATGCGACGTTTCGCGAAATTATTCCGAGTCGTAATATCGTACCTGGAGGCAATATTTTCTCGCGAAGTTATGCGGAAATACTCGGAGGAATTTGACGAAATACCTGGGCATTTTTTTTTTTTTTTGTTTATTTAATGTTCTTTTACCATCATATATATTTATATATAATTATAAGATAATAATTATCGCTGATAGTTATTATAATGTAAACAATGTCAAAAGTCAACAAAGAGGTAATCATTAATTACCCAGGGTGTGAAACTGCACAGTGATTTCAAACAAGGGAATCAGTTGGGCATGACGAGTACATACAACTCTTTCAAGTCCGTAATGCCGGCCTCAGTGGCTCAGTCGGATGCGCGTCTGACTGGTGATCAGGAGGTCGCGGGTTCGACTCCTGCTTGGGTCGGCAACATTCTTTCGTGGAGATTGATCATGAAATCTTTTCTACAGTCATTCTCTCCCTTCCGCTGATTCAAGAAGGGCAGTTGTCAGTTTCTGGCGAAAGAATGTGCACTGAACTGGTTAACCGCTTACGTATAAGCCTGCCCAGGAAAGTGTTGATAGGTAAACTGACCGGCTCAAAAATGACCTAAATAGTGTTGACTGGGCCGTAAAACTCCAATACAAACAAAACAAACAAACAAATTCAAGTCCGTAATTGAAAGCATGTTGAACATCATAAACTTACAGGAAAATCGGTCATTTTGAACTCAAAATTTCTCCATGTAATTTTGATATTTTCAAAAAAAGAAAATTATTTTGATATAATATAATCATTTGTCTTTCATTCTTTAATAATTTTAATGTGAAGTATTATCGGACAATTGAGAAACAAATAATCAAAGGTGATAACTGTCCGCTAAATTTTGACGGGTTTCGGCCGCCATTATTGGCTTCTTTTAAACTGCAAAATCGGTCATTTTGAACTCAAAATTTCTCCATGTAATTTTAAGATTTTCCAAAAAAGAAAATTATTTTGATATAATATAATCATTTGTCTTTCATTCTTTAATAATTTTAATGTGAAGTATAATCGGACAAATGAGAAACAAATAATCATCGGTGATAACTGTCAGCGAAATTTTAACGGATTTCGGCCGCCATTATTGGATTCTTTTAAACTGCAAAATCGGTCATTTTGAACTCAAAATTTCTCCATGTAATTTTGATATTTTCAAAAAAAGAAAATTATTTTGATATAATATAATCATTTGTCTTTCATTCTTTAATAATTTTAATGTGAAGTATTATCGGACAATTGAGAAACAAATAATCAAAGGTGATAACTGTCAGCGAAATTTTGACGGGTTTCGGCCGCCATTATTGGCTTCCTTTAAACTGCAAAATCGGTCATTTTGAACTCAAAATTTCTCCATGTAATTTTGATATTTTCAAAAAAAGAAAATTATTTTGATATAATGTAATCATTTGTCTTTCATTCTTTAGTAATTTTAATGTGAAGTAAAATCGGACAAATGAGAAACAAATAATCAAAGGTGATAACTGTCAGCGAAATTTTAACGGATTTCGGCCGCCATTATTGGATTCTTTTAAACTGCAAAATCGGTCATTTTGAACTCAAAATTTCTCCATGTAATTTTAATATTTTCAAAAATAGAAAATTATTTTGATATAATATAATCATTTGTCTTTCATTCTTTAATAATTTTAATGTGAAGTATTATCGGACAATTGAGAAACAAATAATCAAAGGTGATAACTGTCCGCTAAATTTTGACGGGTTTCGGCCGCCATTATTGGCTTCTTTTAAACTGCAAAATCGGTCATTTTGAACTCAAAATTTCTCCATGTAATTTTAAGATTTTCCAAAAAAGAAAATTATTTTGATATAATATAATCATTTGTCTTTCATTCTTTAATAATTTTAATGTGAAGTATAATCGGACAAATGAGAAACAAATAATCATCGGTGATAACTGTCAGCGAAATTTTAACGGATTTCGGCCGCCATTATTGGATTCTTTTAAACTGCAAAATCGGTCATTTTGAACTCAAAATTTCTCCATGTAATTTTGATATTTTCAAAAAAAGAAAATTATTTTGATATAATATAATCATTTGTCTTTCATTCTTTAATAATTTTAATGTGAAGTATTATCGGACAATTGAGAAACAAATAATCAAAGGTGATAACTGTCAGCGAAATTTTGACGGGTTTCGGCCGCCATTATTGGCTTCCTTTAAACTGCAAAATCGGTCATTTTGAACTCAAAATTTCTCCATGTAATTTTGATATTTTCAAAAAAAGAAAATTATTTTGATATAATGTAATCATTTGTCTTTCATTCTTTAGTAATTTTAATGTGAAGTATAATCGGACAAATGAGAAACAAATAATCAAAGGTGATAACTGTCAGCGAAATTTTAACGGATTTCGGCCGCCATTATTGGATTCTTTTAAACTGCAAAATCGGTCATTTTGAACTCAAAATTTCTCCATGTAATTTTAATATTTTCAAAAATAGAAAATTATTTTGATATAATATAATCATTTGTCTTTCATTCTTTAATAATTTTAATGTGAAGTATTATCGGACAATTGAGAAACAAATAATCAAAGGTGATAACTGTCAGCGAAATTTTGACCGGTTTCGGCCGCCATTATTGGCTTCTTTAAAACTGCAAAATCGGTCATTTTGAACTCAAAATTTCTCCATGTAATTTTGATATTTTCAAAAAAAGAAAATTAATTTGATATAATATAATCATTTGTCTTTCATTCTTTAATAATTTTAATGTGAAGTATTATCGGACAAGTGAGAAACAAATAATCAAAGTGATAACTGTCAGCGAAATTTTGACGGGTTTCGGCCGCCATTATTGGCCTCTGATCCGTCGCACCGGCGACACATGTTTAATTAAATTAATCACCACTCGCAAATACTCGCAAACACTCCAAATATCACAGGTAAGCTCTGAGGTCCGCGGAATTTCCTCGGTATATTGAGCGCATAACTTGGAGTAAAATATTTTCACTCCGAGTGGTTTACTCCAAACCATTCGGCGGAAAAACGCGGATTTAAAAAGTTGTCCGCGGAATGAAAAAGAAAAACGGTTCAAATACCTGAGCCGTACTGTACCTGGAAGGGGGCCCACTTATGTGGACTTTGCCCCTGTACCTGCACGTTAATAAAAAATCCGTTGATGATGATGTTGATGATGATAACCCCATAAACCCCAATTTTCTCTTTATAAAGTGGGGTTTAGGGGGTGTTCAGTGCACAGACTTGTTCATAGGATGATTGTCAAAGAAATTCAATATAATGGCAATGGAAAACAGGGTTGTCGGCTACAGCATCATAATAGTATGTGCCAGTAACCATGTGTTATTGTCACGTCTGCAATAACCCTTATCTTGCTGTTCACGACAACCCCTATCTTTGCAAACAGTGTAGATCCAGATCAGATGGCTTCTGAAGAAGCCATCTGATCAGGATCTACACTGTTTGGCATTCAGTTTGTGAATTTGTAGCAATAAATTACATCAAGTAATTTGATTGGTTTATAGACAGAAATGGGTGTGGCTTAAATGAATATTCAGCAAGATAAGGGTTAAGCATGACACAATATAACAATCTAATTTTCATCAGTTTGTGCAGTCCTTCATTCATTCATTCATCCATTTCGGCCCCTGCCCATTGGGGCTTGAAGAAATATATGGGCTGCATGATGCTTCCACGCAGAGCTGAATCCGGTCTGCACACTAGTACTGGTAAACCGCTTAGAGGATCTAAGCCTGTCCAGGAACCGCGGTGCGAGGCAGACCGTCCATGCTAATAAACCCTATTGATTTCATTGGGTGACAGGGCTTGAGATGTCATTTCGTCTCAGTGTCGGGTAAAAGTCCCACAAAATTGGAAGCAACGTCTCCAAAATGACCTTTACAGTGTTGATGGGGGCGTTAAATTTCAAATCAAACAAACAAACAAATCATTCATCCATTTATCAATCTGTCAATATTTTTGACAACCCAAGCATTTACCCTTTTGTTTAAGCCATTTCTCAAGAACTATAAGAGTCAACTAATGGTACCAGGTACAAGCTTGCAATTTGGCATGGCAACTTTAATGCAAGCATCCATATTTCACCTTAATCTACATTTTATGGTTCACTGATGTTGTGGAATATTGGGTTAACCCCAGCATTCAACTAAAAGAGCTTCATTAATGATACACAGTACAAACTTGTATCTAGGGATGGCTTTAGTGCAAACATCCATATTTGTCCTTGACCTACATTTTATGGTTCACTGAATTCATTTATGATACTTGGTACAAACCTGCATCTAGTGATCACAACTTCAATGCAACCATTCCATATTTGACCTTGATCTACATTTCATGGTCCACTGACTTGGTGAACTATTGTTTCAACCCTTGCCCTTGTTCAAGTCCATTTGTTAAGAACTGGGATGGTTCATGAAAGATGGGGTACAAACTTGCATTTAGGGATGATTTGTTTTGTTTTATTTGAGGTTTGATGAGGCCTAATTGGCCGAAACTAACTAGTCTGGCCCAGAAAACATGTACACTCCATATTTTCACTTCTGTGGTGTATTCCTTGCTTCCAAAGGATAACCCTTTTATAGAACATATTTAACGTCCCCGTTAACACTGTAAAAGTCATTTTGGAGACGTTGCTTCCTATTTTGTGGGACTTTCACCCAACATTGAGATGAAATGACTTCTCAAGCCCTGCCACCCAATGAAACCAATAGGGTTTATAAGCACTGACGGGCCGACTCGCACCGCTTTGCCTGGGCAGGCTTAGATCCTCTAAGCAACTTACCAGTACTCGTGTGGGAGTCGGTTTCAGCTCTGCGTGGAAGCATCATGCAACCCATATATTTCTTCAAGCCCCGATGGGTGGGGGCCGCATTTAGGGATGATAACGTTAATGCAAGCATCCATATTTGACTTTGACCTACATTTTATTGTAGTTGCCAGCTGGGCAGAAGTTGCCTGATAAATCACCGACTGCATCGCCAGATGAGAAACGCTCACCATTTGGTGGTGTTAATCTAAAATCTGTTGGAGACAGGAAATCTAAAGACAAGACAGAAAATGGTGCCAAAGACTCTGAGACCACAGTGAAACCACCCAGTTTCAAACAAAATGAAGACACAAAGTTGGAGAGGCCAAAATCTTCTACAGAACAACCAGAGAAAACTGCTGGTGAAAAACCAGCAAGACCTGCAGGTGTGGTTCTAGACCCAGCTTTTTAATGCTGTGCATGCTGGGTATTTTTTTTCAGCAGATGACATTTTGAAATGTTTTTTTTATTTTTCCCTGAAAACAAAATTTATCAGTTCATCCTATGGAGACAATTTGCATGAAGTGTCAATACCTGTTTTCGGGGACAAATAAGAAAAAAATATCATCAGTGTGTCGTTTGCTGATTAGCCTACAGAGACCATTGTTCACTTAACCCGGTAACTGCCATAATAATTTGCAGATGTCATTTTCAATTTTTTTCTAAAGGAAGGCTTGACATTACATGTGAATTTTCTGCTGTGAAAAATAATAAAATTGCAGTCTGCTCTAAACATTCATGTGGCACTTTAAGGGTTAATCCACTCTTTAACCCTTCAAGCACCAATGAAAGTTCTACTGCAGATGACACTGTTTTTATTCCCCAAAGTTTTGTGGGTGGAATTGGGTGGGGTAGGGGGTGTTACCTTTGTCCGTACATGTCTATACATACAATTCAATGCAAGGCCCCTGCCTGGGGCTTGTAGAAATAGACTGGGCTCCATAGTGCTGAAACCAACTGCACATAAGTACTGGTAAACCACTACGAAGGTCTAAGCCTGCCATTACAAATTGGTGCAAGTCCCTGCATATAAACACTATTGGTTTGTTTGGGCGGTAGGACTTGAGCTGCCATTTCATCCCATTGTCAGGTAAAAGTCACACAAAATTAGAAGCAGGGTCTCCAAGCCTGACCAAGAAGCAGGCATCGAAAAGCCATGAAATTTTGTTTTCATTAAATCCAAACCTTTATTACTTTATTTGACTCAAATGAGTTTCAAGTTTACCTGGAATAGCGTAGAAATTGTAGACTTTGAAAATTGATACTAGCACGTTTTTGAGAAAATGGACAAAATCTGGCATTGTGGTGTCATCAAGTACCTCCATAAAAAGGGGTTAGCTCCTAAGGACATTCATGCCGATATGGTTGCTACATTAGGGGATGATGCTCCTTCCAATGCAACCGTGAAAAGGTGGGCAGCAAATTTTAAGCTTTGAAGGTGATGACCGTTGTGGACGACCCACAACGGTAACAACAGAGGAAACCATCAGCCAAGTGCACAGGGCCGTGATGGATGACAGGCGTTTAACTGTGAATCAGTTAGCTAACACTGTTGGCATCTCCCGTGAACGAGTAGAGAACATTCTACACAGTGAATTAGGAATGTCGAAGGTTTCCGCCAGATGGGTGCCACGGATTTTGACACCTGACCAAAAGTTGATGTGACTGAACCTGTCACAAGCCAACTTGGCTATTTTTGAAGCAGACCAAGATGGTTTTCTTGACGGTTTTGTCAACTCAGGATGAGTGCTGGGTTCATCACTTTGAGCCAGAGACTGAAAGACAATCCATGCAATGGAAGCACCCTGGCTCACCCCCTCCAAAGAAGGCAAAGGTCGTCTCCTCTGCAGGGAAGGTGATGGCATCAGTGTTCTGGACATAATATTCATAGATTACCTTCAAAAGGACAGAACCATTAATGGGGAGTATTATGCAAATCTGCTAAAACAATTGCGAAAAGCAATTAAGGCTAAACGACCCGGAAAACTGACAAAAGGGGTCTTGTTCCATCAGGATAATGCGCCTGCTCATAAATCGGTTGTTGCAATGGCTGCTGTGCATGACTGTGGCTTCACACTTGTTGATCACCCTCTGTATTCACCTGATCTAGCTCCATCAGATTATTTCCTGTTTCCAAACATGAAAAAGCACTTGGCTGGGCAGCATTATCGGTCAGACGAGTAGGTGATAGCTGCTGTGGAGGAGTTTTTCAGGGACCAAGATAAGACCTTCTATACCATTGGGATCCAAGGACTCCAGCATCGCTGGAGGAAGTGTGTGGATAGGAAGTGAGGCTATGTTGAAAAATAAGACACTTTCAGCATGGACAAACCATTGAATCTTGGCCAGGCTCAGAACTTTTCAGCCAACCCTCGTAAAATGACGAAGCAGCCTTTTAGTTTACCTAAGTCTGCTTAACCCTTCTCTTGCTGAATATTCAGTTAAGCCACACCCATTTCTGACTTTGAACCAATCAGATTACTTGATGTAATTTATTCCTACTAATTCATAAATTGAATGTCAAACAGTGTAGATCCTGATCAGATGGCTTCTTCAGAAGATCTGGATCTACACTGTTTGCAAAGAAAAGGGTTGTCATGATTTCAAAATTCAAACTTAATTGAGAATTTGTTTGATTTGAGGATTAACATCCCAATCAACATTATTTAGGTCATTTTGGAGACATTGCTTCCAATTTTGTGGGACTGTTACCTAGCATTGAGATGAAATGACAGCTCAATCCCTGCCGCCCAATGAAACAATAAGGTTTATATACATGGACGGTCTGACTCGCACCACTTTGCCTGGGCAGGCTTAGCTTTTCTAAGCGGTTTACAGGTACTCATGTGTGGTCGGTTTCAGCTCTGGGTGGAAGCATCATGCAGCCCCATCTATTTCTCCAAGCCCCGATGGGTGGGGGCAATAATTGGGAATTAAAATAAGACATTAAAGAAGGAGCAAATAATCAGTAAAACAATACGAAGACCTTAACAAAGTTCTTAGTAAAATAATGTTCCTTCAAGTAAGGTTATTTAAATTCCCCATTTCTCAAAGGACATATACAGTCAACCCTCTTTATACCGACATTTGATAAAATGACAAACTTGTTATGAAGACAAGTTCAATGGAACAAATCAAGATGAAACAGATTAATGGAGATATTCACAAATATTGTAATTATTTAATACTCCAAGAAAGAGATGTTGTGGGTCCACAATATTTGTTTCTTGGCCCTGGAGATTCTACACGTAACAATTAGAAGCCTCCGTGGTGTAGTGGTTACGCTACTCGCCTTGTAAACCAGGGGTCGCAGGATCGATCCCGGGCTTCTCCAGACTTTCGGATGAGTCTTTCAACGAGGTCCCTTCTCCGTATGACCTTAGCTGTTGGTGGGACGTAAAAACAAACACTCACTCACTCTACATGTAACAAATGTCCACAACATTTGTGTCTTGGACTAATTAAGGGGAATGGCAGATTTTCCACCTTTTTTCAAAGGGAGACAAGTTTTGGACTTACTGTTCGGGGTCTACTCTTAAAAGGAAAGAATTTGCTCCTTCCTTTAAGACTTGACCCCTATTGACATGGGAGACAAAAATACTTATGCAGGAGTTGTCTCCCCTGAAGGTGTTCCCATTCCCCTTAAGGGCAAAAAGTCCTTTATATACGCATTATACTTCTCTTATTGAGATTCTTTATGGCGATAAATTTGGTATTGCGTCAAATTTTTAAGGAACAAATACTGTTGTTATAGTGATGGTCATCATAGACTGCCAGAAGGAGAGCATGCAAACTCAAACCTTCTCTAACGACTGTGCTAACATCAGACTGGGGAATCTCATCCATCTTTATTGTTTGTATTAGAGTTTAACGGCCCAGTCAACACTATTTTGGTCATTTTTGAGCTGGTCAGTTTACCTATCCACACTTTTTCTTGGCAGGCTTATACATAAGGGGTTAACCAGTACAGTGCACATTCTCTCGCCAGAAACTGTGCGAACTTGTTATGGGTCTTCTTGAATCAGTGGAAGGGAGAGAATGACCCCAGAAAAGATTTCATGATCAATCTCCACGAAAGAATGTTGCCGACCCCGGCAGGTATCGAACCCGCGTCCTCCTGATCACCAGTCAGACGCGCATCCGACTGAGCTACTGAGACCGGCCGATACATCTTTAACCCATTGCATGCGGGGAAACCCCTAAATGGATACCTTGGCAAACAGTGCAGGCCCAGGTCAGACGCCACAGAATGTGGCGTCTGATCAGGGCCTGTACTATTTGCTAGAATACAAACAAAAAAATAGGCTTGACACCCCTTGTATGACACATGGACTTGTCCAACATATAGCAGTGGAAGAGTCCACTAGTATACAATGGGGTTAACCATGCCTTGTCCAAACCATGTTACAATGAACAGTTTTGTAAATAGATTTGCGTTTATTTTCTTTAGCTCCTCCAAAGAAACCAGGGGTACCAATACGGCCAAAACCTCCACCTGTCGGCAACAAACCAAAACCAGCTCCACGGAGATCACTGCAGTCAGATGCAGATGAATTTGGTAAGTACACAAGTTTCTTTACAATAGCCATCAAAAAATGCATTTTAGTGTATTTTTTTTCCTCTACCTTTGGGTTAACCCTTTAGATGCTGAGAAATCTACATCTGAAAATGTCGTCTGCTGAATCCTCTTTCAAACTTTTAGAAATATTTTTTCATACAGGCAAAACAGTGTGGTCCCAGATCAGACTGCTCCTGGAGGAGCAGTCTGATCTGGGTCCACACTGTTTTGCAAAATGCAAAAATGACTTTTAAAGTAACTGGCAGACGACAATTGTCGTGATTGGCATTTTATGGGTTAATGTTTTGCTTTCTAGTTTTGAAAAAAAAAATGAGAGAGAAACTTTTGACACTTCATCAAAAAATATTTCCATAAAAAGAAGAAATAAATGGTAAAAAAAAAAAAGAACAAAGACTCAAAGCTTAGAAACTAAAAGTCTGGTGTTTTTTCTCCAGGTACTTCAGTTTTTTGCCAATCTGAATTACAATCAGCTTGATAGAAAAGAAATAAATTTAGAGGGCTGTTAAAGTAAAAGAAAAAGGCAAGACAGTTTCAAAGTTCTGATAAATGAAATACAGTTTTATGTGTACGGGTAATTTATTTTCTTGTCATATTGTAGTCAAATACCGGGTAATTTATTTTCTTGTCATATTGTAGTCAAATACAGGCATTCATATGGTAAGAAATACCTTTGTTTTGTTTGTGCATGTTTAGTTCTTTACATATAGTTAGAGTAGTTTTTTAATTGTTATGCAACTGATCCTTAACCCTTATCATGCTGTTCACGACAACCCCTATCTTTGCAAACAGTATAGATCCAGATCAGATGGCTTCTGAAGCCATCTGATCAGGATCTACACTGTTTGGCATTCAGTTTATGAATTTGTAGCAATAAATTACATCAAGAAATTTGATTGGTTGATAGACAGAAATGGGTGTGGCTTAAATGAATATTCAGCAAGATAAGGGTTAAATACATTAAGAAGATTTAAAGCATCCAACATTCTAATTTTTTGACCCATATCCCACTGAATAATTAATTCAGCCACATCCATTTCAGACTTTGGTTCAATCAGATTACTTGACCGCCCCACCCATTAGAGGATCTAAGCCTGCCCAGGCAAAGTGGTGCGAGTCGGACCGTCCATGTTTATAAACCCTTTTTGTTATACCCCCGGCATACGAAGTATGCAATGGGGGTATATAGTTTTTGTCTTTTCTGTCTGTCTGTCTGTCTGTCTGTCTGTCTGTCTGTCTGTCTGTCTGTCCATAAACAATTATTTTGTGTCAAAGATATCTCAGGAACTGCTTCACATAGAAACTTGAAATTTTGCACACATGATCAGTATGACTACTTGTATTGTGGGAAAGAAAATAAGGGCCAAGGGGTCAGGCCTTTTAGAGTTATTTCCCTTTGTAGTTCTTGCTGTTTAATAGTGTATATTTTTACTTTGTGTCAAAGATTTCTCAATAACTACTGTACATAGAAACTTGAAATTTTGCGAACATGATCAGTATGACTAGTTGTATTGTGGGAAAGAAAATAAGGGCCGAGGGGTCAGGCCTTTTAGAGTTATTTCCCTTTGTAGTTCTTGTTTCAGCTGAGGTGATATCTCAGGAACTGCTTCACATAGAAACTTGAAATTTTGCACACATGATCAGTATGACTGCTTGTATTGTGGGAAAGAAAATAAGGGCCAAGGGGTCAGGCCTTTTAGAGTTATTTCCCTTGTAGTTCTTGCTGTTTAATAGTGTATATTTTTATTTTGTGTCAAAGATTTCTCAATAACTACTGTACATAGAAACTTGAAATTTTGCAAACATGATCAGTATGACTAGTTGTATTGTGGGAAAGAAAATAAGTGCCGAGGGGTCAGGCCTTTTAGAGTTATTTCCCTTTGTAGTTCTTGTTTCAGCTGAGGTGATATCTCAGGAACTGCTTCACATAGAAACTTGAAATTTTGCACACATGATCAGTATGACTACTTGTATTGTGGGAAAGAAAATAAGGGCCAAGGGGTCAGGCCTTTTAGAGTTATTTCCCTTTGTAGTTCTTGCTGTTTAATAGTGTATATTTTTATTTTGTGTCAAAGATTTCTCAATAACTACTGTACATAGAAACTTGAAATTTTGCAAACATGATCAGTATGACTAGTTGTATTGTGGGAAAGAAAAAAAGGGCCAAGGGGTCAGGCCTTTTAGAGTTATTTCCCTTTGTAGTTCTTGTTTCAGCTGAGGTGATGGCACTGGCCGGGGGGATACGTGCCCCACTGGGCACTTTTGTCTAGTTTCATTGGGCAACAGGGCTTGAGATGTCATTTCATCTCAGTGTCAGGTAAAAGTGCCATAAAATTGGGAGCAATGTCTCCAAAATGACCTATACAGTGTTGACGGGGACGTTAAACCTCAAATCAATCAATCAAAATCAAATTACTTGATGTAATTATTCCTACAAATCCACAAGCTGAATATCAAACAGTATAGATCCTGATCAGAAGGCTGATCTTGATCTACACTATTTGCAAAAACAAAAAGCTGTGGTTGTCTTGATCAGCGGGATAAGGAATAAAATAACTTTGAGAGAAAATCAGGCTTGACATTTAATGTAGCCATTTAATATAGCCCAGCATGAACTATCCAGTTTGATTTTTTTCACCTGCTTTAAGCATGGCGGTATACAGGAGTCCAGTTTTCCGTCTGTTTGTCTTTTTGTCAGTCTGTTTACATTTGTGACAACACTAACTTTCACTATAATGTTCAAGTCCATTTCTCAAGAGCTATAAGAGCTTCATCAATTGAGCCCCGCCAAGCGAATTTGTGTCTTCGAGCATTCCGTCATGACAAATTTTAACTGCGCATGCCCAGCCATTCAGAGGGGCCTGGGATTTGACTTTCTGTCTGAAGGTTCCTCTTGATTCAATGCTTGTTTGAGCGAGCAGCGAAGGTTCTGGCGAGACTGCGCTGATGCGCAGGCTCGCCTGAACCTTGGCTGCTCGCATAGGCCATAAGTACCAAAATCGCTTGACGGGGCCCATTTATACTTGTTAAATCTTGCATCTAGGGACGGCAACTTTAAATCAAGCATCCATATTTGACCTTGACCTACATATCATGGCTCAATGAAATTTCAAATATTGCAAGAACCCTAGCTTTTACCCTTACCCTCATCATGTTCAAGTCCATTTTTCAAGAACTATAAGAGGTTTATAAATGATACTTGGTACAAACTTGCACCGAGGGATGGCATTTGATTTTGACCTACATTTTATGGTTCACTGGCTTTGTGCCCCCACAGGCACGACATAGCCTTCGGCAAAATTATTGATTCTAAAGAAACAAAATTTGAAAGAGATTTGAAAATGTTGTCTACTACTGTCATGCCTGACTATGAACATTTAGTCACAGTATAAATTTCCTAAATTCACTTTTCTTAACTTTTCATGTGTTTGGTTTTTTGATATGTTAGAGCATTTTGTTTAACTTTCTTCTTCTAAGCTACATGTAGTCCAGTATCTTTATGTTTGATTCAGTTTATGTTCGGTTTCACTATGCATGATTAGTTTGGTTATATGCATGAAATTTCAGCTGAGGAAAAGGAAAAAATTGTGGATGAAACAAAAACAGAGGACAAGAAAACAGAGGACAAAAAGAATACAACAGACAGCTCATCTCCAAGAACTTCTGTAAAAGATATGATTGCAGAGTTAAGAAGTTCAGGTGATAAGTCAGACTTACTAAAGCAAGGAAGACCACCAACAAAAACTGATTCTGCAAAGGGGACTGCAGACTCTAAACCTAAGACCGATGATAAAGAAAAGGATGAGCCTGTCAAAAGAGATTCGAAATCTGGTAGTTCTAAGAAGGCAGAGGTTGAGGTTAAACCTAAACCAGCAGATGTGAAGGAAGATGATTCTGTCAAGAGTGCTCATTCACCAGAAGGTTAGATAAAATTATCAAAATGATAGACACCCATTTCGAAAATGATAGTATTTTTCTGTTATCATATGAAAACTTCACAGACTGGTGCCAAGCATTAGGCATCAGTCTGTTAAGTTTTTGTACAAAGACAAAATTGTGGAATTTGGCATCAGTCAGCAAAGTTTTTGTACAAAGACAAAATTGTGGCATTTGACATCAGTCAGAAAATTTTTTGTACAAAAGCGAAATTTAGGCATTTCCATTACGAAAACAGGCCTACACAAATGCTTAACTTTACCGTCTAGAAAACGAAAATTTTTAAGATGAAAAATTGTGATATTTTTCTTACTTCTGCTCAAAATATAGATTGTGGTACTCGTTAGAACCACTTCTTCGGTTCTAACAAGTACCCACAATCTATATTTTAGAGCAGAAATAAGAAACAAATAGGTATACCCCTGTAATGCCCAGTTTTACTATATAAAAGGGGGATTCAAGGGGGTCAAAATTATATAGGTGTGTTTTTGTGATGTGGCTTCAGTCTGGAAAGTTTTTGTATAATTACAAAGACAAAATTATGGCATTTGGCATCAGTCTGTAAAGGTTTTGGCATCAGTCTGTAAAGAATTTGTTTCCAGTGAACTCACAATTATGATTTCTTATTGATGATGAATAACAGTTTTGTTTTGTTGTGTCTCAACAGTTACAGGAACGTTAGGTAAGATATAGAGGATCTTACATGAGTGTTCATGTATTATTGAATTTATTAAACGAGTTGTGGAAAAGAGATAAAATGCGAGACTTTGCCGAGCATTTTATCCCTTTTCCTCAATGAGTTTAATAAATTCAATAATACATGAGCACGAATGCAAGATTCTATTTATCATTTGACATTTAAAACCCATTTTATTGGCGATTGTTTACAAAACTGTCAATATTCCGCCATTAGTAAACGCGATGTCGTTAAGGACGTCGTACATGTAACGTTACGGAACATATCTAGCTAATTTGCATATTTAATTCACTGGTGGATTATCGAAAATAATGCATGGCGATATTACACTCTCAGACGCGACGTCATATGATAAAAGTAAATAAAATAAAATTTGGTTCCCTTTTTGATGGTTTTACTTGTTAGCTGTCTGCATGCTGAGTTCAGTAATAGGTGATGATTTGATGGCTCTGCATTGTGAACATTTATTATCATAGTATTATTGTAGTATTAGTGTTGTGCATGAGTAAAATATGATTTTTTTTTTTTTTTTGGTTTTGGTTTTACGGCCCTTTCAAGATTATTTCACTCATATCGAGCCGATCGTTAATCAGAGGTGGGCGAAAACCGGAGAACCCGGAGAAAAACCACCTGACCTTCCGTTGCAGAACTTGGTGTCTCACATATGAACCGAGCGAGGCTCAAACCACAGCGGTGAGAGACCTAATGTAAGTAAAATATGATCACTCTGGTATAAATTTCTTTTTGCTCAATAAAAACCCTATGATAACCTCTTTGGATCATGTCAGCATTATGTTGTACAGTAAAGTTCCTATATTAACATCACCTTTGGGACTGTTCAAAAGTGGTCTTTTAAGACCACTTTTGAACAGTCCCAAAAGTGGTTTCTTACAAGAGGACATTTGTTGTAGAAAACATGAAAGAAAAACTGAAACCTTTTAAATACAGGCAACCCTCTTTATATCAACTTTTGATTTTACGACACAACTCGTTAAAATGACAATATTAACAGAGTTAATCCTTAGGTCAAGGTTAGAACGAATTGGGAGATAACCAAGAATATTATACATTCAGTGTTCCAAGAAACAAATGTTGTGGACATTAGTTGGGCCCCGTCAAGGGATTTTAGTGCTTTTCGCCATTGCGAGCAGTGAATCAAGAGGAGCCTTCAGACAGAAAGCCATATCCCTGGCCCCTCTGAATGGCTGGGCATTCGCAGTTAAAATTTGTCATGACAGAATGCTCAAAGACACAAATTCGCTTGGCGGGGCTCAGTTAGAATCGCAGTGCCAAGGCAATTCTAACAAATGTCCTCAACATTTGGCAAGACGATTCAAACAAATGTCCGCAACTTTATGTCTACGACATTTGTTTCTTGGAGTAATAGTGGAGAAAAGGCATTTATATCTATTCGGATGCTACACTTATTAATTCTTTATTAAGGCAAATTCCTTATAACGGCCAATATTCAGGAAATTAATACCACCGTTATAAAGAGAGTCCTGTTCCTTATTTCCACAGGAAACTTTGATAGCATTATAATTATGTACAATATTAATCCTTATCCTGCTGAATACATTAATGTAGCCACATCCTTTTCTGACTATCAGCAAATCAAATAACTTAGTATAACATATACTTTCAGTTCACAAACTGCATGACAAACAATGTAGATCCTGATCAGATGGCTTCTGAAGAAGCCATCTGATCTGGTTCTATAATGGTGCAAAGGTGGGGATCAACAGATAAGGGTTAATATTTCAAAACAGCAAACCATAATATTACATGTATGTTTAGTACTGTTATAGCCTGTACAGGGAAAGTGTGGTTAGGAAAACTGACCGGCTCAATATGACCTTCCCCAAACAAACAAACTTCCTGTTTGCTTTCCGGTAGTGTTCTTGAAGGAAAGAATTTGTTCTATATAATCTATTCATTTTTAGCATCCATTTTTATGTCCCCAGTAGTGATAGTGGGGACATATTGATGTCCCCGGTAGCGATAGCGGGGACATATTGTTTTTGCCCTGTCGGTTTGTTTGTTGGTTTGTACATGGACAACTTTAACGTTGGTCATAACTTATTTGGCATGAACGTTCCTTGTGACAAGAGCTTCACATTCATGCAAAAAAATTTGACCTGTGACCTTGACCTTTGACCTACTTTAAAGAAAAATATACCATTGGTCATAAGTTTTGAACCGCTTGAGATACAGCCTGTATATTTGGCATGTATGTTCCTTGTGACAAAAGCTTACATTCATGCAAAAAATTTTGACCTGTGACCTTGACCTTTGACCTACTTAAAATAAAAAATAGCATTTTGGTCATAACATTTGAGATACAGCCTTAATATTTTGCATGTAGGTTCCTTGTGACAAGAGCTTTACATTCACACAAAATTTTTTGACCTGTGACCTTGACCTTTGACCTACATAAAAGAAAAAGTTAACATTGGTCATAACTTTTGAATTGTTTGAAATACAGCCTTCATATTTGGCATGTAGGTTCCTTGTAACAAGAGCTTTACATTCATGCAAAACTTTTTGACCTGTGACCTTGACCTTTGACCTTCTTAAAAGAAAAAATTAACATTTTGGTCATAACTTACGAACCGTTTGGGATGGAGCCTTCATATTTGGCATGTAGGTTCCTTGTGATAAGAGCTTTACATTCATGCAAATTTTTTTTACCATGACCTTGACCTACTAAAAAGAACAAATAAAATTGATCATAACTTTTGAATCGTTTAAGATAGAGCCTTCATATTTGACATGTAGGTTCCTTGTGACAAGAGCTTTACATTCATGCAAAATCTTTTGACCTGTGACCTTGACCTACTTTAAAGAAAAAAATATTATTGTTCACAACTTTTGAACCGTTTAAGATAGAACCTTCATATTTGGCATGTAAGCACCTTGTGCCAAGGGCTTCCCACTCAAAAATCTTGACCTGTGACCTTGACTTTTAACTGTGACCAACTTTGAAAAAAAAAATGACCATGCCCGGGGACATGGCATGTAAGCACCTTGTGCCAAGGGCTTCCCACTCAAACCAAAAAATCTTGACCTGTGACCTTCACTATGAACTGTGACCAACTTGGAAAAAAAATGACCATGCCCGGGGACATGGCATGTAAGCACCTTGTGTCAAGGGCTTCCCACTCAAACCAAAAATCTTGACCTGTGACCTTCACTATGAACTGTGACCAACTTTGAAAAAAAAAATGACCATGCCCGGGGACATGTTCGTGTTTTACAAACACATCTTGTTAAATTATGTAATATCCAAAATTGTGTTATAATGAATCATGTCAAAAAGAGGTTGAGGTGTATTTCTTAAAAAAGAGAGATCACCTAATTTAACCCATTTTGTACTGGAAACCCCAAGAGGGATACCTTGGCAAACAGTGCAGCCCCAGATGAAACGCAGTAAAACGGGGCATCTCATCAGGGCCTACACTATTTGCATCAAGTTAAGCCATTTTCCAAATCAATTTTGAAGATACCACAACCTGTCATCCCTAAATTTTAAAATGGAAACCTGCTATATATAAGGAGGAAGATTCTATTTAATACAAAAAGGGTTAATATATATCCTTCCATATCATAAGGGTTTTTCAATAATTTGCAGCTGGTGTTATAGATCATAAAACTGAGGAGAACAAAGAAATGACAGACAGTGGCATTGTATATGACTCGGAAACGCTGAAACTCTCGGTGAAGGATAAGATCTCTAAGTTTGGAAGCAAGGAGGAGGTCAGTAGTGGGCGATCATCACCAAAGTCCTCATCACTGACACGCGGAGTGAAGCCATCAGATATGAAAGGTTAGTATGCTTTGTTTCCCTTGCTTGACGAACTCACTGGCATTGCAATGGACTGATGTTAAAAAGAAAGACTGCTTTCTCTGAAAATAGATTGTGATTGTCTGGTCTAGAATTAACTGTCTCTCCTAGAAACTACCATACAAAACTTAAGGATTTAAAATTAAGGAACATAGCTCCAGATAAGGGGCTTTTTCATCCGAAAAGTACTGACATTTTTTTTCATATTTCTGCATGAAAACATACGTTGTGGGTACTCATTAGAAGCGCCTCAAAGAGGCGCTTCTAATGAGTACCAACAACATATGTTTTTGTGCAGAAATAAGAAAAATCAATTGTGGATATCCCCTCTTATCTGTAACTGTGTAAGGAAGATAACCTGCTGGGTTGGCAACAGTCATCATGGAGCTTGATCATGTAATCTTCTCAATGGTCACTCCCTTCCACTGCCTCAAGAAGGGCAGTTGTCAGTTTCTGTGTTTATGGCCAAAAACATATGTCCACTGTACTGGTTAACAGCTTAGTTTGAACCTGCCCAAGAACATTGTGAATTGGCATGATACTTGCTTGTGTGCTAGATTCTGTCAGTGTCTGCCTTTCTGGCCAAAAACATATGTCCACTGTACTGGTTAACAGCTTAGTATGAACCTGCCCAAGAACATTGGCACGATTCTTGCTTGTGTGCAAGATATCTTATGAACAGCTGGGTGGATTTTAATCAAATTTGCATGGCTGTAACATTGGGACAGGATGAAGAACTGATTAGGTTTTGGTGACCTTGACCTTATTTTCAAGGTCACAGCCATGCTAAATAGGTCAAATTGAGGCCAAATTTAGGTTGTGTGCTGTATATCTCATGAACTACTGGGTGGATTTAAATCAAATTTGCATGGATTTAACATTGGGGCAGGATGAAGAACTGATTAGGGTTTTAGTGACCTTGACCTTATTTTCAAGGTTACAGCTGTGATAAATAGATCAAATTTAGGTTGTGTGCATAATATGTTATGAACTAGTATGTTGATTTTAATTAAATTTGTATGAATATAACATTTGGTCAGAATGAAGAACTGATTAGGTTTTCATGCTGTTAAATTGTGAGCTCGTAAGCTTGTTTTGAAAGGGTTATGTTGTGGGGGGACATCTTTTTTCTCAGAAAACAAGTGTAGTTATAACTGTGTCCTGTTGAATATTCAATTTAGCCAAACCCATTTCTGACTTTGAACCAATCAGATTATGTAATTTATTCCTACAAATTCATAAACTGAATATCAAACAGTGTAGATCCTGATCAGATGAGCCATCTGATCTGGATCTACACTGTTTCCAAAGATAGGGGTTGTCGTGAACAGCAGGATAAGAGTTAAATAAACAAGATTTTGTTACATTTAGCAGACTGGATTAGGGATTGTTCTGTTGAAAATAGGGACACCAAGGATAAAGTTTTACATTCAGACCTCAGTGGCTCAGGCACCTATTATTTGCTTGTGACAGTTGTTTGAGCCACTCTACCCATAGAGACAGGCCTTAAAGCATAATCTGAATAATAAAGGTATATCTTTTTGGTGTTCTTTAAGGCTGGCAGATTTTCTGCCATTTTTCAAAGGGAGACAACTTTTGGGACTTCCTGTTTGCTTTCCCATAAGTCCTGTCCCACTGAAAAAGGGGTCTACTTTTAAAGGAAAGAATTTGATCCTCAGGAGCAAATTCTATCCTTTAAGAGTTTACTCCTATTGGCATGGAAGACAAAAATATGTACCCATTCCTTTAAAATGGAAGTATGTTGTGTATACTCATTAGAACCACCTCATAAAGATAACAACATACATTTTCAAGATTTTGTTTGTTTGTATTGGCATTTAACAACACATTCAACACTATTTAGGTCATTTTTGAGCCGGTCAGTTTGCCTATCCACACATTTCCTTTGCAGGCTTATACATTAGCAGTTAACCAGTACAGTGCACATTCTTTCGCCAGAAACTGACATCTGCCCTTCTTGAATCAGCGGAAGGGAGAGAATGACCGTAGAAAAGATTTCATGATCAATCTCTATGAAAGAATGTTGCCGACCCCGGCAGGTATCGAACCTGCGTCCTCCTGATCACCAGTCAGACGCGCATCCAACTGTGCTACCGAAGTCTCTCCTTAAATTACTCCTTACTATTTCTTGTTTAAAGCTATCAGAAGAATATTTTTAGTGGGGAGCCGTGCAAAAAAAAAAAAACAGGTCATTTTTTAGATTGACTTAAACTAGATCAAACATAGCTATCCAGGGGTGGAGAAAGCAGATTTTAGGTGGTTCTGTACCTTAAAAAGGGGCCGTGGGGGGAGTTCAGACACGTAAAAAGGCATATCTGAGTGGGAAAAGGTTAAACATAATTTACATGAATGTTAACCCATTTTATACTGGAAATCCCAGAATGGGTACAGTTGCAAAAGGTCCATATCAATCGATCATAGTTCTGTGATTACGGTAATGTTTGTTTGGTTTGTTTGATTTGAGGTTTAACAGCCCCATCAACACTGTAAAGGTCATTTTGGAGACATCGCTTCCATTTTTGTGGGACTTTTACCCGAATCTCAAGCCCTGTTGCCCAATGAAACCAATAGGGTTTATAAGCATGGGCGGTACGACACTCGCACCGCTTTGCCTGGGCAGGCTTAGATCCTGTAAGTGGTTTACCAGTACTCGTGTGCGGGTCGGATTCAGCTCTGCGTGGAAGCATCATGCAGCCCATCTATTTCTTCAAACCCCGACCAGCAGGGGCCAGATTATGGTAGTGATCCTAAGTATTATGAGATAGGTCTAAGCAGACCCAGAACACACTGCTCCTGTCCTGAAGGAGCAATCTGATCAGGATTTACACAGTTTGCCATTCCATATGTACCTTTTGGACTCCTTGCTGAATCATGAAACAATTTTGTTAAATTTTAGGAGAATTACAGCAAGTCCTCAAGATTGGCAAATTTTTAGAACTTTTTATACCCACCACACGATAGTGTTGGGGTATTATGATATAGTGTCGAGTGTCCATCCATCCGTTCGTCCGCACCATTTCCAATCGATAACTGGAGTAATTTTTCACGGATTTTTTTCAAATTTTGCATACATGTTTATACCGGGAATGAGTGGTATGGGATTGTTAATGGGCAAAATCCGTTAACATTTGCCAGAGTTACAGGCCTTTTTAGTTCAAAATAAGGGATTTTGGGCGTTTCCGATCAGTAACTTGAACATTTTTTCACAGATTTTCTTCAAATTTTATATATACATTGGTATTGGGTATGAGTGGTTTGGGATTGTTAATGGGCAATATACGTTAACTTTTAACAGAGTTATGGCCATTAACAATTCCCATTAAATAGTTTTTGGGCACTTATTCCTTTACTAAATGGAATATATGTATGAAACTTCACTGATATATAGACCACCATAAGAAGCAGGTTTTGGATTGTTAATAGGTCAAATGTGTTAACATTTCACAGAGTAATTGCCATTAACAATTTTGATTTAATGGTTTTTGGACTCTTATTTGTTTATTTTATGGAATAATTGGATGAAATTTTGTATGTATATTTGTATTGGGAATGTGTGGTTTGGGAATTGCTCATGGCATAAATACGTTAACATTTGACAGAGTTAGTGTCATTAACAATTTCCATTAAATGGTTTTTGAACACTTATTTTTGGATGAAACTTCACAGATATATAGACCACTATAGGAAGAATGTTTAGTATTGTTAATTGGCAAAATACTTTAACATATTTGACAGTTATGGCCATGTAAAAGTCCCATTAAATGCTTTTGGGGCTCTTATACCTTAACTTAATGGTATATATGGATGAAACTTCACATATATGTACTATTAAAGGAAGCATGTTTGGGATTGTTACTTGGCAAACTACGTTAACATGTTTGTCAGAGTTTTAGTGTACCGTAATAATCCTAGGTATTGGGACAGATAGGCCTAAACAAACAATGCAGACGCAGATGCAGATCCTTCAGGAGCAGTCTGATCAGGGTCTACACTGTTTGCAATTCCATCTGCACCTTTTGGACTCCTTGCTGGATCATGATACAAATTTGTTTTTAAAAATTTTTGGAGAATTACAGCAAATTCTCAAGGTGTCAGAATTTTCAGGATTTTTACGGTACATGAAATATTCCACTCTTCTGACAGGCAGTCATTTCAAATATAACAAGTGACTTTAAATCAGGGTTGGTAAGTGACGTAGGTAGATTATCCTTAGTAATTGCGGGTCCTGCCTGCCTGATTTAGGCATTTTATTTTAACCCTTCTCTTGCTGAATATTCAGATTAGCCACACCCATTTCTGACTCTGAACCAATCAGATTACTTTATGCAATTTATTCCTACAAATCCATAAACTTGATGTCATACAGTGTAGATCCTGATCAGATGGCTTCTTCAGAAGCCATCTGATCTGGATCTACACTGTTTCCAAAGATAGAGGTTGTCGTGAACAGCATGATAAGAGTTAAGGTTTAACTCTTAAGATGTCAATTACAGTGATTGTCGTCTGCTTTTTCAGCTGGTTGCTTTAAAAGTCATTGTTGCAAACTGTGTGGACCAAGGTCAGACTCCTCTAGGAGCAGTCGGATCAGGGTTCACTCTGTTTGCCTGTATGCAAAAATAATTTTTAGGAAGTTTTTAAGATGGTAGGGCAGAAGACATAAACATGCAGTTTTTCTTGACATCTTCAGGGTTAAAGGTATACTACTTTTCATAAAGTTGTAGTTTTTGAAAAGCTAGCATGCTATGATTTGGAATTAGAGTGTAACTGTCCCCCATTATGAAAACAGGCCTATTCAAATATATTGGTAAAATTTTACCTCAAAAAAAAAGAAGAAATTTTTCAGATAAAATCCTGATAGTTTTCATATTTCTGCTCAAAACATAGATTGTGGATACTCGTTAGAACCACCTCGGTTAGGCGGTACTAATGAGTACCCACAATCTATGTTTTTGAGCAGAAATAAGAGAAATAATGTCTACCCCTATAAACCCCAGTTTTACTATATAAGAGTGGGGTTCAATGGGATCAAAATTATATAGGCATGTTTTCGGGATGCAAAATTGCCATTTGGGAAGGTAAATCATTTGTTTTATGGTAACAAATTCTTGCAGATGCCGATGCATGAGTGGAGCCTTACAGTACAATTTTTAACTGTTAAACCAACAGTTAACCTCATCACCATTCTAATGCACCCATTGATTTGTTTGGTTTACTCATTGATTTGTTTGGTTTACTCATTGATTTGTTTGGTTTTAACCAATTGTATACTAGTCGACGCTTCCATTGCTATATGTTGGACAAGTCCATTTGTCATATAAGGGGTGGTAGGCCTATTTTTCTTTTTATGCCCCCAACTTCGAAGAAGTTGTGGGGGCATATTGGTTTTGCCCTGTTCGTCCGTCCGTCCTTCCGTCCTTCCGTCCTTCCGTCCTTACGTCCGTCCCACTTTTTACTGCATAGCATAACTTTAGAACCATGGGTGCTAGGTTTTTGAAATTTCATATATGGATTCCTCATGAAAAAATAATTGACCCGTGTTTTTTTTCTCGTCAGGATTATGCCCCTTTTTTGAGTTATGCCCCTTTGCAAAAAATACTATGAAATCTTGTAAGCAAGATATCTCAAAAACTGTTTGAGCTATTGCCCTGAAACTTTACATGCTGGTTGGGGATGATGAGTAGATGAACTGATTAACTTTTGAAAAAAATCCGAAATTTTTTTCTTGAGTTATGGCCCTTTGAAATTTTTCGCGTTTTAAGTTTGTAAGCAAGATATCTAAAAAAACTATTTGAGGTTTTTCCCCGAAACTTCACAGACTTGTCGGGGATGATGAGTAGATGAACTGATCAACTTTTGAAAAAAATCCGATTTTTTTTTCTTGAGTTATGGCCCTTAGATTTTTTTCGTGTTTTCAGCTTGTAAGCAAGATATCTCAATAATTGTTTGAGCGATTGCCCTGCAACTTTACAAGCTGGTTTGGGATGATGTGTAGATGAACTGATTAACTGTTGAAAAAAAATCCTATATTTTTTTCTTGAGTTATGGCCCTTTGAAATTTTTCGCGTTTTAAGTTTGTAAGCAAGATATCTCAAAAACTATATGAGGTTTTTCCCCAAAACTTCACAGACTGGTTGGGTATGATGAGTAGATGAACTGATTAACTTTTGAAAAAAATCCAATTTTTTTTTCTTGAGTTATGGCCCTTTGATTTTTTTCGTGTTTTCAGCTTGTAAGCAAGATATCTCAAAAATTGTTTGAGCTATTGCCCTGAAACTTTACAGGCTGGTTGGGGATGATGAGTAGATGAACTGATTAACTTTTGAAAAAAATCCGAAATTTTTTTCTTGAGTTATGGCCCTTTGAAATTTTTCGCGTTTTGGCGTCCTTCTGTCCTTACGTCCGTCCCACTTTTTACTGCATAGCATAACTTTAGAACCATGGGTGCTAGGTTTTTGAAATTTCATATATGGATTCCTCATGAAAAAATAATTGACCCGTGTTTTTTTTCTCGTCAGGATTATGCCCCTTTTTTGAGTTATGCCCCTTTGCAAAAAATACTATGAAATCTTGTAAGCAAGATATCTCAAAAACTGTTTGAGCTATTGCCCTGAAACTTTACATGCTGGTTGGGGATGATGAGTAGATGAACTGATTAACTTTTGAAAAAAATCCGAAATTTTTTTCTTGAGTTATGGCCCTTTGAAATTTTTCGCGTTTTAAGTTTGTAAGCAAGATATCTAAAAAAACTATTTGAGGTTTTTCCCCGAAACTTCACAGACTTGTCGGGGATGATGAGTAGATGAACTGATCAACTTTTGAAAAAAATCCGATTTTTTTTTCTTGAGTTATGGCCCTTAGATTTTTTTCGTGTTTTCAGCTTGTAAGCAAGATATCTCAATAATTGTTTGAGCGATTGCCCTGCAACTTTACAAGCTGGTTTGGGATGATGTGTAGATGAACTGATTAACTGTTGAAAAAAAATCCTATATTTTTTTCTTGAGTTATGGCCCTTTGAAATTTTTCGCGTTTTAAGTTTGTAAGCAAGATATCTCAAAAACTATATGAGGTTTTTCCCCAAAACTTCACAGACTGGTTGGGTATGATGAGTAGATGAACTGATTAACTTTTGAAAAAAATCCAATTTTTTTTTCTTGAGTTATGGCCCTTTGATTTTTTTCGTGTTTTCAGCTTGTAAGCAAGATATCTCAAAAATTGTTTGAGCTATTGCCCTGAAACTTTACAGGCTGGTTGGGGATGATGAGTAGATGAACTGATTAACTTTTGAAAAAAATCCGAAATTTTTTTCTTGAGTTATGGCCCTTTGAAATTTTTCGCGTTTTGGCATATTGGTTTTGCCCTGTTCGTCCGTCCGTCCTTCCGTCCTTCCGTCCGTC
Source organism: Lucinisca nassula (assembly GCA_963580285.1). NCBI lineage: Eukaryota > Metazoa > Mollusca > Bivalvia > Lucinida > Lucinidae > Lucinisca > Lucinisca nassula. Next base: position 12,519,428 of record OY757017.1, read on the forward strand.
CCACTTTTTACTGCATAGCATAACTTTAGAACCATGGGTGCTAGGTTTTTGAAATTTCATATATGGATTCCTCATGAAAAAATAATTGACCCGTGTTTTTTTTCTCGTCAGGATTATGCCCCTTTTTTGAGTTATGCCCCTTTGCAAAAAATACTATGAAATCTTGTAAGCAAGATATCTCAAAAACTGTTTGAGCTATTGCCCTGAAACTTTACATGCTGGTTGGGGATGATGAGTAGATGAACTGATTAACTTTTGAAAAAAATCCGAAATTTTTTTCTTGCGTTATGGCCCTTTGAAATTTTTCGCGTTTTAAGTTTGTAAGCAAGATATCTAAAAAACTATTTGAGGTTTTTCCCCGAAACTTCACAGACTTGTCGGGGATGATGAGTAGATGAACTGATCAACTTTTGAAAAAAATCCGATTTTTTTTCTTGAGTTATGGCCCTTAGATTTTTTTCGTGTTTTCAGCTTGTAAGCAAGATATCTCAATAATTGTTTGAGCGATTGCCCTGCAACTTTACAAGCTGGTTTGGGATGATGTGTAGATGAACTGATTAACTGTTGAAAAAAAATCCTATATTTTTTTCTTGAGTTATGGCCCTTTGAAATTTTTCGCGTTTTAAGTTTGTAAGCAAGATATCTCAAAAACTATATGAGGTTTTTCCCCAAAACTTCACAGACTGGTTGGGTATGATGAGTAGATGAACTGATTAACTTTTGAAAAAAATCCAATTTTTTTTTCTTGAGTTATGGCCCTTTGATTTTTTTCGTGTTTTCAGCTTGTAAGCAAGATATCTCAAAAATTGTTTGAGCTATTGCCCTGAAACTTTACAGGCTGGTTGGGGATGATGAGTAGATGAACTGATTAACTTTTGAAAAAAATCCGAAATTTTTTTCTTGAGTTATGGCCCTTTGAAATTTTTCGCGTTTTAAGTTTGTAAGCAAGATATCTAAAAAACTATTTTAGGTTTTTCCCCGAAACTTCACAGACTGGTCAGGGATGATGAGTAGATGATTAACTACAGCTTTTCTTGTGTAATTTCAGCATTACAGCCACATAAAAACAAGATATCTCAATTACTGTTAGGGACAAGCAGTGTTAGGGTCAAGCAGTTGGGGGCATTGTGTTTCATAAACACTGGCTCTAGTTTATTCTATTTTTGACGAAAAATTCTGTTAGCATATAGTGCAGGCCCAGATCAGACGCCGCATTCTGCGGCGGCATCTGATCTGGGCCTGCACTGTTTGCCAAGGTGCCCCTTTGGGCGTTTCCTGCATACAATGGGTTAAAATTGCAAGCTTTGTCAGCAGCATAATACCAAAATGTTGCAACAATGAAAAAGCAACATTACCTGATGATGTTGAGTTCTAACGTGGTATAACAGAAGAAAATTGTTACGTTATTATGAGGTTAACACACCCCTATACAATAATGTGTTCTTTCATAGTTGTCAAAATGACAATCATCTGATGAAAAATTGTCATTTTTGTCACACCTGCTCTATATAGGAGTCCATTTTTCTATCCATTCCTCTCTGTCCATCTGTTTGTCAAACCATTAATTTTGTGACCACCCTAACATTCACCCAAATGGTAAAGTTTATTTCTCAAGAACTATATATAAGAGCTTCATTAATGATACTTGGTACAAACTTATATCTAGGGATAGCAACTTTAATGCAAGCATCTATATTTGGCCTTGACCTACATTTAATGGTTCACTGATTTTGTGAATTATTGCATAAAACCTAGCATTCACCCAAATGGTCAAGTTCATTTCTCAAGAACTTTAAGAGCTTCATTAGGGCCCCGCACTGAAAGTGTGGGTGCCCTATAGTAATCACTCTGTCTGTCCGTCTGTCCGTCCACAAATTTCTGATAGCGCTGCCAGGGCCCTAGTCAGTTTCACTGACAGCTCTAGTTCATTCATTAATAATGGTAATTGGTACAAATTTGCATCTAGGAAAGACAACTATAATGCAAGCATTCATATTTGACCTTGACCTACATTCCATGGTTCACTGACCTAGGGAACTATTGTGTCAACCCGCAAGCATCATTGTTTCACCTTGACCTAAGTTTCATGGTTTGATGACTTTGCGCCCAACAGGTGTGACATATCCTTTGGCGGAATTCTTGTCTCTTATGTCTACTGCAAACATAGATTGTGGGTGCTCGTTAAAACCCCCTCAGTCCATGTTTCAGAGAAGGAATAAGGAAATAAACTAGTACATGTATATGACAATGGAATATTCCACCTACCGGTAAATATGTTTGGAGTCATCCACTTCCCATTATAGGCATGTCAGGTTTATTTTATTTGTGGTAAGTTTTACAAAAATAGTCATACATTCAGCAAATAGTGTAGTATCAGATCAGACGCCACATTCTGCGGCATCTGATCTGAGTCTACACTGTTTGCCTAAGTCCCACAAATGGGACGCTAGGCATATATGGGTTAATGTGTACACCTGTAAACCTTATTTTCTCAGTATAAAGTGGGATAAGTAGAGAATACCAGAATTTTGTCTTTTGATATCAAGTTTTTCAGGCAAGGCTTTGAGATTGCTTGTAGATTCGAAAGGTTTGCCAAGCGATTCTACATGCTTTTTTGAAGCCGAACCTGCTATCATATGACACAAATCTGGTATTCTGTTTATCAGTTTATCCTCTTGTACACTCTTAAATTGGCAATTTACTATCAATTATTGATCTGCTGGCCGTATTTTTTTTTATGATATCTCGTCATATTTACAGTAATACTAACATTTTTGCCAATTTTTACAGTGGTCCAGTTCATTCATAAAAGTACAATGTCACATTGACCTGATAAAACTCGCTTGTCCTGAGATAGTATACCTTTATCAGGTCAAGGTGTTACAATGCACTTAATATAGGGGGTAACAGATAAATATAACACACTTGTTCTTTTCAGATGAATTCCCAAAGGTTATCCAGACTCATTAAGTTCCCCAAGTATGGGTTTATGTTCTATGAGTACTTAGTGTTGGACCTAGGGCTCAATAACCTGCTTTTTCTGTGAGGATGGCTTCCCATTTTCCGTTCTGTTCTTTTGTTTCTGCTCATCGAGTCAGAATAAAAATTTAATACATGTACAGTAAAATTCTGCTATTAATGTATAATTTGCTTAGAAAACCTTATTTAAAACCTGATGCTCTGTCTCTGGTTGGGCCCATCGGAGTCTAACTGTTGGTTTTCTTTTGCTCCAGCATTTCAGTGGTTTCTTGCTGTCGAGTCCTCACCGTTGTCTCACCTCTGTGTTTATTTGATTATTTGTGTTCACGGAGATGTTGCACTGATGAGTGAGGAGGCCTTCATGCGGACTGAACAAATTATTTGTCTAAATCGCGACGGAAGTAAGGGCAAGGATTGTGGCCACGTAAAATCGATTTAAGCCCCCCAGTGGAATTCTTTCCACTGACCGTTCCAAGGCGGTTCTTCTGTGGCGGTTTATTTATGTTGTTGTTTGTTACTACTTACTGTGTGTATCACTTGTGTCTTTTTATTTTGGATGGCCATTTGGCCATTTTGTGGGAAACTAACTGTCCTTATGGCCATCCTTTGTTTAGGTTTCCATTATGGTCTGGTCGCTTCATGTTTGTGTTTCTTTCCCTTTGGTGTCTTTGATGGGTGGAGTAAGTTAATTGTATCGATTCCTGATCTTTGTTTTACTTCTACTTTAATAGGTTTCCATTATACCTTCTTTGTGTTTTCAGCATACAGTGTCCCCTAGTCAGCGACCACATTTGGGGAATGTTCAAAAGTGGTCTTGGAGACCACTTTTGAACAGTTCCAAATGTGGTCTTAATATAGGAATTTTATTGTATGTTGAACAACAAACTTGAGTCTAAGTAAATACAGTATGCTTAACATATTTTTATGTGTTTTGTGTTAATTTTTTATGTTGCAAAAAGTAATTGGGTGTATTTAGTTGACAATTGTACTCATGTTAGATACTGGAACAATCCCTTCCACTGCTTCAAGAAGGGCAGTTGTCAGTTGCTGTTGAAAGCATGTACACTACTGAATAACAGCGTATGTGTAAGCCTTCTCAGGAAAAGTTTGATTTGGTAAACTGACCAGCTAGGCATGACCTAAATAGTGTTGACAGGGCCTTTAAATTACAAAACAAGCAAAATAAATATTCTGCTCCAAAGTCTTTAGGCTATCCTATGTGACCTTAAGGTCAAGGTCATTCACTCACATTCACATGATTTGTCTGGTGACAGATACTGTTTATTTGTATCTAAAATGCCAAGACCACTTTTAACCATGTTCATTATAACATGGTTAACATGATTTTGGATGTAACATGTTTTTAAGGATGAATCCCTGAAATGTAAAGATTATATAGAAAAAAACATCATTTTCTATATACATGTACATGTAATCTATACATGTTTCTTTAGATATAAAACTGTTATTTCACTAACACGGTTTCCACTTTGAACCCTATCAACAGTGTTATAATGAGGTTTGGGTAGATGATTACATGTATGGTCAATTAAAGTCACAGCAACAGTTAAGGTAAGTATTTTGTGATAATGCAAGGATAGTTTTTGCCAAGTCTACATAAAAACCTATGAGTACCCACAACATAGATTTATGTGGAGAAATAAGAAAACTATCCTTCAGTTATCACAAAATACTTAACCTCCTCTGTTGCTATGATTATATAACCCATTGTATACTGGTGGACTCTTCCATTGCTATATATTGGACAAGTCCATTTGTCGTATAAGGGGTGGCAGCCCTATTTTTTCGTTTTTATTCTATTTTTGATGGAAAATTCTATTGGCAAATAGTGCAGGCCCTGATTAGACGCAGCATTTTGCGACATCTGATTTGGGCCTATACTGTTTGTCAAGGTACCCATTTAGGGGTTTCCCACCTACAATGGGTTAAAGCTTATTTTCTATGAAAACAATTAAATATCAGATTTTCGTCTGCTCTAGGATTTTATATGGCAGTTGAAAAAGTTACATTATGATAACACATCTGTGAGGCATAGTGCTAGCCTGTCCAGGAACCGGGGTGCGAGGCGGAACGCCCATGCTAATAAACCCTATTGGTTTCATTGGGCGACAGGGCTTGAGATGTCATTTCATCTCAATGTCGGGTAAAAGTCCCACAAAATTGGAAGCAACGTCTCCAAAATGACCTTTAAATTGTTGACAGGGACGTTAAACCTCAAATCAAACAAACAAACAAAAGGCATAGTGCTTTTCTTGTCTCAAAAACGGCCATTTTTTCTGACCAAAATTTGTGATATTTTTTCCTTAATTTTACTCCAAATATAGGTTGAGGGTGCCCGTTAGAAAGCCTCCCGCCTCACTGAGGCGGTTTTAACGAGTACCCACAACCTATGTCTTGGAGCAGAAATAAGAAAAATAATTGGCCCCCACCCATCGGGGCTTGAAGAAATAGATGGGCTGCATGATGCTTCCACGCAGAGCTGAAACCAACCGGACACAAGTACTGGTAAACTGCTTAGAGGCACTAGGCAAAGCGGTGCGAGTCGGCCCGTCCGTGCTTACAAACCCTTTTGGTTTCATTGGTCAACAGGGCTTGAGATGTCATTTCATCTCAATGTCGGGTAAAAGTCCCACAAAATTGGAAGCAACATTTCCAAATTGACCTATATAGTGTTGACGGGAACGTTAAACCTCAAAGCGATTTTTCGTGGAGAAATTTTGTGCAGAAATTAACTGCTTTGAAAAGCGGAAATTTTTTCTCGGAGAAAGCTCTCGCTTGTTCTACGAGAAAAAAAAGCCTATTACTGCCGAGAAAAAATATGGGTTTTTACCACTGGCTGGTCTGTATGTTAGTCATAGAGATAGGATTAGAGTGAGCGGAGATTTTATACTGGGTGATAGGTGTACTTGCATGGCCCGCATTTATTTGTAACTACAATTCTTAACCCTTATCTTGCTGTTCACGACAACCCCTATCTTTGCAAACAGTGTAGATCCAGATCAGATGGCTTCTGAAGAAGCCATCTGATCAGGATCTACACTGTTTGGCATTCAGTTTATGAATTTATAGCAATAAATTACATCAAGTAATTTGATTGGTTGATACACAGAAATGGGTGTGGCTTAAATGAATATTCAGCAAGATAAGGGTTAAGTTTCTAAAGTTGCAGGCAGATTTTGATAGGGCAGTTAATTATCACAGAGACCAATCAGATGTTTAGGTAAATGACACACCTCCATACAAGTTAGAGTGGGATGAATATTAGTAGGCTATGTATTTATGTATGTATATATTTTGTGGCCTATGTGATATACATTCGAACTTCAATGGCTCGAACACCTTTGGGACCTCGAAAATCTGTTCGAGACAGGGGTAGTTCGAGCCACTGAGGTTACTGTCAGGAGGCATAATGAGATACTTTTAGACATCTTTTCGGTGTTCAATAATGAATATGTATGATGTGTGTACTCATTAGAATCGCCTCTTCGAGCATGCATTTGCAAGATAAAAGACTAAAATCTCCTTTATTATCCCCCACTATTTCTTATGTAGAGGATTTCGCTAGGGGCTCAAGAATGGGTTTGACTCATCCATGGTAAACGAGCCATCGGTGTTCGAGCCATCGAAGTTCTACTGTAGTTTATCAACGACCTTTGAGAGTTCTCGAGTCAACGTTCAACCGTGGCAAGACTATTCCATGTTTTAGGGGAAGCGGGTTTCAGATTTCTTTTTTCACAGGATTTTAAAATTATGAACAAATATAGGAGACTTACCTGAAACACGGACTAGTCCAAAACTAAAAGTGCAGTTACGTCTCACTGCGTTTTGAAAGACTATAGCTGGCAATGATAATAAATTGGCGTGTACATTGCTGCCATGGTTCATTCATTAAAAAAATTTCAGTTGTTCATCTTGAAATCTTTGTTTCTTTTTTGTGTGCTTTACATGTACATAATAATGTCATGCTTTAACCTTTACCCTGCTGTGGGCGACAGGCCCTATCTTTGCAAACAGTGTAGATCCAGATCAGATGGCTTCTGAAGAAGCCATCTGATCAGGATCTACACAGTTTGACATTCAGTTTATGAATATGTAGAAATAAGCTGCATCAAGTAATCTGATTGGTTCAAAGTCAGAAATGAGTGTGGCTTAATTGAATATTCAGCAGGTTAAAGGTTAAACTTTAAACCATTGAAACTAACTTTTGTAGCACCTACTCTGCTTTAGTGAGTAGGTGCTACATACCCTAAATATTCAGACACCTCAAATCCTTACCATACTTAGCCCTTGTCCTGCTGAATATTTAAATATGTCACACCCACTACTGATTATCAGCCAATCAGATTACTTGATGCAAATTACTGCAGCAAATTCATAAACTGGATGTCAAACAATGAAGATCCTGATCAGATGGCTTCTTCAGAAGCCATCTGATCTGGATCTACATTGTTTCAAAGAAAAGGCATATCCGGGCTCAGCAGGACAAGGATTAGTCTAAATTTTGAACAAGTACAGTAAAATATCTATATTAAGGCCACCTTTGGGACAGTTCAAAAGTGGTCTTTAAGACCACTTTTGAACAGTCACTAAGGTGGTCTCTGACGAGAGGACATTGTATGCAGAAAACACAAGAAAAAGATAAAAACAAACTACTAAATAATCATTTTAAATCAGAATGTCTTAATTTTAGGTGGTCCTAATAGCAGAATTTCACTGTACAATTAACTAATAGTGTGTCAAAAATACCTGGTTTCCCCTGTTTGCTGATGAGGCTTGTCTGTCTGAATATTTACAGTAAATATGTTAGGTGTTTGTTGACGATTTTACATGTAACGTCAAACCTATTTTTGCAGTAAAAAAAAAAAGAAAAAAAAAAAGAAAAAAAAAAAACAAAAAAAAAACACTCATGAAATTTGAAGCTAGATTTTTTTCTAAAAAAAATGAAAAAAGAGGCTGATTGCCACAGGCCAACTCCATCAGAGCATCACTGATCATAACAGCTGGTAAAATTGTAACTACAACAATATAATGAGTTTTCCTGTACACATCATTGGAGGTTAACCCTTGTCCTGCTGAATATTCAAATATGCCACACCCACTACTGATTATCAACCAATCAGATTGCTTGATGCAAACGATTGCAAAAAATTCACAATCTGAATGGTAAACAATATAGATCCTGATCAGATGGCTTCTTCAGAAGCCATCTGATCTGGATCTACATTGTTTGAAAGGTAAGGCATATCCGGCTAGGACAAGGGTTAACATAAACATTAACCTCTATGTTGTAAGTTAAATGTAAAATCTTCCTCTTACTGCTGGACAAGTTCTGCTTTGAAGAGCCCAGCACATTTGTGGTAAATATGGAGGTAACGTGTCTATAAATGAACACAACACACAAATACACAATCTAAACCTTATCCTGCTGAATAAATAAATTAGCCACACCCATTGCTGACTAGCAACCAATCAAATTACTTGATATCCTGTATTCACAAACTGCATGGCAGTGTAAATCCTGATCAGATGGCTTCCTCTGAAGATCTGCACTGTTTGCAAAGATAGGACTTTAAAAGTCATTTTTGCAAATAGTGAGCAGTCTGATCTGGGTCCACACTGTTTGCCTGTATGCACAAAATGTTTGAAAAGTTTGCAAGAATATGCTGCAGATGGCATTTTCACATGCAGTTTTTCATGGCATCTCATTGGTTAATTTTTTTGATGAAAATTTGTGGTATTAACTTATTTATACTTAAAACATAGGTTGTGGGTGCTTGTTAGAACTGCCTCATTGGGGCTGTTCTAATGAGTAGCCACAACCTACGTCAAGAGAAATGATGTATACCACTGTGAACATCATTTTTATGCCCCCGGAATCTAAGAGATTCGGGGGCATATAGTTTTTGGTCTGTCCGTCTGTTTGTCCGTTTGTCCGTCTGCAAAAACTTTAACATTGGGCATAACTTTTGAATGGTAATAGATAGAGCTTTCATATTTCACATGTGTATACCTTATCACAAGACCTTTCCAGTGGTACCATAATTTTTGATCTCGTGACCTTGAACTTGACCTTTGACCTATTTTTTTCAAAAATTTTTAAAACATTAACATTGGCGCTGTCCGGGGGCATCAGTGTTTCACAAACACATCTTGTTCTCTTTGTAAATTAAGGTATTTCACATACTTGCTAGCATGATGTAATTTAGCTCTAATAATGTTTCAGTTATCACTTGTGCAAGTTCTGGTTTGGACATTTTGGGTTAACCCATTTAGTACCAGAAACCCCAAAACGGGTTCCGAGGCAAATAGTGCAGGCCCAGATCAGACGCCGCAGAACGCGGCGTCTGATCAAGGCCTCCACTGTTTGCTATAGGTTCAGTCCTTTTCCAAATAAATTTTGATGAAAACACAATCTGACACCCCTAAATTTTGAAATGAACTCCTGCTATATATAAGGAGGAAGATTCCATTTGGTACAGAAAGGGTTAAAGGTAAGCTCCTATTCTTGTTGATTTTGCTCTGATCTGGCTAAAATGAGTATTATCTTGTTTTTGACAGATACAGAGACACCCAAAAGACCAAGATCAATGTTTGCTGTGTTAGAGAACAATCCTGGTCTTAAGAAACAGGAGAGTGACAGCAAAGGGGACACAACTCCTAAAACAAAAGAAGAACCAAAAGAGGAGAAGAAGGACTCTAAAGAAGCAGGATCTCCAACTGAAGAAGTTGTGATGGTGTAACCTTAATAAGCTGTAGATCTACCTTTATCTGTTTTCAAACTGCTAATACTTCATCACAAAAACATCCATTTGCTATATACCGTACTGGTACCTCCAGAAAAAAATTATGCGCCCGCCATTTGAAAAATGGTGGAAAAGGCAAAAAGTGTTACCCCTGACCATCTGTCTGCATGCATGCAAGGTGGCATTACAGGTAGCAATTTGGGTTTAAGTTTTTCCTCAGTTTCATAACTACTGGGACGGTGCAGGTGTCCCTTGGACATATTTCTAGTTTCAGTGAGTGCTGGAATGTTCGCGTTTGGAGTGTACCACCAGACATCACCAAAGATCTCAGAGAGCATCTCAACTCTAGATATGTCATGGATATTGATGGAATTCTTTCCATGGAGTATTTGGATGGAATTATATAGTAATTCCATGAAAACTGATGACAAAACAGCGGAGTTGAAATGATGTAAAAAATCCACAGCATTCTACAGAAATGGGCCACCAAATTCCACCAACCTAGGTGTGAATTCCACATGGAACTGATAGAATTCCTCAGATTTCTACAGATTCCATAGAATCTCATGGCATTTCTGTAGATTCTATGGAGTATTTGGACAGTAACCCTGTTGTTATAGACCATTTATAGTTATAGGTTTTACAGATAACTATGCCGGCCTCGGTAGCTCGGTCGGATGCACGTCTGACTGGTGATCAGGAGGACGCAGGTTCGATACCTGCCGGGGTCGGCAACATTCTTTCGTGGAGATTGATCATGAAATCTTTTCTACGGCCATTCTCTCGCTTCCGCTGATTCAAGAAGGGCAGTTGTCAGTTTCCGGCGAAAGAATATGCACTGTACTGGTTGACCGCTTACATATAAGCTTGCCCAGGAAAAGTGTGGATAGGTAAACTGACCGGCTCAAAAATAACCTAAAATAGTGTTGACTGGGCCATTCAACTCCAATACAAACAAATTGACAGATAAATGTAGATTTACAGTTGAAAACTGTTCTTATTGTTATGGAATAATTCTGATTTTTGTGACTAATTTAAGGGACTGAATACACTTTCAGAGGAGACAAATCTTTCTGAAATATATATGTGTATATTTTGCCCCATGAGTGCAAGAATATGATATCTGCTTTGTATTTCTTTGTAAAGTTATCAACTTCTTGCACGTATTGGTCAATATCAATAAGGGTCTACTGTTATAGTAAAGAATTTGCTCCATAGTTAGGAGCAAATTCTTTCCTGTAACAGTAGATCCCTTTTTGTGGGGGAACTTTGTTTATAGAAAAACAAACAGGAAGTCCAGAAAGTTATCTCCCTTGTACAAATTGCAGATATCCATTTCCCTTATGCTGAACTGCTACTCAATAATTGTTTAGAAAATTTATAATTTTTGTTATATTAACTGACTTTGTTGAGCATATAATAGGTGCCTGATTAATGCTGGGTGATGTTTTTCAGCAGACAACATTTGTCTCCTCTGAAGACAATTTGTATGAGATGTCAAGTCCTGTTTCTGGGGAAAATAAGAAAAATACCATAGGAGACAATTTGCATGAAATGTCAAATCCTGTTTTCTTGGAAAAATAAGAAAAAATATCAACAATTTTTCATCTGCTGAATTAGCCATGAAAACTATTTTGTTAACCCTTCAAGCTCTAAGCAACTGAAGCAGACGACACTTCAAAATGCCACAAAAAAGCATTTTCGAAGTATGTTTTTAGTGAAAATAAGGCTTGTGATTACTTGTGAATGATCTGCTGGGCAGACAATTCACATGAAATATCAAGCCTTATTTTTGCTGAAATATATTGAAAAAATATCATTCTCCACTAGAATTTTCTGTAGGGCTTGAAAGGTTTAACTTCAATACAACAACAACTGACATACTACTGCAAGGACTGTCCATGCATATAAACCCTATCGGTTTCATTGGGCAGATTCTTTCCTTTAAGAGTAGACCCCATTTTCTGAAGCTCATGGAAATTTAGCGTCTGAATAATGGCTGAACAGTAGCCTGAATTTTGACTGAACAGGTTCTGAAACTTGGCTGAACTATATCTGAATTTATCTTAACTACCAGTAATGTCTGAATTTTTCCTTAATTTGGAACCAGTTCACACTGTTCATCTGAATTTTTCTGAACCAGTGGCTGAACTCATAAGAAAATGTTCAGACACGTTTCAGCAATCACTCTTACCAGATTCAGCAGTTAGTTTTTGTGTTCAGCTGAGATTCAGATATAGAGGATCTTACACGAGTGTTCATGTATTATTGAATTTATTAAACGAGTTGAGGAAAAGGGATAAAATGCGAGGCTTTGCCGAGCATTTTATCCTTTTTCTCAACGAGTTTAATAAATTCAATAATACATGAGCACGAATGCAAGATTCTATTTATCATATGACATTGAAAACGCATTTTATTAGCTCACCTGTCACATAGTGACGAGGTGAGCTTTTGTGATCACTTTTTGTCCGTCGTCCGTCGTGCGTATGTGCGTGCGTAAACTTTTTTAGCTCACCGTCACGTAGTGACGAGGTGAGCTTTTGGGATCACTTTTTGTCCGTCGTGCGTGCGTGCGTCCATGCGTCAGTGCGTCCGTGCGTGCGTAAACAATTTCTTCAAACGACATCTCCTCCAAAACCACTGATCGGATTTTGATCAAACTTCACAGGAATGATGCCTAGGTGGTCCCCTTTCAAAGTTGTTCAAATGGTTCCGGTCCGTTTCACATCAAGGTCACAGGAGTCAAAAATAGATTTTTTTTCACCGAAAACTTAAAAAATCTTCTTCTCTGAAACCGCAAGGCCCAGGTCTTTCATATTTGGTATGAAGCTTCATCTAGTGGACCCCTACCAAGATTGTTCAAATTATAGTGCTGGGGGCAAAAATGCCCCCGCCCCGGGGCCCTTTGGTTTTACATGGGCTTATATAGGGAAAATCTTTAAAAATCTTCTTCTCTGAATCCGCAAGGCCCAGGTCTTTGATATTTGGTATGAAGCTTCATCTAGTGGACCCCTACCAAGATTGTTCAAATAATAGCCCTGGGGCTATAAATGCCCCCACCCGGGGCCCTTTGGTTTTAAATGGGCTTATATATGGAAGATCTTTAAAAATCTTCTTCTCTGAAACCACCAGGCCCAGGTCTTTGATATTTGGTATGAAGCTTCATCTAGTGGACCCCTACCAAGATTGTTCAAATTATAGTGCTGGGGGGAAAAAAGCGTCCGCCCCGGGGCCCTTTGGTTTTACATGGGCTTATATAGGGAAAATCTTTAAAAATCTTCTTCTCTGAATCCACAAGGCCATGGTCTTTGATATTTGGTATGAATCTTCATCTTATGGACCCCTACCAAGATTGTTCAAATTGTAGTGCTGTGGCCCAAAATGCCCCCGCCCCGGGGCCCTTTGGTTTTACATAGGCTTATATGGGGAAAACCTTTAAAAATCTTGTTCTCTGAAACTGCAAGGCCCAGGTATTTGATATTTGGTATGAAGCTTCATCTAGTGGACCCCTACCAAGATTGTTCAAATTATAGTGCTGGGGCCAAAAATGCCCCCGCCCCAGGGCCCTTTGGTTTTAGATAGGCTTATATAGGGAAAATCTTTAAAAATTCTTCTTCTCTTAAACTGCAGGGCCCAGGTCTTTGCTAATTGGTATGAAGCTTCATCTAGTGGACCCCTACCAAGACTGTTCAAATTATAGTGCTGGGGCCAAAAATGCCCCCGCCCTGGGGTCCTTTGGTTTTACATAGGCTTATATAGGGAAAATCTTTAAAATCTTCTTTTCTGAAACTGCAAGGCCTGCAGGTCTTTGATATTTGGTATGAAGCTTCATCTTGTGGACCTCTATCAAGATTGTTCAAATTATAGCCCTGTGGCCAAAAATGCCCCCGCTCCTGGGCCCTTTGGTTTTTCATAGACTTATATAGGGAAAATCTTGAAAAATCTTCTACTCTGAAACCATAAGGCCTAGGTCTTTGACATTTGGTATGATGCTTCAGCTAGTGGACCTCTACCAAGATTGTTCAAATTATAGCCCTGGGGCCACAAATGCCCCCGCCCCAGGGCCCTTTGGTTTTACATAGACTTATAACAGAGATAATCTTTGAAAATCTTCTTCTCTGAAACAACAAGGCCCAGGTCTTTGATATTTGGTGTGAAGCTTCATCTAGTGGACCTCTATCAAGATTGTTTAAATTATAGCCCTGAGGCCTAAAATGCCCCTGCCCCGGGGCTATTTGGTTTTACATAGGCTTATGTAAGGAATATTTTTAAAATAAATCTTCTTCTCTGAAACCGCAAGGCCCAGGTCTTTGATATTTGTTGTGTAGCTTCATCTAGTGGACCTTTGCCAAGATTGTTCAAATTACAGCCTTTGTTGATACTTGGTATGAAGCTTCACCTTTTTAGATCTCCCTCAACATTATGCACATTATAACCCTTGGGTCAATAATGGCCCTCCCTGGGGCCCACTTGTTACTCTATGGATCAGGTGAGCGATCCAGGGCCATCATGGTCCTCTTATGTTTTATATTAGGATCACTTTTTGTCTGTCATCCGTGCGTAAACAATTTCTTCAAACGACATCTCCTCCTAAACCACTGATCGGATTTTGACCAAACTTCACAGGAATGATCCTTAGGTGGTCCCCTTTCAAAGTTGTTCAAATAGTTCTGGTCCGTTGCACATATAGGTCACAAGAGCCAAAAATCGATTATTTTCACCGAAAACTTAAATAATCTTCTTCTCTGAAACCGCAAGGCCCAGGTCTTTGATATTTGGTATGAAGCTTCATCTAGTGGACCCCTACCAAGATTGTTCAAATTATAGTGCTGGGGCCAAAAATGCCCCCGCCCCGGGGCCCTTTGGTTTTGCATGGGCTTATATAGGGAAAATCTCTAAACATCTTCTTCTCTGAAACCGCAAGGCCCAGGTCTTTGATATTTGGTATGAAGCTTCATCTAGTGGACCCCTACCAAGATTGTTCAAATTATAGTGCTGGAGCCAAAAGTACCCCCGCCCCGGGGCCCTTCGGTTTTACATAGGCTTATATAGGGAAAATCTTTAAAAATCTTCTTCTCTGAAACCACAAGGCCCAGGTCTTTGATATTTGGTATGAAGCTTCATCTAGTGGACTCCTACCAAGATTGGTTAAACTATAGCGCTGGGGCCAAAAATGCCCCCGCCCCGGGGCCCTTTGGTTTTACATGGGCTTATATAGGGAAAATCTTTAAAAATCTTCTTCTCTGAAACCGCAAGGCCCAGGTCTTTGATATTTGGTATGAAGCTTCATCTAGTGGACCCCTACCAAGATTGTTCAAATTATAGTGCTGGGGGGAAAAAAGCGTCCGCCCCGGGGCCCTTTGGTTTTACATGGGCTTATATAGGAAAATCTTTACAAATCTTCTTCTCTGAAACCACAAGGCCCAGGTCTTTGATATTTGGTATGAAGCTTCATCTAGTTGACCCCTACCAAGATTGTTCAAATTATAGTGCTCGGGCCAAAAATGCCCCCGCCCCGGTGCCCTTTGGTTTTACATAGACTTATATAGGGAAAATCTTCTTCTCTGAAACCACAAGGCTAGGTCTTTGATATTTGGTATGAAGCTTCAGCTATTGGACCGCTACCAAGATTTTCAAATTATAACCCTGGGACCAAAAATGCCCCCGCCTGGTGGCCATTTGGTTTTGCATAGACTTATATAGGGAAAATCTTTAAGAATCTTCTTCTATGAAACCACAAGGCCTAGGTCTTTAGTTTATACTAATTTATTTTAGTTCCATTGCGATGAAAGCTTCAAGCTTATTGAATCGCTCTCGAACACTCATTCCGGGTGTTTTCACGCGCGCGCGAGAGAGAGAGGCAGTGGCTTTTACACCACTGCTACCCATTTAAACCTGGGTGAAGTGGGGCAGTGGCATTACGTGTCTTGCCCAAGGACACACCTCGATACCGGTGGCCGGATTCGAACGCACAACCTCTCGATCGTGAGTCGAACGCGCTAACCACTGCGCTATCGAGGCTGACAAGGTCTTTGATATTTTGTGTGAAATTTCATCTAGTGGGCCTCCATCAAGATTGTTCAAATTATAGCCCTGGGGCCAAAAATGCCCCAACCCAGAGACCCTTTGGTTTTACATAGACGTATATTGGGAAAGCTTTAAAAATCTTCTTCTCTGAAACCGCAAGGCTTTGTCTTTGATATTTGGTATGGAGCTTCATCCAATGGACCTCTGCCAAGATTGAACAAATTATAGCCCTCGGACCACAAATGCCCCCGCCCGGGGCCCTCTGGTTTTACATAGACTTATATAGAGATAGTCTTTGAAAATCTTCTTCTCTGAAACAGCAAGGCTCAGGTCTTTGATATTTGGTATGAAGCTTCATCTAGTGGACCTTTATTAAGATTCTTTAAATTATAACTCTGAGGCCAAAAATGCCCCCGCCCGGGGGCCATTTGGTTTTACATAGGCTTATGTAGGGAATATCTTTAAAAAATTCTTCTTCTCTGAAACCGCAAGGCTCAGGTCTTTGATATTTGGTGTGTAACTTCATCTAGTGGACCTTTGCCAAGATTGTTCAAATTATTGCCTTTGTTGATATTTGGTTTGAAGCTTCACCTTTTTAGATCTCCCTCAACATTATACACATTGAAAACCTAGGGTCAATAATGGCCCTCCCCGGGGCCCACTTGTTACTCTATGGATCAGGTGAGCGATCCAGGGCCATCATGGCCCTCTTGTCTTCAAATGACATCTCCTCCTAAACCACTGATTGGATTTTAACCAAACTTCACAGGAATGATCCTTAGGTGATCCCCTTTCAAAGTTGTTCAAATGGTTCCGGTCCATTGCACATCTAGGTCACAGGAGCTAAAAATAGATTTTTAAAATGAAAACTTTAAAAATCTTCTTCTCTGAAACCGCAAGGCCCAGGTCTTTGATATATGGTATGAAGCTTCATCTAGTGGACCTTTACTTAGATTGTTTAAATTATGGCCCTTGGGCTAGAAATGCCCCCGCCCCGGGGGCCTTTGGGTTTACATAGGCTTATATAGGGAAAATCTTTAAAAATCTTCTTCTCTGTAACCACAAGGCCCAGGTCTTTGATATTTGGTGTGAAGCTTCACCCAGTGGACCTCTACCAAGATTGTTAAAATTATAGCCCTAGGGCCAAAAATGCCCCCGCCCCGGGGGCCTTTGGGTTTACATAGGCTTATACAGGAAAATCTTTAAAAATCTTCTTCTCTGAAACCGAAAGGCCCAGGTCTTTGATATTTGGTATGAAGCTTCATCTAGTGGGCCCTCTACCAAGATTGTTCAAATTATGGCCCTTGGGCCAGAAATGCCCCCGCCCCGGGGGCCTTTGTGTATACATAGGCTTATATAGGGAAAATCTTTAAAAATCTTCTTCTCTGAAACCACAAGGCCCAGGTCTTTGATATTTGGTGTGAAGCTTCACCTAGTGGACCTCTACCAAGTTTGTTCAAAATATAGCCCTGGGGCGAAAAATGCCCCCGCCCCTGGGGCCTTTGGTTTTACATAGGCATACACAGGGAAAATCTTTAAAAATCTTCTTCTCTGAAACCACAAGGCTCAGATCTTTGATATTTGGTGTGAAGCTTCATCTAGTGGACCTCTACCAAGCTTGTTCAAATTATAGCCCTAGGGCCAAAAATGCCCCCGCCCCGGGGGCCTTTGGGTTTACATAGGCTTATAAAGGGAAAATCTTTAAAAATTTGCTTCTCTGACATCACAAGGCCCAGGTCTTTGATATTTGGTGTGAAGCTTCACCTAGGGGACCTTTACCAAGATTGATCAAATTATAGCCCTAGGGCCAAAAATGCCCCAGCCTCAGGGGCCTTTGGTTTTGCATAGGCTTATACAGGGAAAATCTTTAAAAATCTTCTTCTCTGAAACCACAAGGCTCAGGTCTTCGATATTTGGTATGAAGCTTCATCTAGTGAACCTCTACCAAGATTGTTCAAATTATGACCCTTGGGCCAGAAATGCCCCCGCCCCGGGGGCCTTTGGGTTTACATAGGCTTATATAGGGAAAATCTTTAAAAATCTTCTACTTTAAAACCACAAGGCCCAGGTCTTTGATATTTGGTGTGAAGCTTCACCTAGTGGACCTCTACCAAGATTGTTAAAATTATAGCCCTAGGGCCAAAAATGCCCCCGCCCCGGGGGCCTTTGGTTTTATATAGGCTTATACAGGTAAAATCTTTAAAAATCTTCTTCTCTGAAACCGCAAGGCTCAGATCTTTGATATTTGGTGTGAAGCTTCATCTAGTGAACCTCTACCAAGATTGTTCAAATTATAGCCCTGGGGCCAAAAATGCCCCCATCCCCGGGTCCCTTTGGTTTTTCATAGGCTTATATAGGGAAAATATTTAAAAATCTTCATCTCTGAACCACAAGGCTCAGGTCTTTGATATTTGGTAAGAAGCTTCACCTAGTATAGCCCTTGGGCCAAGAATGTACTAGAGACACTGATTCTCAGGTGAGCGATTCAGGGCCCTCTGGGCCCTCTTGTTCCCGATTGTTTGCAAAATGTCAATATTCCGCCATTAGTAAACGCGACGCCGTTAAGGACGTCGTACATGTAACGTTACGGAAAGTATCTAGCTCATTTGCATATTTAATCCACTAGTGGATTATCGAAAATAATGCATGACGTTATTACACTCTCAGACGCGACGTCATATGATAAACTGATGTAGTGTTCAGTACGAATTCATCCAGAAGTCAGACAAATTCAGACATATTCAGCCAAAACTCAGAGAGTAAGTTTCATGAGGGGGGTAAATAAATGGCCTTCCTAAAGTCTGGTACGCAATTCTCAATTATCCGGAATGTGTTCACAATTATTTTTGAGAATATTTTAGTTCATTCAGTGATAGTTAATGATTAAATATTTTACTGTTAATATCTTATAAATTGTTGTATATTTACTATTCAGATGATAAGATAAATTATAGACTGTGTATGGCATTTACTATAATATACACGTACATGTATTTGTTATGCAAATAATTTTTACAAAATAAATGGGACCAGATATCATTTCGGATTAGAAGTTTGACAGCCATGTCTGTGCAGCATAATGCTAGACAATTAATGCATTTGTATCTACAAAAGCTGCTCACATTTTTTTTCAGCAAAAAATATAATTATGTTTGCCATATGAAATGATCAAAATTTTACCAATTATTAAATAGACATTCTTAGTTTAGCCTGTTGTTCAAAACTAACATTTTTTATCTGACAAAAATGTGAGGAGATTGTGCATTTTCTTAGTGAAAAAAAAAACAACCTGTGTATTAGACATTGAAGCTTCTTGATCAGGGACCAGATGTCCAAAACTAACGACATTATTGGTTAAAGAATGTTAAACCTTTGATCATTTACTGAGGCAAATATACTAATATTTTTGCTGAAAAGATGTGAGTAGCTTTTGCATTGCATATGCAAAAGCTACTCACATTTTTTTTAGCTAAAATAACAAAATTTTACATATTGTACTTGCTAGAACTGTTAACAATATGACCACTAACAAGTCCGTTAAGCTCAATGAGACTTTAAACAACAAGACCCAGTTAATGCTTTGACCACTAACAGGTTTGTTAATGACACTGTGAACAACTAGGTCAGATGTGACATGTAGATCACTTTTCAACATTGTCATTTTTTGTCTGCTCAGCAGTTAAATCACTACATTTAGGCCTGTTTCTCCACTTTAGCCTCTAGTTTGTTACTTTCTACGCAGATTTACCAAGATGTATTTTGTTGAACGCCATAATGTATGTTTGACCTTGACTTTCTACAAATATTTATATACATGTACTTCATTGAACAATGTTATCTAGTGTGTTCAGGTTTCCTTTTCCTAAATGAAACCGCATAGCAGTTACAACATAGTGTTCCAGTGGAAATTATCTTTACTTTCTTTTGTGCTTTCTAATGTTTTTGAATCAGCCCACAAGAAAACTGTATTTTCTCATATACATGTACTAGGCTAACAGCAAAAGATCAGGCAAGGCTGTGCATAAGCGCGGTCTCACCAGAGCCTTTGCAACTCACAGACATGTATAAAAGACTTCAAGTTTGCTTCATTCAAGTCATGTGTCTTGTAGGCCCCAGCCCAATGGGGCTCGGAGAAATAGATTAGGCTGCATGGTGCTTCCACATGAAGCTGAAACTGACCATACAGGAGTACTGGTAATTTTAACTGCTTAGAAGGTCTAAGCCTGCCCACGCAAAGTGGTGCAAGTCAGACAGTCCATGCATATAAACCCTTTTCATTGGGCGACAGGGCTCAAGATGACATTTCATCTCCATGTTGGGTAGAAGTCCAACAAAATTGGAAGCAACGTCTCCAGAATGACCTAAATAGTGTTGACGGGAACATTGAACCTCAGATCAAACAAATAAACAAGTCATGTCTTGCCCTATTAGCTGGCTACAAACTTGCATATGAAGCATAAAAATCTGAGAACCTTCAGTACTTCTCATGAGTCAGGTCATACCGGCACATATATAAACCCATTTTGTTCGAATCTTCCGTATAGCACATACCATTCTATCTCCACTCGTTAAAGTTTTAGGAGAATTACAGCAAGTCCCTTAAGATGTCCGAATTTTTAGGATTTTTACGGTACTCATAACTAGGGCTGGCTAATCGGTTCTGTAAAGATAATCGATTATCGGTCCCGTCATTGCGATCGATAATCGATTGGTAATCGCTAAGGTTTTTTGTTATAATTTTACCTGTCTAGCTTTCTGTCTGAGCATGACTCTTACCATATGTTGCACTTTACCATATGTATATTTGAACATACAGGCCTGAGCAAACATGAGAGACGCCAAGTTCTGCAACGGAAGGTCAGGTGGTTTTTCTCCGGATACTCCGGTTTTCGCCCACCTCTGATTAACGATCGGATGAGTGAAATAATCTTGAAAGGGCCGTAAAACCAAAAAAAACAACAAAAAAAACCCTGAGCAAACAGTGTACACCCTGATGAGACGCCGCAGAATGCGGGGTCTCATCAGGGTCTGCACTGTTTGCCACTCATCCAGCTATTTTAGGCATAACTTTGAGTAATAAATTGTACCTATAAAATAATCGATTAAACGCAAATCAGAAATGATAATCATTTTTGTGGAATTTATCGATCGATTATATGATTAATCGTGTCAGCCTTACTCATAACATACAAGTTTGAAACAGCCATTGTAAATGAGCCATCAGTGGTTGAAGCTTCAGTGTATGTAGCTGGATATGGCAAAGACACAGCCACTTTTTTCACTGCAAAATCTTTTGTGAGTTCTTCAACCCTTCTCTTGCTGAATATTCAATTTAGCCCCACCCATTTCTGACTTTGAACCAATCAGATTAGTTGATGTAATTTATTTCTACAAATTCATAAATTGAATGTCAAACAGTGTAGATCCTGATCAGATGGCTTCTTCAGAAGCCATCTGATCTGGATCTACACTGTTTAGTGTAGATCCTGATCAGATGGCTTCTGCCATCTGATCTGGATCTACATTGTTTCCAAAGATAGGGGTTGTCATGAACAGCATGATAAGAGTTAAGTTGATCTGTTATTCATGATAGATCATTTTTTTTTCTAATTAGTGTTTGAGAAAGTAGTTATGTTCATGTCATTTCATTGGGACCAACCATCTACTTTGTTTTATGAGTGTTTCTGGGACCATTTGTTAAAAGTTTCACCCAGTCGCCATTGGTCAAAATATTAACGGTTCTAACAAGTAAAATTTCGAATACAGTGTTATTTTTGGTGAAAAAAATGCAAAACTACTACTTTTTTTTTTTCAGAGAAAAAAAAAAACAAAAAACGTTAGTATTGTCAGAAAAATATTAGTGTACCTGCTGCAGCATTACGATAACACACGTATGTAACATAGTGAATTTTTCATATCTCCAAAATGGTTACTTTTCTGATGAAAATTTGTGATAAATTGCCTGTTTTTATTGCAAACATAGGTTGTGAGTGCTCATTAGAACCGCCTCAATGAGGAGTACCCACAATCTATGTCTTGGAGCAGAAATAAGAAGATAACACTAACCCCTGCAAACCCCATTTTTTGCTATATAAAGTGGGGTTTAGAGGGGTGTTCATTACATGGACTTGTTAACATGATAATGAATGATAATTTTACCCATATGTTAACTAACACTGTTGTTAGCTTTGAACAATTGAGTCCTTTTGTAAATATTCCGAGTAGACAAAACATTCTCCACCAGCTAGTGGACCATAGTAGGTTTTCCATTCCACAGTCAGAAGAACGGATAAGGAGAGAACATTTTACGATAATTCTGAGATTGATTTTATTTTTTCTTGAATGAATGTTATGGTTGCTCATTAGCATTGCCTCTATGAGGAGAATTCCCTCTGTGAGGCAATTCTAATGAGTGCTAACAGCATGTTTAAGAAGAGAAAATTATCCGAAGGATATCATCAGACACTTCCATTTCACAATAAACTGAAATGTATGTTTGACCTGTGTACTCATCAATCTCAGAACCTATTTTAACCCTTAATCTGCTGAACCACACAAACTCCTACCATTGCAAAGTGTAGATCCTGATCAGATGGCTTCTGAAGAAGCCATCTGATCAGGACCTACACTTTCAAAAGCTACACTGTTTGTCATGCAGTTTTAGAATTTGAATAATACATTATATCAAGTGATTTTTTTTATTAACAATCAGAAATTGGTGTGGTAAGATTAATTTATTCAGCAGGATAAGGGTTAAGCCAAAATGTCTTAAGTTGTTTGTGCCTCCATATATCTGTTCCACTGAAGTTGTGTACCGGTATATAGGCAAAGCTATGCATATCAGCTTGTTAAAGTGCAATATTCTTGTAGCTTACTTTAAATTTTGGCTCTGACGGTGCTTTTTATTACATAACTGTAGAGGGGTCCAAGTTCTTATAGTCGAACTACAATGGCTCGAACACCTTTTGGGGCCAGGAAAATTTGTTTGAGACGTGGATAATTTGAGCCACTGAGGGTTAATCTTAGAGCCCGGTCAGTCAGGACGCATTATATTGACATTAATTCAATTTTCTTCAAAATAAATGTATGTTTCGTGTACTCATTAGAATCGCCTCTTCGAGGCGATTCTAATGAGTACACACAACATACATTTTCAAGATCAAAGAAGACAATTATCCGAGATATATTTATATCTGTAGTTGCGGCATCTTTTCTTCACGAAAACTCTCCTATATTATTTTGACCCCCTCCAACCCCACTTTTATATAGTAAAACTGGGGTTAACAGGGGTATACCTTATTTTTCTTATTTCTGCTCTAAAATATAGATTGTGGGTACTCGTATGAACTGCCTCAATGAGGCGGTTCTAACGAGTACCCAAAATCTTTATTTTGAGCAGAAATAAGAAAAATATCACAATTTTACATCTTAAAATTTTAATTTTTCGGCAAAAAAGGTTACAATGTATTTGTATAGGCGTGTTTTCGTAATGTCCTATGGACTCGAGAATGAGTTTGAGAGCTGTGGTAAATGAGCCTTCGGTGTTCGAGCCATGGGAGTTTCACAGTATTGATAAATGAGCTAGGGCACAGCATTTCCTACAAATTACATGTGCGCCAAGTGAAGAATCAGATCAGCCTATGCATAGAGTCTGACCAGAGACTTCTCTTGCTGCATGAAGGAGCACTGGACCCTGAGCTATCCTTAGGGTGCACAAGGAAGACTCTGATCAGACTGCACGGATGTGCAGGCTGATCTGAGTCTTTGTTGGGCGCATATGTAAACTAGTAAGAAAAGGTCACTCAGGAAGGGCCACAATCCAAGAACGCAGCCATCTCAAGTCACCTATAGAAAGTGTAAATTGTAGAAAATGCTGTGCCCCCTGGCTCAAATTATGGGTCCAATGTTTAGGAACTGTAGTGTTTTCATGATTGAGTAACTAGCATCATGCCTATGGCTTACTGTGTGTAGGTTGTAAAAGTTTGTAGGTACATAGGTGATCCTGTTAGCGTTAGGCATTTTGTATTAGGATAACACACGTTTCAGTGTGGAGTATATCATAGCTGAAAAATGTCACTTTTTTGACGAAAATATTTGACATTTTCTTTAAAGCTGTAAGGTTATCTTTTGCTTTAAAAATGTAGTTTAGAGTGAATCTATGCAAAAATCAATTCTTTGTCCCCAAGTGCTTATATACAGGAATAACTTTGATGACATTGTACACTGGTAATATGTACACTCTTGATATGTTTTGTTTGTTTCCTAAATTAACTATTTCCAGTGTAAGGTTGAACTACAGTAAATAATTGGTCTTTATAAAAGCTGTACTTGCTTTGGGGAGAGCTTTCAGTACAGAATTGAATATTCTACTGCTTCTGATTGGATTTGGTGCTAAGCCATTATTTTTCTGAGAAGTATTATTGTTTATTAGAAGAAATATTAGTAGGTATTTGCTGTTGTAAAAAGCAGAGGATTTAAATTGAACCAGAAAATTGTGCTGACTGGCCACTGGAAATGCCTGGATTTATTGGCTGAGATATGGGTTTGTTGACACTGACTGCCGAAAAGGCCAAAATTTGCCGCACAGCACCCAAATTTTTTAGCTGCTTCTGGAAGATAAATGGTCAGCCTGTAAAATTATATGCCTCATAAGGCCAAAACAAAATATATGTGTGGTTCCGGTTACCCGACCGTGCCTAGCTTTTTCCCGCCGACCCTAATTATTTTTCTATCATGAATATTCCAAACATTTTATGTGCAAAAACGGTCTTTGAATTTTTCATGGTTAAAGTATTTTAGTACATATTCATTAAAAAGCGCTTTCATTAAAGGACAATCTGGTCGTATTAACGCATGAAAATGGTGTGCGTCTGCCAAAAAACAACAACAAAAAAACATCAAAAACATCCGTGTTTGTCTCTAAATAACTGTGAGCCTAGAAAAACAATGCATATCGTAAGCATCGCTATTTAAAAGCTGTTTTTTTATCAATTGCCGCGAGCTGCCAGTTAACGGTAAGTGCATATCCCGTGCTAATCAATAACAATTAGCCAGTTACAGTTCAAATGGGTCAGGGATATGGCACGTGGCTACTTCTGAAGAAGCCGACGCGCTTTGAAGTAACCCATAATTATAATCCAAAATCTCCAGTACTTAGCGCATTCAAGACCGTTCATGCAAGCCAATAGAACCACCACCGGAAACAAAATAAATTAGAAAAAAACTACTACCAGAGGGTAAAACGTCTGTTGTCTCCTGTGATCAACAGGTATTTTCCATGGACCGGTAAGAGAGGCAAAATTAGGAAGCGGTCGGAACCCACAAATTTTGAATGCAATTTGTTTCCGGAAGCGCAAGATGCATAAACCCATGTCTCGGACGCATAAAAAAGGACAATGGCACACATTTATTGCGGTATGCAGACCGTGACGGTATGATCCCTCGCAATAATCAGATTACTTTTGTGACAATAAAAATTATCCAAATTATGTTTTACCACCTGTAGCGATAATCAGACAAGTGTGCACGCTTCAACAAACATAAATAATGCAGACGGCTTGTGTAAATCTCTCAAGTATTTTCACGTTCTCCATGAACAGAAAGCTAAGCCTCCACAGATGCGCAGGCTGATCGTAGTCTTCGCTGGTCACACATATATAGTTTTTGTCATGCCGCGCTTAATTTCCCGCCGTCATTTTGAACGTGCATTTGTTGCAGTCTGAATTTTTCCCACGTTTTTCAATAACACGTCATCGATAGTTTGCACACACGGTCTTCGCATCCAATTTTTGGAAAACATGACAGTAAACTGTGCGACAGGTGAAGTCACAGATCAGCCTGCGCAGTCTTATCAGTCTTTGCTCTTTGTTCAAACCTGTTGTAGTATGGCTTCTGCGATATGCAGAGAGCAGCAAACAAAAAGCTCGATGTGCAGGCTGATCTTACGTTAAAAGATTTTTTTCGTGAGTGCACTGTTGTAATATATGTCCGATAAAGACGGTAGTTAATGAGCTAGGATGTCATATGGTGGTGACATCAGAAATGCTTTCCGCGAAATGCACTGAATGCGTATGCGCACACAGAAAAGACTCAGATCAGCTTGAAGTTCTGCACAGTCTGATCTGAGTTTATTGTTCACAAGGTTTCATTTCTCGGAAAGTTTAGACACTCGCCGATCAGACTGGCCGCATATGCACATGATAACACTGGTCAGGTAAATTTTCACACCTAATCGTTTAATTGGTATCACTTACATGTACACTGGTAATCAAATCTTAAAGTGAGATAATTTGGAACGATAAACAGCGGGATTAGCGGTAAACCATCAAACAGGCAACAATCTATTGCTAAAAAAGTGTCTAAAATATCCATTTTCTCCATTCTTTAAACAGGCATGACGTTGTTATACTTTGGTCATTTGATTTGAGGTTTAACGTTCCCGTCAACACTGTAAAGGTCATTTTGGAGACATTGCTTCCAATGTTGTAGGACTTTTACCCGACATTGAGATGAACAGACTCAATAAAACCGAGTGTGCTATTTTCGTTTATTTGGTGTATTCTTTGCTTCCGGAGGATCTAACTATTCAGAACTTATTTATCCTTGCTCACCCTTGCATGCCCCTAGTTAAAGGGGAAAGCAGACTTAAATGGGGATATATTTTTCCCAATCTCAGCTCCAGAACATACATGTACGTTGTGGTTTCTTATTACAACTACCTCAATGGCATGGTTCTATTGAGTTTCCACACTGTACAAGTTTGGATTAGAGTCATGAAAGAGGCAGTTAGGGAAACATGCAACTATGATGTAGTGTACACATGTGTAGAAATGTTTATGTTTTTTGTACAATCAAGATCAGGAACTTAACTTTTCAAAATGAAGGATTTTGGACTCCTGTTTTCAGAATCATTGTGAGATCTATCTATCTATCTCTCTCTATCTATCTATCTATCTATCTATCTATCTATCTATCTATCTATCTATCTATCTATCTATCTATCTATCTATCTATCTATCATGTTCAGCTTTAGGACCAAGTAAGACAGATACAAATGGAACAAGGACTACGATTTGAAAAGACTATAAATAAAATAGTTTCTGCTGGTGCTAATTGGTGGATGTTTAATTTGCAGCATTAAGCCGTTATAAGAAACTTTCTGATATCCGTTTACTCTGTCATTTCATCTTGATCTTTTGAACTTTTACATTTATCTTCAATGTATATATGGTACAATAACAGTTACAACACTATTCAAGATAAAGCAACCTTCACTAGAACAGCAAGTCCCAAAGGCTGACCTTTTGTAAAAGGCGAACACATACACAGGATGTCCAATCAAAATACTTTGTTCTGACTGAAGAAAACCCTTATTTTTGTTACAATTAGGACAATATGGATGAAAACTAAGCAGTATTTATTATACTTTTATTTGTTTACAATGTTTTCAAGTACAATTATACAACAGAAGCAAAACAATATAACAAAAATAAGTGCAGTGTGTAGCATAGTATAGAAGGTGAGAAAAAAAAAATAAAAATAAAAAATAAAATAATTTTCCTACCTACCTACCCTATTTTTGAAAACCATGTAATAGGAACCACACATATAATTTGTTTTGGCCTAATGGAAGCATTAGACTTGCTGAAATGTGGTAGAACATGGAATATGCCCCAATTTACATTGTGAGTAAGGGGATTTTTTTTACTGTAGTGCCACCGTAAAGGTTCTTACCACAAAATGCTAAAATTGGCCACTGAAACTGTTCAGATGGGTCAGGCCTTTTGCACCAAATGGAACCTTCCTCCTTATATATAGCAGGAGTCCATTTAAAAATTTAGAGGTGTCAGGTTGTGTTTTCATCAGAATTTATTTGGAAAATGACTGAACTTTTAGCAAACAGTGGAGGCATTCTGCAGCGTCTGATCTGGGTCGGCACTGTTTGCCAGGGTACCCGTTTTGGGGTTTCTAATACCAAAGGGGTTAAAAAATTTCTAAGCTCAACCCAAGTATAACACAAAATTTCTCCTGCTTGTAAATATTAGATATTTGGCATTTCAAACATCTACTGCAAGAAGTGACACCTACAAAGGATCTTTCTTATCTCCTACCATAAGAGATTGGATTGCCCTTCCAAATCGATAATTTCCTCAGCTGACTGTGCAGAGGACAGTGTGTGTGTGTTTGAGCTTTATGTCCCACCAACAACTAAGGTCATATAGAGATGGGACCTTGGTTTAAAGACACATCCCAAAGTCTGGAGAAGCCCCATATCGAATCCACGCTCCCTGGGCAGTGGACAGTGTAGCTAAGCTCAAGTCTTTGGAAAGAGCTTGGTCTCATATCACAGGTCCTGATGAAAGAATGTTATTTGACATATCACCAGTAACAGTTCTGATTCTGATAAAAATGCCAGCAATTTTCCTGCTCACAAATGTTTAAAATATGCTTACAGCACAAAATTGAGATTAAATTGGGCATAGATAAAGGTGGTTTTTGTTTGTTTGTTTGATTTGGGGTTTAACATCCCTGTCAACACTATTTAGGTCATTCTGGAGAAGCTTTGGGTGACATCTAAAGCCCTGCTGTATAATGAAACCAAAAGACTTTGAATGCATGGACGGTCCGACAAGCACCATTTTGCCTGGGCTGGCTTAGACCTTCTAAGAGGTTTATCGGTTCTCATGGTCGGTCGGTTTCAGCTCTGTGTGGAAGCACTGTGCAGCCCAATCTATTTCTCCAAGCCCCGAGATAAAGATTCATATTTTTGAATATTTTATAAAAGGGCAAGACAACTTCTGGGACTAAAGGGGAATGGGAACACCTGGCAGATTTTTCCGCCATTTTTCAAAGGGAGACCACTTTCGGAACTTCCTGTTCACTTTTCTATAAGCCTTCGCCCACAGAAAAGGAGGTCTACTCTTAAAGGAAAGAATTTGCTCCTCAGGAGCAAATTCTTTCCTTTAAGAGTTGACCCCTATTGACATGGGAGACAAAAATAGTTTTGCAGGAGTTGCCTCCCCAGAAGGTGTTCCCGTTCCCCTTAATATTGTTGTTTGTGTAAGTTGAGATCATTCCACTTAACACTTGTCCTGCTGAACCAATAAAACAGGTCTCATACTGACCAAGCTTTTTCAAGCCTGAAATGCCTGATTTTGCAGCCTTAACCCTTATCCTGCTGAACATGACAACCAATACCTTTGTAAACAGTGTAAATCAGGATCTACACTGTTTGTAATGCAGTTTGAGAATTGAATAAATACAGTATATCAAGTAATTTGATTGATAAAAAATAGTTGAAATACAAGAAATGAAGAAAAAAAATCAAGCTCTAAAAGCCTGAAATCCTGCAAATGCCTGAAAAGTATGAGGCCTGATAAAAGCAATAACTTGTCAAACAGTGTAGATACTGAATAAGTTTATGAAATGCATGTCAAACAGATCAGAAGCCTGATTAGATGGCTTCTTCAGAAGCCATCTAATCAGGCTTCTGATCTGTTTGACATGCATTTCATAAATTTGTAGGAATAAATTACATCAAGTTACTGTAATGAACCTAGGTATTGGGAAGCCAGGCCTAAGCAAATAGTGCAGACTCTGATCAGACTGCTCCTGATGGAACAGTCTGATCAGGATCTACACTGTTAGACATTCCGTCTTTCCCTTTGGACTCCTTGCTGGATTGTGAAACAAATTTGTTAAAATTTTAGAAGAATTGCAACAAGTCCTCAAGGTGTCCAAATTTTTAGGATTTTTATGGAATATGATTTGTTGAAAATGTTCTATAAAAGGGTTATCCTTTGGAAGCAAGGAATACACCACAGAACTGAAAAATATGGAGTGTATATGTTTTCTGGGCCAGACTAGCTAGTTTCGGCCAACCAGGCCTCATCAGTGACCCTAAGATATTTTCAAAATTCGACAATGGAATCAATGATCCCAAAGGATAAGAAAATATAATCTACACTATGATGTAGGGCAGGGAGACGTTTTACCGCCGCCACACATTCCCACACACCAGCTGTAGTGTTAAATATGTTCTATAAAAGGGTTATCCTTTGGAAGCAAGGAATACACCACAGAACTGAAAAATATGGAGTGTATATGTTTTTTTGTTGAAAGTCAGAAATGTGTGTGACTAAATTAATTATTGTAGCAGAATAAGTTAAAGGAACAAATTTTTCTTAAGAGTTAAGGTGATTGCATACACCTTCAAGGGAGGCAACTCCTTCAAAAGTATTTTTGTCTACTATGTTCCTTAGGAGCAAATTCTTTCCTTTAAGAGTAGACCCCTTTTTTCGTGATAAAGATTATAGAAAAGCAAACAAAGTCCCAAAAGTTGTCTCCCTTTCTGAAAGGCAGAAAATCTGCCAGGTGTTCCCATTGCCCTTAAGGAGTTATCTCCCCTAAAGGTGTAGCCATTTTCCCCAGAATGACCAATGTTTTTGCTGCTGATCCATATTTCATCAAAGTACATGTACAAGTTATCTTTTTAAGGTTCATTTATTTGTAAATCAAACACTTTATGCAAAGTTCGAAGAAATGTACATACCATTTTGCCTTTACTTCTATTATCTATATGTATACATGTATATACATGTAATTATCCTTATTAATGAGACTATATCTTGAGAAAATTGTTAAGAATTTCTTTTATTTAGTAAATAAATCTAAATAAATATGTTCAATCTGGTTTTATTCGTTCCCATCATGACAACACCCATGCCACACAGTGCAGTTTTTAGTGTCTCCAAAATGGTTATTTTCTTATGAACTTATTTATAATGCAAACATAGGTTCTGGGTGCTCAATGAGGCAGTTCTAACGAGTACCCACAACCTATGTCTTGGAGCAGAAATAAGAAAAAAAATAATGTATACCCCTGTAAACCCCAGATTTTAGAGGGTAGTCATTACACCGACTTGTTAACATGATGAAAAGAAAAAGAATCTTATATTCATGCCATATTGATACAAAAATTTTTATTGCCTGACAATGTAAATTCAGCAGCTAATTGACTTAAGTACACTGCAGACAGACCGGCCTCAGTAGCTCAGTCGGATGCGGGTCTGACTGGTAATCAGAAGGACGCGGGTTCGATACCTGCTGGGGTCGGCAACATTCTTTCGTGGAGATTGATCGTGAAATCTTTCTACAGTCAATCTCTCCTTTCCGCCGATTCAAGAAGGGCAGTTGTCAGTTTCTGGTGAAAGAATGTGCACTGTACTGATTAACAGCTTACGTATAAGCCTGCCCAGGAAAAGTGTAGATAGGTAAACTGACCGGCTCAAAAATGACCTAAAATAGTGTTGACCTGGCCGTTAAATACAAACAAAAACACTGTAGACAGATTAGGGTAATAGCTAATGTGCCAATTCAGGACTTAAAAGAAGCAAGTGTCCCGTAATGGTCAAGTATGTTGCAATGGTATACCTTGAAAAAATTTACTCATGTTAACCCCACTTTCCCCTTTATTAAGTGAGATTTACAAGGGTGTATATTACACTGATTTATAAAAACACCAGACTTCAGCAAAATGGTAGACAAAACTACATGCATATTAAACTTTTTATATCACTGTTCAATATAATACTATTTTGGAAAGATTGATTCCAAAATGTATAGATTATACAGAAAAATGACCATATGGTCATATTTCTATATAATCTATACATTTTTGTTTAAAGATAACATTGGTATTTCAACAATCGCAATATAACAAGGTTGTGGGGTGTATATACAACAACACATGATTTACAAAACAACATACATTGCTATTTATTGCAAAAACTTAAATAACCCGATATGAAGTACAGATCATCACGTGAACAAGTCCATGAAATGAATACACCCCTAAACCCCACTATATAGCAAAATCTGGGGTTTAAGGGGGTATACATTGTTTTTTCTTATTTCTGCCCCAAGATATAGGTTGTGGGTACTCGTTAGAACAGCCTCAATTAGGCACTTCTAACGAGTATCCACAACGTATTTTTGCAGATTAACCCTTGTCCTGCTGAGCCTGTATATGTCTTATCTTTCGAACAATGAAGATCCAGATCTGCTGAGCCCGGATATGTCTTATCTTTCAAACAATGAAGATCCAGATCAGATGGCTTCTGACGAAGCCATCTGGTCAGGATCTACATTTTTTGTCATTCAGCTTATGAATTTGTTGCAATAATTTTCATCAAGTAAGCCGATTGGTTGATAATCAGTAGTGGGTGTGGCATATATAAATATTCAGCAGGACAAGGGTTAAATAAGAAAAATATTGCATATTTTCATCAGAAAAGTAGCCATTTTGGAGATGTGAAAAAAATCCACTATGTCGCACGGGTGTGTTATCGTAATGTAAAATATAAGTTACAAAAATAAAGAGGAATTCAGAACAATATGTATATCTGAAATTATATCAACTAGACAGGAAGTACAGCGAAAATGTGAGTTTCAAAATAAATAGGAAAAAAAAACAAGAGGACCATGATGGCCCTGGATCGCTCACCTGATCCATAGAGTAACAAGTGGGCCCCGGGGAGGGCCATTATTGACCCCAGGGTTATAATGTGCATAATGTTGAGGGAGGTCTAAAAAGGTGAAGCTTCATACCAAATATCAACAAAAGACTATAATTTGAACAATGTTGGCAAAGGTCCACTAGATGAAGCTACACAACAAAATATCAAAGACCTGGGCCTTGTTGTTTCAGAGAAGAAGATTTTCAAAGATTATCTCTATTATAAGTCTATGTAAAACCAAAGGGCCCTGGGGCGGGGGCATTGTGGCCCCAGGGCTATAATTTGAACAATCTTGGAAGAGGTCCACTAGCTGAAGCTTCATACCAAATGTCAAAGACCTAGGCCTTGTGGTTTCAGAGTAGAAGATTTTTCAAGATTTTCCCTATATAAGTCTATGAAAAACCAAAGGGCCCAGGAGCGGGGGCAATTTTGGCCTCAGGGATATAATTTGAACAATCTTGATAGAGGTCCACAAGATGAAACTTCATACCAAATATCAAAGACCTGGGCCTTGCAGTTTCAGAAAAGAAGATTTTTAAAGATTTTCTCTATATAAGCCTATGTAAAACCAAAGGGCCCCGGGGCGGGGGCATTTTTGGCCCCTGCACTATAATTTGAACAGTCTTGGTAGGGGTCCACTAGATGAAGCTTCATACCAAATAGCAAAGGCCTGGGCCCTGCAGTTTCAGAGAAGAAGATTTTTTAAAGATTTTCCCAATTTAAGCCTATGTAAAACCAAAGGGCCCTGGGGCGGGGGCATTTTTGGCCCCAACACTATAATTTGAACAATCTTGGTAGGGGTCCACTAGATGAAGCTTCATACCAAATATCAAAGACCTGGGCCTTGCGGTTTCATAGAAGAAGATTTTTAAAGGTTTTCCCTATATAAGCCTATGTAAAACCAAAGGGCCCCGGGGCGGGGGCATCTTTGGCCCCAGCACTATAATTTGAACAATCTTGGTAGGGGTCCACCAGATGAAGATTCATACCAAATATCAAAGACCTTGGCCTTGCAGTTTCAGAGAAGAAGATTTTTAAAGGTTTTCCCTATATAAGCCCATGTAAAACCAAAGGGCCCCGGGGCGGGGGCATTTTTGGCCCCAGCACTATAATTTGAACAATCTTGGTAGGGGTCCACTAGATGAAGATTCATACCAAATATCAAAGACCTGGGCCTTGCAGTTACAGAGAAGAAGATTTTTAAAGATTTTCCCTATATAAGCCCATGTAAAACCAAAGGGCCACAGGGCGGGGGCATTTTTGGCCCCAGCACTATAATTTGAACAATCTTGGTAGGGGTCCATAAGATGAAGATTCATACCAAATATCAAAGACCTGGGCCTTGCAGTTACAGAGAAGAAGATTTTTAAAGATTTTCCCTATATAAGCCCATGTAAAACCAAAGGGCCCCGGGGCGGGGGCATTTTTGGCCCCAGCACTATAATTTGAACAATCTTGGTAGGGGTCCACTAGATGAAGCTTCATACCAAATATCAAAGACCTGGGCCTTGCGGTTTCAGAGAAGAAGATTTTTAAAGATATTCCCTATATAAGCCTATGTAAAACCAAAGGGCCCCGGGGCGGGGGCATCTTTGGCCCCAGCACTATAATTTGAACAATCTTGGTAGGGGTCCACCAGATGAAGATTCATACCAAATATCAAAGACCTTGGCCTTGCAGTTTCAGAGAAGAAGATTTTTAAAGATTTTCCCTATATAAGCCCATGTAAAACCAAAGGGGGCCGGGGCATTTTTGGCCCCAGCACTATAATTTGAACAATCTTGGTAGGGGTCCACTAGATGAAGCTTCATACCAAATATCAAAGACCTGGGCCTTGCGGTTTCAGAGAAGAAGATTTTTAAAGATTTTCCCTATATAAGCCTATGTAAAACCAAAGGGCCCCGGGGCGGGGGCATCTTTGGCCCCAGCACTATAATTTGAACAATCTTGGTAGGGGTCCACCAGATAAAGATTCATACCAAATGTCAAAGACCTGGGCCTTGCAGTTTCAGAGAAGAAGATTTTTAAAGATTTTCCCTATATAAGCCCATGTAAAACCAAAGGGCCCCGGGGCGGGGGCATTTTTGGCCCCAGCACTATAATTTGAACAATCTTGGTAGGGGTCCACTAGATGAAGCTTCATACCAAATATCAAAGACCTGGGCCTTGCAGTTTCAGAGAAGAAGATTTTTTAAGTTTTCGGTGAAAAAAATCTATTTTTGGCTCCTGTGACCCATATGTGCAACGGACCGGAACCATTTGAACAACTTTGAAAGGGGACCACCTAAGGATCATTCCTGTGAAGTTTGGTCAAAATCCGCTCAGTGGTTTAGGAGGAGATGTCGTTTGAAGAAAAAGTTAACGGACGGACGGACGCACGCACGCACGCACGCACGCACGCACGGACGACGGACGACGGACAAAAAGTGATCCCAAAAGCTCACCTCGTCACTACGTGACGGTGAGCTAAAAAAGACAGGAACTATACTATACGTACATGTATATTTGGAATACACCGAGAAACAAGAGCTCTCTGTGACTAGGAGAATATTAATGCAAAATATAACAAGAGGCTCAATGAGCCTAAACCGCTCACCTGAGGAACTTAAGTTTTAACAATTCACAGACTTGACTACTAAATCTGCTAATAGAATCCAGCCCATTGACCCTTACAGGATATAAGTCATCATTATTGCATTGCATTCCAAGTTTGAGACTTCTAGCTTCTATAGTTCCTGAGAAATCTTTGACGAAAATTTAACATTGGTCAAAATGGAGAGAAAGAAGAATGAAAGAACAGATGAACAAATAAGCTGAGAAAGCCCAATGTCTCTTACACAAAATAAGTCATCATTATTCTATTGAATACCAAATTTGATGCTTCTAGCTTTTATAGTTCCTGAGAAATCTTTGATTAAAAATTTAACATTGGTCTATTATCTCTATATGGAGAGAAAGAAGAATGAAGGAACAAATGAACCAGACTAGCTCCAAAACCTAATGCAGCCTTTCCCCTTGCCCAATGGTGCTACACATAAAATTTAAACAAGATTGGTCGACTGCCTTCTGAGATATGCTTCATTGAAAGTGTGGACGACGGATGGACGGACGACAGACGACGGACTCCGGAGCCTTGGTATACTATCAGCTCACTCGAGCCTTTGGCTCAGGTGAGCTAAAAATTCAAGTCGCTATTTCTGTCACAACATTTTCCCTACGTTAAGTCTATGGGCAAATTTTTTTGTCTCTCAAGGTCACGTAACTCCGAGGTCAATATCCCGATTCAGCCCAAAATCAAACTTAACCGAGATTTTATGCCTGTCCTCGTTACCTGCAAGTTTGAAGCTGATATGAATAAAAATAATGTTGCTATCGTGGTCACAACGTATTTTTTTATGCTCAAGGGCAGGTAACTCCAAGGCAAATATTCCGATTCGGCCCAAAATCGAACTTAACCGAGATTTTATGTCTGTCCTCGTTACCTGCAAGTTTGAAGCTGATCTGAAAAAAATTCAAGTCGCTATCGTAGTCGCAACATTTTCCCTAATTAAGTCTATGGGCAAATTTTTTGTCGCTCAAGGTCACGTAACTCCGAGGTCAATATTCCGATTCAGCCCAAAATCGAACTTAACCGAGATTTTATGCCTGTCCTCGTTACCTGCAAGTTTGAAGCTGATATGAATAAAAATAAAGTTGCTATCGTGGTCACAATGTATTTTTTTATGCTCAAGGGCAGGTAACTCCAAGGCAAATAATCCGATTCGGCCCAAAATCGAACTTAACCGAGATTTTATGTCTGTCCTCGTTACCTGCAAGTTTGAAGCTGATCTGAAAAAAATTCAAGTCGCTATCGTAGTCACAACATTTTCCCTATGTAAAGTCTATGGGCAAATTTTTTGTCGCTCAAGGTCATGTAACTCCGAGGTCAATATTCCAATTCGAACTTAACTGAGATTTTATGCCTGTCCACGTTACCTGCAAGTTTGAAGCTGATCTGAATAAAAATAAAGTTGCTATCGTGGTCACAACGTATTTTTTTATGCTCAAGGGCAGGTAACTCCAAGGCAAATAATCCGATTCGGCCCAAAATCGAACTTGACCGAGATTTTATGCCTGTACTGGTTATCTGCAAGAATGAAGTCGATCAGAAAAAAATTGACGGAGCTAGAGTGATGACAAGCTTTTTCCTATGTTAAGCCTATGGGAGCTCTTTGTTGCTGTGGCAACCAGAGTTCTCATCCGATCTGCACGAAAACCTAATTCAGCCTTTCCCCCTACCTGATGATGGTTCATAGGAAATTTGATCAAGGCCGGCCCACTGGTTCCAGAGATATACTTCGTTGAAAGTGTGGACGACGGACGACGGACGCCGGCTCGTGGTATACTAATACCTCACATGAGCCTTCGGCTCAGGTGAGCTAATAAAAGTGTCCACTAGTATACAATGACTTTAACCCAATTTGTACCAGAAACCTCTAATAGGGTATTTGGCAAACAGTGCAGGCCCCGATCAGACGCCACAGAATGTGGTGTCTGATCAGGGCCTGCACTGTTTGCAAATTTTTAAAAAGTTCAGCCATTTTGTCATGAAAACCTTATGCAGTCTTTCCACTTGCCCTATAATGCTACACATGAAATTTTATCTAAGTCGGCCAAGTAGTTTTCAAGATATACATTTTTGAAATTCATATTAACCCTTATGCAAAAATGCACAAGGGCAGGTAACTCCTAAGTGTATGATCCAATTCTGCCAATTGTCGAAATTGACCGAGATTTCATGGCTGTGCTGGTTATCTGTAAGAATGAAGCCAATCCGAACAAAATTGAAGCAGCTACAGTGATGACAACATTTTCCCCATGTTAAGTCGATAGGCAATTTTTTGGGCGCTCAAGGGGACGTAACTCTTGAGTGAATTATCTTATTCGGCCAAAAATCGAACTTGACCGAGATTTTATGCCTGTACTGGTTATTTGCAAGAATGAAGTTGATCAGAAAAAAATTGACGGAGCTAGAGTGATGACAAGCTTTTTCCTATGTGAAGTCTATGGGAGCTAGATGTTGCCATGGCAACCAGAGTTCCACTCAGATCTGCCTGAAAACCTAATGAAGCCTTTCCACTTGCCCAATAATGCGACACATGAAATTTGATCAAAGTTGGCCAAGTAGTCTTTAAGATATACATTTTTGAAATTCCCATTAACCCTAATGCAAAAACACACAAGGGCAGGTAACTCCTAAGTGAATGATCCGATTCTGCCAGTTATCGAGCTTGACCGAGATTTCATGGCTGTGCTGGTTATCTGCAAGAATAAAGCCAATCTGAAAATAATTGAAGCAGCTACGGTGATGACAACATTCTCCCCATGTTAAGTCAATAGGCAATTTTTTCAACGCTCAAGGGCACGTAACTCCTGAGTGAATAATCCGATTCAGCCCAAAATCAAACTTGATCGAGATTTCATGCCTGTCCTCGTTATCTGCAAGAATGAAGTCGATCAGAAAAAAATTGACGGAGCTAGAGTGATGACAAGCTTTTTCCTAATTCCCATTAACCCTAATGCAAAAACACACAAGGGCAGGTAACTCCTAAGTGAATGATCCGATTCTGCCAGTCATCGAACTTGACCGAGATTTCATGGCTGTGCTGGTTATCTGCAAGAATAAAGCCAATCTGAAAATAATTGAAGCAGCTACGGTGATGACAACATTCTCCCCATGTTAAGTCAATAGGCAATTTTTTCAACGCTCAAGGGCACGTAACTCCTGAGTGAATAATCAGATTCAGCCCAAAATCGAACTTGATCGAGATTTCATGCCTGTCCTCGTTATCTGCAAAGATGAAGACAATCAGAAAAAAATTGACTGAGCTAGAGTGATGACAAACTTTTTCCTATGTTAAGTCTATGGGAGCTATTTGTTGCCATGGCAACCAGAGTTCCAATCCGATCTGCCTGAAAACAGTATGCAGCCTTTCCCCCTACCTGATAATGCTTCACATGAAATTTGATCAAGATTGGCCCACTGGTTCCGGAGATATACTTCTTTGAAAGTGTGGACGACGACGGACGACGACGGACGCCGGCTCGTGGTATACTAATACCTCACATGAGCCTTCGGCTCAGGTGAGCTAAAAATTGACGGAGCTAGAGTGATGACAAGCTTTTTCCTATGTGAAGTCTATGGGAGCTAGATGTTGCCATGGCAACCAGAGTTCCACTCAGATCTGCCTGAAAACCTAATGAAGCCTTTCCACTTGCCCAATAATGCGACACATGAAATTTGATCAAAGTTGGCCAAGTAGTCATTAAGATATACATTTTTGAAATTCCCATTAACCCTAATGCAAAAACACACAAGGGCAGGTAACTCCTAATTGAATGATCCGATTCTGCCAGTTATCGAACTTGACCGAGATTTCATGGCTGTGCTGGTTATCTGCAAGAATAAAGCCAATCTGAAAATAATTGAAGCAGCTACGGTGATGACAACATTCTCCCCATGTTAAGTCAATAGGCAATTTTTTCAACGCTAAAGGGCACGTAACTCCTGAGTGAATAATCCGATTCAGCCCAAAATCGAACTTGATCGAGATTTCATGCCTGTCCTCGTTATCTGCAAGAATGAAGTCGATCAGAAAAAAATTGACGGAGCTAGAGTGATGACAAGCTTTTTCCTATGTTAAGCCTATGGGAGTTCTTTGTTGCTGTGGCAACCAGAGTTCTCATCCGATCTGCACGAAAACCTAATACAGCCTTTCCCCCTACCTGATGATGGTTCATATGAAATTTGATCAAGGCCGGCCCACTGGTTCCAGAGATATACTTCGTTGAAAGTGTGGACGACGGACGCCGGCTCGTGGTATACTAATACCTCACATGAGCCTTCGGCTCAGGTGAGCTAAAAATGCAAATTATAGTAGAAATGGAATTACCATTGAGCACTAAGAAACTACTACTGAGCACCAAAAAATAAACTTACGTGTAAATCAATAAAATCAGGGCAGATCACCAACAAAGATTTAACATAACACTTTAATAAATGGCAAACACAATAGTTTTGCTGAAAACAATGTGAGTAAAAGCTATTCACATTTTTTTTCAGCAAAACTATCAGTGCAAAAAATTGAGTGAAACATCTAAAGTTTCCCTAACTAATTACTTTGTTAAGCTAATGGTAACAACTTATTACTTCGTATCGTAGCGGATCAAGATGTACATGCACACGACAAACAATAAATACTAGACTTGCTTTCATAGAACATTTATGCCAGTACTGTCATTAAAAGAATCC
Organism: Lucinisca nassula; assembly: GCA_963580285.1. Taxonomy (NCBI): domain Eukaryota; kingdom Metazoa; phylum Mollusca; class Bivalvia; order Lucinida; family Lucinidae; genus Lucinisca; species Lucinisca nassula. The sequence continues at coordinate 12,559,009 of OY757017.1, forward strand.
TTTCCCCCCCCATCCCACACACACATAAACACACAAACAACCCTCACCGCCACTTTGAGAAGATGATGAGATTCATCAAAACATGTAAAGGAATTCCAGAAATGAGATTCATCAAAACATGTCAAGGAACTCCAGAACTGAGATTCATCAAAACATGTCAAGGAATTCCAGAATTTAGATTCATCAAAACATATCAAGGAATTCCAGAACTGAGATTCATCAAAACATGTCAAGGAATTCCAGAACTGAGATCCATCAAAACATGTCAAGGAATTCCAGAACTGAGTTTCATCAAAACATGTCGAGGAATTCCAGAACTGAGTTTCATCAAAACATGTCAAGGAATTCCAGAACTGAGTTTCATCAAAACATGTCAAGGAATTCCAGAACTGAGTTTCATCAAAACATGTCAAGGAATTCCAGAACTGAGTTTCATCAGAACATGTCAAGGAATTCCAGAACTGAGTTTCATCAAACAGGTCAAGGAATTCCAGAACTGAGTTTCATCAAAACAGGTCAAGGAATTCCAGAACTGAGTTTCATCAAAACAGGTCAAGGAATTCCAGAACTGAGTTTCGTCAAAACATGTCAAGGAATTCCAGAACTGAGTTTCATCAAAACAGGTCAAGGAATTCCAGAACTGAGTTTCATCAAAACATGTCAAGGAATTCCAGAACTGAGTTTCATCAAACAGGTCAAGGAATTCCAGAACTGAGTTTCATCAAAACATGTCAAGGAATTCCAGAACTGAGTTTCATCAGAACATGTCAAGGAATTCCAGAATTAAGACAGCAATCAAGCATGAATAGAAGCTGTAGACCCGGATGAGATTGCAGTCTGATCCAGGTATTCATGTACCGTTACGCAAACATGCCTATACAAATACAATGCCACCTTTATTGCCGAAAAGATGAAAATTTTAGGATGAAAAAAAAAAATGTGATATTTTTCTTATTTCTGCTCAAGATATAGATTGTGGGTACCCGTTAGAACCGCCTCGATGAGGCGGTTCTAACGAGTACACAAAATCTATATTTTAGAGCAGAAATAAGAACAAGAGGGCCATGATGGCCCTGGATCGCTCACCTGATCCACACTGTAGAAATGAAATGATAGGTAATATAGTAAGATGCCTTGTAAGAAGGAACATACATGCCAAATATGAAGGATCTGTCTCAAATGGTTCAAAAAGTTATGGTTAAGGTCAAAGGTCAAGGTCACAGGTCAAACTTTTTATATGGATGTGAAGCCCTTGTCACAAGGACTATACATGCCAAATATTATATGTCAAATGGTTCAAAAATTATGATTAAGTAGGTCACAGATCAATGTCAAGGTCACAGGTTAAAATTTTTTGCATGAGTTGGAAGACCTTGTCACCAGGAACATGCCAAATACGAGGGCTCTACCTTAAATGGTTCAAAAGTTATGACAAAAATGGTCAAAGGTCACAAGTCAAAGGTTTTGTATGGGTGGGAGGCCCTTGGCAGAAGGAACATACATGCCAAATATGAAGGCTCTATATCAAATGGTTCAAAAGTTATGATAAAGTAGGTCAAGGTCACAGGTCAAAATGTTGGATGGGTGGGAAGCCCTCGTCACAAGGAACATACATGCAAAATATGAAGGCTCTATGTCAAATGGTTAAAGAAGTTATGATAAAGTAGGTCACAGGTCAAGGTCAAAATATTTTTGTATGAGTGGGAAGCCCTTGTCACAAGGAACCTACATCCCAAATATGAAGGCTCTATCTCAAATGGTTCAAAAGTTATGACAAAGTAGGTCAAAGGTTGGGGACAAAGGTCAAAAACAATTTTGTATGAGTGGGAAGTCCTTGTCACAAGGAACTTTCATGCCAAATGTGAAGGCTTTTTGTCAATTTGTTCAAAAGTTATGACCAAGTAGGTCAAAGATCAAGGTTGTAAGTCAAAAATTTTGTTTGGGTGGGAAGCCCTTGTCACAAGGAACATACATGCCAAATATGAAGGCTCTATCTTAAAAGGTTCACAAGTTATGGGAAAGTAGGACAAATGTCGAGGTCACAGGTCAAAATTTGTGTATGGGTGGGAGGTCCTTGTCACATGGAACTTTCATGCCAAATATGAAGGCTTTATGTCAATAGGTTCAAAAGTTATGACCAAGTAGGTCAAAGATCAAATCATAGGTCAAAAATTTTGTTTGAATGGGAAGCCCTTGTCACAAGGAACATACATGCCAAATATGAAGGCTCTATCTCAAAAGGTTCAAAAGTTATGGGAAAGTAGGACAAATGTCAAGGTCACAGGTCAAAATTTGTGTATGGGTGGGAGGTCCTTGTCACAAGGAACCTACATGCCAAATACGAAGGTTCCATCTCAAATGCTTCAATAGTAATGACTAAGTAGTTCAAAGGTCAAGGTAACAGGACAAAATATTTGTATGGGTGGGAAGACCTTGTCACAGGGAACATACATGCCAATTATAAAGGCTCTATCTCAAATTGTTCAAAAGTAATATTCAATTAGATCACATGTCAAGGTCAAAGATCATTTTATGTATAAATAGGGAAAGCCCTTGTCGCAAGGTACCTACATGCCAAATATAAAGGCTCTATCTCAAATGCTTCAAAAGTTATGACAAAGTAGATCAAGGTCATAGATCAAAATTTTTGTATGGTTGGGAAAACCTTGTCACAAGGAACAAATAGGCCAGATATGAAGGCTCTATCTCAAACGGTTCAAAAGTTATGATAAAGTAGGTCACAGGTCAATTTTTGTATCAGTCGGAAGCTTTGTCACAAGGAACCTACATGCCAAATATGAAGGTTCTATCTCAAACGGTTAAAAATTATGACAAAATAACCTACTGACTATATTTTGATTTGACATGACCATATTTAAACTTGACTGTGATCATTCTGAGCAAGTTTGATGATGACTGGATGAAAACTGTGGCCTCTAGAGTGTTCACAATATTTTCCTATGATTTGACCTACTTTTTGACCCGACATGACCCATATTCGAACTTGACCCAGATATTGTCAAGATGATCATTCTGAGCAAATTAATGATGATCGGATCAAAATTGTGGCCTCTATATTGTTCAGACGTTTTTTCTATGATTTGACCAACTAACCTACTTTTTGACCCGACATAACCCATATTCGAACTTGACTGAGATATTGTCGAGATGATCATTCTGAGCAAGTTTGATGATGATCGGACCTAAACTGTTGCCTCTAGTGTGCTCACAACTTTTTTTAATGATTTGACCTACTTTCCTACTTTTTGACCCATCACGACCCATTTTTGAATTTGACTTAGATATTGTCAAGATGATCATTCTGAGCATGTTTGATGATAATCAGACTGAAACTGTGGCCACTAGGGTGTTCAAAAGGTTTTTCTATGATTTGACCTACTGACCTACTTTTGGACCCGACATGACCCATATTCAAACTTGAGCAAGATATTGTCAAGATAATCATTCAGAGCAAGTTTGATGATAATTGAACCAAAACTGTGGCCTGAAGTGTGTTCACGAGGTTTTTCTATGATTTGACCTACTGACCTACTTTTTGACCCGACATGACCCACATTCGAACTTGACCAAGATATTGTCAAGGTTATCATTCTGAGCAAATTTGATGATGTTCTGACCAAAACTGTGGCCTCTAGTGTGATCACAAGTTTTTTCTATGATTTGACCTTCTGACCTACTTTTTGACCCGACATGACCCATATTGGAACTTGATCGAGATATCATGATGATCATTCTGAGCAAGTTTGATGATCGGACCTAAACTGTTGCATCTAGTGTGCTCACAACTTTTTTTTAATGATTTGACCTACTTTTTGACGTCACGACCCATTTTTGAATTTGACTTAGATATTGTCAAGATGATCATTATGAGCATGTTTGATGATAATCAGACTGAAACTGTGGCCACTAGGGTGGTCACAAGGTTTTTCTATGATTTGACCTACTGACCTAATGACCCATATTCAAAATTGAGCGAGATATTGTCAAGATAATCATTCAGAGCAAGTTTGATGATAATTGAACCAAAACTGTGGCCTGAAGTGTGTTCACGAGGTTTTTCTATGATTTGACCTACTGACCTACTTTTTGACCCGACATGACCCATATTCGAACTTGACCAAGATATTGTCAAGGTTATCATTCTGAGCAAGTTTGATGATTTTCTGACCAAAACTGTGGCCTCTAGTGTGTTCACAAGGTTTTTCTATGATTTGACCTTCTGACCTACTTTTTGACCCGACATGACCCATATTGGAACTTGATCGAGATATCATGATGATCATTCTGAGCAAGTTTGATGATTGGACCATAACTGTTGCCTCTTGTGAGTTCACAAGGTTTTTCTATGATTTGACCTACTGACCTACTTTTTAACCTGACATGACCTATATGAGAAATTGACCGAGATATTGTCAAGATGATCATTCTGAGCAAGTTTGATGATGAGTGAGTGAGTGTTTTAGTTTTACGTCCCACCAACAGCTAAGGTCATACAGAGACGGGACCTCGGTTTAAAGACTCATCTGAAAGTCTGGAGAAGCCTGGGATCGAACCTGCTACCCTTGGTTCACAAGGCGAGTAGCGTAACCACTCGACCATGGAGGCTTCTAAGTTTGATGATGATCGGACCAAAACTGTGGCCTCTAGTGTGTTCACAAGGTTTTTCTAAGATTTGTCCTACTGACCTACCTTTTGAACCGACATGACCCATATTCGAACTTGCCCCGATATTGTCAAGATGATCATTCTGAGCAAGTCTGATGATGATCGGACCAAACTGTGGCCTCTAGTGTGTTCACAAGGTTTTTCTATGATTTGACCTACTTTTTAACCAGACATGACGCATATTCGAACTTGACAGAGATATTGTCATGATGATCATTCTGACCAAATTTGATGATGATTGGACCAAAACTGTGACCTTTAGTGTGTTCGCAAGAAATGTTTACGCACAGACTACGCACAACCGGACATCTCACTGTCACAAAAGCTCACCATGACCTTCGGTCAGGTGAGCTAAAAACCTGAACAAGAGGGCCCAGAGGGCCCTGAATCGCTCACCTGAGAATCAGTGTCTCTAGTACATTCTTGGCCCAAGGGCTATACTAGGTGAAGCTTCATACCAAATATCAAAGACCTGAGCCTTGTGGTTTCAGAGATGAAGATTTTTAAATATTTTCCATATATAAGCCTATGAAAAACCAAAGGGCCCCAGGGATGGGGGCATTTTTGGCCCCAGGGCTATAATTTGAACAATCTTGGTACAGGTCCACTAGATGAAGCTTCACACCAAATATCAAAGATCTGAGCCTTGCGGTTTCAGAGAAGAAGATTTTTAAAGATTTTACCTATATAAGCCTTTGTAAACCCTGAGGCCCCCAGGGCGGGGGCATTTCCGGCCCAAGGAGCATAATTTGAACAATCTTGGTAGAGGTCCACTAGATAAAGCTTTATACCAAATATCGAAGACCTGGGCCTTTTGGTTTCAGAGAAGAAGATTTTTAAAGATTTTCCCTGTATAAGCTTATGTAAAAACCAAAGGCCCCCGGCGCGGGGCATTTTTGGCCCTGGGGCTATAATTTATCCAATCTTGGTAGAGGTCCACTAGGTGAAGCTTCACACCAAACATCAAAGACCTCGGCCTTGCGGTTTCAGAGTAGAAGATTTTAAAGATTTTCCCTATATAAGCCTATGTAAAACGAAAGGCCCCCGGGGCGGGTGCATTTTTGTCCCTAGGGCTATAATTCGAACAATCTTGGTAGAGGTCCACTAGGTGAAGCCTCACACCAAATATCAAAGACCTGGGCCTTGTGGTTTCAGAGAAGAAGATTTTTAAAGATTTTACCTATATAAGCCTTTGTAAACCCTGAGGCCCCCAGGGCGGGGGCATTTCCGGCCCAAGGATCATAATTTGAACAATCTTGGTAGAGGTCCACTAGATAAAGCTTTATACCAAATATCGAAGACCTGGGCCTTTTGGTTTCAGAGAAGAAGATTTTTAAAGATTTTCCCTATATAAGCCTATGTAAAACCAAAGGCCCCCGGGGCGGGGACATTTTTGGCCCTAGGGCTATAATTTGAACAATCTTGGTAGAGGTCCACTAGATGAAGCTTCATACCAAATATCAGAGACCTGGGCCTTTCAGTTTCAGAGAAGAAGATTTTTAAAGATTTTCCCTGTATAAGCCTATGTAAAACCAAAGGCCCTTAGGGCGGGGGCATTTTTGGCCCTAGGGCTATAATTCGAACAATCTTGGTAGAGGTCCACTAGGTGAAGCTTCACACCAAATATCAAAGACCTGGGCCTTGTGGTTTCAGAGAAGAAGATTTTTAAAGATTTTACCTATATAAGCCTTTGTAAACCCTGAGGCCCCCAGGGCGGGGGCATTTCCGGCCCAAGGATCATAATTTGAACAATCTTGGTAGAGGTCCACTAGATAAAGCTTTATACCAAATATCGAAGACCTGGGCCTTTTGGTTTCAGAGAAGAAGATTTTTAAAGATTTTCCCTGTATAAGTCTATGTAAAAACCAAAGGCCCCCGGGGCGGGGGCATTTTTGGCCCTGGGGCTATAATTTGAACAATCTTGGTAGAGGTCCACTACGTGAAGCTTCACACCAAATATCAAAGACCTGAGCCTTGTGATGTCAGAGAAGCAGATTTTTAAAGATTTTCCCTATATAAGCCTATGTAAAACCAAAGGCCCCCGGGGCGGGGACATTTTTGGCCCTAGGGCTATAATTTGAACAATCTTGGTAGAGGTCCACTAGATGAAGCTTCATACCAAATATCAGAGACCTGGGCCTTTCGGTTTCAGAGATGAAGATTTTTAAAGATTTTCCCTGTATAAGCCTATGTAAAACCAAAGGCCCTTAGGGCGGGGGCATTTTTGGCCCTAGGGCTATAATTTGAACAATCTTGGTAGAGGTCCACTAGGTGAAGCTGCACACCAAATATCAAAGAACTGGGCCTTGTGGTTTCAGAGAAGAAGATTTTTAAAGATTTTCCCTATATAAGCCTATGTAAACACAAAGGCCCCCGTGGCGGGGGCATTTCTGGCCCAAGGGCCATAATTTGAACAATCTTGGTAGAGGTCCACTAGATGAAGCTTCATACCAAATATCGAAGACCTGGGCCTTTTGGTTTCAGAGAAGAAGATTTTTAAAGTTTTCATTTTAAAAATCTATTTTTAGCTCCTGTGACCCAGATGTGCAATGGACCGGAACCATATGAACAACTTTGAAAGGGGACCACCTAAGGATCATTCCTGTGAAGTTTGGTCAAAATCCAATCAGTGGTTTAGGAGGAGATGTCATTTGAAGAAAAAGTTTACGCACACACGCACGCACGCACGCACGCACACACGCACGACGGACGACGGACAAAAAGTGATCCCAAAAGCTCACCTCGTCACTACGTGACAGGTGAGCTAAAAATAAGGTATTCCCCCGGAAACCCCAGTTTTACCATATAAAAGTGGGGTTCAAGGGGGTCAAAATTATATAGGCGTGTTTTCGTGATGTACAGTGTATGTCATTTTTCCCTTATGAATAGTATCTGCCTCTGTGACCAGGGCCCAATTTTTCAAAACTAACAACATCGTTCGTTAACATATTATCCCATAAATGACAATTGTTGTCTGCTTTTCTGTCTGCCAGTTACCTTAAAAAGTATTTTTTTACAAACAGTGAGCAGTCTGATCTGGGCCCACACTATCTGCCTGCAGTCTGATCTGGACCCACACTGTTTGCCTGTATGCAAAAAGAGTTCACAAAAGTTTGCAAAAAATTCACCAGCCAACATTTTCAGATGTAGTTTTTCTTGGCATCTTAAGGGTTCAAGCTATATATTATATATTATGGCATATATGATGCCATAATATGAACGTTATGAAAAAATGTGAGTAGCATTGACACATTTTTTTTTTCAAGAAAATATTTGTATTGTATCATACTTGCTAGACTATTAAATGTTTTGTTGATGAAAAAGTTAGCTATTAGGCTAATGATGCTGAACAACATGATCTGATGCTTTAGGAATATTAATGCCTAATCTCTAGACATCTCACAGCTCTGAGCACTTTAATTCAGTTCTATACTATACAGTGGTATGTATTTAAAAATCTTAATTTCTGGTTAAGGAAGGTTGTTTAATGCATCGTTAGCTTAACGAGTTTGTTAGTGGTCAAACTGTTAACTGTTCTAGCAAGCAAAATATCTAATACTCTGATTTGGGCCCACACTGTTTGCCTGTATGGAAAAATATTTTTAAAACATTTGCAAAAAGATTCAGCAGACGCCATTTTCAGATGTAGTTTTTCTTGGTGTCTTAAGGTTAAAATGTGAGTAGCTTTTGCAATAGCTAGCTTTTGCATTGCATTTGCAAAAGCTACTCACATTTTTTAGATAAGCATATTTGCCATATTAAATGATCAAATTTTAACCAGTGACACTGAGGGAGCTTGATCTTGAACTACAGTCACTATGGTTGCTGTTACTTTTATCAGACCATCCACCCTTGTAAAACAATGCCAAAGAAATAAAATTACTGGTTCTAGTGTTCTGCTGTTCTTCATTGTATGACCATCCTATCCACATGAGTTGAACCACAGCCACTAAACTGATGTCATTTCCTCTAACCAGAGACAGTTTGATAAAACTTAAGTCGACCGTTAGTGACTATAGTACGAGGCTGAAACTCACTCATTTTTGCTTCTGAGCAACGGGACCCAGGTGTTTTTTCTCCGGGTACTTGGGTTTTGCCAACTAAGATGAAATATCCTTGAAAAGGCATTAAAACCAAATGAAAAAGAAATAAAACATATACAAAACTAAGGATCATTACAGTTATCACTAAGTTTTCCAACTGTATAGCTTAATTCAATTGACATGCCTAGAACCAAAGACAATAGCACTAACCCATAATGCCAATCATGACAATTGTGGTCTGCTTTGGCGTCTGCCACTTACTTTAAAAGTCATTTTTGCAAACAGTGTGGTCTCAGATAAGCCTCAAGGAGCAGTCTGATCTGGGTCCACACTGTTTGCCTGTATGCAAAAATATTTTTAAAAAAATTGCAAGAAGATTCAGCAAACAACATAAGCAGACAACATTTTCAGTTGTAGTGTTTCTCGGCATCTGAAGGATTAACAGGTATGTATTTTTTTTTTGGGTGGGGGGGGGGGGATTATTTTACTTATTACAGCTGATAGGTAATCTGGGGTGAATGTGATCAGAGGTGAATACCCAGAGAACAGCATAGCTCGTCTGTTTCGTGCCTTCAAGATATAAGGTAAAATTACTGAACCATGAAATATAGGCCACACTCACCTAGATATATTTTGAGATCAACAATCAGGTCACATGGAACATATATTCCAGATATTACATTTCAGAATCAAATTGTGTCTGAATTAGGAAAATCATTTAACCATGAAAATGCGTCACAATGACCTAGATATATTTCTATGTCACTCATCAGGTCACATGGAACTAATAATCCAGGTGAGACATTTCTCAATCAAATAGTATTCAAGATAATAGGCAAAATCACTGAACCATGAAATATAGGTCACACTGACCTAGATATAATTCAAGCTCAATCATGCGGTCACATGGAATAAATAATCCAGGTATGACATTTCTCCATCAAATAGTATTCAAGATAATGGGCAAAATCACTGAACCATGAAACATCGGCCACACTGACCTGGATATATTTTGCGGTCAATTATTGGGTCACATGGAAGTTATAATCCAGGTATGACATTCTCCATCAAATAGTATTCAAGATAATAGGCAAAATCACTGAACCATGAAATATAGGTCACATTGACGTAGATATATTTTGAGGTCAATAGTGGTGTCACATGGAACAAATTACCCAGGTATGACATTTCTCCATCAAATAGTATTCAAGATAATATCACTGGACCGTGAAATGTAGGTCAGCATGACCTAGATATATTTTGAGGTCAATTATCGGGTCACATGGAACTAATAATACAGGTATGACATTTCTCCATCAAATAGTATTGAGAACCATGAAATATAGGTCACAGTGACCTAGATATATTTTCAGGTCAATCATGGAACTAATATCCCTCCAAAAAATAGTCTTCCAGATATAAGGCAAAATCACTGGACCGTTAAATGTAGGTCACCATGACCTTCACTCTTTTACACTTGAACCAATGTCACTTGACTGGCTGATGTATAACCAATTGTATCTATAACTTGTTAGCATAATGGAAAGGTATACAACAAGTTACAAAGGTGTCCTAGTTTTTGATCCCTAGCCCCACCCGATCCCCACTCTCAGGCATGAACCCATCAGCTATCCAAGTTGTATAATTATATGAATGCTTTGTGATGAATGACTGTTGAGATATAAGCATTTCAAAAACTTTAACACAGAATTACAGGTGTTCTAGGTTTTGACCCCTTGCCCCACCCCAGGGCATGTACCCAGGGCTCTGTTCTCTTTGAACATCAGAAGACCCTCCCAGGTACTTAAGTTCCAAATATGAGTGGTCTGTGATGAGTGACTGTTGAGATATAAGCTTTTGAAAAAAATTAACGCAGTGTGATGGGAATGCAAACGCGTAAGCAGACGACCGAGGTGACAACAATAGCTCTCCATGTACTTCCTACAGGCGAGCTAAAAACCATCTGACCTTCCACTGCAGAACTTGGCACAAGCGAGGCCCAACCCCACAGCAGTGAGAAACCTAATGATTGAGAGCCAGCACTCTTACTCACTGGGCCACAAAAGCTCATTAACAGGGATGCAATATATACCCTTGAAACACCTTGCAAAATTGCTGCAAATGAAATAATATTCCTTGCCTTTTTTAAAATAACAGCAATATCAAGCTGATTTTCTCTGAAAAGTGAGAGGCAAGAAAGATGTGTTTGTGAAACATATGCACGGGGCCAATGTCATTTTTTTTCTTCAAAGTAGGTCAAGGTCACAGGTAATTTTTTTTGTATAAATGGGAAGCCCTTGTCACAAGGAACCTACATGCCAAATATGAAGGCTCTATCTCAATTGGTTCAGAAGTTATGTTAAAGTTGTCCAACCAACCAACAAACAAATACACAGGGCAAAAACAATATGTTATGAACACTCTGTAATGAAAATGAAATTTTTGTTTTCACTCCAGAATGGTGGTATGAATGACGTCTTCCTTTTTATTTTGGGATGGTGTTATGTACACACTGTAATGAAAATGAAGTTTTTGTTTTCACTCCTGAATGGAATTATGAACACTGTTGTGAAAATGAAGTCAGAATCTTTCACCTGGTATGGGCCCAACCATATCAGGTGACATACCTGTACAGAATAATGACTAGCACATAACCATGTTCTCTCCCATAAATATACTCATTTCATCTGTGATATGCACTAAGGATGACTAGAATTCAATTGCGAGATTTGCTCCAAGGTAATGAACCTAGCTGACTATTTAACATTAACCTTCAGAATGGCACAAAAAACTGCATCTGAAAATGTCTGTTTATGTCATCTGCTGCGTCTTCTTGCAACTTTTTTTTTTTAAAATAGTTCTGCACATAGACATTGTGGCCCCTGATCAGACTGCTCCAATTAGGATCAACACTATTTGCAACAATGACTTTCGAAGTAACCAGCAGACAACAAAGCAAGGTTAAAATACTGTTATTATGTTCATATCAGCAGATTTTGCTATTTGTGCTGCTCACAAATATTCGTACTCAGATTCAATGAAAACGCACCACTAGTACAATACCTCAAATTTTAATTGATTCACAATATTTCCAGCATTTGATCCCATTTATTGAATTCTCACTAACTTATCCACAGACTCACTACAGAGTTACAGCATTTCATTGCATGCAGAGATACTGAGACTTGAATAAGTCCACACACCCGAAAAATCAAAAGCACATGTCCCAATACCGTGTATATTCACCATTAGCATCAAGTGTTGCTTGGCATTGACCCCTCATGCTTCGAATTAAACTCTGTATCTGGTCTTGTGTGATGTTGTCCCATTCTTCCTGTAGCGCCATGGCAAGCTACTGACGGTTGATTGGCAAACGACGTCGGCTGTACACACTTTTTCCCAGCTGGTCTCAAAGGTACTCAATTGGGTTTAAATTCGGCGCAAATGCAGGCCAAGAACTTGCACACTATTTTGATTGAAAAAGTCCCAGAATGAGTACGTGCATTGTCCTGTTGGAAAAGCTTAACATCACCATTATTACATAAAACGGTACCACCGCAGGCTCTAGAATTCATCAATGTACCGACGTGCCGTCAAATTGCCATCAACAAGGAGTTGGGTTTTGTGGCACCATGAGATCCCTCCCCACACCATTATGCTACAACCACCCCAACCTGACACTTGTTTAACACAACAGTCTTGAAATCGCTCCCAACGTCGACGACATACTTTATGTTGCCTATCAAAAATTTCAACACTAAAATGGGACTTGTCTGTGAACAGTACACCAAGACAAGACTGTTGTGTCCATCAGAAACGCTGTCGACACCAATTAAAGTGACTGATTCGATGTTCCGCCGTCAAAATGTTCCCCCTATACATCTTATGGCTAGAAATACCTCAATCCTGGAGACGCCGCCATACAGTTAAGTCACTTACGTATATGTTATGGGTTCCCACTGTCTCCTGGGCAGTTTCCACAGACGTCCTGAATCAGTTGTGTGAATGACTCAAACAAATGTACCGGTCCTGCTGACATGTAGTAATACGTTCACGTCCATCGTCTATTGTCTATCATCCAGAGCCCCATAGCGTTGTGCCTTTCAATCAAACGAGCAATTGTACCATACGCTCTTCAACTTGGCAGTATGAAAGCCCACCTTCAACCATACCGAGGGCATGATGGCAATCGCCGTTACTTAAGACATCCCATTGGCTTGTTCTAATGAAATGTTTTGCTGGCTTTTAACATAAAGAATCTGAACCTTATAATGACAGTAAAGAAAGTGCCAAAAATATCGTGATTATGCAAATTTTGCATTTTGCACGTGCACATCATGAAAATCATGCAGTATTCGTGTCAAACAAACTCATGTTTCCGTGACAACTTTACAATATCGTATTTATCAGTTGAAAAAGTCAGTCATTTTTACCTTAAACTAAAGAAATCAAAATTCTAAAAGTGGTGCATTTTCACTGAATAGGAGTATACTAACATGCCAATAAATGTCAACATGTTAATATTTATGAGCAGGAAAAAATTTGATACTCATTTGAGTTAAACATGAAATAAGTTTTATAATCTCAGGGGACAGTTTATGAACAATTCAATCCTCAGTAACTACAACTATCCCTAACTAGAACAAATTAACCATTACCATGCTCTAGGCTAATTCGGCAGATGACAAATTGTTTATATTGTACTTTTTTCCCCAGAAAACAGGACTTGACATCTCATGCAAATTGTCTCCATAGGAGACAATTTGCATAAGATGTCAAATCCTGTTTTGTAGGAAAAATAAGGAAACATTTCAAAATGTCGTCTGCTGTAAAAAAAAAAATACCCAGCATGCAGAGTGTTAAGAGTGTTTGAGTCACTGAGGTTTGAGTATTTATGGTAGAGATCCTATTTGTATATCGGAGTTCATTTCAAGATCTTCTTTTCATTCTTTTCTTCTGTCATCTTAATGTAATTTTATGCTTGCATTTCCATCTACTGGGTGGCTATTGTGGTTTGAATATTTATGGTAAAGATCTTTTTGTATGTCAAGTGTTCATTTTGGTATCTTTTCATTCTTCTGTCATCTTGGTGTCGTTTTATGCTTTCGTTTCCGTCTACTGGGTGGCTTTGTGGGAGGTTTTCTCAGCAGTTGATTGTGTTTGTAGTCATATGACGAAGACACGTCTTCAAACAATGGCTCAGCACTGTAAATAAAACAGCAAGTAACAGACTAATTGGCCAAAGACTTTAGGACAGAAGCCATGCTTAGGGTGAAGACCTATGTATTTAGTTCAGCAGAAAGCATGGAAACCCGAAATTTTCTTCGGCCTTCATTTTTTAATTAATCGTTCATCAATTGACGCAAAATTATAGATACAAGTGAAGTTATTCTGCGGTTGTCCACATGGTTACTAAATTGCACTCAAATTAAAAACTAGAGCTATCACTAAAGGTGATGAATACCCCCACAAAAACTGCCTTGATATACAAAAGCGGGATTTTGCAATTTTTTCACTTGAAAGGGGCCATAACTATGTCGAAAATTGAATTGTAGTGGAAATTATTAGTGAAAAGAAGGTCAAAAATTATACAAGAGGCTCAATGAGCCTAAACCGCTCACCTGAGGAACTTAAGTTTTAACAATTCACAGACTTGACCACTAAATCTGCTAATAGAATCCAGCCCATTGACCCTTACAGGATATAAGTCATCATTATTGCATTGCATTCCAAGTTTGAGACTTCTAGCTTCTATAGTTCCTGAGAAATCTTTGACGAAAATTTAACATTGGTCAAAATGGAGAGAAAGAAGAATGAAAGAACAGATGAACAAATAAGCTGAGAAAGCCCAATGTCTCTTACACAAAATAAGTCATCATTATTCTATTGAATACCAAATTTGATGCTTCTAGCTTTTATAGTTCCTGAGAAATCTTTGATTAAACATTTAACATTGGTCTATTATCTCTATATGGAGAGAAAGAAGAATGAAGGAACAAATGAACCAGACTAGCTCCAAAACCTAATGCAGCCTTTCCCCTTGCCCAATGGTGCTACACATAATATTTAAACAAGATTGGTCGACTTACTTCTGAGATATGCTTCATTGAAAGTGTGGACGACGGATGGAGGGACGACAGACGACGGACTCCGGAGCCTTGGTATACTATCAGCTCACTGGAGCCTTTGGCTCAGGTGAGCTAAAAATTCAAGTCGCTATTTCTGTCACAACATTTTCCCTACGTTAAGTCTATGGGCAAATTTTTTTGTCTCTCAAGGTCACGTAACTCCGAGGTCAATATTCCGATTCGGCCCAAAATCGAACTTAACCGAGATTTTATGCCTGTCCTCGTTACCTGCAAGTTTGAAGCTGATATGAATAAAAATAAAGTTGCTATCGTGGTCACAACGTATTTTTTTTATGCTCAAGGGCAGGTAACTCCAAGGCAAATATTCCGATTTGGCCCAAAATCGAACTTAACCGAGATTTTATGTCTGTCCTCGTTACCTGCAAGTTTGAAGCTGATCTGAAAAAAATTCCGATTCGAACTTAACTGAGATTTTATGCCTGTCCACGTTACCTGCAAGTTTGAAGCTGATCTGAATAAAAATAAAGATGCTATCGTGGTCACAAAGTATTTTTTTATGCTCAAGGGCAGGTAACTCCAAGGCAAATAATCCGATTCGGCCCAAAATCTAACTTAACCGAGATTTTATGTCTGTCCTCGTTACCTGCAAGTTTGAAGCTGATCTGAAAAAAATTCAAGTCGCTATCGTAGTCACAACATTTTCCCTATGTTAAGTCTATGGGCAAATTTTTTGTCGCTCAAGGTCACGTAACTCCGAGGTCAATATTCCGATTCAGCCCAAAATCGAACTTAACCGGGATTTTATGCCTGTCCTCGTTACCTGCAAGTTTGAAGCTGATCTGAATAAAAATAAAGTTGCTATCGTGGTCACAACGTATTTTTTCATGCTCAAGGGCAGGTAACTCCAAGGCAAATAATCCAATTCGGCCCAAAATCGAACTTAACCGTGATTTTATGTCTGTCCTCGTTACCTGCAAGTTTGAAGCTGATCTGAAAAAAATTCAAGTCGCTATCGTAGTCACAACAGTTTCCCTATGTTAAGTCTATGGGCAAATTTTTTGTCGCTCAAGGTCACGTAACTCTGAGGTCAATATTCCGATTCTGCCCAAAATCGAACTTAACCGAGATTTTATGTCTGTCCTTATTATCTGCAAGAATGAAGTCGATCAGAAAAAAATTGACGGAGCTAGAGTGATGACAAGCTTTTTCCTATGTTAAGTCTATGGGAGCTATATGTTGCCATGGTAACCAGAGTTCCACTCAGATCTGCATGAAAACCTTATGCAGTCTTTCCATTTGATCAAAGTCGGTTAAGTAGTCTTCAAGATATACATTTTTGAAATTCACATTAACCCTTATGCAAAAATGCACAAGGGCAGGTAACTCCTAAGTGTATGATCCGATTCTGCCAATTATCGAACTTGACCGAGATTTCATGACTGTGCTGGTTATTTGTAAGAATGAAGCCAATCCGAACAAAATTGAAGCAGCTACAGTGATGACAACATTTTCCCCATGTTAAGTCGATAGGCAATTTTTCTGGCGCTCAAGGTCACGTAACTCTTGAGTGAATTATCTGATTCGGCCCAAAATCGAACTTGACCGAGATTTTATGCCTGTACTGGTTATCTGCAAGAATGAAGTCGATCAGAAAAAAATTGACGGAGCTAGAGTGATGACAAGCTTTTTCCTATGTGAAGTCTATGGGAGCTAGATGTTGCCATGGCAACCAGAGTTCCACTCAGATCTCCCTGAAAATCTAATGAAGCCTTTCCACTAGCCCAATAATGTGACACATGAAATTTGATCAAAGTTGGCCAAGTAGTCTTTAAGATATACATTTTTGAAATTCCCATTAAATCTAATGCAAAAACACACAAGGGCAGGTTACTCCAAAGTGAATGATCCAATTCTGCCAGTTATCGAACGTAACCGAGATTTCATGGCTGTGCTGGTTATCTGCAAGAATAAAGCCAATCTGAAAATAATTGAAGCAGCTACGGTGATGACAACATTCTCCCCATGTTAAGTCAATAGGCAATTTTTTCAACGCTCAAGGGCACGTAACTCCTGAGTGAATAATCCGATTCAGCCCAAAATCAAACTTGATCGAGATTTCATGCCTGTCCTCGTTATCTGCAAGAATGAAGTCGATCAGAAAAAAATTGACGGAGCTAGAGTGATGACAAGCTTTTTCCTATGTTTTTTCAACGCTCAAGGGCACGTAACTCCTGAGTGAAAAATCCGATTCAGCCCAAAATCGAACTTGATCGAGATTTCATGCCTGTCCTCGTTATCTGCAAGAATGAAGACAATCAGAAAAAAATTGACAGAGCTAGAGTGATGACAAACTTTTTCCTATGTTAAGTCTATGGGAGCTATTTGTTGCCATGGCAACCAGAGTTCCAATCCGATCTGCCCGAAAACAGTATGCAGCCTTTCCCCCTACCTGATAATGCTTCACATGAAATTTGATCAAGATTGGCCCACTGGTTCCGGAGATATACTTCTTTGAAAGTGTGGACGACAACGACGACGGACGACGACGACGGACGACGGACGCCGGCTCGTGGTATACTAATACCTCACATGAGCCTTCGGCTCACGTGAGCTAAAAAATCGGTGAAGCGCTTTTCGAGTTATCGTCTGGAAACCAAGTCAACAGACCGACCGACAGACCGACAAGCTCACTCCTATATACCCCCCCAAATTTCATTTGTGGGGGTATAATAAACTGGCCAGAAAAGGTTCTGTTACTCAGAATTGGTGAACCCATATATGCATCATGTGAACAAGCCCAGGAAATGAACACCCCCCTCCCCCCCCCCCCCCCACACACACACACACACACACATACACACACTAAACCCCACTTTAAATAGACAAAACTGGAGGTTACGGGGGTATACATAATTTTTCATAATTCTGCTCCAAGACATAAGCTGCGGGTTCTCATTAGACCTGCCTCAATGGAGGCAGCTCTAACGAGCACCCAAAGCCTATGTTTGTGGTATACATGTATATATAGCCCCCCTCCCATCGGGGCTTGAAGAAATAGATGGGCTGCATGATGCTTCCACGCAGAGCTGAAAACGATCCGCACACATGTACTGGTAAAATGCTTAGAGGACCTAAGCTTGCCCAGTCAATGCGGTGCAAGTCAGCCCGTCCATGCTTATAAACCCTGTTGGTTTCATTGGGCGGCAGGGCTTGAGGTGTCATTTCAACTCAATGTCGGGTAAAAGTCCCATGGAACTGGAAGCAACGTCTCCAAAATGACCTTTACAGTGTTGATGGGGACGTTAAACTTCAAATCAAACAAAACAAAA
This sequence comes from Lucinisca nassula, assembly GCA_963580285.1. NCBI lineage: Eukaryota > Metazoa > Mollusca > Bivalvia > Lucinida > Lucinidae > Lucinisca > Lucinisca nassula. The sequence continues at coordinate 12,577,156 of OY757017.1, forward strand.
TACATGTATATAAGAAAAATATCACAGATTTTCATCAGAAAAATAGCCATTTTGGTGATGTGAAAAATACACTATGCTGCTGCATTGCTACATGGGTATGTTATTGTAATGGTCTAAGGTTCCAAATGGGACATTGCAAAACAGTGCTTTTCAAGCGAAGGATTTAAACGACTTGATAATGAGAGTCAATACAGAAAATATTAACCAACCTCTTCTATCCACCATCTATTTACCTACATTTTCAACCATGATAGCCAACCCTATTTATACCACATTGGATATAACGTTGTTTGTTTGTTTTTGAGTTTAACGGCCCAGTCATCACTATTTTAGGTCATTTTGAGCCGGTCATTTTACCTATCCACACTTTCCCTGGGCAGACTTATACGTAAGCGGTTAACCAGTACAATACACATTCTTTCGCCAGAAACTGACAATTGCCCTTCTTGAATCAGAGGAAGAGACAGAATGACTGTAGAAAAGATTGCATTATTAATCTCCACAAAAGAATGTTGGCGACCCCGGCAGGTATCAAACCTGTGTCCTCCTGATCACCAGTCAGACGCGCATTCGACTGAGCTACCGAGGCCGGCTAGCACAAGATAAGACGGATTAATGGAGGTTCAATAGTATTGCGTTCAATACACCAAGAAACAAATGTTGTGGATATTTGTTAAAAACGCCTCACCGAAGTGATTCTTACAAATGTCCATAACATTTGTAACTAGGAGTAATTAAAGCAAAAGGCCCTATGCTACTTCTTACTTGGATTCTTGATTTATCATATGACATCGCATCTGAGAATGTAATAATGCCATGTAATATTTTCGATAATTCACTAGTGGATTAAATATGCAAATTAGCAAGATACGTCCCGTAATGTTACATGTACGACGTTCTTAATTATGTCGCGTTTACTAACGGCGGAATATTGACATTTTTGTGAAACAATCGTGAATATGATAAACAGAATCTTGCATTCGTGCTCATGTATTATTGAATTTATTAAACTCGTTGAAGAAAAGGGATAAAATGCTCGGCAAAGCCTCGCATTTTATCCCTTTTCCTCAACTTGTTTAATAAAGTCAATAATACATGGTGAATTTATTAAACTCGTTGAAGAAAAGGGATAAAATGCTCGGCCAAATTTTATCCCTTTTCCTCAACTCGTTTAATAAATTCAATAATACATGACCTGAAAAAGTTAGGAAACAAAATTAATACTGTCATTGTAAAGAACGTCCTCTGTACTTACTAGAAATGGTGATAGCTAGGAAGTAATAAATTATCATGGAATCAAAAAGTTAGGAAACAAATACTGTCGTTATAATGAGGGTCCTCTGTACTTACTAGAAATGGTGATAAGCTAGGAAGTAATAAATTATCATGAAGCCAAAGAGTATCACAGTAATAAAAGTCTTCGCCAACATCTTCCACTGGGATTTCTGTAATATTAGAGAGACATAAGGTATGAAAATTCTTTATAAAACCTTCAATTGCTGATCATGACGAGCAGACGACATTAACAGTGTATTTTTGTCTTATTTTTCAGTGAAAATAAGGCCCGACATTACATGTGAATCGTCTGCCAAGCAGATTCACATGTAATGTCAAACCTTACTTACTATGACAAGAGGGCCCAGAGGGCCCTGGTTCGCTCACCTGATCCAATGTATAATAAGTGGGCCCCGGGCAGGGTCAATTTTGGTCCCAGGGCTATAATTTGAACAATCTTGGTAGAGGTCCACAAGATGAAGCTTCATATCGAATATGAAAGACCTGGGCTTTGTAGTTTCAGAGAAGAAGATTTTAAAGGTTTACCCTGCATAAAGAAGTCTATGTAAAACAAGATTTTCCCTAAATAAGTCTATGTAAAACCAAAGGGCCCCGGAGTGGGGGCATTTTTGGCCCCAGGGCTATAATTTGAACAATCTTGGTAGAGGTCCACTAGCTGAAGCTTCATAACAAATATCAAAGACCTAAGCCTTGTGGTTTCAGAGAAGAAGATTTTTCAAGATTTTCCCTATATGAGTCTAAGTAAAACCAAAGGGCCCCAGAGCGGGGGCATTTTTGGCCCCAGGGCTATAATTTGAACAATCTTGGTAGAGGTCCACAAGATGAAGCTTCATACCAAATATCAAAGACCTGGGCCTTGCAGTTTCAGAAAAGAAGATTTTTAAAGATTTTCCCTATATAAGCCCATGTAAAACCAAAGGGCCCCGGTGCGAAGGCATTTTCGGCCCCAGCACAATAATTTGAACAATCTTGGTAGGGGTCCACTAGATGAAGCTTCATACCAAATATCAATGTCCTGGGCCTTGCGGTTTCAGAGAAGAAGATTTTTTAAGTTTTCGATGAAAAAAATGTATTTTTGGCTCCTGTGACCTATATGTGCAACGGACCGGAACCATTTGAACAACTTTGAAAGGGGACCACCTAAGAATTATTCCTGTGAAGTTTGGTTAAAATCTGATCAGTGGTTTAGGAGGAGATGTCGTTTGAAGAAAAAGTTTATGGACGCACACACACGACGGACAAAAAGTGATCCCAAAAGCTCACCTTGTCACTCAAGACAGGTTAGCTAAAAAACAGGATTGTCTGCTCAAAGAATTTATGTAGTAGTTGAAGGGGTATTATACCAGTAGAATTTTTGCAATTAAACGCTTATCGTGGTATGAAATAATATGTTCCAGTAAAGTTTCACTAATGAGTCAGTAATGTAATTCAAAGCTCAAGATAAAATCAATAAATTTCCCTGTTTTAATTTTAGTTCTAATGTAACACATGGATAGAAAAAGAATGTAAATATAAGCAATGAGTGTTATTTTCTAAGATTTATGAAAATTTGGTCACTGGCAAAAAATTTGGGTGTCATTCACTTTGTAGGCAAAGAAAACATGTACATACTTTGACCCGCCCCCGCCCTTTGGGGCTTGGAGAAATAGATTGGGCTGCATGATGCTTCCACACAGAGCTGAATCTGACCACGCACGATTACTGGTAAACCGCTTAGAAGGACTAAGCCTACCCAGGCAAAGCGGTGTGAGTCAGATCGTACCATGCATTTAAGCCTTCTGGTTTCATTTGGCGGCAGGGCTTGAGATGTCATTTCACCTCAATTTGGGGTAAAAATCTCACGAAATTGGAAGCAACATCTCCAAAATGACCTAAATAGTGTTGATGGGGATGTAAAACCCAAATTCCAAAAAAAAAAAATACTTTGACAAACATCAAAATTAATTCCTTAAGTGTGTATTTTTTAGGTTGATGCTCCACCAACAGCTAAGGTCATACGGAGAGGGGACTTTGGTATCGAACCAACAACCCTTGGTTTATGAGGTGAGTAGCATAACCACTACACCATTAAGCTTTCTAATTATTCCTTAAATAGCCACTGTCATTGCCAGGGGTAGTTCAGAAGTTTAACCCTTTCACCCTCAGGGTTTCTGAAGTGAACTCTTCCGATTTTGAATCTGGACTGTCTATTCTTGCAAATACAAATGCATGTGGTTCTGTCAAAATCATTCACAGGATGGCAAACAGTGTAGACCCCAATGAGATGGCTCATAATGAACCGTCTCATTGGGATCTACACTGTTTGCATAGGTATCTGTACAGGTTTGCAGGGTAGAAAGGTTTAATTAAGTATTCAATCAAAAGTAAACGCATGGTTAAGCAGATGCAGCATAAAGCACGAAAAATGCTCCTTTAATAAGTTCCTTGTAAACCAGCGGTCACAGGATCAATCCCGGTCTTCTCCAGACTTTCAGATGAGTTAATCTCATATCTCTACTTGAATTCCTGTGTGGCTAATATCATCCAGTTCTTTGTGATCATCGATTCCACTGCAAAATTTTAAAAATATCTGAGGCTCACTGAGACTGCCTAATTTGCCTAAACTAGCTAGTCTGGCCCAGAAAAAAACCTGTGCTCTCCACAGTTTTCAGCTCTATATTGTACTGTTTATATTTATACAGAACATAGAAATCAAAACTAAACCAAATTTTCTTCTTTGGGTCATTAGTTGTATGCATTTTTATTATAGAACTAGAATTTGTTTTTCTACAAAAACACAGATGTCTCCCCAGTTTTTGACTGTTAAGTATAACCTTGACATTGGAGGTATTGAGCTGGGTCTGGTGTGCAACACATCATCTAATGAAGATGAACATTTCTGCATGGTAACTTTAAAAATGTTCATAGAAAAAAATAAAAAAGTTATTGGCCGTAAACAAAAAAAGCACTTTTTTACCTTTGACCTCTAAGTATTGCCTTGATCTTTGAGGTACAACACATCGTCTCATGATGGTTAACATTTCTGCCATGTAATTTCATAATCCATCAAAGAATAAGGAAGTTATTGACTGTCCCTTTTTTTACCTTTGACCTCTAGGTATGACCTTGACATTGGAGGTATGGACCTTGGTCTTGCACATGACTCATTGTCTAATGACGGTGAACTTCATGGTTACTTTATAAAGTCCATCCAGAAATAAAAAAGTTAATGACTAGACACAAAAAAAAAACAAAACTTTTTTTACCTCTGACCTCTTAGTATGACCTTGATCTTGGAGGTACCGACCTGGGTCTAGTGTGCATCACATCGTCTCAGGATGGTTAACATTTCTGCCAAGTAATTTCACAATCTATCCTGGAAGAAGAAAGTTATTGACTGAACACAAAAAAAAGGCCCCTTCTTGTCCTTTGACCTTTTAGTACGACCTTGACATTTGAGGTAACCAACTTGAGTCAGGCACACAACACATTGTCTCATGGTGGTTAACATTTCTGCCAAGTAATTTCAAAATCCATCTAAAAATAAGAAAGTAATTGCCAGAACACAAAAAAGGCCTCTTTTTTACCTTTAACCTCTATGTATGACCTTGACCTTTCAGGTACCAAACTGAGTCATGCGTGCAACACATCATCTCATGGTGGTTAACATTTCTGCCTAGCAATTTCAAAATCCATCTAAAAATAAGAAAGTTATTGACCAAACACGAAAAAAGGCCCCATTTTTACCTTTGACCTCTATGTATGACCTTGGCATTTTAGGTACCAAACTGAATCATGCAAGCAACACATCTTCTCATGATAGTTAACATGTTTGCCAAGTAACTTCAAATTCTATCTAAAAATACGCAAGTTATTGACAAAACCCGAAAAAAAGGCCCCTTTTTTACCTTTGACCTCTAAGTATGACCTTGACCTTTGAGGTACCAACCTTGGTCATGCACTCAACACATCGTCTTATATTGGTTAACATTTCTGCCAAGTGATTTCAAAATCCATCTCAAAATAAGTAAGTTATTGACCAAATACGAAAAAAGGCCCCTTTTTTGACCTTTGACCTCTAAGAACGACCTTGACCTTTGAGGTACCGACCTGCCTCATGCGCACCACACATCATCTCATGGTTGTTAATAATTATGCCAAGTAATTTTAAAATCCATCTCAAAATAAAAAGTTATTGACCGGACACGATTCACTAAATACGAAAAAAAGGCCCCTTTTTTGACCTGACCTCTAAGTATGACTTTGACCTTTGAGGTACCGACCTGCCTCATGTGCACCACACATCGTCTATTGGTTGTTAATAATTATGCCAAGTAATTTTAAAATCCATCTCAAATAAGAAAGTTATTGACCAAATACGAAAAAAAGGTCCCTTTTTTGACTGTTGACCTCTTAGTATGACCTTGACCTTTGAGGTATCGACCTGCCTCATGCGCACCACACATCGTCTCATGGTTGTTAATAATTATGCCAAGTAATTTCAAAATCCATCTCAAAATAAGAAAGTTATTGACCAAATACGAAAAAAAAGGCCCCTTTTTTGACCTTTGACCTCTAAGCATGACCTTGACCTTTGAGGTACCGACCTGCCTCATGCGCACCACACAACGTCTTATGGTTGTTAATATTTCGGCAAAGTAATTTTAAAATCCATCAGAAAATATGAAAGTTATTGACCGGACACGATTTGCCCATACATATATACATACCGACAAACTTCCAAGGGAGATAATTCAAAAAGTATAAATGCGAGAGTTATAGTTCTTGCGCACTGCACATCCTCTAATGCTGATTAATATTTATACCAAGTTTCGTGAAGATAGCTCTAACGGTTTTCAAGTTATAGAGCGGACACGAAAGTGTGACAGACGGACAGATGGACAGACAGACAGACGCCCGGGGGAAAAACAATATGTCTCTCCGAAAAAAAAATTGTCGGGGGAGACATAATAACTAAGGCCATCCTGCCTTGTTACCTCCATTAATATGACAGGGAAATACCATCATAACCTCCTTAAACCTTCTAGAAATACTTAATTTCAAGCTTAGACATGTCTATAATAATAGTTTAAAGGTAAACTTTTTTTGTCATTTCAAATCCAAATGGAAGACCAGTTCACAGATAATAACATCAAATTTACAATGGTGATAAATGGTAAAAGAGTTTTCTGCTAACCACCTGTAAGTCCCAGCAAACAGTATTACTTCGTGATGATGTCACTTAACTCATTTTGTACCGGAAACCCCAGAACGCGGCGTCTGATCAGGGCCTACACTGTTTGCAAACAATTCAGCCATTTTCCAAACAAATTTTGAAGAAAAACACAACCTGACACCCCTAAATTTTGAAATGAACTCCTATATATAAGGAGAAAGATTCCATTTGGTACAGAAAGGGTTAAGATTGAGACTCAGACATGGTAAAGGAGTAATCAGTGTTTGGATCACTGAAGTTTCAGGGTATACCTACATCGACCTGTCCAGTATCCCAGTATCTGCTGCAAGTTAGTAATGAACATACAGGGGACTTCAATTTATCTGAAAAAAAAAATAACAGAGCACAATTAGCAATAAGGTGCACTTTGGGGGATAATACAGTCACCTCGTCAATCGGCCTGCTTTCCAAAGACCCCTGATACAAAGAAATATTCAAATAACAGAAAATGGCTGGGGACAAAATGAATATGTTAATAAATAAACCCCATTATAACGGAATACTCACTTACTGGCTCAAAACATTAAATTCCGCTAAAAGACATCTTTGTCTGTATTTTAGACCCATTATAGCAACACATTTTCTTTCCAAGTAAGATATTTGTTTACAATATTCAGACTGCAATGCAAAAGCTGCCCACATTTTTTTCTGCAAAAATACCACTATTTTCAATGTTTTTCTTGCTACAACAGTCAACCTTTTGACTATTAACAAGCTAGTTAAGCTAATGCTGCTTTGAAAAACTGAGATCAGGGTCCAATTGTTTAAACTATTGTTAGCTTAACAAGCTTGTTAGTGGTCAAATTGTTAACTGTTCTAGTAAGAACAATACCTAATACTCTGATATTTTTGCTGTAAAAATATCAGCAAATACAAATGCTGCTCACATTTTTCTGCAAAAATATATTAAAATACAGTAAAATTCTAATATTAAGACCACCTTTGAGACTGTTCAAAAGTGGTCTTAAAGACCACTTTGGAACAGTCCTTAAGGTGGTCTCTGACTATAGGGCACTGTATGCAGAAAACACAAAGATATGAATAACTGCAACATACTAAATAAGCTTGTTAAAGGAGAATTTGACTAAATTTTAGGTGGTCTTAATAGTGGAATTTCGATGTATTTACTAGCTAGTTAAGCTAATGCTGCTTTGAACAACTGAGATCTGGGCCCAGTTGTTCAAAAGCATCCTTAACTTAACGAGCTCATTACTGGTCAAATTATTAACTGTTCTAGTGAATACAATATCTAATACGCTGGTATTTTTGCTGAAAAAAATGAGAGCAGCTTTTGCATTTCTGTGCAAAAATAAATTATATTTGCCATATTTAATGATCAAAGTCTTAACGATATGTTAACTAACATTCTAACACAGCGCGCCTATATAGGCAATGGAAAATAACTGTTTTATTCTACAACAAATCACTGCCAATTTATGACGTCACTAGTCGATTTCCTTGACCTTAGACAATGTAACAACATATTCTTGCATTGAAAACGTTAGAAAAGGATAAATGCATGTGTTTCAGTCGATAATTTTAGCGGGATTTCTTCTAACAATGGCGAAAAGTTGTGAGATTTTGAAGGAAACAACAGCGTCATTGCTGATTTTCAGCCTGTTAGAATCGAAATAGATCAGCTCTAGTTTGTGATTTGTTGAGTAATAAATCAGTTTGTCGGTCAGTTTTATGTAGACAAATCACGCGTGCTACGTGCTCATGATTTGATCTACTTTACAACTGACCTCCAAATTGTGATTTATTACTCAACAAATCACAGTTTGAGCTGATCTATTTCTTAAACATCGTTAGTTTTGAACAATTGACCCCATAAATTCTTCAGGTTAACCCTTAAGAATCCAAGAACAAGAGGGCCATGATGGCCCTGGATCGCTCACCTGATCCATAGAGTAACAAGTGGGCCCTGGGGAGGGCCATTATTGACCCCAAGGTTATAATGTGTATAATGTTGAGGGAGGTCTAAAAAGGTGAAGCTTCATACCAAATATCAATAAAGGCTTGATTGTCCACTAGATGAAGCTCCATACCAAATATCAAAGACATGGGTCTTGCAGTTTCAGAGAAGAAGATTTTTAAAGATTTTCCTATATAAGTCTATGTAAAACCAAAGGGTCTTGGGGCGGGGGCATTTTGGGCCCAAGGGCTATAATTTGAACAATCTTGATAGAGGTCCACTAGATGAAATTTCACACCAAATATCGAAGACCTAGGCCTTGTGGTTTCACAGAAGAAAATTTTTAAAGATTTTCCCTATATAAGTCTATGTAAAACCAAAGGGCCCCGAGGCGGGGGCATTTTTGGCCTCAGGGCTATAATTTGAACAATCTTGGTAAAGGTCCACTAGCTGAAGCTCCATACCAAATACCAAATATCAAAGACCTAGGCCTTGTGGTTTCAGAGAAGAAGATTTTTCAAGATTTTCCCTTTATAAGTCTATGTAAAACCAAAGGGCCCCGTTGGGGGTGGGTGTGTGTTGGGGGGGGGGGGGGGGGGGGGGGGGGGCATTTTGGTCCCAGGGCTATAATTTGAACAATCTTGGTAGAGGTCCACCAGATGAAGCTTCATACCAAATATCAAAGACCTTGGCCTTGCAGTTTCAGATAAGATGTTTAAAGATTTTCCCTACATAGCCTATGTAAAATAAAAGGGCCCCAGGGCGGGGGCATTTTTGGCCCCAGCACTATAATTTGAACAATCTTGGTAGGGGTCCACTAGATGAAGCTTCATACCAAATAGCAAAGACCTGGGCCTTGCAGTTTCAGAGAAGAAGATTTTTAAAGATTTTCCCTATATAAGCCCATGTAAAACCAAAGGGCCCCAGGGCGGGGGCATTTTTGGCCCAAGCAAAATAATTTGAACAATCTTGGTAGGGGTCCACTAGATGAAGCTTCATATCAAATATCAAAGATCTCGGCCTTGCGGTTTCAGAGAAGGAGATTTTTACAGATTTTCCCTATATAAGCCCAAGTAAAACCAAAGGGCCCCGGGGCGGTGGCATTTCTGGCCCCAGGGCTATTATTTGAACAATCTTGGTAGAGATCCACTAGGTGAAGCTTCACACAAAATATCAAAGACCTGGGCCTTGAGGTTTCAGAGAAGAAGATTTTTAAAGATTTTCCCTATATAAGCCTATGTAAATCCATAGGCCTCTGGGGCGGGGGCATTTTTGGCCCCAGGGCTATAATTTGAACAATCTTGAAAGAGGTCCATTTGATGAAGCTTCATACCAAATATCCAAGATCTGGGCCTTGCGGTTCCAGAGAAGAAGATTTTTAAAGATTTTCTCTATATAAGCCTATGTAAAACCAAAGGCCCCTGGGGCGGGGGCGGTTTTGGCCCCAGGGCTATAATTTGAACAATCTTGAAAGGGGTCCACTAGATGAAGCTTCACACCAAATATCCAAGATCTGGGTCTTGCGGTTCCAGAGAAGAAGATTTTTAAAGATTTTCCCTATATAAGCATATGTAAAACCAAAGGCCCCCGGGGCGAGGGCATTTCTGGCCCCAGGGCTATAATTTGAACAATCTTGGTAGGGGTCCACTAGGTGAAGCTTCACACCAAATATCAAAGACCTGGGCCTTGCGGTTTCAGAGAAGAAGATTTTTAAAAATTTTCCCTATATAATCCTATGTAAAACCAAAGGACCCCGGGGCGGGGACAATTTTCGACCCAGGACTATAATTTGAACAATCTTGGTAGAGGTCCACTAGATGAAGCTTCATACCAAATATCGAAGACCTGGGCCTTGCGGTTTCAGAGAAGAAGATTTTTAAAGTTTTCATTTAAAAAATCTATTTTTAGCTCCTGTGACCTAGATGTGCAACAGACCGGAACCATTTGAACAACTTTGAAAGGGGACCACCTAAGGATCATTCCTGTGAAGTTTGGTCAAAATCCGATCAGTGGTTTAGGAGGAGATGTTGTTTGAAGAAAAGTTTACGCACACACGCACACACGCACGCACGCACGCACGACGGACGACGGACAAAAAGTGATCACAAAAGCTCACCTCGTCACTACGTGACAGGTGAGCTAAAAACCGCATCTGAAAATGTCATCTGTTTCATTGCTGCATCTTGCTATTAACTTTTTGAAAATATTTTTGCATACTAGCAGTGTTGACTTTGATCAGACTGCTTCTACAGAAGCAGTCTGATCTGAGTCCACAATGTTCGCAACAACTTTTAAAGTAAAGAGCAGAGAACAAATCAGATGACAATTGTTGTGATTGGCACAGTAAGGGTTAAATATCAATGAAATCTTGTGATTGGCAAGTGTCACTGTTTAACCCTTGTCCTGCTGAATATTCATATATGCCACACCCACTACCGATTATCAACCAATCAGATTACCTGTAGCAAATTATTACAACAAATTCACAATCTGAATGACAAACAATGTAGATCCTGATCAGATGGCTTCTTCAGAAGCCATCTGATCTGGATCTACATTGTTTCAAAGATAAGGCATATCCGGGATTAGCAGGACAAGGGTTAATTTTTCTCTCGAGTGGGCTTTCAAATAATGTTTTGCTAAATCTGACAAAATACATGTATAAATACTCACTGAGGAATGCACCTGTCTCATTTCTTGGCAACTGTCTCGGTATGCAACCAGAAAAGGCTTTCTGAAACAAAAAACAAGTTTAGTAAGTGCCATGCAAAAGGATTCACATTCAAAAAATATGCCATGACCTCCTTATTAAACTTTTTCTAGGGTCCTAAGCAGAAACAGTGTAAGCAGCTATTTTTGTGAGTGTGTGTTTTACAGTCGTTAGAAAAATCATCTGACATTCTGTTGCAGAACTTGGCATCTCAAATGTAATATGGCAGGAAACCTCAAAACAAGAATAATTGCAAACAATGCAGGCTGAGATCAGAATATTTGTATTGGAGTTTAATAGCTCAGTCAGTACTATTTAGTTCATTTTTGAGCTGGTCAGTTTACCTATCCACACTTTTCCTGGGGCAGGCTAATACGTAAGCGGTTAAACAGTACAGTGCACATTCTTTTGCCAGAAACTGAGAACTGTCCTTCTTCAATCAGCAGAAGGGAGAGAATGACCATAGAAAATATTCCTGATCAATCTTCACAAAAAGGTGTTCAATCTCCATGAAAGTATGTTGCCGACCCCAGCAGGTATCAGACTTGTGTCCTCCTGATCACCAGTCAGACGTCATTAGACTGAGCTACTGAACGTCTGCAGGCTCAGATCAGACGTCACAGAATGAACATGACTTTCAATAATTGCAAAGAGTTCCTCATTTTCTAAATGAATCTCTATGAGTAACCAAAACTGAATATCACCATAAATCTGTCTTATCTTGAGCTAGGGATTTGTTCTATCGAAAGTGCAAAGTGAAAACTCGGATCCCACTGCATGGATACACAGGCTGTGTTTTTCCTGAGACACATCATCACTTGACGTGGCCCATAGGTAAACAAGGAAAACTATTTCAACTAGAGAAAGCGACCAGTGGGTCACGTATACTTCTGGCCAGCGACACCCTCTAATATATCTTTAGAGCTTAATTGTATGTAATATGGAAGCTATAAGAATCTATAAATGTGCTTGTAAAAGCTAAACCAAAGATAAAATTTCTATATGGACCAAGGGATTGAGGGCATCAAAATTACTGAAGGGATGGGGGCATCAATGTTACTGAAACAGCAGAGTGGGGTATGCATCGATGAAATATTTGGACTGGTATGCAAGATCGATGCAAGTATCAATTGGATTTGTTTTTGAGTTTAGGACATACAGGGATCTATAAACTTTGTCATAAAACTTCAACCAAATGTAAAATTTATAAGTCTGTGACCTTGACCTCATGTAACAATGAAATCTTTAGACCAGTATGTAACTTCAGTTGACCCCAAGGTCACTGTGGGGGGTGGGACATGCATCAATGAAATCTTTGGACCAGAATGTAACTTCAGTGTAAGTATCAACTAAATCTATCAAAGGGTTCAGAAGATACAATCTCTTAGAAACTTTGACATAAAACTTAACCAAAATGTTAACGGACAGATGGACGGACGGACGGCAGGACGAAAACTATATACCCCCATAGCATACTTCGTATGCCGGGGTTATAAATATACCAGTCACTTTATTACACTATTGTTGAGATACAAAGCAAAAGCCATGCCATATCCAAACAAAAAAGTGTAGATAATACATGGAAAAATGACCGTTTATTTTTTATAAATCATAGCAACAGGTAAGGTGGGTATTTGGAGATAACCGAGGGATAATTTTCCTTATTTCTCCATAAAAACCTATGTTGTGGGTATTCATTAGAACTGCCTAGGCAAGACAGTTCTAATGAATACCCACAACATACAGTCGAACTTCAATGGCTCGAACACCTTTGGGACCTCGAAAATCTTTCACGACAGGGGTAGTTCGAGGGTAGTACTGTCAGGAGATACTTTTAGACATCTTTTTGGTGTTCTATAATGAATATGTATGCTGTGTGTACTCATTAGAATCGCCTCATCGAGGCGGTTCTAATGAGTACACACAGCATACATTTGCAAGATAAAAGACTGAAATCTCCTTAATTATCCCCACTATGTCTTATGTAAAGGATTTCCCTAGGGGCTCAAGATTGGGTTCGACACATCCATGGTAAACGAGCCATCGGTGTTCGAGCCATCAAAGTTCTACTGTACGTTTTTATGGAGAACTGACAAAAATTATCCTTCAATTCTCTCAGAATAACCACCTTTTCTGTTTCTACAATAATTTATACTTTTTTTTTTTATCCCATCTTTAACTCAATACATGCAGGAAACCCCTAAAGGAGTACCATGGCAAACAGTGCAGGCTCAGATCAAACGCCGCACAATGCTACGTCTGATCAGGGCCTGCACTTTTTGCTAACAAAATTTTCCATTACAAATAGAATAAAATGAAAAATTAGGCCTGAAACCCCTTATATGACAAATTGACTGTTTCATCATAAAGCAATGGAAGAGTCCACTAGTATGCAATGGGTTAAACTGTGTTATAATCAAAAACTGTTATAATGGACAGTGTTATAAAGAGGTTGTGGTGTTTATCATCAAAACCCCACCACTTTATACTAAAGTCTTTGGTATCCTTACATTACACTTGTGTATCATTTCCACCATATCATCCTCAATACAGAGAGCTGTATCCCAGAAATCAGGAACCATAACACCCGACACTATATCACAGCGGAATATATCACAGTAGTCAGATAAACAAACAGCACTGCGGCCCTGGAAAATATTGTTTAGAGAAATTCAGTTAGAGAGCTGTATCCCAGAAATCAGGAACCATGACACCTGACACTATATCACAGCGGAATATATCACAGTAGTCAGATAAACAAACAGCATCACGGCCCTGGAAAATATTGTTTAAAGAGATTCAGTTAGAGAGCTGTATCCCAGAAATCAGGAACCATGACACCCGACACTATATCACAGTAGTCAGATAAACACACAGCATTACGGCCCTGGAAAATAGTGGTTACAGAGATTCAGTCAGGGAGCTGTATCCTAGAAATTAGGAACCATGACACCCGACACTATATGACAGCAAAATATATCACAGTAGTCAGATAAACAAACAGCACTGCGGCCCTGGAAAATATTGTTTAGAGAGATTCAGTTAGAGAGCTGTATCCCAGAAATCAGGAACCTTGACACCTGACACTATGTCACAGTGGAATATATCACAGTAGTCAGATAAACATACAGCACCATGGCCCTGGAAAATGTTGTTTAGAGAGATTCAGTCAGAGAGCTGTATCCCAGAAATCAGGAACCATGACACCTGACATTATATCACAGCCGAATATATCACATACCGTAAAAATTCGGCTATAAGACGAGGATTTTTTCCTCCAAAATGAGCCAAAAAAAACGACCCCGTCTTATAGCCGAGGTCATGGACTGCAGGCTTTTTTTCCGGCAATGTCCGGCGAAGACCAGACATACGGAAAAAGCCGATCGGTGATTTATGAATTGATATAAATCGCCGCCCACAAACCACCGCTACGATTTTTCTGCACGCGATCGGAAAATGACGTCATCCGACGCCATTACCCCCACACGTGTTTAATGTCATTGCATGTATCTCTTTCATAAAAAAAATGTTTGGAACCGGTAAAAAATATTTTCCCGATAGCTAAGCGATTGTGAATAGAGGTGGATAGAAAATCAGTGCTTTGCACAGCTCCAGAATTATCCCCAGAAGCTCGGTGTCAATAACCAACAACAGCGTTCGACTTTTCCCGCCAACGTCTATTTGGCGCCAAAACATAACCATTCATGAGATCGTAGAAAAGTCCGATTTTATAATGCAAACATCTACCGTTAGATGTAGCTAATAGTCTGAGGAGCAATTAAATCAGTTTCACACTGATTGTGGATTAAATTTTATGACTGGAGGATAAACGCAAATTAGAGACATAACTTGACCATATTTTCACACCTTATCGACACGCACCGCAGGGTGGCAATTATACAACAGGGATTAACAATAGTGTCATACTTGAACCGTAATAAACACACAGATGGTTTGTCTCTGAATTGACAGCACTTTACTTACTGGGTTACTTTTACCGTATTTAAGGACTCAAAAAGACTGGCGATTTTATTTTGTTTTTGCACTTGTCCCGACTGAGCGTCATAAGGTCAAAGTGCACCTGCCCGGCGTGATTTCGGTCTTGTCCCGGGCGGCCGGGAAATGGATTTGTCAGCCCCTGTCGTCTATTAAATAGAAGTTTGTGTAGCCTAAGCCAGCAAAGCATGTACCGGGCCGACAGCAATACGACGTTTGCCGCTTTTTTGTGCTAGCTGGGGCGTTGGTTCTGAAACTGAATCGCTAGGTGTTGTGTTCCCCGATATAAAAAAAAAGAGTTCAGTTACTTATAAAAAAGCTGCAACAAATATTTCTAAATTTTGTGGCTGGAAATGAGGGGTAAGTAGAGGGGTTTTCTGACGAAAAAAAGGCCGATTTCTCACATCTAAATAGCATCTGGCGGTAGCAGATAGGCCCCGACAGATATGGCAAAAATTTGACCCGTCTTATAAAAGAGTATAAGCAAAATCCCACTTTAGAATAACTGAAAAAGGGGTCCCGTCTTATAGCCGAATCGCCTTATAGCCGAATTTTTACGGTAGTCAGATAAACAAGCAGCACTGCGGCCCTGGCAAATATAGGTTACAGAGATTCAGTCAGAGAGCTGTTTTACAGAAATCAAGAACTATGACACCCATCACTATATCACAGTGGAATATATCACAGTAGTCAGATAAACAAAAAGCATCATGGCCCTTGAAAATATTGGTTACAGAAATTCAGAGAGCTGTATCCCAGAAATCGGGAACTATGACACCTGACACTAAATCCTAGAAGTCAGATAAACAAACAGCATCACGGCCCTGGAAAATATTGGTTAGAGAGATTCAGTCAGAGAGCTATCCCAGAAAATGTGAACCATGAAACCTGACACTATATCACAGAGGAATGTGTCACAGTAGTCAGATAAACAAACAGCATCACGGCCCTGGAAAATATTGGTTACAGAGATTCAGTTAGAGAGCTGTCCCAGAAATTGTGAACCTTGACACCTGACACTATGTCACAGTGGAATATATCACAGTAGTCAGATAAACAAACAGCACTGCGGCCCTGGAAAATATTGTTTAGAGAGATTCAGTTAGAGAGCTGTATCCCAGAAATCAGGAACCTTGACACCTGACACTATGTCACAGTGGAATATATCACAGTAGTCAGATAAACATACAACACCACGGCCCTGGAAAATATTGGTTAGAGAGATTCAGTTAGAGAGCTGTATCCCAGAAATCAGGAACCATGACACCTGACACTATATCACAGCGGAATATATCACAGTAGTCAGATAAACAAACAGCATCACGGCCCTGGAAAATATTGTTTAAAGAGATTCAGTTAGAGAGCTGTATCCAAGAAATCAGGAACCATGACACCCGACACTATATCACAGTAGTCAGATAAACACACAGCATTACGGCCCTGGAAAATAGTGGTTACAGAGATTCAGTCAGGGAGCTGTATCCTAGAAATCAGGAACCATGACACCCGACACTATATGACAGCAAAATATATCACAGTAGTCAGATAAACAAACAGCACTGCGGCCCTGGAAAATATTGTTTAGAGAGATTCAGTTAGAGAGCTGTATCCCAGAAATCAGGAACCTTGACACCTGACACTATGTCACAGTGGAATATATCACAGTAGTCAGATAAACATACAACACCACGGCCCTGGAAAATATTGGTTAGAGAGATTCAGTTAGAGAGCTGTATCCCAGAAATCAGGAACCTTGACACCTAACACTATATCACAGTGGAATATATCACAGTAGTCAGATAAACATACAACACCACGGTCCCGGAAAATATTGGTTAGAGAGATTCAGTTAGAGAGCTGTATCTCAGAAATCAGGAACCATGACTCAAGACACTATATCACAGCGGAATATATCACAGTAGTCATATAGAGCTGATGGTTCATCAGAGGTGGGCGAAAACAGGAGTACCCATAGAAAAACCACCTGACTTTCTGTTGCAGAACTTGGTGTCTCACATGTGATCCTAGCCAGGCTCTAACCACATGAGTGAGAGTCCTAATGATTAAGAGTCAGCGCTCTTATCCACTAGGCCACGGAGGCCTGTCAAAATTCTACTGTATTCAAAATAGAGGATCTTACACTTTTGGTCATTTCATATGATATTAATGAAATGAGCTTTTGGCAGGTATCATAAATATCATATGAAATGACCATGAGAGGGGAGACATGAAACACTACAAAACACCACAAAACACTACAAAACACCACAAAACACACCACAAACCACCACAAAACACTACAAAACACATCGCAAACCTATAAAGGCCATGAGTTAAAATGTTTAACTTAGTTTTAAAGACAAGAGATCCATATGTTCTACATTGCTCACTTGAGACATATCTCCTGGACCTGCTTATACTTAAATGCCATTGTCATGCACTATGCCTATTACTTACAAATGAATCTGGTTATGTTTCCTAATGTGAACACAATCTTAATACATTTTAAATTAAATTAATCGTAATTGATTGTAATTTTTTGTTTGTTTGTTTGATTTGAGGTTAAATGTCCCCATCAACACTATTTAGGTCATTTTGGAGATGTTGCTTCCAATTTTGTGGGACTTTTACCTGACATTGAGATGAAATGACAACTCAATACCTGCCGCCCAATGAAACCAATAGGGTTTATAAGCATGGACTTGCAGCAATTTTCCTGGGCAGGCTTAGACTTTCTAAGCAGATTACCAGTACTCATGCGGTGATTGTAATTTAATGTCCCCTTCAACATTATTTAGGTCATTTTGGAGA
This sequence comes from Lucinisca nassula, assembly GCA_963580285.1. Lineage (NCBI taxonomy): Eukaryota > Metazoa > Mollusca > Bivalvia > Lucinida > Lucinidae > Lucinisca > Lucinisca nassula. The sequence continues at coordinate 12,595,099 of OY757017.1, forward strand.
CATTGCTTAAAATTTTTGGGACTTTTGCCTGCCAACAAGAACAAATATCTCAAGCCCAGCCTTGCAGAGAAACCAATAGGGCTTATATGAACTGGATGGGCTCACTTGTACCACTTTGCCTGGGGAGGCTTTGTCTACCAGTGCTCATGTGGGGTCAGTTTCAGCCCTGCATGGTGAGGGCCAATATTTGAAACATAAGCGTTTGTCAATATTCATCATTTATAAGATATCCAGTTACAAACTTCCTGATGCTGATGTTTTTCCTAATGTGTGACATTCTGGTTTCTCTGTGCTTGGCTTAGAAAGAAAGAAAGAAAGAAAGTGTGTTTGAATTATTTTAGTACAGTATTTCATAGCAACGCAGTGTGTGTCCTGTTGTCATTGCTGGGTGTCTTATAAACCTGTTCATCTGTTCTGTGAGAAAACCAGGCACACCATGTATACATACATAATACATATGTATGTGCGTATGTACGTTGCATGTACTTAAGTATGTTTGTATTGAAATTTAATGACCCGGTCAACACGATTTAGGTTATTTTTGAGTCAGTAAGTTTAACTGTCCTCACTTTTCCAGTGCAGGCTTACAGGTAAGCAGTGAACCAGTACCCTGGTACATTGCACATTCTTTCCCCAGAAATTGACAACAGTTACTGCCCTTCTTGAATCATTGGAAGGGAGAAACTGACCACAGAAAAGACTTTATGATCAATCTCCACAAAAGAATGTTGCCAACCCCGGCAGGTATTGAACCCAGGTCCTCCTGATCACCAGTCAGACGTGCATCTGACTGAGCAACCGAGCCGGGCAATGTAAGTATGTACGATATCCTGTGATTCGGATCATCTGAACAAAATTAAGTTTGTGATGTGTTTTGTAGTGTTTTGTAGGGTTTTGTGGTGTTTTGTGGTGTTTTGTAGTGTTTTGTGGTGTTTTGTAGTGTTTCATGTCACCCCATGAGAGTGAGATTCTGTTCATCATATGACTTTAAAATGGATTTTATCACCTTTAAACAAGACAATTTTTCCACAAAAATGCATGGTTGACATGGACATCGTCATGACGTTACTTAATCAAGCAAACATGTTATTACATGTGTGGTCATACGATATTTATGATATGACGTTATCCACTGCATATCAATGACGTCATGCGATGAAGTTGGATCTCAGTTACCTTCAAAATCTTATCCGAATGTCTGTTCTGTAAGTGGTTGTCCAAATACTGCTCAGCATAAAATGTTTTTCCACAAAATTCACAAGCCCATCTCGCATAAGCTTCCTCTGTTTTGTGAGTCTCGTGCAGGTAATACATGTCCCGTGTTTCAAGGAACGGACAAGAGTGTGGCATGTTTACATTTTTCTTCTTAAACACAGGATAAATAATCTGAAATACACAACAATCTAAATACAGTCGAACTTCAATGGCTCGAACCACTTTGGGACCATGAAAATTTGTTCGAGACAGGGGTAGTTCGAGCCACTGAGGGTAACTGTTAGGAGCCATAATGATATACTTTTGGACATCTTTTCGTTGCTCTATGATAAAAATATATGCTGTGTGTACTCATTAGAATCGCCTCAATGAGGCGGTTCTGATGAGTACACACAGCATACATTTGCAAGATAAAAGACGAAAATCTCCTGAATTATCCCCCACTATTTCTTATGAATAGGAGTTTCATAGGGACTCAAGAACGGGTTTGACTCAGCCATGGTAAACGAGCCGTCGGTGTTCAAGCCATCGAAGTTCTACTGTATAAGATTTGTTTGTTTGTTTTGTTTGATTTGAGGTTTAACGTCCCCGTCAACACTGTAAAGGTCATTTTGGAGACGTTGCTTCCGATTTTGTGGGACTTTTACCCGACATTGAGATGAAATGACACCTCAAGCCCTGTCCTCCAATGAAACCAATAGGGTTTATTAGCATGGACGCTCCAACTTGTGCGCACCGCGGTTCCTGGACAGGCTTAGACCCTCTAAGCGGTTTACCAGTACTAGTGTGCGGGCCGGATTCAGCTCTGCGTGGAAGCATCATGCAGCCCATATATTTCTTCAAGCCCCTATGGGCGGGGGCGTAACTGTATAAGATGAGATGGATTAACACATATATGACACTGGAATCTTCCACCAAATAAGTTTGGAGTAGTCAATTTCCAATTATAGGGATGTCAGGTTTGTTTTGTTTGTGGTAAAGTTTACAAAAATGTATGTACTTTAAACATGTAGACCCTGATCAGATACCTTGTTCTGCGGCATATGATCAGGGTCTACATTGTCTGCCAATATCCCAAAAAGGACCACTGGACATATAAGGCTTAATGGAGATGCTCTAGAATATTCCATTTATTACTCCAAGAAGCAAATGGTGTGGACATTTGTTAGAATCGCCTCAGTGAGGTAATTCTAACGAATGTCCACAATATTGATTTCTTGGAGGGGAAAAGGCCATTTATTACTTTTTACAGTGTTGACAGTGACGTTAAACCTCAAATCAAACAAACAAACAAATTAACCCATTGCATGCGAGAAACCCCTGAAGTGGTTACTTGGCAGACAGTGCAAGCCCAGATCAGACACCTCAGAATGCGGTGTTTGATCAAGGCCTGCACTATTTGCTAACATAATTTTCCGTCAAAAATAGTATAACAAGAGGGCCATGATGGCCCTGGATCGCTCACCTGATCCATAGGGTAATGACTTCATGTTGTCGCTTTCCACTGATAACCAATCTGAAATTATTGAAGCTTTTAGCTCCACTTCTAGATATTTAGATGATTTATTAAATATTGATAATACCTATTTCGATGGTTTGATCAGTCAGATTTATCCCCCAGAACTTCAGTTAAATAAAGCAAATTCTTCTGATACCGAGGCCCCGTTTTTGGATTTACATCTATCTATTGTAGATGGGTTTGTTTCGTGCAAAATTTATGATAAATGCGATGACTTTGATTTTGAGATTGTAAATTTTCCTTTTTTGGATGGTGATGTTCCTCGTGCGCCATCCTATGGCGTTTATATTTCGCAATTAATTTGATTTGCTAGAGTGTGTAGTCATGTAACTGACTTCAACACTCGTAATAAATTATTAACGGCTAAACTCCTTAATCAGGGTTATCGGTACCATAAACTACGCAAAGCCTTTTCAAAATTTTATAGACGCCATTCTGATTTTATTTCTAAATTTAATATTGGACTTAAATCTCTTCTACAGCAAGGTCTATCGGAGCCTAAATTTTATGGTGACTTAGTATATAAATTCAGAAAAATATATAACCGCAATGAATTCAGCACCCAATTTCATAAAATCATTCTTCGATATAAAAAGATTGGGTACAACATGGATTTTATACGACAGACTGCATGCATGGTAGTTAACCCAATCATGGTTGGCAACTTTGCTTCCCTCTTTAATTGCACGCCGGTGGGTCAGGCCTCAGATTCTATGACGGCTCCAACGTAAAGGCTGATTGAGAATTAGAGAGATCTGATTCTTGGTAATGTTGGTTGGTGCCTGATGCTCTGTCTCTGGTCGGGCCCATCGGAGTCTAACTGTTGGTTTTCTTTTGCTCCAGCATTTCAGTGGTTTCTTGCTGTTGAGTCCTCACCGTTGTCTCACCTCTGTGGTTCTTTGATTTTTTGTGTTCACGGAGATGTTTCACTGATGAGTTAGGAGGCCTTCATGCGGACGGAACAAATTATTTGTCTAAATCGCGACGGAAGTAAGGGCGAGGATTGTGGTCACTTAAATCCATTTAAACCCCCAGTGGAAATCTTTCCACTGACCGTTCCAAGGCGGTTCTTCTGTGGCGGTATATTTATGTTGTTGTTTGTTACTTACTGTGTGTATCACTTGTGTCATTTTATTTTGGATCGCCATATGGCCATTTTGTGGGAAAGTAACTGTCCTTATGGCCTTCCTTTGTTTAGGCTTCCATTATGGTCTGGTCGCTTAATGTTTGGGTTTCTTTCCCTTTGGTGTCTTTGATGGGTGGAGTAAGTTAATTGTATCGATTCCTGATCTTTGTTTTACTTCTACTTAACAAGTGGGCCCCAAGAAGAGCCATTATTGGCCCCAGGGCTATAATCGTGGTAGTGGTCCAAAAGGTGAAGCTTCATACCAAATATCGAAGACCTTCTGGTTTTAGACAAGAAAATTTTTAAAGGATTTCCCTATATATAAAACCTGCAGGCCCCAGGGCAGGGCCATCTTTGGCTCCAGGGCTATAATTTGAACTACCGGTATCTTGGTAGAAATCCACAAAACAAAGCTTCATACCAAATATGCCTAGGCCTTCTGGTTTCAGACAAGAAGATTTTCAAAGGTTTTCCCAATTTAAGACTTTGTAAAACAAGTGGGCCCCAGGGTGGCTATAATTTGAACAATTTTGATAGAGGTCCACTACAGGAAGCTTCATACCAAACATCAAAGACCTGGGACATGCAGTTTAAGAGAAGACGATTTTTTGTAAAGATTTTCCCTATACAAGTCAACGTTAAAACAAAGCGCCTCCAGGGCAGGGGCATTTTTGGCCCAAGGGCTATAACTTTACAATCTTTGTACAGGTCCACTAGATGAAGCTACACACCAAATATCAGAGACCTGGGCCTTGCAGTTTCAGAGAAGAGGAATTTTAAAGATTTTCTCTACATAAGCCTTTGTAAAACCAAAGGGCCCCTGGGCGGGGTCGTTTTTGGCCCTAGGGCTATAATGTGAACAATCTTGGTAGAGGTCCACTAGATGAAGCTTCACACCAAATATCAAAGACAAGGGACTTGCGGTTTCAGAGAAGAAGAATTTTCAAGATTTTACCTAAATAAGTCTATGTAAAACCAAAGGGCCTCGGGGCGGGGGCATTTTTGACCCCAGGGCTATAATTTGAATAATCTTGGTAGAAGTCCACTAGATGAAGCTTCATACCAAATATCAAAGACCTGCGCCTTTCGGTTTCGGAGAAGAAGATTTTTAAAGGTTTTCCCTATATACGCCTATGTGAAACCAGTGGGCCCCTGCACGGGGGCTTTTTTTGCCCCAGGGCTATAATTTGAACAATCTTGGTTAAGGTCTACGAGATGAAGCTTCATACAAAATATCAAAGACCTGGGCCTTCTGGTTTCAGACAAGAAGATTTTTAAAGGTTTTCCCTATAGAAGTCTATGTAAAACTAGTGGGCCGCGGCGCAGGGGCATTTTTGACCGCAGGGCTATAATTTGAACAATCTTGGTAGAAGTCCATTAGATGAAGCTTCATACCAAATATCAAAGACCTGGGCCTTTCGGTTTCAGAGAATAAGATTTTTAAAGGTTTTCCCTATATACGCCTATGTGAAACCAGTGGGCCCCGGCAGGGGGCTTTTTTGGCCCCAGGGCTATAATTTGAACAATCTTGGTAGAGGTCCACTAGATGAAGCTTCATACCAAATATCAAAGACCTGGGCCTTTTGGTTTCGGAGAAGAAGATTTTTAAAGGTTTTCCCTATATACGCCTATGTGAAACCAGTGGGCCCAGGCGCGGGGGCATTTTTGGCCCAAGCGCTATAATTTGAACAATCTTGGTAGAGGTCCACTAGATGAAGCTTCATACAAAATATCAAAGACCTGGGCCTTCTGGTTTCGAGACAAGACGATTTTTTTAAGGTTTTCCCTATATAAGCCTATGTAAAACTAGTGGGCCCCGGCGCTGGGGCATTTTTAGCCCAGGGCTTTAATTTGAAAATCTTGGCAGAGGTCCACTAGATGGCGCTTCATACAAAATATCAAAGACCTGGGCCTTCTGGTTTCGAGACAAGAAGATTTTTTAAGGTTTTCCCTATAGAAGTCTATGTAAAACCAGTGGGCCACGGCGCAGGGGCCTTTTTGGCCCAAGGGCTAAAATTTGAACAATCTTGGTAGAGGTCCACTAGATGAAGCTTCATACAAAATATCAAAGACCAGGGCCTTTTGGTTTCAGACAAGAAGATTTTTATAGGTTTTCCCTATAGAAGTCTATGTAAAACTGGTGGGCCCTGACGCGGGGGCATTTTTGGCCCCAGGGCTATAATTTGAACAATCTTGGTAGAGGTGCACTAGCTGAAGCTTCATACCAAATATCAAAGACCTGGACCATGCGGTTTCAGAGAAGAAGATTTTTTAAGTTTTTTGTAAAACAAAATCTATTACTAGCTCCTGTGACCTAGATGTGCAACGGACCAGAACCATTAGAACAATTTTGAAAGGGGACCACCTAAGGATCATTCCTGTGAAGTTTGGTCAAAATCCGATCAGTGGTTTAGGAGGCGATGTCGTTTGAAGAAAAAGTTTATGTACGCACGCATTGACGCACGCACGGACGCACGACGGACAAAAAGTGATCCCAAAAGCTCAACTCGTCACTACATGACAGGTGATCTAAAAAAGAAACAATACGCCTGCCACCCCTTATTGGACAAATGGACTTGTCAAACATATAGCGATGGAAGAATCCACTAGTACATGTATACTATGGGTTAAATAAGCTACTTCTCATTAGGATTCTTTATAGTGGCTAATTGTGTTTATATAGAGGATCTTACATGTACATGGGTGTTCATGTATTATTGAATTTATTAAACGAGTTGAGGAAAAGGGATAAAATTCAATAATACATAAGCACAAATGCAAGATTCTATTTATCATATCATATCCTGGCATGCTTTCATCTAGTGGTACTCTACCAAGTTTATTCAAATTATAGCCCTGGGGCCAAAGATTGCCCCACCAAGAGTTTGTTAGTACATAAACCCACTTATAAAAAATAAATACCCTATTACTATTTATTACTGGTCAATATTAGATCTATATAGTTTTGCTGGCTGTCACCAGCGAAAGTTCGCTGGAGACAGCCGGCTGTCACTAGCGAACTTTCGCTGGAGACAGCCGGCTGTCAATAGCCACTTCCTATTTAACGCATTTTATTCACATTTGTTTACAAAAATATCAATATTCCGCTTTTAAAAAATGAGACGTCGTTAAAGACGCCGTACATGTAACGTTACAGGACATATCTAGCTAATTTGCATATTTAATCCACTAGTGGATTATCGAAAATAATACATGGCGTTATTACACTCTCAGACGCGACGTCATATGATAAAACATCAAAAACTTAGGTACAAATACATGCACTGTCATGGTAATTCCAATTCTCCATCATTATGTGCATTTGAAGCAATTTGATTAGTTAAAATAAAAGTTTTATATTTTGATAAATTCCATGAGCAAGAATCTCTAAAATTTACATTTTCAATAGTTTTCCATCTTTTAAATGAAAGCTGTTGACATCGCTTCAAAAACAATGACATACGCGTGGGTTCTAAAATGCTTTGACGTCACGTTTTATTACCACCGGTCGCTTTGTGAAACCCAGGGATAGGATAAAAGTTGAGAACTTTCACAAGTTTGCTGTGCACTGGTTGAATAGGATGTCACAGACACGGTTGTTAAGTATGACATCGCAACACATAAAGTTATGTAAATTCATTTACCCACACCCATCTCTGACTATCCATCAATCAAATTACTTGATATAATGTACACCACAACCTCATTATAACATGGTTCATTATAACATGGTTTTGAATATAACACGGTTTCAAGATGTATCCCAAAAAATGTATAGCTCATATAGAAAAACAAGAATTCCACCGAAGGCTATGTCGCGCCTGTGGGGGTGCAAAGCCACCGAACCATGACATCTAGGCCAAGGTCAAACATACATGTAGATGCTTGCATAAAAGTTGCCATTCTTAAATGCAAGCTTGTACTAAGTATCATTAATTAAGCTGTGATAATTCTTGAGAAATGAACTTAACCATTAGGGTGAACGCTAGGGTGGTTGCAATATTTTACAAAGTCAGTGAACCATAAAATGTTGGTCAAGGTCAAATATGGATGCTTGCATTTAACTTGCCACCCCCAGATACAAGTTTGTACCAAGTATTATTAATGAAGCTCTTATAGTTCTTGAGAAATAAACTTGACCATTAGGGTGAACGCTAGGGTGGTCGCAATATTTTACAAAGTTGATGAACCAAGAAATGTAGGTCAAGGTCAAATATCGATGCTTGCATTTAAGGTTCCATCCCGAAATACAAGTTTGTACCAAGTATCATTAATGAAGCTCTTATAGTTCTTGAGAAATAAACTTGACCATTAGGGTGAACGCTAGGGTGGTTGCAATATTTTACAAAGACAGTGGGCCATGAAATGTAGGTCAAGATCAAATAGGGGTGCTTGTGTTTAATTTACCATCCCCAGATACAAGTTTGTACCAAGTATCATTACTGAAGCTCTTATAGTTCTTGAGAAATAAATTGGACCATTAGGGTGAACGCTAGGGTGGTCGCAAATGTTGATGCCTTGACAAACAGAAGGAAAACCGGGCGCCTATATCGCGCCATGCTAATAGCAGAAGGGACAATGACCATAAATGGTCATTTTTCTATATAATCTATACATTTTTGTTTAGATATAACATGGTTGTTAAACCAACACAGTTTCTGTTTTGGACCCCTTTAATAGTGTTATAAAGAGCTTGTGGTGTGTTTGTTCAATTCACAAACTGCATAACAGTGTAGATCCTGATCAGATGGATTCTTCTGGACCTACATGTACCCTGTTTGCAAAGATAGGGATTGTTGTGTTCAGCAGGATATGGGTACAGAGATATTTTATGAAAATGGACGTCCTTTTTAAGGGGAATGGGAACACCTGGCAGATTTTTCCCACCATTTTTCAAAGGGAGACACTTTCAGGACTTCCTTTTCACTTTTCTATAAGCCCTGTCCCACTGAAAAAGGGGTCTACTCTTAAAAGAAAGAATTTGCTCCTTAGGAGCAAATTCTTTCCTTTAAGAGTTGACCCCTAGTGGCATGGGAGACAAAAATACTTTTGCAGGAGTTACCTCCCCTGAAGCTGTTTCCATTCCCCTTAAATCAAAGATTTTGTTGTTTCTGTGGCTGTTATACATCCTCCTCAAGACCTTTTAGATCATTTCAGAGACATTGCTTCTGATTTTGTGGAATGGGGAGGCTCAGTACTCCATTTTGGCCAGTTTCAGCTCTGCAAGGAAGCAACTTGCAGCCCAATCTATTTCCATTCAAATACAAAGAACCTTGTTGTAATGACAGCAATTGTTCCCCATTATTTCGATGTTATAAAGAATTTGCTATTATAAAGAATCTTAATAAGGAGTAGTATAATAGATGATAAAGGACCTTTTTCCTTCATTGCTAAAAAAAACAACAAGATGTGTTTGTGAAACACTGATGCCCCTGGACAACGCAAGATAAATAAAGCCCTATCACAAATCCAGGTTAAGAGGTCAGAAAATTATGGTACCACTGGAAAGGTCTTGTGATAAGGAATACGCATGTGAAATATCAAAGCCCTATCACTTACAAGTACATGTACCATGCAAAAGTTATGCCCAATGTTAAGGTTTTTTGTGGACAGACAAACAGACAGACAGACAGTCAGACCTAAAACTATATGCACTCCTATATGACAGATCATACATACTTCTTGTATCATTTTCCTCACTATTCTAGATTTATCCCTGGGACAGCAGAATGTTCTGTTCAGGTCCAAGATGTACATGTACACCTGCAGAAAGAAAAAGAAGAAAAGAAATAAGTAGGTAACCAGTCTAGATGGGTTTTGTTGTGTAGCATTTGTTTGTCTCAGCTGTATTACAATATCAGAAATACAGGATCTTACATAAGTGCTCATGTATTATTTAATTTATTAAACGAGTTGAGGAAAAGGTATAAAATGCGAGGCTTGCCGAGCATTTTATCCCTTTTCCTCAACGAGTTTAATAAATTGTTGGTGTCGAGCATCTTACACGAGTTTTTATGTATTATTGAATTTATTAAACGAGTTGAGGAAAAGGGATAAAATGCGAGGCTTGCCGAGCATTTTATCCCTTTTCCTCAACGAGTTTAATAAATTCAATAATACATGAGCACGAATGCAAGATTCTATTTATCATATGACATCTGAAACGCATTTTATTCACGATTGTTTTACAAAAATGTCAATATTCCGCCATTAGTAAACGCGACGTCGTTAAGGACCTCGTACATGTAACGTTATGGAGCGTATCTAACTAATTTGCATATTTAATCCACTAGTGGATTATAAAATTTATTACATGGCTTTATTACACTCTCAGACGCGACATCATATGATAAAGTAGTGTAACTTGCATTGTGAAGGCAAATGTTTACATGGTTGATGGAGGTATGCAAGTTGCAGTTGCCTTCGTTTGTTTTTGTGCATGCTTCGTTTCCGCTGACCGTTCCTAGGCTGTTCTTCTGTCACGGTTTATTTTTGTTATGGTTTGTCTTTGGGTGTTTGTGTCGCTTATATTACTTTATTTTGGATAGCTTATTGGCCATTTTGTGGGAAAGTAACTGTCCTTTTGGCTTTCCGCTGTTGATGTTTCCATTGGGGTCTGTTGTTTCATGTTTGTGTTTCTTTCCCTTTGGTGTCTCTGATGGGAGCTGTGGGTTAATTGTATTGATTCCTGGTCATTGCCTCCACTTCTATTTTTCATTGTTTCTGTATGGATCTGTTTTCAAAAAGAGTGACATCTTTACTAATTTGAGCTGTGATAGTGAAAAAAGACATTTTTGAAACTTTGTAAAGAACTTTCTAAACATGTTTTATGGTGATGGCTCCCAAACTCTCTTTTTCTGATAAATGCATTTAATAACTTTATTCCAAATGTGTAGATTGTGGGTACTAGTTAGAACTATTTCACTGATGTATCTATGAAGCACCCACAATCTGTTTTGTAGAAATATTAGGAAAATAATGTATACCCCAATATAACCCACTCCCCCCAAGCCCCCTCCCTCACAAAAAACATGCAGTTGCTCTGATTTATTCTCACACTTCTAAAGTTCTAGCCAAATAATGTCATATATAACTAAATGTGGTATTTTACCGACTAATGCTAATCTGTTGATGATTCATGCTTACATCAATCAGTAAACTAATTAATTGTCATACGAAATAACACGGGGAGTAGCGCAGTGAGATTAAAAGTTTAATACGTGTCGCTAACCGACCACTTTCCAATATCGTCTCCCACTGGCTGGTGCAAAAATACCTGTCAATATAGGACACGCCTACTGATTTGTGGCATGTGTTTTTTCAACACAAAAAGCGGCGCCGCATCTGATCTTTCACTGGTATTGCATAAGCGACCTAAAATAGCTTCTGAATTTACCGCTTCTATAATTTTGTATGCGTGTCGCAATAAAAACATGTGTACATAAGAATTGCCGCCAGTGAATTTTACGCGTACAACGGCAAAAAGTTGGCGTCGAATACAAAGAACCCTGCGTTTCTGAGAGCTCTGAAGACTGCATGTATTTTATTGTCTGTAAATATTGTTTAAATGATAGAAAATAATGAAGAAATAAAATAACACAGTTCCTTCCCTTAGACCATAAATGCGGTGAAACTCCGGCTCCGCAGACAAGGAGGAAATATCTGTCAGTGGTCGAACATAAGATGAGTTTCGTACCGATGTCATTTCGTTTCCAGACATTTTACTGTTGACGGCAGTCTAAAACTTTCATTAATTTTAGTTGTCAGAAAACGTGTCTGTCGAAGCAAATGACCAATATGTTGACTAAATGATAAAAGTGTTCTACACTATCATTCCTTAGCTTGTTTTACGTAATGAATCTTATTACAATCGTGTTGTCTGAGAACTCTTAAATTATGTTCGAAGAAATTTAATTTAAGTAAAAGCCAACTATAAAATTTGCAGTTACATACATGTATGATTAAATATTCTACAGATAACCATCAAATTACTATAAATAGCAAAGTGAGATTTTTCCGTTTTACACCATTTTCATGATTTTCTTTGGGTCAGTCTTTAAATTTACAGACTAAAAAATCTTTAAATTTACAGACAGCCTTTAAATTCATAGACCGTCTTTAAATAAAACAACTTTCTTAGACCTGAATATATCGAGGAAGAGCATTCCAATGAAAAATGGTTCTTGGATGAAAATTTGTAGTAGCTTGTAGGAGTAGTGATGAGTCTGTATGCCAAAGGGTGATTTTGTCTAGAGTCCCTCCTGATATGTGGAATGAAGTATTCAGTTGCAGGGATGGCAACAAGGTCATATGTGACCTTGTACAGCATAGTGAGTCGGCTGTCTATGCATCTCTGATCTAATGGATGCCACTGAAGTTTGTTGAGGATTTATGGACATCTCAGCCCCTAACAAAACCGGCTCCCATTCAACTCCACCCCTAAAAATCCCTAGCAGCATTTAGGTCCTAAAATACAATGTTTTTGTTTCCGAGAATCAATTTGGAAGGTAGATAGGTAGTTTCATAGAAAATTTGAGCATATTTATCGTTTTTAATACGAAACCTAATCCACGATAAAAAGATCACGGAAACCAATGCTGTAACTGGGACGGTGTTAGAATTGAGTGTGGCATCACGAAAACATGCCTATATAATAATTTTGACCACCTGCAACCACACTGTTATACATGTATAGTAAAATTTAATTTTTTAAATTAAAATTCGTTTCAATAGAATACTTACCAGTACATTCAATGATAGCATATTACTGTACTTCCCGCAAGATTTTTGGCCAGACGCCCGGTACCGGGTGTGCCTCTCAAGGAGGAAACCTCCAACAACAAGAGCAAATTGTCACATGACTTCCTGTAACACGTCAGAATTTTTCCAACATAAACGGAATATAAGAATTGGAGGGGAACCAGGGAGGCCGGCATTCTAATTGAATGTACTGGTAAGTATTCTATTGAAACGAATTTTAATTTAAAAAATTAAATTTCAATACGAATACTGTAACCAGTACATTCAATGATAGCAGAATAAAGGTTGGTGGGATGGAAATTCTCCCACATGAAAACACCCGTACCGAAGCGTTGGGCCACTTCAGAGATTGATCTTGAAGAAACTTAGAAAAATAATGGTAAAAAGAAATTTAAAGGAAAATTTCCCTAAATTTCCACCATTTCAATCTCTGAATATCCATGGTATCAGATACTATCTAATCACCTGTTTACGGTTATGGTCCAGGCATCAGATAGGAATGATCCTGATTAGCAGCTGTGACTGGAAGAACCAACGTGTCCCCCCACCACTTTTTGGGCTGTGACCACAGGACCCAAAAGTAGAAGATTCTGAGACTGTTTTCGAAGATCTCTGAGATAGAACTTTGCGAACACAGATTGATTTGACCAAACAGCAGCTCTGATTACCTCTTCAAGAGGTATTTTATTAAAATATGCCCAAGAAGTAGCTAATGCCCTAACTTCATGAGCTCTAATGTTTAGCAAACTTAATTTTCTCTTAGATAAATCTTTGTAAGCTAATCTTATTACAGAAGAGATCCATCCAGAGATAGAACCCTTGTTAATATCATGATCTCCTTTGATAGGAAGAAAGAGTCTTTTCCTGCCCTTTCTTAAAGATTCTGTCTTTTTGACATAACATTTAAGAGCTCTAACAGGACAAAGGAACCTGTTAAAGTCTTTCCTTTTTAAAGATTTAGCTAAATTTGGAACCAAAATATCATCTGGACATTTAGATGGTAATTGATTTTTAGCTAGAAAGCCTGGTTGTGTCCTGAGAGAGACAGAACCGTCTGACTTGTTGAATCTGATATGTTCTGAGTCAACCGAGAATGCATGGATCTCACTAACTCTGCTCGCTGTAGCCATAGCTAGTAAGAACACAGTCTTCCGTGTGAGATTTAATAAGGAAGCTTTATGTAAAGGTTCAAATGGTTCTTTACATAACGAAAAAAGAACACAGGCTAAGTCCCATTTAGGAAACAAAGACCTCTGAACAGGTCTCTGTAATTCAAGAGCTTTTATAAGTTCAGAAATGATAGGATCAGACCCAACATTTGTGCCAGACTTGAACTTTAAAGTATTAGAAATCATAGCTCTATAGCCTTTCACAGTACTGACTTGGCAATTTTTTACTTCAAATTGGTAGAGTAAGAAGTCTGCTACATTTGAAGCAGAGGCCTTGTCAGGAGTAATTTTCCTTTTACGACACCAACTGGTAAATACGCCCCATTTTGCCTCATAAACCTTCCTTGTAGAAGGTCTTCTTGCTTTAGAAACGTGATCGGCAACTTTTTCCGAAAATTTTCTATCTGTAATGGATCGTTTGATAAGATCCAGGCGAGTAAAGACAGAGACTGGGGGTTTTGATGAGAAATCACAATCCTTCCTGTTTTTTGAGTTAACAAACCGGGAATTATGGGCAGAGAAATTGGAAGAGCTACTGACAGATTGAGCAACTCGGGAACCATGTTCTCTGAGGCCAAAAAGGAGCAATTAGCACTATCCTGCACTGTTGCATGCGAATCTTGGATAGAATCACTGGAATGATGTGAAAGGGAGGAAACGCATATGCGTGAATCCTGTCCCAATTCATGGACATAGCATCTATCGCTAGTGCATTGCTGTCCGGAATTGGGGACACATACAACGGGAGTCTGTTGTTCAGACGCGTTGCAAATAGATCGATGTTGGGGTGTCCTGTCATCAGAAAAATTGCATTGCAAACTGACTGATTCAGGGACCATTCTGTGGATAATGGTTTGGACATCCTGGAGAGTCTGTCCGCCAAAATGTTGGTTTTCCCGGGAATGTGCCGGACTCTGAGAGAAATTGCTCTCTCGTGACACCAAAGAAGGGTCTCCCATACCTCCATGCATAATGTTGGAGAGTGGGTACCGCCTTCGCGTTGGATGTAAGCCACAACAGACGAATTGTCTGTGGCTATCATCACTGATGAATTGGACAGAATGTGTTGAAACTCTTTGAGAGCTAGAAGAATGACCTTCATCTCTAGAATGTTGATATGGAGAAGAAATTGGTCTTGTTGCCAGACTCCATGACACATGAGTCCTTCCGGTTCCAAGTGTGCACCCCAGCCTGAACAACTCGCATCTGTGAAGACTGTGTGCAATGGAGGAGGTTGTTTTAGAACAACCCCCTGAATAAACCTCTTCCTGTCCAACCACCATTTCAGATGATGTTTTATTGGATCTGTGACCACTATCTTGTGCTCCAGTGGAAACAAATGTGGTTTCCATTGGGCGAACAATGCCATCTGAAGGGGACGAAGATGCAGTCTGCCTAAAACCACAAATTGAGCAGATGCACTCAATTTCCCCAATAGGGAAAGAAACATTCTTGCTGTGACAACAGGTTGTTTCAGAAACCAAGATACTAGGTGTAAAATACCTAGAACTCTGTCCCAAGGGACTCTGACAATATTGTCTTGGGTGACAAATTCCATCCCTATGAAAATGAAGTTCTGAGATGGAACTAGTTCTGACTTCTCTTGATTGATGATGAAGCCTAGAGATGTGATCAATCTGAGGGTAAACATCTTGTCCTTGATCAGATCGAGACAACACTGATTCCTGACTAGCCAGTCGTCCAGATAAGGAAACAGAATGATTGCACGGACTCGTAGATATGTTGCTATGGCAACCATCAACCGAGTAAAGACGAAAGGACTCGTTGCTAGTCCAAAAGGTAGAGCTATGAATTGAAACACTCTGCCCTTCAGACAAAACCGAAGATACTTCCGAGATGATACATGGATTGGAACATGTAGGTATGCATCTGTCAGGTCCAGCGATATAGCCCAATCGTTTGGATAAATCGCGTTCCTGACCTTGTTTACTGTTTCCATACTGAACGACTGTACAGTCAAGAACTTGTTCAGTCTGGACAGATCGATTATGAGTCTTAATTTTCCGTTCTTTTTTGGAACCAAGAAAATTCGTGAGTAAAAACCGGGATCTTCCGGATTTATACTCTCCACTGCCCTCTTTTGTAAGAGTTCCTGGACCTGTTCTTCTAGTGCGGGACTTTCTGACTGCTTGAAGAACTGTGGGAATGGGGAAAGTATTGGTTTTCTGTCGAAAGGAATCTTGTAGCCATGCCTTACGACAGAAAGGACCCATTTGTCTTGAGTTAATTTTCCCCACTCTTCTGAAAAATGGCCCAGGCGTCCTCCTACCGGTAGATCCCTTAGAGGACAGGGCAGTGGAGAGCAAATTTCAGTGTCTTCTTTCAGAGGAGGCTCCTTTACGGGAGGGGACAGACTGGTCCCTTCTCGCACCGCCTCCACCACGAGAAAACTTAGAACCACCTCTGCCACTCCAGACAGGTCCCTGTCTAGAGGGTTTGGATGGGAAAATCTTTTTAGGATCTTGTTTCTTTTTAGAAATACGTGGCGTTCTGAAAGAAGATGTTTGAGATTGCGAAGTGCTAGGTTTCGAGACCGATTCCGCAATCAGTTTCTGTTGATGCGTTTCTGAATTAGCCTTTTGAATTTCTGAGATTTTACCACCAAAGAGGGTATCTGCAGAAAAAGGGATAGATCTCAAACTGTCTTTGGAAGCATCTGTGAGAATCTTAGACCCAGAAATGGCTAATTCCCTCCTACATAACAGAAGTTCCACTGCCATAAGCACAGATAAATTTGTAGAATGTTTGAGACAATTGACTAATGCCTCTACTAATCTACGAAGCATATTAGTGTCCATATCTTCAGATTGCATAGCACTAAATGCTGAGGTTGCAAATAAGTCTGCATAAGAATTGATGGATATAACACTCCTTGCTTGTCGTTCCATCATTTCAATAAATTTGGATGAAACATTGACAGTTCCAGAAGAAGACAAATCCAGTTTCGATGCATCTTTGTCTATTTTTGGAACACTGGAAGGAAATTGTTCATTATGAAGTTTATAAAACTTCATATGAGTTCCTAGCTCCTTTTCTAGGCTAATGGGTGCCACCCAACCAGGTTCCAATTTAACCTTGTCAGTAACATGTGACTGAACAAGATTAAGAATATCTTTTACCAACTGAGATTGGGGTAAAGTTGAAGACTCTTTATTCACAGATGGATTAAGTAAGTCAATACCCGATCTAGGCTTAGAAGGAGTTGAAGACTCATTCTTCCGTGGACAAATAGAGACTGGAAGAAGTCTGAAGACCTCTTCAATAGTCTCTGCATAAGAAATTTTTTCCACATCCTCATTATCAGAAATAACAGAACAGCTTTCGGAAAACTTAAGAGAAGAAGGTTTGTCCTTAACTCTAGTCGAGTTAGATGGAACCGACTTCCTGGTCGGAGAGGTAACACTTTCCCCTTCAAATTCATTATCAGTTACTGTCCCTGAAATTACATCCTGAATAATATTCCTCTCAGAAGAAAGAGAACGAGAAATTCGTCTCTTTTTTCCTTGTAGGGAGGAAGATCTACCAGACCGTCGGCGGTATTCACGATACCGTTTCCGACTTTTAGTGTGATGATGACCTCTGGATCTCTTTCCTTCATGTGAATGAGATCTAGAACGGTATCTACTTCCTCTCCCGCTATAGGAGTCTCTAGAGTGAGACCTATAGCGATGAGACTTCTTCCTCTTTGAATGTCTCCTATGTCTACCTCTGGAACGAGACGCAGAAGAACTAGATTCAGAATGATATCTTGAAGAAAAAGATTCATCTGAGTCAGAAAAAGAAGATGAAACCCTTCTTCTTTTGTCCCGGAGGTCCTTTTTGTTTTGACCGGACCGGGATATTGACGAAACACCCGGTGCAGACCGGGATCCCGGACCTCGACCGGACCGGGTTGATGAATTTCCGGACTCCCGGTTATTAGTGTGACCCGGAAGTGTCCGAAAAACAGCTGTCTGACCAGAACTGTTCAAGGGCCCGGTAACTTCATCCCCAGAGCCTTTATCAACGTCTTGATTTACCGACCGGGAATGACCGGGTAAGATCTCATGACCGGGAGAAGGATCGCCTGGTAGTTGGCTGCCCGGAGAAGGGATGTTTTCAATTTCACCCGACTGAATAATCCCTGAATGGCGACTTTCAGACCGGACATTTGACACAACGTCGTCAGCCCGGCCTGATGAATGTTTATCAGAACGAACGTTTGACACAACGTCGTCGGTTCGAACTGAAGGGACTTCCTCTGCCCCAGAGCCTAGATGAGAAGAAACGTCATCATTTGCCTTCTTAGAAAACTTCGAAGAATGACGAAGAATATTGTCTTGTTTCTTTGGCATCCTGGAAAGATAAGACCGCCTACGAATAGCAGAATACCAAGTATCAAGTGACCAATTTACACAAATATCACATTTGTTGTCAACACTGCACTTAGAGCAAGCAAGACAAGAAGAGTGGTTATCCCACTTTGCTTTTTTATGACCACAAGAACCACGCAGTTGTGGCATAACAAAGAAAAATAAAATGGAAAGAACTCACGTGAAAAGAATTCACTAAGTCCAAAATAATCCAAATAATGAATAAAATTGTAGCACAAAACACAGTAGAATCCTGCGGGAGCACTTCCCTACGACCAAAGGTAGATGACAGCAAGAAATAATGCCGATGAAAAAAGATTTGTTTGAGAACAAAACTGAAACACATCCACCAAGATGGCCGCAAGGAAAAATTCTGACGTGTTACAGGAAGTCATGTGACAATTTGCTCTTGTTGTTGGAGGTTTCCTCCTTGAGAGGCACACCCGGTACCGGGCGTCTGGCCAAAAATCTTGCGGGAAGTACAGTAATATGCTATCATTGAATGTACTGGTTACAGTATTCGTATTGAAACTGGGGTTTACAAGGGTTTATATCAATTTACCTTTTTCTTCCCAAAAACATAGATTGTTGGTTCTTGTAAGAACCCCCTCGTCGATGCCGTTTTTACAAGTACCCAAATCTATAGACTGTTGGTTCGTGATAGAATCGCCCTGTCAATATGGTTCTAACAAATATCCAAAATCTATGTTTATAGCAGAAATAAGAAAAAAATGTTCATGTTTCATCTGAAAATTTTCATATTTGGGTGGTGAAAAATTCAATATTTTAGAATAGGCGTGTTTTTTTTTTTTTTTTTTGTGATAGTAACATTTCCAGTGTAAAACCAAATGTAAACCTAGATAGAAAACAATATTCGCCCCCGCCCATCGGGGCTTGGAGAAAGAGTTTGAGCTGCATGATGCTGCCACGCAGAGCTGAATCTGACCACTCACGAGTACTGGTAAACTGCTTAGAAGGACTAAGCCCAGGCAAAGCGGTGTGAGTCAGATCCCCCACTGCATATAAGACTTCTGGTTTCATCGGGCAGCAGGGCTTGAGATGTCATTTCATCTCAATGTCAGGTAAAAGTCCCACAAAATTGGAAGCAATGTCTCCAAAATGACCTAAATAGTGTTGAGTCTGTTAACGGTGTGGTTAAACCCCAATTCAAACAAACAAAAACAAATAGAAAACAATATAGTTCGTGATATACATGGTTCTCCACGTTCTGATTGTGTGTTGGCAACGTTCATTACGAAAACACTCCTATATAAATACATTGTCAATTTTTTTGGCCAAAATGGAAATTTTAAGATGAAAAATTTTTATTGTGATATTTTCTTATTTTTGCTTGAAACAGATTACGGGAGTTTAATAGAACCGCCTAGACGGTTCTATTGAGTACTCACAATCTGTTTTTAGAGCTGATATAAGGAAAATAATGTTTTAAGAAAGAAACTTAATTTTTCTGCCGTTCATGAAAGTATCATACTATGAATGACAGTGTAGCGCTAGCAAAGTTTATGTGAACCTCTTCGGTGTTAAGTTACTTTGCAGGCGATCTGCTGCTTTCATACTTTCATGATTTGTTTTTGTTTGATTTGAGGTTTAACATCCCTGTCAACACTGTAAGGTCATTTTGGAGACGTTGCTTCCAATTTTGTGGGACTTTTACCCGACATTGAGATGAAATGACATCTCAAGCCCTGCCACCCAATGAAACCAACAGGGTTTATAAGCATGGACGGGCCGACTCGCACCGTTTTGTCTGGGCAGGCTTAGATCCTCTAAGGGTTATACCAGTACTCGTGCACGGGTCGGTTTCAGCTCTGCATGGAAGCATCATGCAGCCCATATATTTCTTCAAGCCCCGATGGGCGGGGGCCGTCATACTTTCATGAACAGCAGAAAAATAAAATTCATTTCTTAAATGAACACACCAGTACCTCATGGGTTTAGGTCGGGTAAAAGCCCCACAAAATTGGAAGCAACTTCTCCAAAATGACCTATACAATGTTGACGGGAACGTCAAACAATCAAAATCATTGGTATTCAGACTTGCCTACCCCTTGAGACAGAAAATAGTAAGATCCCCCCCCCCCTCCAAAAAATCGTAAGAATCAAATTTTATTCGCAAGGGTTTTAAGGTATCCGGTGCGAGGTGAAATTAAGCCCACTGCTAGAGTTTTTTTTTTTTTTGCAATAAATTGGCCGATTCCGCTTTTCTTTTTTCCCCATGTTTTTGTTTCCTTTGTAAAGGCATCCATCTTGCCGCTCATACCGAAACAAATTTGTTAAATGAACTGTGATTGGACCATTTCCTTATCATTAGCCGATGAAATTTAATTTAATTTCGGAACGAGAGTAAGCCAGGAAAGACAACTATTGTCTTTTTTTCTGGTATAAACGCGTGCTTACTCGAACCGAACCGAAATAATCGCGCCAATTTACCGATTTTTTTACAAACACCGAAAATCGTTCGGAATTCAGCCGTGTTCGTAATTTGGACATGAAAATAGTCAGCCTTACGACCAAATTGTAAGGGTAGGCAAGTCTGGGTATTAATAGAAAAAAGGCTAATTGCTGTGGAATGGTCAAACCCTGCAAATGATAATAAAAACAAAATGGTTCAATTTTTGTAAGTGCGCAACAGAACATACTACTAGAGCGAGCAGTGGATGGCAAGCCATAGCAAATCCCGACACTTTTGCCACATAGCAGACGTGACCTTTTGACCCATTGAGATGGCCCCTTTGGGGGGAGCCAACTATAACGTCCCTCTCACACGCCCTCACCATGTAAGGAAGTCATGTAGCAAATATGGTTGCATTCCAGCCAGTGGTTAAGGAGGAGACAGCGTGACGGACAGACGGACGGAGGCATTGACAATATCTCCCAACACTTTCTTTAAAAGCGTGGGGATAATATAAATCCATCAATAAATGCAGTCAGTAGAGAGATAACAATTTTTTTTTAAAAAATAGCGCGGTCATGACCTTGAAAGTCAACTCGCTCGAGATACTGTCATAAGGAACATTTGTGTGAATCAATCAAAAAATGTAGGCGCTAGAGTGATGACAAAGTTTTTCTTAAAATAGGCACAGTGACCTGACCTTGAAAGTCGAACTCGCTCAAGATATTGTCATTAGGAACATTTATGTGAAGTTATATTGAAATCGGACAAGAAATGTAGGCATAAGAGGGATGACAAAATTTTCTAAAAATAGCCACAGTGACCTTGACCTTGAAAGTCAAACACACTCGAGATATTGTTAAAAGGAACATTTGTGTGAAATTATATTGAAATTGGTCAAGAAATGTAGGCGCTAGAGCGATTACAAAGTTTTTCTAAAAATAGCCACAGTGACCTTGACCCACGATCTTGAAAGTCAAACTCGCTCGAGATATTTTTGTAAGAAACATTTGTATGAAGTTATATTGAAATCGATTAAGAAATGTAGGCGCTAGAGCGATGACAAAGCTTTTTTTAAAAAAAGTAACAGTAACCTTGACCTTGAGGCCATGACATTGAATGTGGAACTCGCTTGAGAAATTATCATAAGTAACATTTGTTTGAAGTTATATTAAAATCCGTCAATAAATATAGGTGCTAGAGCGATGACAAAGTTTTTCTAAAAATAGCCATAGTGACCTTGACCTTGAGGTCATGACCTTGAAAGTCGAACTTGCTCGAGATATTGTTATAAGGAACATTTGTGTGAAGTTACGTATATTGAAATCGGTGAAGAAATGTAGCCCTTAGGGGGATAGCGTGACTTTCACAGTGGATGTGACCTTTTGACTCCTTGAGATGGCCCCTTTGGCAAGGTTGGCAAAAAAGCGGGAAATACTCATATTTCCCAGGACGGCGGTGGTACCAATTGAGACTGCTTAATATACCCCAACTACCTAGCTATTTGAAAGCAAAATTATTTCAAGTTCATGCAGGGCTTGAAAATTCCACTTGTCTGCCTGCAATGACAAAAAACAAATTGAAGTAGAAGTTTAACATTTGTCTAGTCCTTACGACATTTACCAAAGTTAATATGCACTTAGCATGCTTAGTCCTATAGGACAAGTGAAATTTTGAAGAATTTTCCAGTGATTGCGAGTATTTGCGAGTGGTGATTAATTTAATTTAACTGTACAGGTAAGTTTGTCAACGGGACGGTCATTTTTTCTCTCTCTCTCTCTCTCTAAGGTAATTACATCGAATTTAACCATAATTCAGGGTCCGAAATTAAGCTCGCATTTACCCTAAATGCGACTGAGAATTTCAAAACGTGAGAACAAAATATTTGTACAAGAAAATTTTCGCGAATGCAAAAAATATATATTCGTTGGTAAAAAAAACAAAACAATAATACAGACGACAAGAATATGGCGGGAGTTGTGTCCCCAGTGTGATGTATCAGAGGCCAATAATGGCGGCCGAAACCCGCATAGAGAAATTTTGAGTTCAAAATGACTGATTTTGCAGTTTAAAAGAAACCAATAATGGCCGCTGAAACCCGTCAAAATTTCGCTGACAGTTATTACCTTTGATTATTTGTTTTTCAATTGTCCGATAATACTTCACATTAAAATTATTAAAGAACCAGAATTTGTTTTTCTACAAAAACACAGATGTCTCCCCCGTTTTTGACTGCTAAGTATAACCTTGACATTGGAGGTATTGAGCTGGGTCTTGTGTGCAACACATCATCTAATGAAGATGAACATTTCTGCATAGTAACTTTAAAAATGTTCAAAGAAAAATAAAAAAAGTTATTGGCTGTAAACAAAAAAAGCACTTTTTTACCTTTGACCTCTAAGTATGGCCTTGACCTTTGCAGTACAACACATCGTCTCATGATGGTTAACATTTCTGCCAAGTAATTTCATAATCCATCAAAGAATAAGGAAGTTATTGACTGTCCTTTTTTTTTTCTTTGACCTCTAGGTATGACCTTGACAGTGGAGGTAATGCTAACAAATAAATCAAAGGACAATAACTTTTGAAAGGGGCATAATGCGGATGAGAAAAAAATATGTGTCAGCTAATTTTCCATAGCGAATCCATATATGAAATTTCAAAACCCTAGCTTACACGGTTCTTAAGTTAATCCGGATGAAAAAAAAATATGTGTCAGCTTATTTTCCATCAGGAACATATACAAAATTTCAAAACCATAGCATACACGGTTCTAAAGTTATGGAATGCATCACTTTTAGCATACATTACAATAGACACAAATTACCAAAATGACAAAGGGCCATAACTCAAATTTTGTCAAAAGTTAATCAGGTCATCTACTCATCACCACCAATCTTTTCATCAACTTTCAAGACTCTAGCTATAATAGTTTTTGAGATCTCTTGCTGACAAGATTTTATTAAAAAAACTTCAAAAGGCAATAACTCTTGAAAGAGGCATAATCCGGATGAGAAAAAAATACGCAACAGCTTATTTTCCATCAGGAATGCATATATGAAATTTCAAAACAATAGCATAAACAGTTCTAAAGTTATGCTATGCATCACTTTTAGCATACATTGGGCACAAATTACCAAAATGACAAAGGGCCATAACTCACAAAGTATTTTTCGGAATTTTGTCAAAAGTTAAGCAGGTCATCTACTCATCACCACCAATCTACGTGTATTCACCAACATTCAAGGCTGTAGCTATAATAGTTTTTGAGATATTTTGTTGACAAGATTTTATTCAAAAAACTTCAAAGGGCAATAACTCTTGAAATGGGCATAATTCGGATGAGAAAAAAATGCTTGTCAGCTAATTTTCCATTAAATGCAGAAATGCATATATGAAATTTCAAAACCATAGCATACACGGTTCTAAAGTTATGCTATGCATCACTTTTAGCATACATGTATATTACAATGGGCACCAATTACCAAAATGACAAAGGGCCATAACTCACAAAGTGTTTTTCGGAATTTTGTCAAAAGTTAATCAGTCCATCCACTCATCACCACCAATATGTTCACCAACTTTCAAGGCTCTAGCTCCAATAGTTTTTGAGATATCTTGCTGACAAGATTTTATTAAAAAAATTCAAAGGGAAATAACTCTTAAAAGGGGCATAATCAGGATGAGAAAAAAAAATACGCGTCAGCTTATTTTCCATTAGGAATGCATATATGAAATTTCAAAACCATAGCATACACAGTTCTAAAGTTATGCATTCATTACAATGGGCAAAATTACCAAAATGACAAAGGGCCATAACTCCCAAAGTATTTTTCGGAATTTTGTAAAAAGTTAATCAGTTCATATACTCATCACCACCAATATACTCAACAACTTTCAAGGCTCTAGATCCAATAGTTTTGAGATATTTAGCTGACAAGATTTTATTAAAAAAAATTTCAAAGGGCAATAACTCTTGATAGGGGCATAATCCGGACGAGAAAAAAAAATACGCGTCAGCTAATTTTCCACGAGGAATCCATATATGAAATTTCAAAACCCTAGCATACACGGTTCTAAAGTTATGCTATGCATCACTTTTAGCATACATTACAATGGGCACAAATTACCAAAATGACAAAGGGCCATAACTCACAAAGTATTTTTCGGAATTTTGTCAAAAGGTAATCAGTTCATCTACTCATCACCACCAATATATTCACCAACTTTCAAGGCTCTAGCTTCAATAGTTTTTGAGATATCTTGCTGACAAGATTTTATTTAAACAATTTCAAAGGGGAATAACTCTTGAAAAGGGCATAATCCTGACGAGAAAAAAAATACGCATCAGCTTATTTTCCATCAGAAATGCATATATGAAATTTCAAAACTATAGCATACACGGTTCTTAAGTTATGCTATGCATCACTTTTAGCATACAAAACAATGGGCACAAATTCCCAAAATGACAAAGGGCCATAACTCACAAAGTATTTTTCGGAATTTTGTCATAAGTTAATCAATTCATCTACTCATCTCCAACAATCTATGCACCAACTTCAAGGCTCTAGCTCCAATAGTTTTTGAGATATCTTGCTGACAAGATTTATTATAAAAAATTTCAAAGGGCAATAACTCTTGAAAGGGGCATAATCTGGACGAGAAAAAAATATGCGTCTGCTAATTTTCCATGAGGAATCCATATATGAAATTTCAAAACCCTAGCATACACGGTTCTAAAGTTATGCTATGCATCACTTTTAGCATACATTACAATGGGCACAAATTACCAATATGACAAAGGGCCATAGTTCTGTTCTGTTCTGTTGTGACGTAGAGTTCCCCCGTTGACTTGTCGGGGCACCCCGGATTTCAATACGGGTAAATATATGAGCTCTTAATATAGATTTGTGCTGGTGAAGGTTATATATACAGTTTGTGCAGTTCAAATATTTATGTACACACTCGCCATGCGGCGTTAACACTGTGATATCTGTTTAAGTTTTGCAATTCTCTTTCATTCACTATTGTTAGCAAATTTCAAGATAGCGACCAAGTCACACGCTCAACTCGCGTTGCTGCGTAGTAATTTTCTTTTCTCTGTCACTGCAAATTTCACAGTAGTCTTACCACCTTCACCAATTATTTACAGCAGAACATAATTACAACTACTTTAAACTTCCTTCACCAGCTAGTTCTAAAAGTTTTTTTTTTTAAAAATATTTTAAAACATTTTTACAGAACTCTAAAAACTACGTCTTCCCTCCACCAGTGCCCACCACTCATCACAAAGTATTTTTCGGAATTTTGTCATAAGTTAATAAGTTCATCTACTCATCTCCAACAATCTATTCACCAACTTTCAAGGCTCTAGCTCCAATAGTTTTTGAGATATCTTGCTGACAAGATTTTATTATAAAAAATTTCAAAGGGCAATAACTCTTGAAAGGGGCATAATCCGGACGAGAAAAAAAAACCGTGTCAGCTAATTTTCCATGAGGAATCAATATATGAAATTTCAAAACCCTAGCATACACGGTTGTAAAGTTATGCTATGCATCACTTTTAGCTGCATTACAATGGGCACAAATTACCAAAATGACAAAGGGCCATAACTCACAAAGTATTTTTTCGGAATTTTGTCAAAAGTTAATCAGTTCATCTACTCATCACCACCAATATATTCACCAAATTTCAAGGCTCTAGCTCCAATAGTTTCTGAGATATCTTGCTGACAAGATTTTATTAAAAAAATTTCAAAGGGCAATAACTCTTGAAGGGGACATAATCCGGACGAGAAAAAAAATACGCGTCAGCTAATTTTCCATGAGGAATCCATATATGAAATTTCAAAACCCTAGCATACAGGGTTCTTTAGTTATGCTATGCATCAAAAGTGTAACGGAGGGACGAACGGACGAACGAACAAGAACCAATATGCCCCTCCAACTTTTTCAAAGTTGGGGGCATAATAAGAAAGTTATTGACAGAACACAAAAAAGGCCCTTTTTTACCTTTAACCTCTATGAATGACCTTGACCTTTCAGGTACCAAACTGGGTCATGCGTGCAACACATCATCTCATGGTGGTTAACATTTCTGCCTAGCAATTTGCAAAATCCATCTAAAAGTAAGAAAGTTATTGACCAAACACGAAAAAAGGCCCCTTTTTTACCTTTGACCTCTAAGCATGACCTTGACCTTTGAGGTACCAACCTGGGTCATGCGCGCAACACATCGCCTTATATTGGTTTACATTTCTGCCAAGTGATTTCAAAATCCATCTCAAAATAAGAAAGCTATTGACCAAATACGAAAAAAAGGCCAACTTTTTGACCTTTGACCTCAAAGTATGTCCTTGACCTTTGAGGTAACGACCTGCCTCATGTGCACCACACATCGTCTCATGGTTGTTAATAATTATGCCAAGTAATTTTAAAATCCATCTCAAAATTAGAAAGTTATTGACCAAATACGAAAAAAAGGCCCCTTTTTTGACCTTTGACCTCTAAGTATGACCTTGAACTTTGAGGTACCGACCTGCCTCATGCGCACCACACATCGTCTTATGGTTGTTAATAATTATGCCAAGTAATTTTAAAATCCATCTCAAAATAAGAAAGTTATTGACCAAATACGAAAAAAGGCCCCTTTTTTGACCTTTGACCTCTAAGTATGACCTTGACCTTTGAGGTACCGACCTGCCTCATGCGCACCACACATTGTCTTATGGTTGTTAATATTTCTGCAAAGTAATTTTAAAATCCATCTGAAAATAAGAAAGTTATTGACCGGACACGATTTGCCAATACATATATACATACCAACAAACTTCCAAGGGAGATAATTCAAAAAGTATAAATGCGAGAGTTATAGTTCTTGCGCACTGCACGTCGTCTAATGCTGATTAATATTTATAGGAAGTTTCGTGAAGATAGCTCTAACGGTTTTCAAGTTACAGAGCGGACACAAAAGTGTGACAGACGGACAGGCAGACAGACAGACGCCCGGGGGAAAAACAATATGTCTCTCCGAAAATAAATTTTTCGGGGGAGACATAATGAAAGACTAATGATTATATTATATCAAAATAATTTTCTTTTTTTTTTTTGAAAATATCAAAATTACATGGAGAAATTTTGAGTTCAAAATGACCGATTAACCCGGGAGTAATTTCTGGGCTGAAATCGGCGTTTATTTGCCTTATTGCCTATGTCACATACATTGTACTTCTTAAACATAGTTGCACTACCCTGACAGCTAATAGCAAAGGCACCTATCAGACTGCGGGGTCTTTTCTACATTATACGGCCATTAAACAAATAGCGCGAAACATAACATAATCTAACACCTCTTAAATCATAGGCACAGGAGCAGGGCGTGGGGTGAGGGTTTGGATGTGTGTTGAGTCCCGATATGACAAATAAATACCTGTACTCCATTCTGAATCTCAGTTTTTCTTCTGACAAACGTTAAAAAAATACAATGTATGTGATATAAGCAATAAGGCCGAGAATAAGGCAAATATATGCCGATTTCAACCAAGAAATCACTCCCGGCCCACTCCTGGGTCAATTATTTACTGAACGGACATGCAATAACTTTATTTTTGCATTTTTCTAATCTCTGATATGTTTCTTATTGATAATACATAAAGTATTTCTTGTAGAAATGCCAGACTAAACATACTTTTGCAAAATGCTTGACATCGTCAATACCGCAAAATTTACTCCCGGGCGAAAATTTTACGACACGGTCGTATATTTCGGTTCATATCTTGATAAGTACTTAATAATAATGTTAAAACTTTTATGCATGTTAAAGAAAAGTCTATATTTATCCCCACGTTTTTCGAAGAAAAGTGGGGATATTGTTATCGCCTCCGTCTGTCGGTCGGTCCGTCCGGCGATCTCCTCCTAAACCGTTGTCTGGAATCCAACCAAATTCGGTATGTGAGTTGCTTACATTAATGGCTTGCGCTAGATCACATTCATTTTTGACCCCGCCCCCTGGGAAGGGGTCAAAAATCAATAAAATTCAATTACGATGTCAATTTTGAAGATTTTGATGCCAAACTTTGCACATGTACTTAGTTGTGAAAAAAGTAAAACATATTGAACGGGATTTTGGCTGTGACCCCTAGGTCATATGGGGGGGGGGGGGGGGATCAAAAGTAAAGTTTTTCAGAACATAGTCATGTAAGTAAAATCATGACCCTCGGGTCAGATTGGGGCCCTGGAGGAGGGGTCAAAGGGTAAAAATTTAAGTTTTTGGGAACATACTCATGTGGCATATCAAATTGAAGGGC
The DNA here is from genome assembly GCA_963580285.1 of Lucinisca nassula. Lineage (NCBI taxonomy): Eukaryota > Metazoa > Mollusca > Bivalvia > Lucinida > Lucinidae > Lucinisca > Lucinisca nassula. The sequence goes on from OY757017.1 coordinate 12,623,982, forward strand.
ATGATAAGTAGAATATAATACAGGTAATATTTTGACCATGGGGTCAAATTAGGGCTTAGGGTGAGGGGTTTTCGGTACTTGGCCCCTCTGTAGAAAGCGTGGGGATTTGCGATGGCGCGCCATCGACAGTATTCTAGTCTACTTTTGGCCCAAACTTCATCCAGACATGTGAATGTTTAGTACCTTTATTCGATTGTCAAAATTTACTCCCGGATTTTACTCCCGGCCGTTACTCCCTGGTTTTATACTTTCCCCAATAATGGCTGCCGAAACCCGTCAAAATTTCGCTGATAGTTATAACCTTTGATTATTTGTTTCTCAATTTTCCGATAATACTTCACATTAAAATTATAAGAATGAAAGACAAATGATTATAAAATATCAAAATAATTTTCTTTTTTTGAAAATTTCAAAATTACATGGAGAAATTTTGAGTTCAAAATGACCGATTTTGCAGTTTAAAAGAAGCCAATAATGGCGGCCGAAACCTGTCAAAATTTCGCTGAAAGTTATCACCTTTGATTATTTGCAGGCTTTCAAGTGACTCCTGGTGAAAAAGTAGGAGAAAAGTAGGAGCCTGAGATTTCAAAAAGTAGGAGAAAAGTAGGAAAAAAGTTGGAACCTGATATAAAAAGTAGGAGTTAATGGACACAAACATACCTCCATATGTCTCACATTTAAACAGTTTTCCATTTTGGGCAGTTTTATTTGTGCATTGAGTCTAATGTTTTCACATCAAAGTTAGCAGGCACCTGTAAAATGATAGTGGCTAACCCATCTAGTACAGTTATTCATGACTGCAGCCTGAGCTTCCAATGCTTTTGACAAGAGTTTGCCACTGGCAGATATCTGTACCTAGATATTGACTTACGTCAAAATATTAATTCAAAAGAATTAATGAATTTTAAAAATTTACATTTGTGAGAAGCATCAGCTACATGATGTCCCAGTGAAGGCATCATAGCACTGCTACAATGAATTCCTGTCATGCAAACTAAGAGCATTTTAGTTGCTCACTGAAGTCAAGGCTTTAAAGTATTGCTGCAATGAATTTCTGTCATGCTAAACAAGACAGAGCTCTAGTTGGTCACTTCAGTCATCACAGCATTGCTGCAATGAATTTCTGTCATGCTAAACAAGACAGAGTTCTAGTCGGTCACTTCAGTCATCACAGCATTGCTGCAATGAATTTCTGTCGTGCTAAAGAGGACAGAGCTCTAGTTGGTCACTTCAGTCGTCACAGCATTGCTGCAATGAATTTCTGTCATGCTAAACAAGACAGAGCTCTAGTTGGTCACTGCAGTTAAGGCATCACAGCACTAAGGAAATGAATTCCTCTTGTGCTAAAGACAGAGATCTAGTTGATCAATGCAGTTAAGGTGTCAAAGCATTGCTGCAATAATTCCTGTCATGCTAAACAAGACAGAGCTCTAGTAAGGCATCAAAGACATGGTGTTAAAGCATTGCTGCCATGAACTGCTGGTCAGTTAAGGCCACAAAGCACTGCTTCATTGAATTCCTTGCATGCTTACCAAAACAAAGCTCTAGCTGATCACTGCAGTTAAAAAACCAAACCACTGCTGCTATGAACTCCTACCTTGCTTAACAAGACAGAGCTCTAGCTTGGCAATGCAGCTGAGGCATCAAAGCACTGCTGCAATGAATTTTTGTCATGTTAAACAAGACAAAGCTTTATTTCTTTATTTATTTATTAAAATTGGGATCTTAGTTTTTGAACAAATAAAGAAGTAGGAGAAGTAGGAGTTTTTCTGGAAAAAGTAGGAACAAAGTAGGAAGAGACCCAAAAAGTAGGAAAAGTAGGAAAAAGTAGGACTACTTGAAAGCCTGTATTTGTTTCTCAATTGTCCAATAAATCTTCACATTAAAATTATTAAAGAATGAAAGACAAATGATTATATCAAAATAATTGTCTTTTTTTTTTGAAAATATCAAAATTACATGTACATGGAGAAATTTTGAGTTCAAAATGACCGATTTTGCAGTTTAAAAGAAGCCAAAAATGGCGACCGAAACCTGTTAAAATTTCGCTGACAGTTACCACCTTTGATTATTTGTTTCTCATTTGTCTGATTATACTTCACATTAAAATTATAATCGAATGAAAGACAAATGATTATATTACATCAAAATAATTTTCTTTTTTTAAAGCTTTTGAAAAAATCAAAATTACATGGAGAAATTTGAGTTCAAAATGACCGATTTTGCACTATTGTCAGAAGGGAAGCTTGCCGATTGATTGACAGTTTACTAAGAGAGACAACTCTGACTGCAGACAGCGACCACATATTACGCACAATATCGTTCAAGGCAATCAATAAATATGAGAAAAAAGCCTTGATCTTCGGCAGAAAACAAATTTCTGCTTTTATTAAAGGGGTTAAAAAAAATCCTGTAATTTTACAATGTTCAATATGCTTTCAATTACGGACTTCAAAGTGTTGTATGTACTTGTCATGCCCAACTGATTCCCTTGTTTGAAATCACTGTACAGTTTCACACCCTGGGTAATTAGTGATTACCTCTTTGTTGACTTTTGACATCGTTTACATTATAATAACTATCAGTGATATATATTATCTTATAATTATATATAAATATATATGATGGTAAAAGAACATTAAATAAACAAAACAAGATGTGTTTGTGAAACACTGATGCCCCCGGACAGCGCATGTTAAATATGAAAGCAGTATCACTAAGCAATCAAAAGGTATGGCCAATGTTCAAGTCTTAAATAAGTAGGTCAAGGTCACAAGGTAAAAAATTATGGGAATGTTGAAAAGGTCTTGTGACATAGTATGCACATGTGAAATATGAAAGCCCTATCACTTACCAATTGAAAGTTATGGCCAATGTTAAATTTAAAAAAAAAAAAAGGTCAAACATCAAGGTAACAAGGCAAAACTAGAGTGATGACAATGTTTCTCTAAAAATAGCCATAGTGACCTTGACCGCGAAAGTAGATCTTGTTCAAGATATTATCATAAGCATCTTTTGTGTGAAGTTATATTAAAATCTGTTAATAAATGTATATTTATGCTTGTGTTTGGTTGAGTAAAAGCAGACAGACTTTTGAAATATATGTTTGGGGAGGCATATTGCATTTCTGTGATCATTTTTGATGAGGGAGATTTGCCATTGTGATGAGCGAGATGAAAAGAATATATAGGGAAATTCTCAGTTCAAATGAAGGAGACTCCAAAATTATACTAAAATTCAGCATTTATTGAGCAAAATTAGCATCAAAATGAGGGAGCCTACCTCCTGTTGAGGGAGGTATCACTGGTATGATATTGCAAAATAGCTAACTGTTCATTACAGTACAGGTCGCGCAGAAAAGCCGAAAGACTCTTTATTCCGAATTTCTTCATTTCGCATGATTCTTTTGGCCCTCTAAAACATTCCGAATCTGAAAATTATTCGGAGTGTTTTACTCGCAAACACTCCGCGAACCGTCGTCGTTCGCGATTCGCGGAGCATATTCCGAGTGTTTCGGAAGCTTTACCCCTTTGCCGCAGGCTATCTTTGCCGCGAAATCCATGCGAAAGTTACGCGGAGTGTATTTAATTATTACCTGTGTGTACAACTGATAATTAATTATGAAAAAAAAGAAGAAGAAGAACAAAAAAATAACGAAACTTATTGGAAATGAAAAAGGGAAAAGGTTTAAAACAAACACGGTTGAATGGCGCAGTGTATCAGTGTTGAAGAATTTATCTTTTATATGCTCATGTGTTTTCCCGGTCCGTTTTCTGTATACAAAAAGACGATTTTTTTTTATGTTTTGTCTTTGTGTATGTGTGTGTGTCTGCGTGTGTGACATTCAAGATGTTTTGTCTTCCGATGTTTGGTCGCGTGTTGTTTGATGTTTCTATTTGATGTCGCATTAGATGTTTTGAAGTTTCCATGTTTTTTTGCCTTTCGATCAAAATTCGGACATCCGTCTTGGACATTGGTCGACCGACCGACAGACAAACAGATAGTCACAGACAGACAAGATAGACCAATGGACAGACAGTCAGATAGAGTTTAGAAAATGCAAGATTGCATCTCGTAAACACTCCTAAATTGACCCATCTTTTTTGGTAGGTGTAGTGTGGTAATATGGCTCTTTCAAGATGTCGATCGTTAATCAAAGGTGGGCGAAACTCGGCTTACCCGGAGAAAATCCGCTTGACCTTTCGGTGCAGAACTTAGCATGTTTTCACTTCACTCTTTTCATTCCTCAGATGCTGCAGATGAGACTGCGCGAATGTGCAGGCTGGTCCAGATGAGGCTGAGCGGGTGCACAGGCTGTGAGGTCTTTACTGCTCGTTCAGGACTTAATGACTCAAACTACAGTTAGCGAGGCGATTCCATTTTTTGTAGTGTTTATTCGTCGCTGCGATACATGTAAACGTATTTATGACATGACCAGCGTTATCCCAATCTGAATGCCCGATGATTGTCTCTAATCAGACCTCGCGGTTGTGCAGGCTGATCAACTCTAGTCAGGCTCCAATCTACGTCTTTACCGGTCATGTGAATCTTATTGTATTTGGCTGGCGCTCGCTCGAACTTAGCTTCGTGTTTAAAGAGGCGATTCCATTATTTATAATAAAAATCATGACATTTATATATATAGCATAACTTGTAATAATTCCTGTTTGTGTGTGTGCGTGTTTTTTTTTTTTTTTTTTTTTTTTGAAACCGTGTAGATCATGATCAGATGCCTACACAACGCAAATGCTAATCAAACTGCGCATACGGAAAGGCTGATCTTCGCTGGTTAGGCAGGATTTGCAGGTTAATCTTGAGTTTTTGCAGATCGTGCAAGCACTGGGTCTGATGGGTTAAAGTGACGTTCACAAGAATGATCAGTCATGACTTTAGCATACATAATTACGCCCCGCCCATCGGGGCTTGAAGAAATAGATGGGCTACGCAGAGCTGAAACCGACCGCACACGAGTACTTGCTTGTTTATAATGGCCAAATCGAAATCGCTCTTGAGCATATAGCGAATTGTTCCCAAAGCTCTAGATATCTATATACACCACAACCTCTTGGCCCCCGCCAATCAGGGCTGAAAAAAATAAATGGGATGCATGATGCTTCCACCCAGAGCTGTATCCGACCGCACACGGGTACTGGTAAACCGCTTAGAGGATCTAAGCCTGCCCAGGCAAAGCAGTGCGAGTAGGACCGTCCATGATTATAAACCCTAATGGTTTCATTGGGCGCCAGGGCTTGAGATATCATTTCATCTCAATGTCGGGTAAGAGTCCCACAAAATTGGAAGCAACGTCTCCAAAATGACCTATACAGTGTTGACGGGGACGTTAACCCTCAAATCAAACAAACAAAACATACATAATTTTTGTTATTTGCGTAAACAGTTCAGTTCCTTACCCGAGTACCTGATGAGGTTTTCATAGACTGATCAGTCTCTACTTTTCTGGCTACACAGCTATCTATATCACCTCACCGAGGCGTTTCAAAAGGAGCGTGCAGGCTTTGGCCGGCGCCAGGTACTGGGTCGGATTTACAAACACTGATCAGTCAGAATCTTTCTCACTACACGGCTTACTTTATCGACTCACCGAAGCGTTTGAAATATGAGCGCGCAGGTTTTTTTCCGGTCTACAAGTCCCGAGTCTTTGCAGTTCGTGCGAGTTTTACAGTCCAATTTGGTCACCATAGGCTAAGACATTACGAAAACACGCCTATTGAAATACATCGGCAAAATTTTACCTCCAAAAATGGATTTTTTTTCAGATAAAAATCCTGATAATTTTTCGTATTTCTACTCAAAACACAGATTGTGGGTACTCGTTAGCACAATCTCGACGAGGCGGTTGTAACGGTTACCCACAATCTATATAGGGAACATAAAGATTAACCCCTGTAAACCCCAGCTTCGCTATATAAAAGTGGGGTTGAAGGGGGTCAAAACTATATAGGCATGTTTGCGTGATGAATAAAAAAAGTACAGTCGAACTTCGATGGCTCGAACCCCTTTGGGACCATGAAAATTTGTTCGAGACAGGGGATGTTCGAGCCACTGAGATTACTTCCAGGATGCATAACGAGATACTTTTGGACATATTTTCGGTGTTCTGTAATGAAAATTTATGCTGTGTGTACTCATTAGAATCGCCTAATCGAGGCGATTCTAATGAGTACACACAGCATACATTTGCAAGATAAAAGACAAAAATCTCCTTAATTATCTCGCACCATTTCTTATGTAGAGAACTTCCCTAGGGGCTCAAGAACGGGTTCGACTCAGCCATGGTAAACGAGCCATCGGTGTTCGAGCCATCGAAGTTCTACTGTAGTTGCATTCACAATGTTTGTGACAGTTGGAAGGACGGACGGACGGACGAACACCAGTGACGAAAATAATATACCCCCAAAAAACAATAACCAGTGACACCACCCAATGAATCGTATACCCTTTAGCTGAAAAATAAAATGTCGTAGCCGAAGCTGACTGGTTTGGACCGTCGGTCTCATGTTCAGCATGTTTTAAAACAAACCATTGAGATCGTACATTAGCTAGCGCTCGGCATGAACAAAGACCTAGAATAACATGCACTGTCAAAGGTAAGTGTTTTCGCTCATTTCACCATGGATAGAACTGCGGCTACTTATGACGGACGGACGAACAACAATGACGAAAATAATATGTCCATGTTTTTTTTTCTTCAAAAAAAACAACAACAAAAAACGGGTATATTAAAATCAACAACACACCCCTATTTTAATCAGTAGACTCGACCAAGGAATTGTATACCCTTATACTGAAAATAAATTCGCAGCCGTCCTCATGTTCAGCATGTAACAAAACACTGAGATCGTACATTAGTTAGCGCTCGACATAAAACCAGTGCTACTACAAAGACCGAGACGGCCCCCGCCCATCGGGGCTTGAAGAAATATATGGGCTGCAGGATGCTTCCACGCAGAGCTGAAACCGACCCGCACACGAGTACTGGTAAACCGCTTAGAGGATCTAAGCCTGCCCATGCAAAGCGGTGCGAGCCGGCCCGTCCATGCATATAAACCCTATTGGTTTCATTGGGCAACAGGGCTTGAGATGTCATTTCATCTCATTGTCGGGTAAAAGACAAAAAGTCCCACAAAATTTGAAGCGACGTCTCCAAAATGACCTTTACAGTGTTGACGGGGACGTTAAACCTCAATCAAACTAACAAACAAAACAACTAGAAATGTGTCAATACAATACAAATGCCCCCGCCCAGGGACCTACCTCCCCCCCCCCACACACACACACACACCTTATGGTCATGCGGCAGGGGCGGGGTTATGGCTGAATGAAACTTTTGACATGTATCTATTATCATTCCAAGTATGTAGCAAATTCATCACATGGTTTAAGAAATATGAGCTCTCAAAAATATAATATAAAAAATTTCTATGTCTGTGACCTTGACCTTCAGTTAAGGGGTGGGGGTATGGCTCAATGAAACTTTGGACCTGCAACTATTGTCATACCAAATATGAAGCAAATCCATTATAGAGTTTGGAAAATATAAGCTATTAACATACTTAATTTTTAAAATTTCTATGTCTGCGACCTTGCCCTTGAAGTCATAGGCATGGGTGGGGGTATTACTGAATAAATCTTTGGACCTGCCTCTATCATTAAACCAAATATGAACCAAATGAATCATAAAAGTTAAAAGTTCAACCTGGTACAAATACCTTAACCTGAGTGTTAAACATTAAAAATTTCTAAGTCCGTGACCTTGACCTTGAGACCATGGGTAGGTGTGGGGGGGTATTGCTGGATAAAACTTTGGACCCATATCTATCATCATACTAAATATGAACCACATCCATTGCATGGTTTGAAAAATATGAGCTCAAGTTCTACCCTGACCGAAAACCTTAACCTGAGTCTTAAACATTAAAAATTTCTAAGTCCGTGACTTTGACCTTGAGACCATGGGTAGGTGTGGGGGTATTGTTGGATAAAATTTTGGACCCATATCTATCATCATACTAAACATAAACCACATCCAATGCATGGTTTGAAAAATATGAGCTCAAGTTCTACCCTGACCCAAAACCTTAACCTGAGTCTAACAGGATTACGTACGTACGTACACACTTTCGTACATTCGGACGCACGTACGCACGTACCCACGGACACACGTATGGAAAACCTAAAAACTATATGCCCCCGGCATCATATGATGCGGGGGCATAAAAACCCAGAATAACATAACTGTCAAAGGTAAGTGTATCATTTCACCATGGGTAGAATTGCGACCACTTGTGATGGCTGAATATTGATCAGACTGCATGGATGCGTACGCCAACCTGGAAAAACCGTCCATGAAAGGTGGGTGCGTGTGTTATTCCAGCGACTTCCAGTGTATTCATAGGCGAAACGCTCATCAGACATATTACGCATGTGCGTAAAGTAAAAAAAAAAAATACTTGCCTTTCGGGAGCAAATTCTTTCCTTCAAGAGTAGCATTGATTGATTGATTGATTTGTGGTTTAACGTCCCCGTCAACACTGTAAGGGTCATTTTGGAGACGTTGCTTTCAATTTTGTGGGACTTTTACCCGACATTGAGATGAAATGACATCTCAAGCCCTGTCGCCAAATGAAACCAATAGGGTTTATTAGCATTGACGGTCCGCCTCGCACCGCGGTTCCTGGACAGGCTTAGATCCTCTAAGCGGTTTACCAGTACTAGTGTGCGGGCCGGATTCAGCTCTGCGTGAAAGCATCATGCAGCCCATATATTTCTTCAAGCCCCTATGGGCGGGGGCCAATTCAAGATTAGCATACCATCTCGGAAAAGGTTTTTATTATTACACAGCACCATAGAAAGTTTTCGGTAGATTGACAGTCGACCAAAACTAACGAAGTGCAGTAGCTTTACGATACTTATTCTAAACGAGTGTCACTTATTTGTATGAAATCCAGGTAGCGGTTTTTTAAAGCCACGCTGTTAGTATCAGTGAGGCCAGAGTAGTGTGTAAAGGTTTACCTGTAGAATCGATCTGGTCTGGAAATGGCAAACATGGTAGATCCCGGTCAGAAGCCAAATAAAGGGCCTCTGATTAGAGTCTGCATTGTTTAGAGTTAAGCATTTAAGGGATTAACGAACGAATGTCTGAGCTCATATCCAGGGCCATTTTCCCAAATCATCAATGCCTCGATTAAACCATCTTATTGTAATGCTGTTTTCATTATTTCTCCATTAACCCATTTCAGACTGGAAACCCCTAAGCGGGTACCCTGGCAAACAGTGCAGGCCCAGATCAGACGCCGAAGAATGCGGCGTCTGATCAGGGCCTACACTGTTTGCAAAAAGTTCAGCCCTTTTCCTAATCAATTTTAAAGAAAACACAACCTGACGCCCCTAAATTTTCAAATGGACTCCTGCCATATATAAGCTGGAAGATTCCATTTGGTACAAAAAGGGTTAAACATCTCTCGCTTCTCGTGAACAACCAGTGTGACAGATTGCTTTTTTCCGTGCGCTGTCACATGATTCCCACGATTTGCCGCAGTTCGTCATGTAAGCACGTGCAGATTAACCATACTACGTCATACTAGTGAGCACGCGCACAGTTATTGCGTGTGAAAAGGCACTTACAGGAAACATAATTGCTCGTTTGAGAATTGATCTGTGCAGTCTGATCAGAGCATTTGCTGTTCCTGTGAGCATTCTGATCTCTGGGCTATTCAAAGAGCAACAAGTGAAGACTTTGACCAAAGTGGATGCATAGACTGGGGAACACGTAATTCGATAAGACGTGTAACCATTGAAGACTCAGATCAGCCTGCGCATCTGTGCAGTCTGATCAGAGCCTTTGCTGTTCGAATTAGCCTACTATGTGGGCTATTCAAAGAGCAACAAGCGAAGACTGGACATGTTGTCTGGATGCACATGCTGATCTGATACTTCTGTAGTAGAAAAAAAGTCTTTGTCGTGCGCCGGCTCATGTACAAGGAAAATGTATAGGAATGCGGTCTACATATGTGTCTGTTTTAGTTTTTCGTCCCACCAACAGCTAATGTCATACAGAGCCGGGTCCTCGGTTAAAAGACGCATCCGAAAGTCTGGAGAGGCCCGGGATTGATCCAACAATCCCTGGTTTATGAGGCGAGTAACGTAACAACTATACACCGGCTATTATAATTTATTCCTCAATGACAGATTTCATGTTAAGGGGTCCGTTAACTGACTACAGATAAAGGTATGTAATTGTGGCAAATCATTATTATTTTAAATTTCTTTACTTCCAATTTCATGCGGCGTCTGATCTGGGTCTTCAAACCCGACAACAGGATTCCAGTCCAGATTCTAGAGATAAGCCATTTGCGCAACACTCTGACCTCACAGCGATTACAATAGCGCGGCTATCAATACCAGGATTTGTGAAATCAACAATTTTTAATCCCCCGCCGCGAAGCGGAGCGGGGATTATAGGAATGTCTTTCGTCTATCCGTCCTTCGCGGGGGGATAATAGGAATGTCCGTCCGTCTGTCTGTCCGTAACACTTTCTTGTCCGCCCCATATCTCCTTTACCCTTTGATAGATTTTCATTAAACTTTGGTCAAGTGTTAGTCTCAGTGAGCTGATGTTCAGAACCCATAACGAACCATGCCGACTCAAGGTCAAGGTCACAGTTGAAGGTCATGAGTTTGAAACTTGGTATTTTTTGTCCGTTTTATATCTCCTTTACCCTTGGAACGATTTTCATTAAACTTTGGTCAAATATTCTTTTGAGTGAGCTCATGTGCAGAACCCATAAATGAACCATGCCGACTCAAGGTCATAGCTGAAGGTCAAGAGTTTGAAACTTTGATTTTTGTGTCCGTTCCATATCTCTTTTACCCCATTCTTTTACCTCAGTGAGCTTATGTGCAGAACCAATAAATGAACCATGCCGACACAAGGTCAAGGTCACATTTGAAGGTCACGACTTTGAAACATTGAATTTTGTGTCCGTTCCATATCTCCTAGACCCCTCAAAGGATTTTCATTAAACTTTGATCAATTATCCCCCTCAGTGAGCTCATGTGCAGAGTTCATAAATGAATCTTGCTGACACCAGGTCAAGGTCACATTGGAAGGTTACTACGCCGTATGGCTTTCCGGTCATACATTTTTGATGGCTACGTTGCTCATCCTGGAATGTTCAAAACCAACAAACACAATTTCTTCTATAATCATTTTATTCTAGTACATCACGCCCATTGCCAGCCTCGGTATCTCATTCGGATGCGCGTCTGACTTGGGATCAGGAGAACGTGGGTCCGATACTTGCCGGGGTCGGCAAAATTCTGTTGTGGAGACTGATCATGAAATTTGTTCTGGCCTTTCTCTCCTTTCCGCTGTTATCAAGAAGGGCAGTTGTCATTCTCTGGCGAAAGAATACGCACTGTGCTGGTTAACCGTTACCGTAAAAGACTGCCCAGGAATAGTGCTGATGGGTAAACTGATCAGTTAAAAAATGACGCCCATAACGGCAATGGAAATGGAGCGTTTTATTGTGCAATAAATTTCAGCGAAGAAGAGCGTGACCGAACAGCCGCAGTTGTAGAACGTCACTCCTTTTTTTGTATAAGAGTTTGACGGTCCAGTCAATACTATTTTAGGTCATTCTTTTAGCTGTCAACACTTCCTGTGCAGACCTATTGTAACTAATAGGCTGCAGTGTGCAAATTCTTTCACCAGAAACTGGCAAGTGCCCTTGACTCAGCGGAATGGATTTGTTTGTTTGTTTGATTTGATGTTTACGTCCCCGTTAACACTCTATATGTCATTTTGGAGACGTTGCTTCCAATTTTGTGGGACTTTTACCCGACATTGAGATGAAATGACATCTCAAGCCCTGTCGGCCAATGAAACCAATACGGTTTACAAGCATGGACGGTCCGACTCGCACTGCTTTGCCTGGGCAGGCTTAGATCCTCTAAGCAGTCAACCAGTACTAGTGTGCGGTTGGTTTCAGTTCTGCGTGGAAGCACCTTGCAGCCCATCTATTTCTTCAAGCCCCGATGGCGGGGGCCATCAGCGGAATGGAGAGAATGACTGTAGAAAAGTTGTAATGATCGATTTCCACGACAGAAAGCTACCGACTCCTGGCAGGTATTGAATCCGCATCCCCCTGAATCACTTAATTTGCCGGGATTCCTTTTAACATATTACGTGCCTTGATAGCTCGGTGGTTAGTGCACTTGCATTTGATGCTAGAGGTCCCAGGTTCGATCCCCGGCAGCGGCGATAAAATTTCGATGTCCGAACACGCTCCATTGGCATCATTTGCAGGGATGAATGTCATAAAGGGCATCGTCCTTCGGATCGGGACGCTATCTGGAGGCCCCCTGTGCAGGGAGAGTCATGCCCTATGCAGGTTGAAGACCCCTACCGTAATTACATGATTACTGTGTTGGCTTTCATCCTGCAAAACTGGTGTGTATGTAATGTACATCTGCGAGTAATGGTAAGATGTGACCGATCGCAGTATTAGTAGAAAGAAAAGGAAGAAACAGTCGAAAAGTTGGGAGAATTTGATGGTATTGTCGAATATGAGTGTGTTAGAATCCAAATAGATCAGCTCCAGTTTGTGAACCATTGCAAAAAAAAAATCACAGTTCAAGCTGCCGGTTACTTTAAAGTAGATACACCAATCGTGGTTTAGTCTTCTTTACAAATGCCTCCAAACGGTGATTTATTACTCAACAAATCACATAGAATATGATAAAATAGAGTCATTTCTCATACAACTTGTCTTGACGATAACAAGACTGTGAGCTAAGGGGTGGGAGTGTTTCGCGGCCCTCTCAAGATTATTTCATTTATTTCTATCAAAATGCTAATCTGAGATGGGCGAAAACTGGAGTACCCAGATAAGAACCTGATAGCCGTTGTTTTTTTACATGCCCGAGTGAGACCCAACAGCGGTGAGAGACCAAATCATTGCTCTTGCAGGGGAGGCTCTCATCGTCTTCCTTATCTCTAGAACTAACGTTTTTTTTTTGTTTTTTTTTAAGATGACATAGTTCGGTATCATCGCGAAAACATGTCTAAATAATTCTGACCCCCTTTAACCCCACTTTTATACAGTAAAACTGGGGTTTAGAGGGGTAAACGTTATTTTCTTTATTCTGCTCTATAACACAGCCAGTGGTACTCGTTAGAACCGCCTCGATCAGGCGGTTCCAATGTGTATCCATAATCCATATTTTGAGCAGAAATAAGAAAACTATCACGTTTTTACACTGAAAAATTTCAATTTGGTGGTAAAATTATCCTATATATTTGAACAGGCGTGCTTCCGTAATGTTTTTACAAATCTAGTTCAAATGTAAACTACTGGTGCTCGTAAGAACAGCCACAATTAGCCGATCCTTACCCATAAACCGGTACATGTAAGCTTCTGTCTAAAAATAAGAGAACTAATGAATATCCCCAATCCTCGTAAGCCCCACTGGTTTATATAAGCTAGGTGTTCATCTCACGGACCTGTCCACCTGACGGAAACGTGCTCGGCCACGGTTGCTGTAGATGCTGATTCGGATGTTTTCCTTTTTCCCTTCCTCTCCTTGAAATGTGGATTCCGCCAGCCTTTAAAACAACGATCTGGTCGAAAGAAGTGAATTCTTCAACAGAACATCAAACCAAAAAAAGAAAAAAAAAATATATAAATATATATATATTGCATTTGGGAACATATCACGAGGAGTAGCTTATACTCATTATATGCCTGTTTATTACAACTTCAAGTAAGGCATTTTACCGTAATGGTCCCGTTTCCGTGCTGGGGTATATTAGTTCCACGTGCAAATTGAAAATCCAACCGGCATGAAAAAAGATTGGGTCAAATGATACATGTTAGGCTGCGCGAAAGTTGGCGAGGCATGTTAGAAAGGTGAAATTTTGATAGGGGAAGGAAAAACGACCTAATGAAAAATTGTCAGTAAAACAATAATAATAATAATAACAATTAATATACAACCAATATCATATGAATAAATATAAACTTGAACCACTCGGAGTAATTCTACCGACATTCGGAATATTAGCCCCGGGCATTATTGACCAAACATTACCTGTATAGTCGTTCGGAAAACTCCGAGTATACTCGATATTTCGCGGAGTGTTTGGGAGTGGTTTGTTTCCTCATTCCGAGTGTTTTGATGAAAATATGCGGAGTGGTTTGGAGTACTGTGAAAATTGCATTCGGAGTGAAAAAGAAAACTGGCTTTTATGCGCGACCTGTAGTGTATTTCAATTAAATTACATGAATACTAATAGTGTTTTTCTATGAAATAACTAAACAAAAATCATATTTCCCACTATTTACCAGTATTTCCCACTTTTGCTGAAATTTGGAGTATTTCCCAGGACGGTAATTACTGGTAAATACCAGTGGGAATTCCCGCCACCGGTATTTACCAACCAACCTTGGCGATGACAAAGTTTTTCTAAAAATAGCCACATGACCTTGACCTTGAGGTCATGACCTTGAAAGTCAAAGCAACTCCAGATGTCATCATAAGAAACATTTGTGTGAAGTTCTATTAAAATCCATCAATAAATGTAGGTGCTAGAGCGATGGCAAAGTTTTTAAAAAAATAGCCACAGTGACCTTGACCTTGAAAGTCAAAATTGCTCAAGATATTGTCATAAGGAACATTTATGTGATATTATATTGAAATTGGTGAAAAAGTGTAAGCGTTAGAGCAATGCCGAAATAGCCACAGTGACCTTGACCTTGAAAGTCGAACTCGCTCGAGGTATTGTCATAAGGAACATTTGTGTGAAGTTATATTGAAATCAGTGAAGAAATGTAGTCGCTAGAGCGATGACAAAGTTTTTTCTAAAAATATCCACAGTGACCTTGAAAGTCGAAATCGCCTGAGATATTGTCATAAGGAACATTTGTGTGAAGTTATATTGAAATCGGTGAAGAAATGTAAGCGCTAGAGCGATGACAAAGTTTTTCTAAAAATAGCCACAGTGACCTTGACCTTGAAAGTCGAACTCGCTAGAGATATTGTCATATGGAACATTTGTGTGAAGTTCTATTGAAATAGGTGAAGAAATGTAGTCGCTAGAGCGATGACAAAGTTTTTCTAAAAATAGCCACAGTGACCTTGACCTTGAAAGTCAAAATCACTTGAGATATTGTCATAATGAACATTTGTGTGAAGTAATATTGAAATCAGTGAAGAAATGTAGGCGCTTGAGGGATGACAAAGTTTTTCTAAAAATAGCCACAGTGACCTTGACCTTGAAAGTGGGACTCGCTAGAGATATTGTCATTAGGAACATTTGTGTGAAGTTATATTGAAATTGGTGAAAAAAATGTAAGCGCTAGAGCAATGACAAAGTTTTTCTGAAAATAGCCACAGTGACCTTGACCTTGAAAGTGGAACTCGTTCGAGGTATTGTCATAAGGAACATTTGTGTGAAGTTATATTGAAATCTGTGAAGAAATGTAGTCGCTTGAGCGATGACAAAGTTTTTCTAAAAATAGCCACAGTGACCTTGACCTTGAAAGTCCAAATCGCTCGAGATATTGTCATAAGGAACATTTGTGTGAAGTTATATTGAAATTGGTGAAGAAATGTAGGCGCTAGAGCGATGACAAAGTTTTTCTAAAAATAGCCACAGTGACCTTGACGTCATGACCTTGAAAGTCGAACTCGCTCGAGATATTGTCATAAGGAACATTTGTGTGAAGTTATATTGAAATCAGTAAAGAAATGTTGGCGCTAGAGCGATGACAAAGTTTTTCTAAAAATAGCCACAGTGACCTTGACCTTGAGGGGGGTGTGTCTGGATGGACAAAAATTATGGTACCACTAGAAAGGTCTTGTGATATGAAAGCCCTACTACTTACCAATCGAAAGTTATGGCCAATGTTAAAGTTTATAAAAGGAGGTCAAATGTCAAGGTCAAGAGGTCAAAAATTATGGTACCACTAGAAAGGTCTTGTGACAAGGAGTGCACATGTGAAATATGAAAGCCCTACCACTTACCAATCGAAAGTTATGGCCAATGTTAAAGTTTTTAAAAAGTAGGTCAAACATCACGGTCAAGGTCACAAGGTCAAAAATTATGGTACCACTAGAAAGGTCTTGTGACAAGGAATGCACATGTGAAATATGAAAGCCCTATCACTTACCAATCGAAAGTTATGGCCAATGTTAATGTTTTTAAAAATTTTGAAAAAAATAGGTCAAAGGTCAAGTTCAAGGTCACGAGATCAAAAATTATGGTACCACTGGAAAGGTCTTGTGATAAGGTATACACATGTGAAATAAGAAAGCTCTATCTATTACCATTCAAAAGTTATGCCCAATGTTAAGGTTTTTGTAGACAGACAAACAGACAAAATTTTGAAAAAATAGGTCAAAGGTCAAGTTCAAGGTCACAAGATCAAAAATTATGGTACCACTGGAAAGGTCTTGTGATAAGGTATACACATGTGAAATATGAAAGCTCTATCTATTACCATTCAAAAGTTATGCCCAATATTAAGGTTTTTGTAGACAGACAAACAGACAGACAGACCAAAAACTATATGCCCCTGGATCTCTTAGATTCCGGGGGCATAAAAAACAAAGCCAAGGTATTTCGCCAAATTCCTCCGAGTATTTCCGCATAACTTCGCGAGAAAATATTGCCTCCAGATACGATATTACGACTCGGAATAATTTCGCGAAACTTTGTGTTCCGCATACTTAGCGCGGACCCTGCGAGTATATACATCTACTCGGAACAATTCCGAGTGTTTTGGAAAGTGCCCGAAACGCCGAGATTCGGAATAAAGAGTTTTTTGGTTCTTATACCTGAGCCTTACTGTACGTGGTCCTGATCTGAAGGATGGCTAAATGTGTGTAGCTAAATTTACCTCTTTGGTTAGAGCTAGAGACTAACTTGGTGCGTTGAATAACCGGAACGGACCCAATAACCGGAACGGACCTGCAATAACCGGAATGGACTTATTTTCGGCCTAATTTTCAATCTTCTAAGTATTTTTTCGTATCCGATTCCCAATATTCATATAAATATTATACCCATACATAAAGTTAATTGGTTTCACATCAAGGGAAGTGATGAAAATCCTGCCGAAATATTGTATTCTATTCTATTCTCACGGAAATATTAGACACTTCAGATTGGGCCGCTCAGGTTAAAAGACACAATTCATGCGCACAGTAATAATAAATTAGATACCCGTACAGGTTCAGCAACAGGATGACCAGATGTTAATAACATCAATTTTAATGAAATACAATAGTATTAATAGCTGTATTCTGTAGTCTATCCTGCGAGCTATTTACTTTTGATGTTCATTTGTTGTTTGTTTGATTTGAGGTTTAACGTCCACATCATCACTATTTAGATCATTTTGGAGACATAGCGTCCGATTTTGTAGGACTTTTACTATTAATTTGGATGAAATGACATCTCAAGCCCTGCCGCCCAATGAAATATCTTCACATTGCTTTCTTTTATCGCCGCATTCATTTATCGCACCTGGTGTGTGTATTACGAGATTACCCGCTAGCGTTTTGACAGGTTCCTTAATTACTGTTGTTCTATATTGACACCTGAATTAATTGCTCAAATAACCGGATTACAATTTTTTTGGTAATTCAATAAGATATTTTACTGACGCTATAAAATTATAACATATTGAAAAAAAAAAATGATATTAAATTTAGAATCTTGTGTCATGAAAACACGCCTGTATAATTTCGAGCCCCATTATCCCCACTTTTTACATAGTAAAGCTCTGGTTTAAAGTGGTATACATGACTTTGTTTATTCATGTTGAAAAAAAAAAAATACCACCAAATAAAAAACAAAGTTGGTACTTTTCTGAATATAAAATCTGCCTTTTTTCCTGGTCAAAACATAGATTGTTGGTACTTGTTAGAACCGCCTCGGCGAGAACTCACAATCTATGATTTTAAACAGAAATAAGAAAAATATTGTCTACTATTTAAAAGTGGGGATTACTTTTTAAAAGTGATCCCAAGTTTTACTATTTAAAGTGGGGCTTAAGTGGGTAAAAACTACATAGGCGTGTGATCGCGATGATGAGATATACCATACCATTGATGGAGTAAATATCGCAGCAGGTATAATAGTGTCGTATAAATTAAGCATAAAAGCTTAAAAATGGTATAGACTATTCAACTGTTGTAGAATTAGCAGAGAGCTTATACGCTGTCTAGTCTGGTGCTATAATAAAAGGCACTGTTCTCAGATCTCTTTTGATAAATAAAGCTTTTAAGAGACCTATTGCGCTATATACTGGTACTGTTTCTGCTATAAAAACATGGGCTAATTTCCTTGACAAAAATGTCAAATATAGATTCCAAAAGTAATATATGGTGTTTTGGGGAGCTTCCATAAATATTTTTAATAGCAAATAGAACATCAGGAAGAACGAAAAAAAAAAGGTCCGTTCCGGTTATTGCAGGTCCGTTCCGGTTATTGGGTCCGTTCCAGTTAGTAAACGCACCCAGACTAACTTTCCACATCACAGGTCCTGGTGTATGAATGTCATTTGACGTGTCACCAGTAACAATTCTGATGGCACATTTTATGGCATTCATCTCTGTAAATGATGCCAGTGGAGCATGTTTGGACATCAAAATTTTACTGCCACTGCTGGAATCGGACCCAGGACCTCTAACATCAGAGGCAAGGGCACTAAGCTTTGAGGTAGTACCGCGAAAATGTATGACAACCAGAAACTGACTAATATCACCAAATTGTTCCGTCTTCAAAATATTCAAATTGTCGAATCAAATACATTTACTTCTTACTGGATTATTTTGCTTACCAATATTGCCAGAACGAATGCTATATTATGCGAAACCATGATTCCTTGCGAACTTTCGCAAATTTTATTTCCAGTTCACTTGCGGTAAATTGTCGTAAAATTTCCAGACCGCACCGCTAGTGATTTCCCTCATGAAAAGTAGAAGTAAAACAAAGATCAGGAATTGATACAATTAACTTACTCCATCCATAAAAGACACCAAAGGGAAAGAAATACAAACATTAAGCGACCAGACCATAATGGAAACCTAAACAAAGGAAGGCCACATGGACAGTTACTTTCCCACAAAATGGCCACACGGCCATCCAAAACCAAAAGACACAAGTGATACACACAGTAAGCAACAAACAACAACATAAATAAATCGCCACGGAAGAGCCGCCTTGGAACGGTCAGTG
Source organism: Lucinisca nassula (assembly GCA_963580285.1). Taxonomy (NCBI): domain Eukaryota; kingdom Metazoa; phylum Mollusca; class Bivalvia; order Lucinida; family Lucinidae; genus Lucinisca; species Lucinisca nassula. Next base: position 12,643,249 of record OY757017.1, read on the forward strand.
GAAGATTTCCACTGGGGGCCTTAAATCGATTTTACGTGGCCACAATCCTCGCCCTTACTTCCGACGCGATTTAGACAAATAATTTGTTCAGTCCGCATGAAGGCCTCCTAACTCATCAGTGAAATCAAAGAACCCACTGAAATGCTGGAGCAAAAGAAAACCAACAGTTAGACTCCGATGAGCCCGACCAGAGACAGAGCATCAGGCACCAACCAACATTATCTCTTTAATTTTCAATAAGCTTTTACGTTGGAGCCGTCATAGAATCTGAGGCCTGACCCACCGGCGTGCAATTAAAGAGGGAAGCAAAGTTGCCAACCGTGATTGGGTTAACTACCATGCATGCAGTCTGTCGTATAATATCCATGTTGTACCCCATCTTTTTATATCGAAGAATGATTTTACGAAATTGGGTGCTGAAGTCATTGCGGTTATATATTTTTCTGAATTTATATACTAAGTCACCATAAAATTCGGGTTCCGATACACCTTGTTGCAGAAGAGATTTAAGTCCAATATTGAATTTTGAAATTAAATCAGAATGGCGTCTATAAAATTTTGAAAAGGCTTTGCGTAGTTTATGGTACCGATAACCCTGATTAAGGAGTTTAGCCGTTAATAATTTATTACGAGTGTTGAAGTCAGTTACATGACTACACACTCTAGCAAATCGAATTAATTGCGAAATATAAACGCCATAGGATGGCGCCCGAGGAACATCACCATCCAAAAAAGGAAAATTTACAATCTCAAAATCAAAGTCATCGCGTTTATCATAAATTTTGCACGAAACAAATCCATCTACAATAGATAGATGTAAATCCAAAAACGGGGCCTCGGTATCAGAAGAATTTGCTTTATTTAACTGAAGTTCTAGGGGGTAAATCTGACTGATCAAACCATCAAAATAGGTATTATCAATATTTAATAAATCATCTAAATATCTAGAAGTAGAGCTAAAAGCTTCAATAATTTCAGATTGGTTATCAATGGAAAGCGACAAAATGAAGTCTCTTTCATAACAATACAAGAACAGATCAGCCACAAGAGGTGCGCAATTAGTACCCATCGGAATACCCACAATTTGTCTAAATAACTTAGTGCCGAATCTAATATAAATATTGTCAAGTAGAAAGGTGAGGGCATCACACACTTTCTGACATGACCAAAGTGTATAATTCTTATGCTCTTTAGAAGTGAAAAATGCATTTCTGACATTACATGCAAGATAGAGAGAATCTTCTCTGTGAAAAGCCCATTCAATTAAATCATTAAGCTTTTCTTTTATAAGATTATGAGGAAGTGTAGTGTAAAGAGTGGAAAAATCGTAGGTAGACAGACTAGAAGCACGAAACTGTCTAGATTTCAATTTATTTAAAACCTCATTCGAATTTTTTATAGACCAAAACAGATTTCTTCCTGATCTTTCAAAGACTTTATCACAATATTTAATTACATGCGTTTTAATAGCAGTAAGACAGGAAGTTAATAATTTAGAAAGTTCAGTGGTAGTGCAAGAACTAGAATTTGCAATAAACCGTGCTTTGTAAGGTTTTTTATGAAGTTTTGGTAACCAGTATAGCGTAGGAAGCTTGTCTTGGCCTTCGTTAACACACACAGCAAACTTGGTGGCTGAAAGACAAACATGTTTATCTACTATAGCTCTCTCTTCAGCCAAAGGCTGAAGTTCATAGGCCTTAGTACCACCAAGCTCCTGCTTAAGCGTGTTAACATAGTGGAGCCGTCACACAACGACGACGTTGTTAGCGGCCTTGTCTGCAGGGGCCAAAACAAACTTCTTATGAAATTCTTGAATACCTAGTTTAAGATGACGTAAAGACGTCTTGGGCTTAGGAGGTAATAAGTTAGTATTTTGAGAATAGAAAGAAATGCGTTTATTCACTAGTCTTAAAATGCTAAGTTTCCAGTCCTTTAGGGCTTTACACTCAACATACTCTCGCTTACACCATCGATTACCGAATTCATTCAAGGAAGCAGCGATTTCATCTCTACATTTACTGAAATCAATTTTAGAAGGAAACCGATATTTCGGTCCTTTAGAAATTATATTCCTTATCCTAGAATCAGGAATAATTTTCAAATTGCCAGTAATTACATGACCAGCAGCAGGATAGCAATACTTTGAGTTTTTACAATCACATGAATCAGGAGTATTAGTATCAATATCAAGATCTGAAACAAGTTTATTGAAATTAAAAATGATAGATCTAACAGGTTTGTTATATTTATAGCAAATTATAGGTGTTTCAGTATTTTGAAAATAAGCAGGAATGGAAGAAAGCACCGATCTCTCACGGAAGATACTGGGCAAATCTATAAAATCCATACCCTTATTAATGAAGGATATTTTGAAGAAATGACGTTTATGATTAATTTCAGAATCAATGTAAGGACGGAGAGTATGCTGAGTATAGCCTCTAGTTAAGAGAGCCGCATCATATAACTGATGAGAACTATCGTAGAATTTATTCGCCTCGGTGTCCAGAAGACGTAAAACAGAAACGGGTAATGAACTTAAAAATGAAAGCATAGAGTGGCGTCCATGATTTAATAATATAATTGACAGTCACTTCAGTCTAGTATTGTTTCGTTTAAACGCACGTGATTTACGTTTAAAGTTACCATTTTTCCTGGTGCCGTGAGATCTAGTTCTGCGTTTTCGACATTCCAGGAGTGAGAAAATATCAAAGTCCGGCATTCTGGAAATATTACCCTCATGATAAATGTTGTCATTAAATCCCAGTGGAAAAGGGGTCTGTAAAAATTTAATCCATTTCAGTTCAGCTTCATGTCTTTTGATTATTTTGAATCTAGATGTAGAATTTGCATCGTAATAAAGTTTTTCCACTGGTTGTATAATAATGTTATTTACAGAATGACCTGTACGTCGAAAGTGACGGTACAAGAAAGTGTCAGTTTTCTTAGGCTTACTCATTCTACGATAATGCTCGTTCAATCTAGTTTTAAGCATGCGGTTAGTTTGACCGACGTACTGCATATTACAGTTTGCAGCACGTCAAGTAATTAGATAAATTAAATCTGTAGACTGTCATGTCAAATCAGACATGTTAACTACAGAGAAGCGTCTACCGTTTACAGATGAAGTAACGGTAGACGCAGTGCTTAAATGCGAACAACATTCGTCCTTTCGTCCTCGGTCGTTTCGCCCGTGGGTTGTTTCGCCCCAATTTGGTGGTGGTGGTGGGGGGGGGGGGGGTCGTTTCGCCCATATTTATATTGAGGCACTATCCATTGAGCTGAGGTATGTTTCGTTTATAAAGGAGTCGAGAGGGATCCACTTTTGTCAGACAGACAACATGCATTTAGGAAAAGTCATTCACCATATTTGCATTATTTGCTGGCTCCCAGCTTGCACATTGTCAATATTGGAAACACAGGTAACCATGCAGACCCCCTGACCTTGAAAGGTCAGGGGGTCTGGTTACCTGTTTTTTTTTTAACACTGATAGCCTTCAGACTAGGAACCAGCAGATAATGCAAATAAGGTGAATAGTTGCGAAACTCAGTTGAGCACGGTTATTAATGATTGGGTAAAAATCTTTGACAAAGTGGGGCAGGTGGAAACATTTATTCTGCACTTCGAGAAGGCTTTTGACACCCCTCCTCACGAACTATTTAAATCTAAATTATTTGGTTATGGAATTGGAGGGAAGACTCTCAAATGGATAGATTCCTTCCTTTGCTACAGAAAACAGCGTGTAGTTTATATTTTCTTGTCCTTTGGGATCATTGATTCCATTGTTGAATTTTGAAAATATTTGAGGGTCGCTGATGAGCCTAATTGGCCGAAACTGGCTGGTCTGGCCCAGGAAACATCTACACTCCATATTTTCCAGTTCTTAGGTGTATTCCTTGTTTCCGAAGGATAACCTGTGTTTCCAATATTGACAATGTTTCTGCCTGCCAGACCCGCCTACCACTGATTCCACCAATTAACAGCACTGAAGATGTATATAGTTTTAACCTTTTAATTGTACAAAGCCTTTTGGGAGGACTGCTGTATCATTCCGCCATGCCGCAGTCTTGCAGAGCCTCAAAACGTTCCAGTAGGATCCCGGCTCTTTACAAGGAAGAAGAAGAAGAACCCTCTCTAGAACATATTGTTGTTAATGATGAATCTTCAGTATGGGCGCCAATTTTATCTGGGGTCCCCCAGGGGACTGTTCTTAGTCCGCTGCTACTCTCCCTGTACATCAGTGATATTTCCATTGACATTGTCTCGGAAATAAGACTGCTCGCAGACGACTGTGTTTGCTATCAGGAAATCATAGGACTCAATGAAACTTTAGGATATAGATGATTAGGAAGTTGGGCACGAAAATGGGGCATGAGATTTCAACCCGTTAAATGAAATATTATGCAGATGACTAGGAAAAGAATAAATTAAATTGAGGCTTCTTACACCTTACAGGGAACGGTCCTCGAAAATGTGAATTCCATTAAATACCTTGGTGTGACAATCACTCACGATTTGAGATGGAATACACACATTAGCAACATGTGTACAAAGGCGAATAGAACACTTGGTTTCCTGAGGCGATATCTTCATCCGTGTCCTCAGGACGTGAAAGAGACAGCATATAGGGGAATTGTTCGCCCAATCTTGGAATATGGTAGTTGCATCTGGGACCCAAGTGGAGTGGTCCTTAATGAAGAAATTGAAAAAGTTCAGAATAGAGCTGCTAGATTGGTAACAGGGAATTACTGCTTTGAGACTGGGAGCATGACTGGAATTCCAGGAAAATTAAGATGGGAGTCTTTCAAGAAAAGGAGAAGAGACAGTAGGCTCATGCTCTTATACAAAGGTCTAAAGGGTGCTGACAGCATCCCAACGGATGACCTTGTTCCCCCCAGCTAGGCGCTGTAGAAAGCACCATTCAATGACGTTTCAGACCCTTACTGCAAGAACTGACATTTATTAAGAATCGTTCTTTTCCCGAACCATTAGAGATTGGAATGCCCTTCCCGACTCGATCATTTCGATGGCTAAAGGTGCTGAGGATTGTGTAGCTAAACAGAAGTGGAGGCAATGATCAGGAATCGATACAATTAACCCACAGCTCCCATCCGAGACACAAAAGGGAAAGAAACACAAACATGAAATAACAGACCCTAATGGAAACATCAATAGCGGAAAGCCAAAAGAACAGTTATTTTCCCACAAAATGGTCAATAGGCTGTGCAAAATAAAATAATATAAGCGACACAAGCACCCAAAGACAAACCATAACAAAAATAAACCGCGACAGAAGAACTGCCTTGGAACGGTCAGCAGAAACGAATTCCACTGGGGGACTTAAATCGATTTTACGTGGCCACAATCCTCGCCCTTACTTCCGTCGCGATTTAGACAAATAATTTGTTCAGTCCGCATGAAGGCCTCCTAACTCATCAGTCCAACAACTCCGTGAACACAAATAATCAAACAACTACAGAGATTAAACAACGGTGATGACTCGACAGAAAGACACCACTGAAATGCTGGAGTAAAAGAAAACCAACAGTTAGATATGTTCTATAAAAAAGTTATCCTTTGGAAGCAAGGAATACACCACAGAAGTGAAAAATATGGAGTGTACAGTTTTCTGGGCCAGACTAGCTATAGTTTCGGCCAATTAGGCCTCATCAGTGACCCTCAGATATTTCCAAAATTCCACAATGGAATCAATGATCCCAAAGGACAAGAAAATATAATCTACACTATGATGTAGGGCAGGGAGACGTTTTACCGCCGCTACACATTCCCAAACACCAGCTGTAGTGAAGTGAAGACTCCGATGGGCCCGACCAGAGATAGAGCATCAGGCACCAACCAACACTACCTTGAATTAGATCTCTCTAATTCTCAATAAGCCTTTACGCTGGAACTGTCATAGAATCTGAGGCCTGACCCACCGGCGTGCAATTAAAGAGGGCAGCAAAGTTGTCAACCGTGATTGGGTTAACTGCCATGCATGCAGTCTGTCGTATAACATTTATGTTGTACCCAATCTTTTTATATCGAAGAATGATTTTACGAAATCGGGTGCTGAAGTCATTGCGGTTATATATTTTTCTGAATTTATATACTAAGTCACCATGACATTCGGGTTTCGATAGACCTTGTTGCAGAGGAGATTTAAGTCCAATATTGAATTTTGAAATTAAATCAGAATGGCGTCTATAAAACTTTGAAAATGCTTTGCGTAGTTTATGGTACCGATAACCCTGATTAAGAAGTTTAGCCGTTAATAATTTAATACGAGTGTTGAAGTCAGATACATGACTACACACTCTAGCAAATCGAATTAATTGCGAAACATAAACGCCATAAAGTGGCGCACGAGGAACATCACCATCCAAAACAGGAAAATTTACAATGTCAAAATCAAAGTCATCTCGTTTATCATAAATTTTGCACGAAACAAAGTAGAAGTAAAACAAAGATCAGGAATTGATACAATTAACTTACTCCACCCATAAAAGACACCAAAGGGAAAGAAATACAAACATTAAGCGACCAGACAAAAATGGAAACCTAAACAAAGGAAGGCCATAAGGACAGTTACTTTCCCACAAAATGGCCATATGGCCATCCAAAATTAAAAAACACAAGTGATACACACAGTTAGTAACAAACAACAACATAAATAAATCGCCACAGAAGGGCCGCCTTGGAACGGTCAGTGGAAGATTTCCACTGGGGGGCTTAAATCGATTTTACGTGGCCACAATCCTCGCCCTTACTTCCGTCGCGATTTAGACAAATAATTTGTTCAGTCCGCATGAAGGCCTCCTAACTCATCAGTGCAACATCTCCGTGAACACAAACATCAAAGAACCACAGAGGTGAGACAACGGTGAGGACTCGACAGCAAGAAACCACTGAAATGCTGGAGCAAAAGAAAACCAACAGTTAGACCCCGATGGGCCCGACCAGAGACAGAGCATCAGGCACCAACCAACATTACCTTGAATTAGATCTCTCTAATTCTCAATAAGCCTTTACGTTGGAGCCGTCATAGAATCTGAGGCCTGACCCACCGGCGTGCAATTAAAGAGGGAAGCAAAGTTGCCAACCGTGATTGGGTTAACTACCATGCATGCAGTCTGTCGTATTATATCCATGTTGTACCCAATCTTTTTATATCGAAGAATGATTTTACGAAATTGGGTGCTGAAGTCATTGCGGTTATATATTTTTCTGAATTTATATACTAAGTCACCATAAAATTCGGGTTCCAATAGACCTTGTTGCAGAAGAGATTTAAGTCCAATATTGAATTTTGAAATTAAATCAGAATGGCGTCTATAAAATTTTGAAAAGGCTTTGCGTAGTTTATGGTACCGATAACCCTGATTAAGAAGTTTAGCCGTTAATAATTTATTACGAGTGTTGAAGTCAGTTACATGGCTACACACTCTAGCAAATCGAATTAATTGCGAAATATAAACGCCATAGGATGGCGCACGAGGAACATCACCATCCAAAAATGGAAAATTTACAATCTCAAAATCAAAGTCATCGCGTTTATCATAAATTTTGCATGAAACAAACCCATCTACAATAGATAGATGTAAATCCAAAAACGGGGCCTCGGTATCAGAAGAATTTGCTTTATTTAACTGAAGTTCTGGGGGATAAATCTGACTTATCAAACCATCGAAATAGGTATTATCAATATTTAATAAATCATCTAAATATCTAGAAGTGGAGCTAAAAGCTTCAATAATTTCAGATTGGTTATCAATGGAAAGCGACAAAATGAAGTCTCTTTCAAAAGAATACAAGAACAGATCAGCCACAAGAGGTGCGCAATTAGTACCCATCGGAATACCCACAATTTGTCTAAATAACTTAGTACCGAATCTAATATAAATATTGTCAAGTAGAAAGGTGAGGGCATCACACACTTTCTGACATGACCAAAGTGTATAATTCTTCCTTTGTTTAGGTTTCCATTATGGTCTGGTCGCTTAATGTTTGTATTTCTTTCCCTTTGGTGTCTTTTATGGATGGAGTAAGTTAATTGTATCAATTCCTGATGTTTGTTTTACTTCTACTTTAGAAGTGAAAAATGCATTTCTGACATTACACTCTGCTTCTTCTGTACGGATTCCCCATTCTATTAAGAACGTTAATACTATGTTGCCTTCGGTATTGGTTAGACCCTTAAATTTGTCTTCTGTAACTTCAGTTAATCTCAAAGGAGCAGGCAATACCAATGTTTTTGGGAGTAGTCTTCGTATAAGACTATCTCCTCTCAAATCACCCATCCTTCGAAAATATACTAATCCGTGGAAAAGAAGTGGAATGTATCCTAGTATTTCTAAGTGCAATGCCAAGAGGTGCAGATGTTGTTCGCATTTAACGGTAGCACTGCGTCTACCGTTACTTCATCTGTAAACGGTAGACGCTTCTCTGTAGTTAACATGTCTGATTTGACATGACAGTCTACATATTTAATTTATCTAATTACTTGACGTGCTGCAAACTGTAATATGCAGTACGTCGGTCAAACTAACCGCATGCTTAAAACTAGATTGAACGAGCATTATCGTAGAATGAGTAAGCCTAAGAAAACTGACACTTTCTTGTACCGTCACTTTGGACGTACAGGTCATTCTGTAAATAACATTATTATACAACCAGTGGAAAAACTTTATTACGATGCAAATTCTACATCTAGATTCAAAATAATCAAAAGACATGAAGCTGAACCGAAATGGATTAAATTTTTACAGACCCCTTTTCCACTGGGATTTAATGACAACATTTATCATGAGGGTAATATTTCGAGAATGCCGGACTTTGATATTTTCTCACTCCTGGAATGTCGAAAACGCAGAACTAGATCTCACGGCACCAGGAAAAACGGTAACTTTAAACGTAAATCACGTGCGTTTAAACGAAACAATACTAGACTGAAGTGACTGTCAATTATATTATTAAATCATGGACGCCACTCTATGCTTTCATTTATAAGTTCATTACCCGTTTCTGTTTTACGTCTTCTGGACACCGAGGCTAATAAATTCTATGATAGTTCTCATCAGTTATATGATGCGGCTCTCTTAACTAGAGGCTATACTCAGCATACTCTCCGTCCTTACATTGATTCTGAAATTAATCATAAACGTCATTTCTTCAAAATATCCTTCATTAATAAGGGTATGGATTTTATAGATTTGCCCAGTATCTTCCGTGAGAGATCGGTGCTTTCTTCCATTCCTGCTTATTTTCAAAATACTGAAACACCTATAATTTGCTATAAATATAACAAACCTTTTAGATCTATCATTTTTAATTTCAATAAACTTGTTTCAGATTTTGATATTGATACTAATACTCCTGATTCATGTGATTGTAAAAACTCAAAGTATTGCTATCCTGCTGCTGGTCATGTAATTACTGGCAATTTGAAAATTATTCCTGATTCTAGGATAAGGAATATAATTTCTAAAGGACCGAAATATCGGTTTCCTTCTAAAATTGATTTCAGTAAATGTAGAGATGAAATCGCTGCTTCCTTGAATGAATTCGGTAATCGATGGTGTAAGCGAGAGTATGTTGAGTATAAAGCCCTAAAGGACTGGAAACTTAGCATTTTAAGACTAGTGAATAAACGCATTTCTTTCTATTCTCAAAATACTAACTTATTACCTCCTAAGCCCAAGACGTCTTTACGTCATCTTAAAATAGGTATTCAAGAATTTCATAAGAAGTTTGTTTTGGCCCCTGCAGACAAGGCCGCTAACAACGTCGTCGTTGTGTGACGGCTCCACTATGTTAACACGCTTAAGCAGGAGCTTGGTGGTACTAAGGCCTATGAACTTCAGCCTTTGGCTGAAGAGAGAGCTATAGTAGATAAACATGTTTGTCTTTCAGCCACCAAGTTTGCTGTGTGTGTTAACGAAGGCCAAGACAAGCTTCCTACGCTATACTGGTTACCAAAACTTCATAAAAAACCTTACAAAGCACGGTTTATTGCAAATTCTAGTTCTTGCACTACCACTGAACTTTCTAAATTATTAACTTCCTGTCTTACTGCTATTAAAACGCATGTAATTAAATATTGTGATAAAGTCTTTGAAAGATCAGGAAGAAATCTGTTTTGGTCTATAAAAAATTCGAATGAGGTTTTAAAAAAAATGAAATCTAGACAGTTTCGTGCTTCTAGTCTGTCTACCTGATTTTTCCACTCTTTACACTACACTTCCTCATAATCTTATAAAAGAAAAGCTTAATGATTTAATTGAATGGGCTTTTCACAGAGAAGATTCTCTCTATCTTGCATGTAATGTCAGAAATGCATTTTGCACTTCTAAAGAGCATAAGAATTATACACTTTTGTCATGTCAGAAAGTGTGTGATGCCCTCACCTTTCTACTTGACAATATTTATATTAGATTCGGTACTAAGTTTTTTAGACAAATTGTGGGTATTCCGATGGGTACTAATTGCGCACCTCTTGTGGCTGATCTGTTCTTGTATTGTTATGAAAGAGACTTCATTTTGTCGCTTTCCATTGATAACCAATCTGAAATTATTGAAGCTTTTAGCTCTACTTCTAGATATTTAGATGATTTATTAAATATTGATAATACCTATTTTGATGGTTTGATCAGTCAGATTTACCCCCTAGAACTTCAGTTAAATAAAGCAAATTCTTCTGATACCGAGGCCCCGTTTTTGGATTTACATCTATCTATTGTAGATGGATTTGTTTCGTGCAAAATTTATGATAAACGCGATGACTTTGATTTTGAGATTGTAAATTTTCCTTTTTTGGATGGTGATGTTCCTCGTGCGCCATCCTATGGCGTTTATATTTCGCAATTAATTCGATTTGCTAGAGTGTGTAGTCATGTAACTGACTTCAACACTCGTAATAAATTATTAACGGCTAAACTTCTTAATCAGGGTTATCGGTACCATAAACTATGCAAAGCCTTTTCAAAATTTTATAGACGCCATTCTGATTTAATTTCAAAATTCCATATTGGACTTAAATCTCTTCTGCAACAAGGTCTATCGGAACCCGAATTTTATGGTGACTTAGTATATAAATTCAGAAAAATATATAACCGCAATGACTTCAGCACCCAATTTCGTAAAATCATTCTTCGATATAAAAAGATTGGGTACAACATGGATATTATACGACAGACTGCATGCATGGTAGTTAACCCAATCACGGTTGGCAACTTTGCTTCCCTCTTTAATTGCACGCCGGTGGGTCAGGCCTCAGATTCTATGACGGCTCCAACGTAAAGGCTTATTGAAAATTAAAGAGATAATGTTGGTTGGTGCCTGATGCTCTGTCTCTGGTCGGGCTCATCGGAGTCTAATTGTTGGTTTTCTTTTGCTCCAGCATTTCAGTGGTTTCTTGCTGTCGAGTCCTCACCGTTGTCTCACCTCTGTGGTTCTTTGATTTCTGTGTTCACGGAGATGTTGCACTGATGAGTTAGGAGGCCTTCATGCGGACTGAACAAATTATTTGTCTAAATCGCGACGGAAGTAAGGACGAGGATTGTGGCCACGTAAAATCGATTTAAGCCCCCCAGTGGAAATCTTCCACTGACCGTTCCAAGGCGGCTCTTCTGTGGCGATTTATTTATGTTGTTGTTTGTTACTTACTGTGTGTATCACTTGTCACGCTAAAGGCTGAAGTTCATAGGCCTTAGTACCACCAAGCTCCTGCTTAAGCTTGTTAACATAGTGGAGCCGTCACACAACGACGACGTTGTTAGCGGCCTTGTCTGCAGGGACCAAAACAAACTTCTTATGAAATTCTTGAATACCTATTTTAAGATGACGTAAAGACGTCTTGGGCTTAGGAGGTAATAAGTTAGTATTTTGAGAATAGAAAGAAATGCGTTTATTCACTAGTTTTAAAATGCTAACCCATCTACAATAGGCAGATGTAAATCCAAAAACGGGGCCTCGGTATCAGAAGAATTTGCTTTATTTAACTGAAGTTCTGAGGGGTAAATCTGACTGATCAAACCATCGAAATAGGTATTTTAAATATTTAATACATCATCTAAATATCTAGAAGTGAAGCTAAAAGCTTCAATAATTTCAGATTGGTTATCAATGGAAAGCGACAACATGAATTCTCTTTCATAACAATACAAGAACAGATCAGCCACAAGAGGTGCGTATTTGTACCCAAGATATAAGATTTGAGGAAGTGTAGTGTAAAGAGTGGAAAAATCGTAAGTAGACAGACTAGAAGCACGAAAACGTCTGAATTTCAATTTATTTAATACCTCATTCGAATTTTTTACAGACCAAAACAGATTTCTTCCTGATCTTTCAAAGACTTTATCACAATATTCAATCACATGCGTTTTAAAAGCAGTAAGACAAGAAGTTAATAATTTAGAAAGTTCAGTGGTAGTGCAAGAGCTAGAATTTGCAATAAACCGTGCTTTGTAAGGTCTTTTATGAAGTTTTGGTAACCAGTATAGCGTAGGAAGCTTGTCTTGGCCTTCTGTAACACACACAGCAAACTTGGTGGCTGAATGACAAATATGTTCATCTACTATAGCTCTCTCTTCAGCTAAGGGCTGAAGTTCATAGGCCTTAGTACCACCAAGCTCCTGCTTAAGCTTGTTAACAGTGGAGCCTTGTCTGCAGGGGCCAAAACAAACAAAACAAAAGGCGGCTCTTCTGTGGCGATTTAGTTATGTTGTTGTTTGTTACTTACTGTGTGTATCACTTGTGTCTTTTGGTTTTGGATGGCCATATGGCCATTTTGTGGGAAAGTAACTGTCCTTATGGCCTTCCTTTGTTTAGGTTTCCATTATGGTCTGGTCGCTTAATGTTTGTATTTCTTTCCCTTTGATGTCTTTTAGGGGTGGAGTAAGTTAATTGTATCAATTCCTTATCTTTGTTTTACCTCTACTTTTCTTATGAAATTCTTGAATACCTAGTTTAAGATGACATAAAAAGTAGAGCGACCAGACCATAATGGAAACCTAAACAAAGGAAGGCCATAAGGACAGATACTTTCCCACAAAATGGCCATATGGCCATCCAAAACCTAAAGACACAAGTGATACACACGGTAAGTAACAAACAACAACATAAATAAATCGCCACAGAAGAGCCGCCTTGGAAGACGTCTTATGCTTAGGAGGTAATAAGTTAGTATTTTGAGAATAGAAAGAAATGCGTTTATTCACTAGTTTTAAAATGCTAAGTTTCCAGTCCTTTAGGGCTTTATGCTTAACATACTCTCGCTTACACCATCGATTCCCGAATTCGTTCAAGGCAGCAGCGATTTCATCTCTACATTTACTGAAATCAATTTTAGAAGGAAACCGATATTTTGGTCCTTTAGAAATTATATTCCTTATCCTAGAATCAGGAATAATTTTCAAATTGCCAGTAATTACATGACCAGCAGCAGGATAGCAATACACTGAGTTTTTACAATCACATGAATCAGGAGTATTAGTATCAATATCAAGATCTGAAACAAGTTTATTGAAATTAAAAATGATAGATCTAACAGGTTTGGTGTCTTTGATGGGTGGAGTAAGTTAATTGTATCGATTCCTGATCTTTGTTTTACTTCTACTTTGTTATATTTATAGCAAATTATAGGTGTTTCAGTATTTTGAAAATAAGCAGGAATAGAAGAAAGCACCGAGCTCTCACGAAAAATACTGGGTAAATCTATAAAATCCATACCCTTATTAATGAAGGATATTTTGAAGAAATGGCGTTTATGATAAATTTCAGAATCGATGTAAGGACGGAGAGAATGCTGAGTATAGCCTCTAGTTAAGAGAGCCGCATCATATAACTGATTAGAATTATCGTAAAGGTCCGTTCCTTCTTTTATGAAAAATAGAAGTGGAGGCAATGGTCAAGAATCGATACAATTAACCCACAGCCCCCATCAGAAACACAAACATGAAACAACATACCCTAATGGAAACATCAATAGCGGAAAGCCAAAAGGACAGTTACTTTCCCCCAAAATGGCCAATAGGCTATCCAAAATAAAATAATATAAGCGACACAAACACCCAAAGACAAACCATAACAGAAATAAACCGCGACAGAAGAACCGCCTTGGAACGGTCAGCGGAAACGAATTCCACCGGAGTGTGTGTGTGTGTGTGTGTGTGTGGGGGGGGGGTTAAATCGATTTTACGTGGCCAAGCAATTACTTCTGTCCCGATTAAGACAACTAATTTGTTCAGTTCGCATGAAGGCCTCCTAACTCATCCGTGCAACATGAACACAAAAATCAAACAACCACAGGGATGAAGCAATGGTGAGAACTCGACAGCAAGAAACCACTGAAATGCTGGAGCAAAAGAAAACCAACAGTTGGACTCCGATGGGTCCGACCAGAGACAGAGTATCAGGTACCAACCAGCATAAGCCTTCGGAGTCTAACTGTTGGTTGTATCGATTCCTGATTATTGCCTCCACTTCTATTTTGCGCTGGAACCGTCATAGAATCTGAGGCATATCCCACCGGCGTGCAACCAAAGAGGGAAGCAAAGTCGTTAACCGCCACTAGGCCAACCACCATGCATGCAGTCCGCCCTATAACACCCATCCCGCATCCAATCCCCCCACATCGAAGAATGATTTTACGAAATTTGGCGCCGAAGTCACCGCGACCACACACCCCTCTGAATTCATACAACCAGGCACCACAAAATTCAGGCTCCGACAGACCTTGTTGCAGAAGAGACCCAAGTCCAATATTGAACTTCGAAACCAAACCAGAACGGCGCCTATAAAATTTTGAAAAGGCACCCGCGCAGTTTACGGCACCGACAACCCCGATCAAGAAGTTTAGTCTTAAACAATTTATTACGAGTGTTGAAGTCAGATACATGACCACACACTCTGGCAAACCGGATTAATTGCGAAATATAAACGCCATAGGATGGCACACGAGGAACATACCCATCCAAAAAAGAAAAAATTACATTCTCAAAGTCAAAATCATCGCGTTAATCAAAAATTTTGCAAGAAACAAACGCATCTACAATAGATAGATGTAAATCTAAAAAAGGGGCCTCGGTATCAGAAGAATTTGCTTTATTTAACTGAAGTTTGCGGGGGGGGGGGGGGGGGTAAATTTGACTGATCAAACCATCGAAATAGGTATTATCAATATTTAATAAATCATCCAAATATCTAGAAGTAAATTTTCCTTTTTTTGGATGGTGATGTTCCTCGTGCGCCATCCTATGGCGTTTATATTTCGCAATTAATTCGATTTGCTAGAGTGTGTAGTCATGTAACTGACTTCAACACTCGTAATAAATTATTAACGGCTAAACTCCTTAATCAGGGTTATCGGTACCATAAACTACGCAAAGCCTTTTGAAAATTTTATAGACGCCATTCTGATTTAATTTCAAAATTCAATATTGGACTTAAATCTCTTCTGCAACAAGGTCTATCGGAACCGGAATTTTATGGTGACTTAGTATATAAATTCAGAAAAATATATAACCGCAATGACTTCAGCACCCAATTTCGTAAAATCATTCTTCGATATAAAAAGATTGGGTACAACATGGATATTATACGACAGACTGCATGCATGGTAGTTAACCCAATCACGGTTGGCAACTTTGCTTCCCTCTTTAATTGCACGCCGGTGGGTCAGGCCTCAGATTCTATGACGGCTCCAACGTAAAGGCTTATTGAAAATTAGAGAGATAATGTTGGTTGGTGCCTGATGCTCTGTCTCTGGTCGGGCTCATCGGAGTCTAACTGTTGGTTTTCTTTTGCTTCAGCATTTCAGTGGTTTCTTGCTGTCGAGTCCTCACCGTTGTCTCACTTCTGTGGTTCTTTGATTTTTGTGTTCACGGAGATGTTGCACTGATGAGTTAGGAGGCCTTCATGCGGACTGAACAAATTATTTGTCTAAATCGCGACGGAAGTAAGGGCGAGGATTGTGGCCACGTAAAATCGATTTAAGCCCCCCAGTGAAAATCTTCCACTGACCGTACCAAGGCGGCTCTTCTGTGGCGATTTATATATGTTGTTGTTTGTTACTTACTGTGTGTATCACTTGTGTCTTTTGGTTTTGGATGGCCATATGGCCATTTTGTGGGAAAGTAACTGTCCTTATGGCCTTCCTTTGTTTAGGTTTCCATTTTTGTCTGGTCGCTTAATGTTTATATTTCTTTCCCTTTGGTGTCTTTTATGGGTGAAGTAAGTTAATTGTATCAATTCCTGATCTTTGTTTTACTTCTACTAAAAGCTTCAATGATTTCAGACTGGTTTTCAGCAGAAAGGGAACTCCTTCACCGGGTTTTCTTTTGCTCCAGCATTTCAGTGGTTTCTTGCTGTCGAGTCCTCACCGTTGTTTCATCTCTGTGGTTGTTTGATTTTTGTTTACTCGGAGATGTTGCACAGATGAGTTAGGAGGCCTTCATGCGCACTGAACACATTATTTATCTAAATCGCGACGGAAGTAAGGGCGAGAATTGCAGCTGCATAAAATCGATTTAAGCCCCCAGAGGAATTCTGGCCCCCGCTGCATGATGCTTCCACGCAGAACTGAAACTGACCCGCACACGTACTGGTAAACCGCTTAGAGGATCTAAAGTGGAAGTAAAACAAAGACCAGGAATCGATACAATTAACTTACTCCATCCATCAAAGACACCAAAGGGAAAGAAACACAAACATTAAGCGACCAGACCATAATGGAAACCTAAACAAAGGAAGGCCATAAGGACAGTTACTTTCCCACAAAATGGCCATATGGCCATCCAAAATAAAAAGACACAAGTGATACACACAGTAAGTAACAAACAACAATATAAGATAAATCGCCACAGAAGGAACGGTCAGTGGATAGATTTCCACTGGGGGGCTTAAATCGATTTTACGTGGCCACAATCCTCGCCCTTACTTCCGTCGCGATTTAGACAAATAATTTGTTCAGTCCCCATGAAGGCCTCTTAACTCATCAGTGCAACATCTCCGTGAACACAAAAATTAAAGAACCACAGAGGTGAGACAACGGTGAGGACTTGACAGCAAGAAACCACTGAAATGCTGGAGCAAAGGAAAACCAACAGTTAGACTCCGATGGGGCCGACCAGAGACAGAGCATCAGGCACCGACCAACATTACCTTGCCTGCCAAGGCAAAGCGTTGCGAGTCGGCCCGTCCATGCTTATAAACCCTACTTGTTTCATTGGGCGCAGGGCTTGAGATGTCATTTCATCTCAAAGTCTGATAAAAGTCCCACAAAATTGGAAGCAACGTCTCCAAAATGACTTTTACAGTGTCGACGGGGACGTTAAACCTCAAATCAATCAAAAAACCCAGTGGAATTCGTTTCACTGACCGTTCCAAGCCGGTTCTTCTGACACGGTTTATTTTTGTTTTGGATTGTCTTTGTGCGTGTGTTTCGATTTTTTATGTTTGTTTTGGATAGCCAGTTGGCCATTTTAACCCACAGCTCCCGTCAGACACCAAGACCGTTCCAAAACGGTTCTTCTATCACGGTTTATTTTTTGTTATGGTTTGTCTTTGAGTGTGTGTATCGCTTGTTTCTTGTTTGTTTTGGATAGCCAGTTGGCCTTTATGTGAAAAAGTAACTGCCCTTTTCGAAGTAAATGCCCTACTTTCCGAAGTAAAAGCCTTACTGGGCTTATGTTATATTGTTAAAACTATTCGACTTGAAATAAAATTTCTATGTCTATGTCTTTCCGCTATTGATCTAGCTATTTCATGTTTGTGTGTCTTTCCCTTTGGTGTCACTGCTGGGGGGAGGTTTAATTTGGGGAATTTTAATGGAGGACCAGAGGACTACAGGACCAAGTCCTGTAGAGGACCAGGGTATAATTTGAGGACCAAATACAGGAGGACCAGTGCTTTAATAGGGCATAGACCACTGCTATGTTAATTGAAGATAATTACTGTTTATTGAAAATGACATCTTCTTACATGGTATATATCACCTCATGGGCATATACAGAAAAAAGGAAAGAAAATAAATAAATAAATAAATAAATAAATAAATAAATAAATAAATAAATAAATAAACAAGAATTCCGCAGAAGGCGGCGTCGCACCTGCTGGGGGCAAAAGTCATAGGAGCCACAATCAGAATGTTGTTATTAATTAAGTAAGTTTCATTCTTAGCACCTGGCACTTTAACATATTTTACGTCAATGTTCGATATGTCCTAAAATAAAAGGCCTACAGCCAACAAACCTTACATAGTGCTTCTCCTCAATGTACAGATTTGTTGCACTGATGAGTTAGGAGGCCTTCATGCGGACTGAACAAATTATTTGTCTAAATCGCGACGGAAGTAAGGGCGAGGATTGTGGCCACGTAAAATCGATTTAAGCCCCCCAGTGGAAATCTTCCACTGACCGTTCCAAGGCGGCTCTTCTGTGGCGATTTATTTATGTTGTTGTTTGTTACTTACTGTGTGTATCACTTGTGTATTTTAATTTTGGATGGCCATATGGCCATTTTGTGGGAAAGTAACTGTCCATATGGCCTTCCTTTGTTTAGGTTTCCATTATGGTCTGGTCGCTTAATGTTTGTATTTCTTTCCCTTTGGTGTCTTTTATGGATGGAGTAAGTTAATTGTATCAATTCCTGATCTTTGTTTTACTTCTACTTGGCACGTACCTTGACCTAGTGACAATGGCCTATATTTTTTGATCCAATGCCTTTGACATATTTTACATCAATAATCAACTGCTAAGAATGAAATTGACTTAATTAATAACAACATTCTGATTGTGGCTCCTATGACTCCAAGTCAAGGTACCTGCAGAGTCAGTACACCAAGGAGCAGCATTATGCAAGACTTTACGGTCGTAGGCCTTTTATTTGCAGAGATCTGGAACTTCGACGTAAAAATTTGTCAAAGTCACTGGAGCGTAAAATATAGGTCAAGGTCACCGCGTCAAGGTACCTGCAGTCAGTACATCTAGGAGAAGCACTATGCAAGATTCTGCAACGGAAGGTCAGGTGGTTTTTCTCCGGGTACTCCGGTTTTCGCCCACCTTTGATTAACGATCGGCTCGATATGAGTGAAATAATCTTGAAAGGGCCGTAAAACCAAAACCAAAAAAAAAAAATAAATAAAAAAACTATTCAAGATTAGATGGTTGTGGGCCTTTTATTTGAGGAGATCTGGAACTTTGACGTAAAATGTGTCAAAGCCAGTGGAGCGTAAAATATAGGTCAAGGTCACCATGTCAAGGTACCTGCAGAGTGAATACATCTAGGAGAAGCA